>OX463840.1:26358454-26680831 GCA_949825065.1 Odontocerum albicorne
AAAGCACTGTGATTTACCAAGAGCATGCTCACCGTAAGCTTCGACAAGCATTCGATGTGATTCTGCAGCAGTTTTCTTCAAATGGTAACAGAAAATCAATGCTGTCCGTGAATCATAGTTTTCAACCACAAAAACAGACATGTTCAACGCTATGAAAACATATGTAGTTGTATTAAACTTGGATTGTTGCGAGTTAAAAGTCTTTGACAAATGTGAACACAAGAAAAAGGCGCCAATGACGCGGCTTGAGTCACTACATTGACAACTAGAGCCATCTATGAGCAAATTCTGGTTTCATATTTACAGACCTGGTATATACTTTTCACATTCTCTCTATGTGGCCAAACTATCTCTGAACTCTATTTATAAAATCTGTCTTTAACAAACACTTATCCGATCATTACTTATTCTGTCATACATTGTAATAAAATATATTTTTCGTAACACACATTCTTTCCACATTTATTCTGGTTTTATCACTCTCTTTCAATGCCCAGACTTTGCTTCCATACATCAAACTAACTAGTATCCCATTGTGAACAATAATTTTTGAAGTCTTCAAAAAGTCTTTGCGATTGATTTCTTGGAAAAAAATAGTACAAAAGGTGCTACTGTTGACCTTGTTTCCTGCAGCAACAGACCTACCTTTCAATAGTTTTGCCTAATTTTCCTAAAAACAAAAATTCACTTGTGCCCATTTGCAGACAACAATTGATATGCTGATAATATTTTTTTATAAGAATCATTAAAAATATACATTTATTTTTAATGGACATTATTTAAGTTACAAAAAGATTCATGTAAAAAAAAATACAGAGGTTACATAGATATGATAGACAAATAATTAGGTTTTTTATTTAAATTTTGCATTATCTTAGTGATGATATCCTGATATAGGATACAAAACTGTAGAAAATATTTAATTTTATCTTCTCAGGTTGTTTTAAATTTGACAAAAAAAACTAATTTTAGCAAAAAATATGATAAAAATGTTTTGGAAAATGATGAATTTAAGAAGATAAAGAATACATTCTGGTTTTGAGGAATCCTTATATTGTTAAAAATTGTCTTAAGCTATCAAAAACGTTGTCGATATTTAAAAAATTACACTCAATATTTTTAAGAAATAAATTATTCATACTGAAATTATACTAAAGATAAAGCAACAAAGGAATAAAAATATTTTCAGTTCTATTTTTCAAATAACAGGCATTTAATTCTAAATGTACAAAAACTTCATTACTTAACATTGTATAAGAAAAAAGGTACAATAAATACAAATACGACAAAGAAATAATTTTCAATTTAAGCTAATC
This sequence comes from Odontocerum albicorne, assembly GCA_949825065.1. Classification (NCBI taxonomy): domain Eukaryota; kingdom Metazoa; phylum Arthropoda; class Insecta; order Trichoptera; family Odontoceridae; genus Odontocerum; species Odontocerum albicorne. The sequence goes on from OX463840.1 coordinate 26,359,771, forward strand.
ATCAAAATATCATCAAATCATCTATCATCAAAATCATACCAAATATTTCTTAAGATTAGGCTAATTTTTAATATTCCACTGAGATTCATTTCAGTAAATCTAATACCATTATAAGTTGGAAAATCTATATACAAAATATAATAACATTTATAGTAATGTGAACTTTCGATTTATTAAAAGGCATATTTATTGGCATAATTATTAATAGCTATTTAACTTATACAAGTAACTCAAATTAATACCTGCGTGGAATCTTCACTTCAATATTTGTGAAACCTAAAAACTAGACATTTCCTTTATCATCAGTGGGAATAGTTTGGTGGTTAATTTACACTTCAATTTGTTATAAAATTATAACTATATTATTATATATAAAACCTATAAATCCCTTTTCTTGTATTTAAAAAGCACATGTCACTTTTCAGTAAGCAAAAATATGTATTCCAGTTCCCCGCTGAGGACAGTCAGTGTACAACTTGGAAATTGCACATCTGTGACCGGGAAAAGTAACAGTAAATTTGGGAAAAATATGTATTCTAGTTCCCCGCTGAGGACAGTCAGTGTACAACTTGGAAATTGCACATCTGTAACCGGGAAAAGTAACAGTAGATTTAGGAAAAAATTCAATTGTTTTATTTATTGTAAAAAATGTTATGTGCCTTAAACTGGAGACAGTAGTTTTCGTGAAACATAAGAAGCGTCAAGTAAAACTATAAAGAGATAAGCAAATAACAACCATTTTGTGGAGGTCAACTACTGATTTTTCATCTCAGATTCATTTTCTAAGAGATTTTGGACTGTTTTCACTTTATATTCTATTTAATTTGGGAATATTTTTTAGCAAATTTGAACCTGTGGTTTGATGGTTAGCATTCATGCTTAGAAAACAGGTGTCCCAGTTTTAATTGCTGGCAGATTCACTTCCACATTGCTTTTACTTTAAATTTTATAAAGCTGTCCTATTAAGCTGCAATATATTGAACTTGTTAATATTCCTCGAACATGACCTCCTTTCCACCAAAAACCTTAGTTTGATCTGTCAAAAATTATGTTTGTTGAAGCACAGCACTCGCACACAATAAACCAATACATGCACATCTACCAGATAGACAAACAATTTTCCTCGATTACAAGGAATAATTAGTTCAATGCCAAGTTCAAAACATCTTATGAGCTATTATTTTAATCACTATTTAGAATTCGAAGACGTTATTACGAAAAAGTTACATAATTCAATTATTAAATCAACTTCATATAATTCAAATTGTTAGAAAAATATTAAGATTTGAAAATAAATCAAGGCATAGTTTTTAATTTGATCATGTTATAATTCCACGCATGTTCTTAATTATGTACTTCAATATTTAAAATTCAAAATAAGATTATTTATTGATATTTTAACAGCTTCAATCTTAATTTGGATTAGAATATTTTTATTGCATTTATAATAAACTGTTACTAAGTGATAAAACACATCTCAAAATACTTTAATTATAAACTTTAATATTCTTAACTCAAACCAATTTTGTGCTCTTACATGATCATCATTAGCAGTTCATAATTGTAAAACTAGAAGGACCTAATTTCTTAAATAAGTAATTAGAACTTTAAGGGTCAATAAAGTGGTATATGAAGGAAAAATTACATAACATTTGTTTCAAATGTGTCTATTGCATTAAATATAAATAATTAAAAAGCAAAACCATGAGAATTTTACTGAAAGTACTTAGGTGAATCTTGTTTTATTATGTTGATTAAATGCCATATTTCAGAAAAAATAAATTAACTTAGTAAATCTTGCATAAAATAGACATGTAACCTTTAAATTCTAAACTGAAATAAGAAATGAAGAGTTGTAAAAATGAATACATATACTTGTAAACCAAATTAATGATATAGTAAATATTATAAAAAAATGCATGGATTTTCTAATCTAGCAACTAAAACGTAATGAGAATGAAATACAGTAATGTTTTTCCCGTGAAACTTGATAACGTGGGTATGGCACTGTTATACTGAGTGACAATGGCGCAAGAATGTCAAGGTTTAGTCATCAATTTGTTTCCCTCATAAAGATATATTCACCTGGATATCGCCAGATAGGCAGACAAGGAAAGATCACTTCCTCATAAGGGCGTCACAAATGAAGTATATATAAATTAAGTATGGGCTCATTGATTCTGTTAACTTTTATGTGACCCAAGTCCTAAAGTCGCTGAAGATTGAACACTAAACTGGAGATTGGACACACAGTTCAAAATCAAGTTGTTGAATAGTTTAATGCTCTGGGGAGGGAACAGGGCCCTGTGGTTGAAAATCTGGTGACTTATCGAGGATCACCAAAAGATCAAGGTCTGTAGGAACAACTCCAGGGGTCCTGTATCCCTACAACAGCTAAATCAAAATCGAGTAGCGGGATGCAGATCGTCGAGCTAAGCGTTTGTTTTAAGATCTGATCATGGGGGGGGGGGAGCAATCTAAACCGAGCATTGCAGTGGTGCATGATCGGAATGGGATTAGGGACCCAGAATTCATAAAGGGGAAATGGAAGAAGTACTTTGAGAACATTGTAAATCATCTGTATGACTTTCAGGTAGTCTGCAGGTCTCAGAATAGTCCAGATACTTGGTATTTGTCAAGTGTGAATCAGCATCCTCTTCACTATCTTTATAAAAAGAAGTGGTATAAGAAGTTTTGTCTGAAAAATTGGGAAAATGGATCCATTGTAACACTCTCAAGTGTGGAAATTATCGTAGGATTACGTCTCGTCTCGGGTGATACTTAGTTGTATCTGGTACCCAATTCTATCTGTATTGAGGAAGTAGCAATGCAGTTTTATTCAGGTAAGTCTGGTGCAGATCAAATTTAAGACTTCTTAAATCTTTCAATAGCTAAAGGAACTTAACTCACCCCTTGCTTGCTGCTTGATTGACTTTCAAAACACCCTTTGATAGCCCCCAGACACACAGAATAGGAAATGCTCTCCTCACTTGCAGTGTGCCTTCCAAGGTTGTAGCTATGATCAAGGTCTGTACTAGGACTTTGAATGCTGTGTAGACATTAAGTGTCCATTTGAGTGTTTCAGGATCACTACTGGAGTTCGGCAGGGATGTGTCTTGGCTCTCTTTATTTTTATTACTTACGAGTATAAACTTTCAACTTAATTAATTCTGCAAAGGTTGGCAATTGATAGGACTGTGGAGAAGCTGGACGACCTCGAAATATGTAGATAGTATTGCATTATTAGAAGCTTCCATGGATGATTTATAGCGTGTGGCACACAGTCTAGCAGAGAAACATCTCTGTCTTGGCTTACATATAAGGAAACGGAGCTGATATAACTTATAATGTGATGATAATGATGTGTTTATTTGAGTCACAATAGTCGGTGTATGTATGTATAACTTTATCTTCACACTACTTACAATTATTTCCAATTATAAAGCAAATTATGTATTGTTTATAGTAAGAAATTACAAGTAAACACTCAATGAAATTTTGTTGTATTTCCACCGCATGCTGCAGGTGAAACATGTATATTTGAAACAGTACGATATGATTGAATCATTTAGACACTTCTGATAAATGGACAAAATTTCTGAGATAAATCACAGCGGGTATTAAACTAAGACTTGAAAGATGGCTGAATAAAATCAATTTTTTTCTAAATGTTAACAAAAATGAGAAATGAATTCTCCTTAAGTCCTTTTTTCACCACACTCTTCATAATCTCTTGAGTATTCTTTTTTTATCTTTCAGTATTTTCTTCTTTTCGGCGGAAAGTTTCTTATCTCCAGCGTGTTTTTTTGCGCAAGGTCCACCTTCCGTCATTTCAAGGTAAGCTTTTGATACTTTGGGTGCCTGCAAAAAAGCATGCATTACTAAATAAGATTCGAAATTCAACATTTCACATGTATTCTATCACATGAGTAATAAACTTTTAGCTCAACAATATGGTTAATTTGACTTATGTATCCTCATATTTAGATGGCCTATTGATGGGAAATTATGACACTTAATTCTAATTTTACAAATAGAAAAAAAAAATGGAATCTTGACATGTTTTTAAGGACCAAGTGAGAACAGATGATTTAAGTAGTTTTGAGAACAGGTCATTTAAAAGGATGATGGGTTTCAGGTGGTACGGCCACCTGAGGATTGAGATGGTTCCTCTTAAGATACACCAGCAGACTATAACCACCATAAGTATTTATGTCACCAACAGAGGTCAACTGGTGACATTAATACTTATGGAGCATATTTAACAGTTTTTTTATTTTACTTTTACTGCCATTTTTCCTTTTCATTTATACATATTGATATACTTAGGGAGTGATAAATAAGCAAACCTCTAAGAATAATTGTAATGAAAAGACATGGATATTAACCGTATTCCTTAAAATAAAGGTGTCGCAGAAAATTCCTTGTACTCATTCAACTATCAGGGAGTTCTGTATTTTTCCTGGGCTCTAAAGGGGCCACATTCCAATTAGTTACAAAAAAGTGTGTTTTAGAGAGATTTCACAAAAGCGCTACTTCCGAATGATCAGGAGACTATTACCTCAAATCCCAGAACTCTATTGACAAATACACATATTCTCAATATGAGGACCAAATGCAAGTATATTGGTAAACATAATGCCAAGGTCCTTGATGATATTGATGAATACAACGGGCAAATCATCAAGCAAATACCTCTAATACTGCTAAGGTCAGCTTTAGAAAACATTACACATGAAAATGGTGAAGCTCATCTTATTGATCATACCCAACTCCCAGACACCATTTAAATTGATCTGGAGCTCCATCGAGTTTAAGAAAGAATTTATTTTTTAAATATTTTAAATCATAGTCAAACAGATCTCTCGATGCACACTATAGTGAACTTTACATACTAAATTGCATCTCTATCCTAATAGATCCAGTTGGTGCAACAACTTCATCCCGAAGACAAACCATTATGTCTAGAATACTCCTGCATCCTGTTAAACATCACACAAAATGATGATGATTCCACTGCAAATTAATGAGTGGCGAGGCACATTTCCATTTAAATGGTTTCGTCAATAAGCAAAATTGACAATTTTGAGACATTGAAAATCCAAGGCAACTTCATCAAAGGTCTCTCTATCCAATTCAAGTGATGGTTTGGTGCGCCATTAAAGCTGATATAATAATTGGCCCATATTTCTTCGAAAACGATCAAGGTGCTGCTGTGATTGTCAATGGTGATCGATACAGGGCACTGATACAAACATTTTTGATGTCACAACTCAAACTTAAAAGAAAAGACCAGTATATTTGGTTTCAACAGGATGATGCTCTGCTCATACAGCAAGGGCCACAATGCAGCTCTTATGGGAACTCAGCATTACAATTAACTCCCAGGGGTGCAGCAGGATACTCAATTTTTTTTTAATAGTTCCAATCAATCTTAATTCAATGTGCTGATGCATGGTTATAATGTTAGGAAGTGACATATAATTGACACAGGGTCCAATATTTATCTGATTTTATGTTGGTAGAGGAAGAGAGTCTGTGTCTTGCGATAGTAAATTTAAAATAAAATTTATCGATATAGAACTGGTTGAGTTTTGGATATCAGTTAAATATGAATATCCTTTACTGAGTGCTAAAGATCATTGAATCCTAGTTCCATTTGCGATTTACCTCTGCAAACTTGGGCAGTAGCTGTAATAAAAACCAAATATCCCTCCAAACTCAATGTGGAACAGGAAATGAGGATAGTTTGATTCCAAGATTTTAAAAGCCATGTAGTAACATGTCCATCCATCCCACTTATTGGTAATTTTTTTTCAGGGAAAACATCTTTATGAATTAAGAGCGCTGTGAAGAAGTTGGAAAACTGCAGCCATATTATAATACAAATAATTAAAATGTGTTTTTTTAAATCATTCTTGAAATTGTACACTATTCTATTCACTAACTTTAGTGTCAAGTAAAAAAGTGTGCTATATTCAATACTGAACATAAAAAAAATTACCTGTGCATGGATTTCAGTCATCATTCTGGCTCTTTGTGAATAGTCATCATAGTGCTCGAGAAGCAATTTCCCTGCTTCTTCATTGAGCGCAGATTCAGCATTTGGTACAATGAGAAGACATTTCACCGTCTAATAAAAGTTTAAATCGAATTAATATAAACCCTTACATATTCACAAAACTATATTTAAAACTAGGTTTAAGAAATTCAATACTGAATGAATATCTACTACTCGTTAAAAAGGTAGACTACAAAGTGAGAGATCAGGATATTTGCCCCTGGTGCAATCGGAGATAATTTGTTATAGGCTTGTTATACCCTGTTACATTGAGGGCATGGGACATCAATATTTGGAGCTTTACTGCATCTTCTTTCTCTATTAGGCCAGGCCTATGGTAACTGGCAAATTTTACCAGTAACGATTTTACCATTTGTCATGATTCATCATTATTTTCTCAGTTAAGCTGCCCATTTATATTACTCAGTTTCATGAAGCATGTCCTTATATATTTTACATTTTCTTCTGCTTTCAGTCTACAGTGTATATTCTTTAGAAGCCGGTGTCAAGCATCCGAGCAACATGTTTAGGCAAGTAGGCGATACTAGGATTTTGATGTTACAGTTATTTGCTCTGTTTAACACTTCATCGTTTGACACTCTATGGTGCCATCAAATCTTCATTGTTTGCCTGAAATTACGCTATTGAGTTTTTTCAAGCTTCGTTTAATGTTCTGTTTGTAGGGAGATCATGGCTCGTATCCATATAAGAGTTGGTATGATCACAACTTTATTTTGTTACACTCGAGCATTTAGCTTGTTACACAAAATTTATGATGTCAATTTGCACAAATATTTAGGTGGAGATTTTGAGGAATGTTTCATAGGTCCATGCATAAGAGCCTAGTATTTGCTATAGATTTTCAGCAGAATCAGAGCACAGTTATCAATATATTGCTGATCTGTGACATATTGTGACAAAGACAACTTAAGTTAAAAACTCTCCATCATGCGTATACAATTAGCGAATGCCAATTCCACTGGTTTCGAATTTTTAATCATTGACAGATCAATGACAATTGCAAAAAAGGATGGTGGCCAGAACACAACCCTGCAGAATCCCAGCATTGATGAGAAAAGCACCTGTAAGAAATTCCATACTGAAGAGAAAAAAAAACTCATATTTGGGTTAATATAAAATCCATTAAACTGACTTCAATACAGAATCATTCGCTTAATGAGTCGCATTCTAAAAAAATTCCACCGAATGATTCACAGAAAGATCTATAAGAAATGTGAGGAAAATATTGGAAGAAGCCCACCCACAGCCCTGATCAAGAAATGGGTATGGTTAAAAAGAAGCTTTGTTGCATTCAAATAGGAAAAAAATTTCGATACATGAATGTGGAAGTTTGTGCTTTTATTGACTTTGAAAAAGCTTTTGATAGAGTACACCACAAGCTATTGGAAATTCTTATTAACAATAGTCTGGACACAAGAGATATTAGAATTACCAAAAATCTATACTGGCACCAAAGGGGCAACAGTGAAGATAGAAGACAGCTTGACAGCAGACACAAATATATACCGTGGAGTTCAGCAGGGTTGCATCTTTCTCTTTTTGTTTACAACATGTACTTGGTGATTTTCTGGGAGGCATTGGAATCAGCAACCAGACGCATCTCTGAGAAAAGAATGCGGGTGCATCAAAAGAGTGGAATGTTGGTTTAATTCTCATATTGGAAAAATAAAAATGCTCTGAAACATGTTTTGAATATAGATTTATTCATTTTTAATTTATGTATTTTTGAGTTTCTGAATATCATTATTGGTACGATACTTATTAAAACAATATAAAATAAATTGTACTTATACCCGTATGTAACAGTGGGTGTTTTCATAGTTATTATTTAATTAATGTCATAGTTAGAACATTTTTATTATTCATATATTACATGAGTGGCGGGGTGCCTATCAGAGGGACAGGATGACCTTTTCATTGAAGCTTTGAAGATCCTTTTTTTCATGTTGGGTGGTTGATTTTTGTTTTTGCAGAGGTGTCATCTGTGTCTCTTCACTGGATGGTATTATTATTGAAGCAGGAAAAAGTTATGTTATGTGATAGAAAAGGGTCCTGGTCTGATTTAGGATTTTTTCTGTCAAAATACTTGAATGCTATAGACGTATGCGAGTACTGTAGCTTCCTACTTGCGCTTTGAAGTTGTTGTGGAGAGGTTGTTTTTCCCACCGAGAGGGCTTGCCGCCATTCCACAGAAAGAAGTAAACTCCCCTCCATAATGGGAGAAAAGTATGAACCTGGCAATAAGGATATTTCCATGCCATGATTTATTAAAAAAATATCGAATATTATTTGATAGCTATCATTTCTTGATATGATTATAAGGCATAAAATAACAATGGTAAATAATATAGTTATTAAGATAACATATCCATCAATAAGTTCCGGGACTAACCAACAGATGGTACCTCTAATAACGAATCCATACCATTCTCAGTTAGTACCAACCTTTAGAAGTTACGTGTCAAACTTTCATGACATTCCGACATTGTGTCATTGAGTTACAGTGGTTTTAGTGATGCCACATTTGCTATTTTCAAAACAATGGAAAAAACCGAATTTTGTGTGTTGATAAAACATTGCTTTTTAATGGGAAAAAATACCGTTCAAACTCAGCGATGGCTTGAAAAGTGTTATCCGGGCTCTGCTCCGTCGAAAACAACCATTTGTCAGTGGTATGCTGATTTCAAACGCGGTCATACAGACACAAATGATGCTGAACGCTCTGGTTGTCCAAATGAGGCTGTTACACCCGAAAACATAAAAAAAAAACCCTCGAAATCGTGATGGAAAATCGCAAAGTAAAGTTGCGTGAGATACCTGATATCCTGAAGATATCATTTGGTAGTGTTTACACTATTTTGCATGAACATTTGGTCATGCAAAAGCTTTTTTCGAAATGGGTACCGCGTTTGCTCACAATGAAACAGAAACAACAACGCATCGATGATTCAGAGCGCTGTTTGGCACTGTTTACACGAAATGAACAGGAGTTTTAGCGTCGGTATGTGACAATGGATGAAACTTGGATCCACCACTATACTCCGGAATCAAATCAGCAGTCAGCTGAGTGGAGAGCAGCCGGTGAAAGTCATCCGAAACGACCAAAAACTCAACAGTCGGCCGGGAAGGTTATGGCCTCCGTATTTTGGGATGCGCATGGTATAATATTCATTGATCACTTTTAAAATATAAAAACCATCAATAGCGAATATTACATAGCGTTATTGGAGCGTTTGAAGGCAGAAATTGCAAAAACGGCCCCATATGAAGAAGAAAAAAGTTTTCTTTCATCAGGACAATGCACGGTGTCACAAGTCGATGGTAACGATGGCCAAATTGCATGAGTTAAACTTCGAATTGCTTCCGCACCCACTGTATTCTCCAGATTTGGCCCCCAGCGACTATTGGCTGTTCGCAGACCTCAAAAAGATGCTCCAGGGAGAGATTTTGCTCCAATGAAGAAGTGATTGCCCAAACTAACGCCTATTTTGAAACCAAAGATAAATCGTTCTCCACGGCTGGCATAGAAAAGTTAGGAAAGCTTTGGAATAAATGTATCGCTCTTGAAGGAGACTATGTTGATGAATAAAGAAGAATTTTGGCAAACAAATGCTGTTTTAGTAGTTAGTCCCGGGACTTATTGAGAAAGCAGTTTATAATGAGTAAGATTGATTCTTCTAGCTTGATTGCTTGATTCTTCTAACATTTATAATATTAACACTCAATTATTAAACTCACATATCACTCTCACTCACTTTATACTGTTGCTTTGTAAATAAACTAATGGTTGTTAATAGTTTACATAAAGTTTTCTGTCAATAAGATATATACTACAGTGAAACCCCATTTTTACGTTTTTGAAGGGACTGATAAAAAAACCGTAATTAGAGGGAAAACGTAGATTCAGGGTTAGAAACAAAATTGAAAAATTTAAAATGATTTTTTATTTAGATAATCATGCAAATCGGTTTGGTACATATTTTTGTGCTGGTTTACAGCTCTTTCGATTTTATAAATCAATAAGAAAGTTTCGTCTTGTATGTTTTCAATGCTAGTCAAGTAACTTTTAAGGTCCTCAATATGCCTCATTGCATCTTCTTTTGTTGGAATTGGACCTATCTCTTCTTCACCAGATAATTCTTCGTCGGATAAGTTTCCGTGGATGTGGCTGTCCACTATATCATCGATATCAATAACTTCAGATGTCATCACAATTAGAGTAGGAACATCCGTCTGCTTCCAATCTTCAGCGATCTCCAAATCAACACTTCGAGTGCCTCTTCTTGAAACGATCTATCCAGCCATTTGATGTAGTAAATCCTTCGATATTTAATCGAGACGCAATGTGCAGGGCCTTATCTCGAATTAATGGACCGTTGACTGGTATATTGCTGGAACGCGAGCTGACAAAGCATTCTTTAAGGATTTCTTTCATTTCATGGTATTTTGAAGGTCGTATGTACATGCGTTTTTTCGCCATAGGACCACATTGCATCTCACTTTTTTCAATCGATTCGCGATTTTTTATTATCGTAGCCTAAGTTGTAATGAGTATCCCCAAATCACGCGAGAGCGAAACACGCGAACCAACATGTTTATTCACTTTTTCGAGAATTTTCCTTTTCTCTTGAAACGGTAATGTTTTTCTTTGCTGAGACATTATTTGAAAGGATTCAACGAAAAATTAAAAGAAATGAAAAAAATGTAAATTCACACACGAAATACACGACAATTGACAATTGAAATTGTATGTACACAACTGACACGTTAAACACAAGCACAGATTGACCTGCCTATACAGTCTGCCTGTCTGTCTGATTGGCTAAATTTCCCACCAATTGCATCGTATTACACGACTCGTGTAACCTTGACCATGAGCACTGCAGGTGCACACGTGTCTATAAATAGAAACAACATATTTCTGCTTCCTAATATTCATTTTAAATCGTCGCGCATTTAATTAAATATGTTTATACATTGATTTGCATTTTAAATTTTTCAAACATAAATTGCGGGAAATAAAAACGTAAAAGCGGGTACTAAATGTACTAAAATAAAACGGGATTGTAGAAAACGTGAATTCCGGGCACGTAAAAACGGGGTTTCAATGTATGTTCTGATTTTTGTTTTATTAAAATTCTATATAATTTAATATTTCCAGTTTCATTCCGGAAACAGATTTAACTCATAATTTTGTTAAAAATAACCTTAAAATATAAGTTTTTTATTGTTTCTGCAAAACAAAATTTTAAACAACACTACAGGTTTATTATTATAGATCAAAATGATAATATGGCTGCAAAAAAGAGCTGCACAAGCTAAAAGGAATGATTATCGTGTCAATCACGAACAAATGATACTCTAGAGTAACAGCACAAAGACAAGCACATCCATATTTAAAAAAATATTACTAACTCCAGTCATTATTGAGAGTTTATTACTAGCTGTACTAATAATCAGTAATGCAAAAAAAATTATATTCAAAATATATTTTAAACATCTTTATTTTCCAATATTATTTGATAGCTGCCACTTCTTAATATGATTAATGATAAATAATGTATTTATTAACTCTTTCCCCGCGGCCAGCACAAACGCCTGTGATTTGATTTGACAACATTAGCCCGCTAAGCGCACAGACGTCTGTGATCTGACGACAACCCAAATTTCAAACTACAAATACTTATAAACAATGAGACAAAACCGGGATAAAAATTAAACTAAAATTTAAAATAATCTTTATTCTAGCGACATATCTCGAAACCTTGTCAAATAATGTATTAGTTTATGAAATATTTTTGAATAAACAGAGCGCAGATTGTTTCTCAATTAATATTTCCTACTATCACGTCGTATGTGTGACGCATGACAATATGTGTGGACAGTATGTGACGCACGCTGTACTGGCCCGGTTCAGTGATACCTGGCGCGTCTCTCGCTTACGTAAACATTACTAAATATTTTATATACGAGCAGCATTCAATCTGATTTTTTTTATTTCTTTTCAAATATTTTTAATTAGTGACTATATAATTGTGTATGGTTCGTTTAGTTATTGTCAGTTTTTAGTGTTTTGATTTCAAATTTGATATTTGTATTTGAAATCAATAAATTTTAAATTTTCAGTTTTATTATTTTTAACACGTTATATTCATTATGACTAAACGTGGTCTAAGTGAAGAAGAAATTGGCGATTACGTATGTGAACTTGGGTCAAATTACGGATCAAGTGTTAGTGAAGACGATAATATTTCGATCCTTAGTGATGTTATTGATTCTGATAATGATAAAATGTTGGATTTGGCGGTGAATCGTCTACAGAAACGTATTCATCTTCGTGGCTTTCGGGTTCACATATTCCGGTTATTCATAATTTCAACGCATTTTCAGGAGTGAATCCAGACATTACGTTTTCTGAAAACTCCACCGAACTTGAGTATTTTGAACATTTTCTCAATGAAGATATAACTAGCAAAATTGTTGACGAAACGAATAGTTTTTATCAACATGAAATTAATTATAAAAGTTTTGGAGATAAATCAAGGATAAGAAGATGGTATGATACATTTATTTACGAAATGTACATATTTGTAGCAGTTACAATGTTAATAACGAGGAATCGTCATCTTACCATCGAGAAGCACTGGTCAACAGATCCTCTTCTGCTGAGTCCTATTTTCGGGCAAACAATGTCTAGGGACCGATTTGAGCTCATTTTACAGATGCTACATTTTAGTGACAACGCATTAAAATCATCAGATAGACTGCATAAAATAAAAATTTTGATTGATTTTACCAGAAAAATATTTAAAGAAACCTTCGCACCTTTTCAGAATCTCTGCATAGATGAAAGCATAATTGCTTTCAAAGGGCGCTTGGTTTTCAAACAATATATCCCGTCAAAACGGCATAGATTTGGAATAAAAATGTTTGTACTCTGTGACGTGATGACTGGATATATATTAGATTTCATAATTTATACAGGATCTCAAACTGAAATTGACAATGAAATGGGACTCGGTATATCTGGTTCAGTGGTCACAACTCTCTTAAATAATTATATCGGAAAAGGACACAGTTTGTTTTGTGATAACTGGTACACTAGCCCTGAACTCTTTAAAAGATTATATGAAAACAAAACAAATGCTTGTGGAACAGTGCATAAAAACCGAAAAGGCATGCCAAAGTTTAAAAAATTGAAAAAGCGAGAAGTGGAATCTTTTAACAATAGAAAATTGCTGGCGCTGAAATGGTGTGATCGGCGCGACGTGCACATGCTTACCACTCTTCATGACGATTTAAAAGATTGTACTGGAAAAGTAAACAGGTCAACCGGTGAAGCCATACAAAAACCCAAGTGCGTAATCGATTACAACAAATGTATGGGTTTGGTAGACAAAGCGGACATGATGCTAAGTGGATTAAATTGCATGAGAAAGTCCGTCAAATGGTACAAGAAGGTGTTTTTCCATGTAATAGATTTGTATTTGCTCAACGCCCATATTTTGTACAAACTTGTGACATCTAAATCGATTAGTCTGGCTGAATTTCAGCTAGCTGTTATTCGGCAATTGATTGAGAAAAATTCGAAAAAAGTAATGCTCAACAAAGTTCAATGCCCCACTACTTCTGCTGACAACCCTACAAGATTTATACCAAAAAAATATTTAAATCATGAAAAGATAAACATTCCATCTACACCAAAGTGCAAAAATCCACGTCGAAGGTGTCATGTCTGTGCTAAAACTAAAATAAATGTTAAAGTGCGTAAAATAACTAAATTGATGTGTTCTGAATGCAATGTTCCGTTGTGTTTCCAACCATGCTTTAGGGCATACCACGAGAAAAAGAAATATTGAAAAATAAACAATCTCAATTTTTATTACATAATAATAAATAATTCTGAGTTAAGTATTTCAATATAGACCAATAAATATGGTGTGAACAGAGTGAGATTTATAGTGTTTGTGAAGTAAAAAACACTTCATAATTCATATCCTTGTGCCCATACAATACGCGCTGAATCCCGTACCGTCCCAGTGCAGACTCGTCACACACACACAGATAGGCACTTGAGTGGGGGAGTGTGGAATGAATAATTTCTATGATCGTATCATTAGTTTGTTTATTTTACGTAATATTTAATTTATCTCCTTTATTTCAAGAGTAATGACTTTTATTTATTATCAGAAAATTACTTGTGTGTTATGTTTACATGATGTTGTAATTAAATATCAGTGGTTCTAAACTAAATACGCATTTAAACTTAGGAATTAAAAAACGCCGAAATTGTGCCGCGCACAGGGTTTGTCGAATTTGATTTTTAAAGCGGTTAAAAGGTTAAGAAGAGAAGACTTTACTGCTGAACAGTTAATTTTGATTTACTTCCATCATTATTGAGGGGTTATTGCAAGTAGAAAATACAAATAAAAACAATCTAAATTCTAATCGCCTCTTTTTTCTAATATTTTCGATCTACGGTTAGTTGAATCCACGGATGGGGTATATGAAGGGCCGATTGACTTTATATTAAAAAACATTTGGTATAATCTTTTTTTATACAATGGCTCTATTTCATGATTCCAAAATTTGAAATTGTTTTTTATTAGATTTCCGTTGTATATAGTACCACCTGGTGGATTATTGTCATATGACAATTCCTTCCAACCAACCAGATATTAAAAGGTCTTATGTAAAAAAACTTGATTGAGACCAAGCTTTTTTGCCATTTTTTTGTTATCATCAAAAATTGAACTCAATACTCCTCCCAGCTGGAAGTCTAAAGAGTTTTATAAATCAGATCATGAAGTCTCATGTCTTTTTGCGAGATGAAAAATTATGTTTATAACAGAAAATAGAAATATATTTTAGGTCAATTTGTAGGAAATTTTATTTTATGATTCATTCAACAAAATAATATTTTTCAATTTTTTTAAATTTACATTACAGAACATAATGACAGATTTACTAAAATTATGTATTTATTTAAAAAATATTCCTACTTACTAGCAATATATGTTTTATGCCGAGATCTGACTTCCAATCCTTTTTGAGAGTGTTTACACAAATTTCTCCATTACTTGAAACATTGGGATGGAATATTTTTGTTATGAAAAAAGCTTTTGGTGGAGCTGCGGGGAAGTCTTTTCCAAGGACTAGTTTTATTTTGAATACACCACCAGCATAAGGAGTTCCAGCTATAACATAATAAAGATTATATTAAGTGTCAGATATAAAATGTTTTTTGGAACAGAGTATTTCCAAATTAATTTCAAGAATACTAAGTTGTAATATATTACATTTTCTTTGTATACAGTACAAATTGGTGGGTTTATATAAAATTAAAACAAATGTTGGGTTTATTGCTATGTGGCAATCTTTTCCAGTGATTTGATCTGACACAGCAATATGAAGAAAAAAATCACTGAGATCTATGTTCATTTTTGAATTGGCATAATTCTACATTGAAAACGTATCAAAAATTTTCTTTAAATATATTCAAGTGGGTGTGTAGGCAATTAAGAGACCTCCATACGACCCATGATAGGTGATGTAGCACTGGCAGGTACTCTGACAGCTGCATCCATGTCCGCATGCTTTCGTTTGTGTAAATATTAAAATTCATCTGAAACTAGTATAATTTGTTACAGCATATATATTTGATAGGAGTAAATGGGTGTTCACACCATATGAAATGGAGCCGAAAGGACAACAAAAGCAATCCCTAATATTTCCTTATCCCCAAAGCCGTTTTCAATGTGTTGGGTAAGGAAGAATGTAGATTCTGTACACGATTTGCTCTTATCAGGTTTAAGCAACGCTATTACATGGGTTTTTCTCCACATTTCAGGTATATGGCAGGAACGTAGGCAGATAAAAACCGAAAGTGAGATGCATCTCTATTGGTTTCCTGAATACATAAAATTTCACATGTATGCTTATTGCACATGTCAGAAAGTAAAACAGATTTATCCAAGGTGAATACTTCAATGATGATTGAGATTATTGTCAAAGCTGGCCTTAAAAAAAGGCCTAGTTTAGTTTTTCATTCTTTGATTTCGTATCGGTTGTGGTGGAAGAGAATGATTAACCCGTATACATGACGTAACTGTTTCCAGGGATGCCAGGAAAGTCGTGATTATTCTTTTTGGATAATTTTCTCCTATCTTTTTTTTTATTCAATACAAATTTATATTAATTTTAGAACACCTTACTGGGAGACTCCTTCCTTGTATTTTCAATTAGAATCGCATATAATAAGGAATACCTATAATTCTATGAATTACATTGTGTTTGATAAATTTCCATTTGACCTGATGAAAATTTAATTGTGTATAGTCATCCACTTATTTCACTGCTGAAACTTTACAGCCTATATGATGGGAATCAGTTATAAATCTAACTACTGCCACCTACACTAGTTGTTATTAAGATGGGTATAAACAATTAAGGTCCTTGCATATAAAATGTGCATTAGAGAAAAGATAAACATAAGGTATATGACCCGAGTTTCTTTTGTTTTATTCATTCTCTGGAAATATAAGTAATTAACTGACGTGCCAACTAGCCTTTTAACACCCACAACTGACTATGTATTGATATCAGTCAGGTTATAATCTTGAGTCAATGTGACAAGCCAATTTGTTCCATCCTTTCTTTAGCAAACTATCATTAACATACATGGAAATAAAACAAAGAAACTGTATTTACACCCGATCTTCATTAAATGTGCCTTGTACAAATCAAAATGCTTTAAAATTGTAATGTTAGTGATGTTTCTTTGAAGTTTTAGAATTGATTCCAAAAAACTTTTATAACTTACCTGGCCCATCAATGTACGCTTGAATATCCGTAATATCTGAATCATTTACAATAACTTTAATCCCTTCCAATGGCTGTTCAGATAATTCTTGCATTTCTTTGGCAACTCTTCTTATAATTTGGGGAGAGAGATTTTCAACATTCGACATCTAAACAAAAGTTAGGAAAAATATTGTGAAAAATCATTTTAACCTAATAAAAATGTAGTTAATATTTAATTCGAAAACTTACCGAGCTCATTTTGTATTTTCCGATTGAATACGAGAAGGGAGTACAACTAATTTGAATATAATAAAAATCGAATCAAACGTCAAAGACCTTGTGCGTCTGACATAAAATCAAAAATGTAAATGCAAAAATTCAAACCCAAAATAAATAAATAAATATTATGCTGTTTGTTATATTAATATGTTATACGGAACGAATCGACTTATAACAGAGATTTTGTTTTATTTTTCTTCTGAAAACGATACCAAAATCGAAATAACGTATTTAGATCGAGATATATGAAATACATCACAGCTAAACAAATATGGCGCCGTTTTTAAGAGTTTGATGTTGTTCTCTGTTTTTTGTGTTTGTTAACATTTTTATTCTTGTTTTTCAGCAGATTTGTTAGAAAATTCAAATAATCGAAGGAATATAATTTAATTTGAATGAATATTATTTTTACTATAAATATTCATGTTTTCTAGTAAATTCAAATAAACAAATTTCAATATCTGAGTAGGTACTTGAACATTGATAAGTAGGAACTATTAAAAATACTTAAATGCAGCTTTCGATTCGATGGCAGTGGTTTGGAATAAATCGAACTATTATAAGATGATCATTCGTCTTGGCTTAGTAACTTTTAATATAAATACACAAATAGGTCATTTACAAATTTGTAAACAGAACCGTTTACTTATTATAACAAAACAGTACTATTGAAAAATTGACAACGGATCAGTAAGTTTTATTATACGAGGCATATCCAGAAACTAAGTGTACTGAATTTTTGTAGGTTACAATTTTTTTTATTTAAACAAAAAAATTACGTGGTTACCGTAGTACATATGTAAGCTATTTTTCGACATAGTCGCCATTCCTCTCAATGCAGGTGGTGAAGAGGGGTATCAACTTTTTGATGCCTTCCTCGAAGTAGTTTCCCGCCAACCCCTCCGTCCACTTCTCCACCGCCTCATTTACCTCCTCGTCGGTTGAAAACCTTTTTCCACCCATGTGCAGCTTCAGGGAGGTAAAGAGATAGTAATCTGAAGGTGCTAGGTCAGGGGAATGCGCGGGATGGTTCAGGACATCCCATTTAAACGAGGCGAGCAGTTCCGTCTGTCATTGTCGTGCAGCAGGCAGACTCCCTTTGTCAGCATGCCTCTTCTCTTGTTCTGAATCGCCCTCCGCAATTTTTTTAGGGTCTCACAGTATCTTGCAGAGTTGACGGTCGGTTGAGGCATATATTCAATTAAAATTATGCCTTGACAGTCCCAAAACACGGATGTCATGATTTTCTTGGCTGAAATTGTGGTTTTGAACTTTTTGGCGGAGGGTGAAGAGGTGTGACGCCACTGTTGAGACTGCCTTTTGGTTTCAGGCGTGTAGTGTGCAACCCAAGTTTCATCTCCAGTAACGATGGATGGAGAAATTCATCTCCATGGAGTTTGCAGCGCCTCAAAAACTCTTGCCCGGCCTCCGGTATTTCGCACTTGGCGGGATATTGGATTGACATTTTTCACGAAACGTGCTGTCGCGTCGACACTTCTCAACGTACTGACCTCGAACCGGTCTCGTTGCGGAGGGGAAGGGTCAGACTACACGGAAGTGTAGCCAACATGTCGAAAATAAAATCCATCCGGTCGTGAGAGCCTCAGTACACTTAATTTCTGGATACGCCTCGTATATATCAATAATGCTTACAATTTCGATGTTATGATGCAAAAGTAACAATATTGATTAATATATAAAGTAGGACTTAGGCATCAATTAGTACAATTAGATGGACATGAACTTGAGGCTGATGTTGAACAAAATAAAGAAGACCCCTTTGAGAAGATTTGTGTATGTGGAACGAATGAATGAAGAAAGACTAACAAAACAAATATACAGTGAAAGTGTGAGTGGTTGAGGAAGACCAAAAAAAGTATACAATATTTAGAAATAAATAATTGTAAAACTCAGAGGAATCATAGGAACTGTATAGATGCAGAAGATGCGAAAGATGAGGTTCGCGTTAAGAAAGTCTGGAGCTCTTTTCTTTCTGCCTACCTCGATAAGGAGACGACGTGATGGTATATATGTGTATTTATTTTTACAATGAATTGAATCAATAATAAAACAATATTAAGAAAAGCACTTTTTAAACATACTATTACTAGCATGTTCGAGGTACATTTTATCTCAAACATTATTGTTTACAACTTATAGTACAATATACTATTTCTAAAATAGACGGTTTATTTCTTTAATTACATTGTAAACATGTCCCAAAAGTACTGGAAAAGTTTGAAAATATTAAAAATATCCCAAAATTTAGATGTGATAAAATGTTCCATAACATCGAGAATTCTCGGAAGAAACAAAAAAGTGTCAGTAATATAAAAAATACTTGCGAGTTATAGAAAATATCAAAAATACCTACTAACAACGATGCATAATTTTTGATAGAATCGAAAATCTGTTCAATACGCCCCAAAATATCAAAAATACTAATAATGAGCCAAATACAAATAATATACTGAAATAATTCGAAAATATCGAGTCTGAAAATAAAAATAAAGTACTCGGAAAAAGATTGAAATTCTCTGAATTCAAAAGTATAAATCGATTTTTATATGGTCAATGCAATCAATTTTATTGCAATCGTATCTCCATAAAAATATTATATTTTTCTCCGATAAAATATTGAGATCCTCTGAATATACAATATAACCTAGAATGAGGCTTTTTTTTTTTTCATTTTTCTTGTATGGTTAGAGTAGGGCTTATTAAAGACTAGATCCTAAAAGGTTAAGCAACCCTAGATGAAAATATATAACTTTAATGGCATATGATTAAAAAAATTATATTTATTTTCATAGGATGCTTAGTCAAAAAGCAAATCTTAAGAGTTTGCCTCCAAAAATGTTGAATGCCACTGACCAAAGATGATATAATCTAAATTAGAACAAGTATATATTATAAAGTTTATTATTATTTATCCATTATAAAATTGATTACAAAATATTTAATTAATTATAAAATTTATCATTACACAATACTTCATTTTGAAGAGATCTTTTTTGTCACGAGGAATCATATTCATCAATATAATTTGTCTGATGCTGTGAAGCCGAAAATGAAACAATACATACTGTGACTGAGAAGTGAAATCGAAAAAAAAAACCATGTAGATGCTACTGCGTAACATAAGTATTCCAATTCTGCAACACATGCTATCTAATTAAAATAAGTTGGCAATTGGAAGATACATATTTGAAATATTAAATTATTTTTTTAATTAAACATTTGTTTTCTACTTTTTAAGGAGTGGTGGGGTGCATATCAATGGGACAGGATGACATTTTCATTGGAGCTTTGAAGATCCTTTATTTTCATATTGGGTCGTTGATTTTTGTTTTTGTAGTGGCACCATCTGAGTCTCTTCACTAGATGGTGTTATTATTGTAACAGAAGTTATCTGGTGCAATGTGTAAGGATTTTTGAAGTTGTTTTAAAATAAATAAAAAACCTTTTTTAAAAAACAAATGAAAATACATTTATTTTCATTCTCATTTGGATTACACATGCTCTGAAAATAAGGTAAATATTAAGTGAAATATAAAATTCGATTATGTTTTAAAGTGATAAAATGTGAAAAAATCTTGACGTATTGAATACATAGTTAGTAACATTCAGTGCGACCATTAACTTTATATAAAAAAAAAACTTTTAAAATTACTGGAAGACCCCAATTGACAGAGCATGTTGCTGCAAAGTGAAGAACAGAACAGAACAACGGCTACGATGATAGACTATAAATGCTAAACAAAGATAATTTCTTAATGAAGATCGAAAATCACAGATCTCCAATGAAGATCGGTAAAATTAAAATGACTAAGGAAAATAATATGAAGCAACGGGACATGGCGTGATGGGATAGAATGTACGTAGGTGTTACAATTGACAAATATTTTGTAATTGTTTCCACACATGGATGGGCATTTCAGCTAGTAAACTATAAATTAATCTTTAAAATTGTTTCAGAGATGATACACCTTCATTTTCTAGGTAATGGAAAAATCCTTGAGGTGTATGTTATAATGAGCATACACAATACTACCATACATAGTCACCTGTAATGTGAAAATATCCACTTCAGACAGTGTAGGTCTTTGTGAACTCTCTGAGATAATTAAAATTTACTTACCTTTTTGTTTCTTAACCCTTTTAATCCCAGCATATTTTGCATAAAATCTGCGAAAAATCCCAAGCATTTTTTGGCAAAAAAACAATAGGTCATATTTTATCTCAGTTAATATTTAGTTTTAAAACCTAATTTTTTGTGGAGTAATAAGTAATTTTCACAAAAAAAATTTTTTTTTCATTCAACATAAAAACTTGTATGAAAACTTTGAGGGCGATGATCGGCCCTGTGGGATTTTTCACATACACCAGTTGGGGCCGATAATCGGCACCGTGGGATTAAAAGGGTTAAAGTGATGCCAATTTTAAGCACCATTATTTTCGCTGTTGAAATGCTTATAAATTTCATTTGCCTCTTTGATGAGTCTTAATAGGTTTTTCGCTTGACTACTACTACGACCAGTTCTAAGGTTTAATATTTCAAAAGGGAAAAAGCAAGGATGTGTATTGTCACCTTAGTTGTTTAATATTTACAAAGATTCATGTATGAAGGAATTACAAAGGTTAATGGGTGGCATACAAATGTGAAATGGGAATGTGTGCCATATGTTGTATACTGATGACATGGTAGTGTTGGCGGAATACGAGGATAGCTTAGAGTTTGATAATTAAATTGTATGAGATGCGAAAAGAAAGATCTGAAAAATATTGCGAAAACTAAAGTTATGGTGATGGAAAAGTGTGAAAGAAAAAGTAAATGCGATAAATATGTAAGCAATGAAAGATTAGAACAAGTTGAAGAATTCTGCTATTTAGGTAGTATTTTCTCAGATGGAGGAATAACGAGATATTGAACAGCGCATAGCAATAGGAAATAAAGTCAACGAGACACTTAACTATATACAGTCGAACCGGAGCGTAGCAATCTCTGATAAGATGATAGACTACAACAGTATTCTAGTAATAACTTTGATATATGGAAGTGAAACGTAGAAAGACTAAAAAGAGGTGAATAAATACTGTAAAAAATCATGCACTGAGAAGAGTACATGGGGTGACAGTGGATAACAGAATACGGAATGAAGTGATATATAGAAGAGGCGAAAGGTGTGTAGCAATAGGAAAGTCTGGCATTCTTTCCTTTCTGCCTACTCTGACAGGGAAACGGTGTGATGGTATGTATATTTATAGAAATGGTGCCCAGCATCAATGTTGTAGTCTTTATTTTAAATTAAGAAATTTAGTATGAACTGTATTAAAACTTTAAAGGATAGTGTGGCAGTACCATATCCCCATTAAATTTCTGTAAAATTCATATGCTTCTTTAGACCACTTTAAAAACTCAATTTCAATTTATATTTATCTTCTTGAGTAGCATGCAATATTCTTTAGATAGAGAGGAGCTTCAGTGCTTCATTCTCAAAATAGCTTTAACAACACTGGGATTTTATGAATATTGTAATTTAGTTTAGTTAATTTATGTTTAAAGAAATAAAACACTTATAAAAGAAAAGCTTATTTATTATTTTTCAAGTTCCTATCAAAATATAAAAATGAAGGAATGTGAATAATTGAATTTAATCAAATAAACAGTTTCTTGCCATTTTCTTCCTACTGACACATTTATCCTTAGAAACATCTTTCATCCAATCAGGGAGTTTCCTTTTACTAGCACTAGGTGCTGACTTAGTGTCTTCGTCTGTATCACTGTCATTTAAATAAAGTGCTTTGCTTTTTTTCTGTTCCTTAACTGGTGATTTGGTATTATAAACCATACCAGACAAATTTGATTTATCTGTCTCCATACTTTTATGAGTAGTAATATGTTTTTCGCTCTGGACAACATTAGTACAATTTTCAAACTTATTTTCATCCAAAGATATATCTGTTATGGAATCATTTTGCCCTGAATTATTTAATTCATTTTTTCGATTTGTGGTGGCCAATGAATCTAATTCTATTTGATCCAAAACGTCAATATTTTGAGTTAAAAAATCATCTTCATCCCAACCATCATTATCATCAAATGCATTCGATTTTTGTGGAGATTCATTTTTACTTTCAATATTACCTTTTACTTCAGTTTTATGCATATCTTTCAAAACATTAACTTTTTCAATACTATTTTTAGTTTCTTCAATTCTCTCACTGTCCTTCGAGTTTTTCAACGAATTTTTGGTTGCAATATTATATTGTGATAAATCAGTAGAATTTGTTGTATTATAGTCATTGAATGTAATTGCTGAACACATAAACTGAACATCATTTCCGGAACTGAGTGCATAATCATCTTGGTAAGGTATGTTCAAATTTTTCAAATGATTTCGAACTTCTACATACGCTATAGCTACTTTTATATCTTCATAACTAACGGAAGGTGGACAATTATTTTTTATTGGTGCTAGTCTACTTGTATCTGTAAAAAAATATCATAATTTTAATAAATAATCATTAAAATCTTTCAAGGTTCATATTAAAAATGATGTATTTTTCTCGCTCCTAGCGATTTGCACATACTGGGGAACATGATGGATGTGGCTAGTGATTTGAACAAAAATATTTTCTTCTTGAGGTGCCATCTCTTATCAGAGGCTAACCACCATCATGGCAATCCATGTCACTGCAGTTCAGACAACTCAGTAGAAATGCACCCAAACCACTCTTGCAAGTTCTATAGCCAAGAGATGCGGCATCGTCCTCTACCTTATTTGCCATTAATTTTTCCCTGGATGATCGGTTGTGTAATAATGTATATTGTGCACTTCATTATGTAAATGAGATACTGCAACTTGTGAATCTTCATAGTTTTAAGCAGTTCTTAGTCTTTATAATAAGTAAACACTGTCCAGGGAATCGGATACATTTTTAGATACTACAAAATTGATTAAAAAAAAAACATACCATTTTTAAGAAGAGGTGACTGGATAATATTAACAATTCTGGCTAATCTGGGTGCAGATATAAGCTGTTTTATGTCTATATTATACCCTGACTTAATTCCACATGACAAATGGGTCATTATAGTTGAGATGGCTAAATTTCTAAAACAAATATCAAAATATCCAAATGAAATTAAAAAAACTGGTTTTTAAAATCAAAATATGTAATATTTTTAATAATACATTATGTAGAAATATTTCATTCTTTTTAAACATTATCGTGATTTTTTTTCCATTTTATGATATATAGATATACCAAGAAGATTTTTTTCAACATATAAGCATACACACCAAAGTTCCCAAAATTGGGTCAGATGGTATTTTGAAAGGGTCATGAAATATATGCATAAACAATATTTTTACACAATAACATACAACTCAACAAACATACAAAAACCATTTTAAAAATCTTCTGAGTCACCATGTATTGAAAATAACAGAAAGAAACACTGATATTCACTAACGGATATTACTGAATTATATAAAAATATAGTCGAGAGAGAATTTTAAAGAACCTTTTTTCTTTTCTAAACAATGACTTTATTTCATCGCCCCATTTCTTTTTTCACAATCTATTATATTAAAAGAAAATTATTTTCTTTATACATATTAAATAAAAGAAGCTGATAAAAACTAAAAAAAATCATATTTTATTTACCTTGAATTGGCAATAAATTCCGGTGATTTCCCATTGATAAACATATCTACAGTTATTTTCTGAGTTGCACTGAAGGTGCTAGGAAGATTTGATGTTACTTGCACAGGGTATTTAGAAATTATTTCTTTAATTGTTAGTAATGGAGGTGGATGATTACCAACATAACTTTTTATGAGGTCGATAAAGGTTTTTCCAAACTTTTCAATTTTCGATGTAGACATTCCGTCAACTGAAAGAAAAAAAATTATATCAATAAAGGAAAAAAAGAAAAGTTCTTAAACGTTTTTTCCAGTTTGCTTTGTTTCAACTTATTTGATTTTCATTTTGCAATAATCAAATAATTTTCTGTCATCTTATAGTATTAGGATAGGAGTAATGATATTAAAAGTACAAAGATGTAAGCAACCCATTAAGGTTTGAGGTGTGATTGGTTTTGATAGAAAAAAAATTGACATCCTAACTGGAAACCTTAAATTTAAGAGCATGCTACACAATCATTTGTAAAAAGTAGCGCTCGTGCTATTGGGTGTACAAATTAGTTGGGTCCGTTTTTTTGTGTTCAAAAATGCATTTATTTCTAAACAAAATGAATGAACAGATCAATTAAAGTATTGTCCATCGCTGGCTACTACTTTTTCCCATCTCTCAGGCAATTTTCGAATTCCATCTCGAAAAAATGACTCGTCTTTTGAGGCGATCCAAGTTTGGAGCCAATTTTCGGTTTCTACGAAAGAAGTGAACCGGTGACTTGCCAAATCGTGTTGCATCCTTCGGAACAACCAGTAATCAGAAGGAGCAATGTCCGGGGAATACGGCGGGTGCGGTAAAACATCCCATTTGAGCGTTTCCAAATATTTTTTTACGACTTTTGCGACATGAGGCCGATCGTAGCCATGAAGAAGAATAACTTTATCATGTTTGCTCGTATTCCGGCCGTTTTTCTCGCAATGCACGACTCAAACGAATTAATTGTAGCCGACACCGATCGCCCGTAATGGAATCGCCAGGTTTCAGCACCTCATAGTAAACAACACACCTTTGGTCCCACCAGATACAGAGCATGATCTTCAAACCATGTATGTTCGGTTTTGGTGTTGATGTTGAGGTCGATGGCAATGATTGACCGGGCTTAGCGTAGTATTTTTTCTTCTTGGGGTTGTCGTAGAATATCCACATCTCATCTCCAGTTACAATCCGATGCAAAAAACCTTTTCTTTGGTGCCTTTGAATCAGCTGCTCGTAAGTGAAAAATCGCCTTTCAATGTCTCTCGTTTTCAGTTCATAAGGCACCCAATTTCCTTGTTTTTTAATCATTCCCATGGCTCTCAATCGTACGGAAACGGCTTGTTGAGTCACTCCCAATGATTCTGCAAGCTCCTCTTGCGTTTGACTCTGATCTTCTTTGAGTAATGCCTCTAATTCTTTGTCCTCGAATTTTTTTGGCTGTCCAGAGCGAGGCTTGTCTTCGACGCTGAAATCTCCATCCTTGAAACGTCGAAACCATTCCCTACATGATTTATCAGTTGGAGCAGCGTCACCATAAACTTCGACAAGCATTCGATGGGCTTCAGCTGCACTTTTCTTCCAATTAAAGCAGAAAATTAAAACCTCCCGCAAATGCTGCATGGTTAACACAAAATTCGACATTTTCAACACTGTACAAAACAAGGTTTTAGCATGAAACTCAAAGCGATATAAACTGAATATTATTGGCAGATGTCTAACCTCTCTGAAACCGCCGAAATCGGCTGTCACTATGAACCATTCATAACAGCCAGAGCCATCTTTTGGAAACGGACCGAACTAATTTGTACCCCCAATACTTTATGACTTCTATTAGGATGAAGAACTTTTACCCCGCTACCTAACAACACTTATTTAAGATAAATTTTCAAGAGAATTTAAAAAGAAACTACAAACTTGGATTTTTCTATGAAATCAATAACTTCTAGTCTTTAAAATACTCTATTTCTTTGTGTTTGTTTTAGAAACTAATGATCCAAGGGCAATGGAAATCATTTTCATACAGAGTTTGAGTGCTTGGACTTGCAAGAGGAATGACTTGCGGGAAAGGTTTGTGTGAGCTCTTGATGTGGTGTTTTTTATTGTTTTATATTTGTATTTTTGTGTATTTTTATGATACATTGTGGGGTGAATGTTTTTGGTCATCTGGAGTGATGAAGTGTGAAAAGTTTGATTTTGCGTGATGTATACACGCGTAATTGAGTGTCACTGTTTGTCAGGTTGATGAGAATGCGCAACGGGGTTTTATATAATCAAAAATCGGAAAGAAGTATTGATTTATTTTTTCATGCTATATGTCCTCAGTGAGATACAGGCAAAAGCCTAATTTACTGGGGACACGACAAATGAAAGGCTACAAACTTAGATCCATTAAAATTGTGTCCAAACTTAATTACCTGTCGTTTTTTCACAAATGATGTATATTTCTTGTCATGTGTAAAATAAATAAAATAAATACCTATACTATATATTAGGAATATTGATTTTCTTGTTGCATGAGTACAAAATTTATTACTGGAAATAATTTAAACAATCTACAAATTTTTATTCACATAACTAGAAGTTTTTTTACTTACATTTGCCTTGGATTAGATTATTAATTGACATTGGGCGTTTCAATGCTAATTGTTGAAGAGCTATGTCCGAAGCAATTGTATGGGGCATTATATTTTGAGTTTGTGCTAAAGAATGACGTATATCATGAAGTTTCTGTAAATAAAAAAACATGTACTTTAGATATTTGTGTGCTAAGATCATTTACAATATAAAAATATTTTAAAATTTGTAAAAATCATGCTTACATAAATAAAGAAAAAAATCACTACAAAATAATAGAAGTTCTTAAAATTTTAGTACTAAAAGACCCATAGTACAATAAAGGTGCTAGTGCATGGAGTTTAACCAACATATCACCAATTCTAGTAAAAAGCTAACACATCGATCTATAAGTCCCGGGACTAACTACTAAAACAACATTTGTTTGCCAAAATTCTTCTTTATTCATCAACATAGTCTCCTTCAAGAGCGATACATTCATTCCAACGCTTTGCAAACTTTTCTATGCCAGCCGTGTAGAACGATTTATCTTTGGTTTCAAAATAGGCGTTAGTTTCGGCAATCACTTCTTCATTGGAGCCAAATCTCTTTCCCTGGAGCATCTTGTGCATTCCAAAATACGGAGGCTATAACTTTCCCGGCCGACTATTGAGTTTTGGGTCACTTCGGACGACTTTCACCGGCTGCTCTCCACTCAGCTGACTGCTGATTTGATTCCGGAGTATAGTGGTGGATCTAAGTTTCATCTATTGTCACATACCGACGCAAAAACTCCTGTTTATTTCGCGTAAACAGTGCCAAACAGCGCTCTGAATCATCGATGCGTTGTTGTTTCTGTTCCATTGTGAGCAAACGTGGCACTCATTTCGAAAAAAGCTTTTTCATGACCATCAGCTATCTCACGCAACTTTACTTTGCGATTTTGCATCACGATTTTGAGTTTTTTTTTTATGTTTTCTGGTGTAACAGCCTCATTTGGACGACTAGAGCGTTCAGCATCATTTGTGTCTGTACGACCGTGTTTGAAATCAGTATACCACCGCCAAATTGTTTTTTTTTGACGGAGCAGAGCCTCGATAACACTTTTCAAGCCATCGCTGAATTTGAACGGTATTTTTTCCCATTAAAAAGCAGTTTTATCAACACACGAAATTAGGTTTTTTCCATTGTTTTGATAATAGCAAAAGTAGCATCACTAAAACCACTGTAACTCAATGACACATTGTCGGAATGTCATGAAAATTTGACACATAACTTCTAAAGGTTGGTACTAACTGAGAATGGTATGGATTTATTAGAGGCGCCATCTGTTGGTTAGTCCCGGGAATTGTTGATTGATA
Organism: Odontocerum albicorne; assembly: GCA_949825065.1. Lineage (NCBI taxonomy): Eukaryota > Metazoa > Arthropoda > Insecta > Trichoptera > Odontoceridae > Odontocerum > Odontocerum albicorne. The sequence goes on from OX463840.1 coordinate 26,388,529, forward strand.
CGTTCGTTTCTCAACTATTTCAATAGCCATAGATCACCTTAGAGCTAGTTCAGCTACGACTTTGAAGGATATGAAGCGCTAGGCTGTGGACAAACCTAGATGGTAACATTTTATGTAATCCCTGTGTTCCTAATATAGGGTGATAATAAAAATAAAAACAGTAAGTACCTAAAATTATTCATTGAATTATACAATTTTCTTTCGCTATTAAATAGGGTCATTTCACATTAGTTTTGTTTTTTTTTTTCAATAGAAAAAATTTTAAACATGAAAGCAATATAATTTTTTTCTACCAATAATATATATGCAAAGCAATATGACTAATTAAATTTCAAATAATCGTCAAAGCTCTCATTTAGGTGTACTCTGATTAACTCTCATTTGGGTGTACTCGGATTAACTCTCATTTGGGTGTAGTCTGATTAACTCTCATTTGGGTGTACTCTGATTAACTCTTATTTGGGTGTACACTGATTAACTTTCATTTGGGTGTACTCTGATTAACTCTTATTTGGGTGTACTCTAATTAACTTTCATTTGGGTGTACTCTGTTTAACTCTCATTTGGGTGTAGTCTGATTAACTCTCATTTGGGTGTACTCTGATTAACTCTCATTTGGGTGTACTCTGATTAACTTTCATTTGGGTGTATCTTGTGGCGTAACAACTCTCAACAAAATTTGGTTGCTGTATTTGTTCACACAACTGCATACAATTCTATACATACAAGCTCGCTTTGTTAGTAATAGTTTGAACGTTTTTTGTCCGTTTTAATTTATTCTACTGGAAAGAGTGCATTACAAGTACTATAGAGCCCAAATGCATTAGAATAACCTTCACTACATCAAACAAGATACATATTTGCACTTTCAATGACAGTGTTATGAGGAAAAAATGGTATAATGCAATGAAAAGATGCACAAAATAAAAAAACAATTGGGCTTGTAAAATAAAATGCTGTCAAGATGGATAGATTTATCGATCAATAAATGTTTGCTTTACGAAATGTCCTCACAATGATCACTATTGTTTTCTGTCTATTGAATGAGGGACATGATGGGTATTATAACGTCACAAGCCATGAGTGAATCACGGTACGTTTGAAATATTTTTTATTGAAAATTAATTATTTAATAGAAAAAATATTTTTAAAAATAAGTTCAGTATTCGAAACACTCATATCATTTCATATTTGTTATGCATTAACCTTTTCCCTGCCAGGCATAGAGTAGGTGGTGTGTACCCGTAGGCCAGACTTGTTTATTTTTGTTTTAAAAAAATATAAGTATAAAGTTGATTTCTGATAGTTTGTTGAATTATGTTTTATGCCTCTTTTTAAATCCACTTAAAATTGTTGAATGACTATAAACAAAAAAAACATTTGACAGTCGTCATGTGTCGGTAGGGTTGGCAAATGGATCACTTTAGAAAAATGACAATATCTCAATCAAAAATCATCTCAACAAGTGACGAAAATATTCATAATCTTCTACAGAGATGACGGTATTTGTACTAATTATAGAATATAGCATAAGGATATAAATAAATATAGGTTTATTGACAGCAACATAGTATGTACAAAATATATTTAAATAACACTTCTAAAACACATAAATTGCAGATAATACATTAAATACAGAAGCTATCAAAAGGTCTGGGCTCATCTAATAACATCCCCTCGGCCAAGATACACCCCACCAATATAGGGCGAACCTAGCCACGGGGACACCAGATGTTTTTCAGCCCACACCCTTGAACACGTAGAACAAAATAAAAAAAAAAACATAAAAATAAATAGATGACAAAAAAAAATACATTCAAGAGAGAAGACATTAAAAAGGTCCGGGCTCATCCCACAAACATTCCCCCGGCCGAGATACACCCCACCAATGTAGGGCGAGCCCGACTGCAAGGGCAAATGTCAAATGGGTAACAATATGAACGTGGATATAACTGCGCTTGGCCTGTGCAGTACAGATTAATTATGCGGATAATTTCGTCATTCATATTAAAATGGTTAAATAATGGCTATAAAAATAATCTGTTAGTTTTATTATTTTTCAATGATTTAAGCACAATAAATGAAATACGAATTTTATATTAAAATATCTCTATTCCAAATTCACATTTGAGGTGCATGGCCATGCAGTAATGCACTCTACTTCCGTGCGGAAGGTCGCTAGTTCGAACTTCGCACTGTGCAACTCCCCTCGAATGATACAGACATTTTTCCATCTAGTATTCAGGGGCATAAGGATACCTTTGACTTTGGTCATATCTATTCTTTAAAAAAAAAAAACATTTCCATCCCTTAATTTTAAATTTATGAGACCTATGAAAAATGTAATTTAGGGAGTTTGCTTTATTCAAAATTACATACCTGAAATAATTTATCTGCATATTCATCAAGCTCACCAATTTCTTCTTTTGAAGCACTTGAAGAGTCTTCTTCAAAGAAGTTTGAATTACCTTTAGATGTTGATTCATCTGAGTATAATGGTTTAACTCTGTGAATGAAATATGAAAAAAATATATAGTTAATAAGTAAAATGTTATCAAAATAATATGTGACTTGTGTATTTAAATCTACAAGTTTTACTTCTTTTAAAAAAGAAACATGAAATGCAATTTTATTTAATCACTTAGTGAATTCAATTATTTCTTTACCATAGTTGATCCTAAGTTGTAGTAAATAGTCATAATATGGTGTTTATATGATGGTGATTATTTAGAAGTTGAGTTATATAGGAAAGATAACCTGTATGCCAAAATGGTATGTAAATCAAATAAAAATATTAAGAGGCAGAATGATTACTAACTGATATAGTTAACTTCCATTGACCCGACTATAATTATAAGGCGAGCCTCATTTTTTTAAATCTTTTAGATTACTTTTTACTTTCCCTACATTTATATCAATTCAAAATGTCCTATAGAAAATGCATTTATTATGTCAACATCTAATATTATTTTCAGTAAAACCAAATTTTCTGGAAGTCACAGTTTTTGTAGCTTCTGCAGCATGAACTACCATAACCTTGACATTGGAATCGTATCTCCTGCGAATTCCTAGATTGATTTGATTTTTTAAAGTTCCTTGTGTTTCAATGGGATCACTGATCACATTTTCGAGGGTGTAAGAATATGAAAAATGTAGCACTAAAGATTAAGATTAAAAACAACTGTCAGAAACTAGCCGTTATCTGTTGAATGAGCTCATTAAAAAATATTGTGAGATAAATAGAAGTATTTGGGGCAATATAGTCATGTTAATTTATTTCAGTTTCGAACATTAGGCGACTATGATACTTTTGTGTTAGTTTTTTAAATAAAAACCTTGACTTAGGTATTTTAAAATACCATTTGTAGCGTGGTCAGCGTGATATCTGTCCATACACACTCTAAATGTGTATAGGCCAGAAACTTTTGGACCTTAGTGGTAGCACAGTAGAGTGCTGATTATCTGAAGCTCAATTCTCTGTCTTACACTTCAACTCATCTTGCATAGCAAAATTCATCTAGCATTTCAACTCTTAAAATGTTTAACTCAATAAAAACTTTATTTGGATTAACTGTGTTTTTCAAATATTTGTCCCCCAATTATCACGGATAATCGGCGCTCTACTGTAGTTTAAAAAAAAGTTCAAATTTAATCTACATTTTTCTTTGAATTACTATGTAGCACAATTTAGCCCTGACCCAACATGTGTTGTTGCGTCTCTTCAACATCTGCACAAATAGGTAAATTTTGTATTATTGCTAATATGTACTAGCTTTATAAGACCAATTATTTCTATGGGAGTATTTTATCATTAAACCTTGCACAAACTTGTAATGGTTAAAAATCAATATAATACCCACAAAAAATATTTAATACTTATATTCATCCCGGGTATCACAATTTTTAACATGTTGCATTAAATAGCAATCACCCTATATATAAAGTTATAAACAATATGAATAGAGTAAATTTAGTTTTTTTTTTTAACAAATTCATACTTAACTAACATTTTTACTTTCAAACATTGGATAATGTCATCTGGAGGTTGTAAAAGCAGAGGCATGTGTTGACCTCGATTTTTATCTCGTAGCCAAAGTTCACCTTTTCGATCCATAACAATAACAGGGAAAGAAGATGCTCCCATTTTAATGGATTCTTTTTTGATAAATTTCTCATTTTCTAAAAGAAATGCTAAAAACAAAAAAACAATTAGGAAATAAGTAAAGGTAAAATGGTAGGAAGCTTCCACATGTTGCATGTTGGGAATAAAATAGACAGTAGAAAAAAATTGAAAGAGACAGTAGAAAAAAAGTCGTGCTTCGGTAAACCGAAGGGTTCTTCAAAACATCAATGGAACTCTAGAGAGCTGCCCTACATTTGAGAAAAAATATTCATGAAGTGGTTGCAAAAAGGTTGAGTACCACTGATCAACAGTTTATAGAACCAAAGTTTACACACTATGAATATGTTTGACAAAACACACTATGAATGTGTTTGATAACACAAATGTATATTTGTGTTATCAAACACATTTCCCAGTGTATACTGGGAAAAATTAGGCCTCAAAGATAGTCTGAAGATTAAACCATGCAAGATATAGGGAAAATTTTAATGATCAGATCGAGTTTCATTTGATCGCCTTAAAAAAACTGGAAATGAAATAAAAATTACAAAATAACTTTGCCTTCAAAAGACAAACATTATGCTTTGTTAATTTCATAAACAGAGTAAATCTAGTAGTTATTCAAATTATCTGAAGAAGAGATAAAAGAAAATTATCTAAAATTAAAAAGTCACTATGAGACAGTGTAAACTTTGTTTTTAATCGTTGAAAGTTGCCGTTTAGACCCATAAAAGAAAAACTATGGGACTTGATTTATCTACATAAATATGCAAAAAAAATACCTATTTGTTTCCACCATATTTCAGTTTTGGATAAACCTGCCCCATGTAATTCACTAGTAAAACATTTGGGATTCATTTTTTTGGCTTTCGATCCTCTTAAAAAAGAAATTATCATTCCTGCTCCAAATGCTTTTGGTTTAAAATATTCAACAGCCTTTAAGAATTTTTCTGTATCCTCTGTAAAATCATAATTGCCTTCATCATCCAAGCCTTCATACTTAGCTAAGTCATTTGGAGATGACATCCTAAAAATAAATAAATAACTTAAATACATTTTATACAAGTACATAATGAGAATATTTAGCCTCATCCATGTTCATATATCACGTGCTCTTCTGCTACTCATACTTCTCACTTTTCTCTCAAATAGAATTTTCCCACAAACATATCTTTCCATTCTTTCTTCAATCTACAGATTCCTTGCTCTCCATTCATTTCAGACATACTCGTATATTGTATATTTTTTTTGAAAGACTTTCCCAACTCATTCTCTAAATGTTTCCAAATTTGGTTAATTCTACTTATAAACATACATCTTTAACAAGCAATTATCCCATATCATTCCCTAATTTTTTGCCAGATGTTCTTCACAAGCCGTGTACCATATTTATTGTGCCTTTTACACTTCGTATGTACATTTTTGAACTAAAAATTAAAATAAAGAATTGCCACATCTCTTAACTAAGTATATTACCTTTTTGTACAATTATCACAGCAATTTGTTTGCGGTGAACTTGGTGAAGGTCTATCTTTTTCAAAATATGAAATTATAAAATGTCTCCTGCATTCTCTTACAGAGATGTATTGTTTCATCACGGCATTTAGCGATTCTTTATGTGATTTTACTTTTGATGACATGAGGCTTTTGTCTCGTAAAAAACTAAAACAAAAAGTAATATAATATGATTTCGGTTCATTCTATTCAATTTAAACAGTATACCAGGTCTGTAAATATGAAACCGGAATTTGCTCATAGATGGCTCTAGTTGTCAATGTAGTGACTCAAACCGCGTCATTGGCACCTTTTTCTTGTGTACATTTGTCAAAGACTTTTAACTCACAACAATACAAGTTTAATACAACTACATATGATTTCATAGCGTTGAACATGTCTGTTTTTGTGCCTGAAAACTACGATTTGCGGACATCATTGATTTTCTGTTACCATTTGAAGAAAACTGCTGCAGAATCACATTGAATGCTTGTCGAAGCTTACGGTGAGTATGCTCTTGGTAAATCACTATTAATAAATATATTAGATTGTCCAGACGAAAATTACGTATTTTGCATGGTCATTTTTGACCATCAGTTGTGTTTCAGTCTTTGGTCCTACAAGACGTGTTTTGTGTTTTATTCATCAGTTGACATCTGGAGAGCATTATTTTAGTGTTTTTTTTTTCGAACGTGGGTTACGATGGAGAGTTATATGCTTGAAAATAGATGTTTTAACTCTGAGTAGACTAATAAGTACATGTTTATATTTTCAACTCTTACTTCTAAACCGTTGTCTTTTATGTGACGAGTGCTTATCTGTAAATAAGGAGTATAATTTGAAAAGAAGTTATGAAAATAAACTTAAATCTTTTGAACAAGCATAGCCAAACATTCAATATTTCAAAAGTGACTTTACTGATAACCTTTTATCAATTGGGAAGTACTATCCTTGTGTGGTCATTATCACAAGAGAAAGAAACAACAAACAAAATGTAGAATAAAGATGGAGCATCTCGCTTATTACCTCTTCTAGTGTAGAAGTAGACCCCATATAATGACTTAAGCTATGACGTGGTAATTAGTAAGTCTGGCTCGCTAAACTAAGACTTTCTCAAAGTGGCCCGGTGGGAAATCTAATTGAATAGCTCTGTCCTATACCATATAACGGTGTTACAATAGATATTCTCAATCTCAAAAAATGTGAGAAGTGGAGTGCTGGTCTGTGGACACACCTGTGCGGAGGTGTTTTGTGGCATCGTCTATGTTCCTGATGTGATGTATAGGGTGATGATGAATAACATGTAATATAGTGATAGCATTTTAATGCTTATCATACTTTCGCAACGTATTGCTCTATTTTCATCAAATAAATAAAAAAAAAATTGGTAGATTGATTACACCCATGAGTTTTATTACTTTTATCGGGAGCCTAATATTTCACAACATATGAAAATAGCTCATCTGAGATGGGCTGGTATGGTCGAAACGAGATCAGAAAACAGGATCTTCTTGGCTAAATCCACCAGTTGAAAAAGTGTTGGAAAACCAAGCAAGAGACATGATGCAGTGACCAAGATGCACAATGAAGTGGGAATTTGGAATTGGAGAGGTGCTGTTGAGGACCAAAGCACATGGTGAAAATTGCTGCTGGATGCCAGGCCCCACTCAGGGCTGTTGTAAAATTGATGTTGATGACATAATACACTCAACTTATATATTATTTATAGTTAATGCATTAACATTGTGGAGGTTTAAAGACATTGTAATTTGTTTTTATCAAACACTGTTTATTCCACTTTTTATAACGGTATAACCCTACCGGTTTCAAGGCTTTCACCTCATCATCAGGGGAGCACAAACAAGACCTTGTTTGTGCTCCCCTGATGATGAGGTGAAAGCCTTGAAACCGGTAGGGTTATACCGTTATAAAAAGTGGAATAAACAGAGTTTGATAAAAACAAATTACCAACACTGAACTTACTTATGTGTAACGAAATCTGCCGGAGAATGATAAAGGATACAAAGAGATGGATTCCCATCACGTCCGGCTCTGCCAGCTTCTTGATAGTATCCTTCCATATCACTGGATGTTCCATAGTGTATCACACACCTATGAATAAAGAAATCTTTGTTAAAAAATAATATATAAAAATATCTATTTCATAACCAGATGGAATATTTAAGTAAGCACAGTACTCCCCCTTATCCGTGGGGGATCCTCGTATGTTCCAACCGAGATTCTTAGTGAATATCTGAAACCCCAAATTATACCGAACCCTATATATCATATTTATTTCCCTGTACATGCATACCTACTATATGTATAAAGTTTAATCTATAAACAAGCATAGTAAGAGATAAATAAAAATAATGTATAATAAAAAAGAAATTTATAACAATAAACTATAATAAAAGTTATGTGAATGTCTTCTTTCTCTCTCAAAATAAAATATTGTATTGTAATCACCCATATCTTCCTTGAATGATGTAGTGTTAGGCTACTATTGACTTCTTGTTGATATGTTGGAATTTTCTATATTATGTTTTTGAACCGTGGTAGGGCGCGGGTAACTTAAATAGCGGATAGCGAATAAGGGGAAATTATTGTACAAAGGACTTATGTCATTTTCATCCATTAACACATCAGACTCAAATCATTTCACTTGGATCATAGTAATGAAATCACTCAATACTTTTCAGGTTCAGTTATCAGTTATTATGGGGTGGTTTAGAAAATATTAGTGATGAGACTTATCATTCATCCTTTACATGTATTGTATATTCTACATGGTATATTTAGGAAATGTTTGAAAGTTTGAAATAATCATCTTATAGAATATTCAAAGAAAAATACACACCTCACATTTGGTTTATCTATACCCATGCCAAATGCTATTGTTGCAACAATTATTTTTATTTCATCTCTTAAAAATTGCTCGTGAACTGCCTTTCTCGTTTTAATAGATAATCCTGCGTGATAACTTTCACATTTCAGACCATGACCTAAAAAAATATTTCATTCAATATACTGTTAAAATATAATACTATTCAAAATACTCCTCGATACATAAAAAATGTGAATGAAACTTATTCTTTACCTTTAAGCAATTCAACAACAGTTTCAGTATTTTTTTTAGTAAGACAATAAATAATTACAGAGCCATTTGCAATATTAAACAATTTCTTTTCTTTTGTGAGGACATCAGTTATATCTGCATACATGTCAGCTGACTTCTTTTGTACTTTGAAATACAAATTAGGTCTATCAAAACCTGTACAGAGCACCTGAGGGTTTCTGAAAAAATACATTTCCATAAATAATTTTTTTTATTCCATCATAATTGTAAAATAATTAATTCAAAAACGCCAGTTTGTGAGTAAACACAAACATTTTTAGAAAATGTTAATTATTTTCATATAAAAAATACTTTTTTATATATAAAAATATCTCATAAAAAAAAAGCTAAAAGTGAAGGAATTCCATGTTCATTTGCAGTTGAGATATAAAAGTAATGTACAAAAATTCAAGATATGAATTTTAGATAATTGTGATTTAGTACAACAATGAACACACAATGAGAATATGACAAGTTTGTCAACAGCAAAAACCAAGCATGTCTTTTAATTGATTATTGAATATTATGATAAAATTTTCAATATTGAATTCGACTTCTATTCATTGGATTGGTTTGAAAATATGTCTTTCAAAAGATTAGATGAAAGAATCAAGCAATTTGAGTGAGTTCCAGATTCTGAAGACAATTTAGTACAAAAACTTTTTCATTTTCAGGAATTCCCCAATGACTGGAATCCATACTAAAATAACCTTTCAGGAAAGTGTGTAAAGAGAAAATAATCATTTATCTTTGAAACCTAATTTTTTTTAAAAAGAATTCCAGTTTTGATTTCATTCAAGGCCTCTTTAACATCTTTTTGATTGGAAGCCCACTAGATTGTGCTGTATATAACAAAGGTGTAATACGAGGGTAGTTAGAAAAATTTGGTAAATTTCCATGAGATGACGCTTAATTCATAAAGTGACATCACTGCTGGTATCATTCCTCAAGCGACCTGCCAAAATTTCGGCCAGATGGGATACGTAGTTAACATATGACCATCTGAATCGTTCGCTTCGACATTTGCCACAACAAAAAAAAAACAAGAATTAACATCCGCACGGATCCAAGTCAAGTTGGATGAAGTTTACAGGGCCACTGCACCAGCGTTGAAACTGTTTACTTCTGGATAAATGAGTTTTAACATGGCAATACATGCACCTACGATGAATTGTGCTCCGGACGCCTAATTACGTCAACCACAGAGGAAATCAATGAAAAAAATCATGGCATTGTAATGGAAGATCCTGGGCAACTCAAGTGAAGGCCTCTGGACAGAGCTTAGATACACCATTACACACCCGAGTCCAAACAGCAGTTAAAACAATGGACAACTAGTGAAAGTATGCCGAAGGGGAAGACCGTTTTGTTAGCTGGGAAAGTGATGGCTACTGTTCTTTGGGATTTTCAAGGAATCATCATGATTGACTATTTGGAAAAGGGCAAGACAATAACAGGAGCCTATTTTGTGGCATTATTGGACTGTTTGAAAGATGAATTGAAGGAAAAATGGCCAAGATTGGCAAGAAAAAAGTGATCTTTCACCAGGACAACGCACTGTCTCCAAAATATAATCCATATATCGCCAATTTAAATTAAAATAAATCATATAAAAATAGCAAATAACATTTCAGGAACTTTAAGATGGTTTGGATAAGTGGAGAGAATGAATGATGAAAGAATGACTAAGTGAGTATACAAGTCAGAAGTGCAAGGTGTCCATGGAAGAGGTAGACAGAGGAAAATGTTGTTGGAGCAAATATACCAGATTTTAAAGGGGGAAGTGAAAAGTATGAATAATAGAAGATTGTGCATGACGAGATGTATGAATATGGAGGAGGCGAAAGTTATGTACTTGGATAGAAAAGTTTGGAGATGTGTTCTCCCTGCCTACCCCGCAAGAGAAAAATTTAATTATTTATTCTCGAGTGACATAGAAGATTTAGGAAGTTACCAAGTACTCTTCTTCATCTTACACATCGGCCTTAAGTTCACTCATCACTAATCATTTCAAGTCATACATTGTCACTCCACATATTTTTCTAAGTGCATGCATTTCTAACACTTATTCGGCTCTTTTCAGTCTTGTTCTATATCCGCGTTTCACTCCCATTCATCAAAGTTGGTACTAAAATACAATTGTGGACTATCATAACATATGTCCAGTCCGAGTATATATGTTTTGGTGCCCCATCGACTTTGTTTCCTATCGCTACATAGTATTCAAAATCTGTCATAATTCTTCCATTATCTTAAATACTACCTAAATAGCAGAATTCTTCAATTTGCTGAAATTTTTCATTACTCACCCATATATCACATTTTCTTTCCTTTTACACTTATCTATCACTTTTCTTTGGATTTTGCAGCATTCATTCTCAGATCTTTCTCTTTACTTTGTAATTTATCTTCATTCGCCGCTTACACTGCCATGTTATTTAAAACCGAAAATCAAACAAATTCCCATTCCACATTTGCAAATCACCCATTGACCTCAGTAGTTTCTTCAGACAAATCTATTTAAATATTAAACAACCAGGATGACACGACATATTCTTACTTTATCTCTTTTGAAATATTAAACCTTCTTCAACCAGCCATAGTAATTAAGCACAAAAATCTATTAAGTTTCATCAAAGAGACAAATGAAATTTCACTGCATTCCTCCAGTTTTTCAGTGTGTAGTCACATTCCCAACATTTGTTGAAAATTTGTCTTAGCTCATCCCCACACAATTAGTTCTGTGTTCACTTCATCACAATCTGACGCCTTTCCTTTTTTACGTCATTTACAGTACTTCTTCTAGACTAATCGCATTAACATTTTTATCAGAGATACTGTTGTCTTTATTACTACCACCACTCATACAATTCTTCAAAATATTCTTTACAGCTCGAAGGAACTCCATCTGAAAAAATCCTTCTATTCTTATCTTTAATTTAACTCATACCACCTGTATAATTTTTTCCTCGCATTTTCCTTACTTCACAAAATATTTTAATATTCCCCTCTGCATTCGTACTCTGTCTTCTGCATTTCTAATAAATAAATTAGCTTATGAAAAAAAATTACATATAAAATAATTATGTAATATAGTATGTAGGTTCATAAAAAATGTACATCTTAAGAATGCTGTAGAAATACTTGTATTGAGAAGAATACAAGAAGTGACAGAAAATGGAATGAAGTGATAAGGGATGAATGTGAACTTAACACTAATGTGTTAAGTAAGATGAAGAGCATGCTGAGATGGTTTGAGTATGTGGAATGAATGAATGAAGAAAGACTAACAAAACAGATATAAAGTGCAAATATGGGTGGAAGGCATGTGAGAGGAAGACTAAGGAAAGTATGGTTGGATCAAGTGAATATTCTGAAAGAAATAAATGTAGAAAAGTCAGAGAAATTGTATGAGGTGTATAGATGTGGAAGAGGGAAAGGATATGCCGAGATAGGAAAGTCTGGCGCTCTGTGTTCCCTGCCTACTCCCGACAGGGAAATGGTGTGATGGTGATGTGTATGTATGTACGTGTACATCTTTATTTAAAACAAAAAAAAAAAAAAAGAGAAATAATTTTTTTTTCACAAAATTGTTTTGATATAAAAAAGGAACTTGTATTGAAAGTTATATTCTTCTTCTTCCAATGTACCTAAAAAAGTGAAGCATTACTTATAAAACAGACAAATTTCATCAATTTGTGTAAGTAAATTAAAAAACTATTCTAATGTTTAGATTTATACTACGGCTCCGTTTCACTTGCAAACGGAAGAGTCATGGTATCACGTAGAGTCGATCCCTGCACTTAAAGAATTGACGAAAACAAATGGCAGTATAAAATCCGAACTGTCGCAGTGCAAAAATAGTTAATGCATCTCTAATTCCCACTGTTGTTGCAATCATAGCTAAATTGAGTAGTCTCCAGCTTTCCATTTGTGAACTATTATAATTCATGTCTCTTGCATGCAAAGTGTAAATTCCAAGTCCACACAGAAACTACCCATAAAAATGTTCATATATTTACCTTAAACCCAATGATTTGATAATATCATTTCTAACATTTTCTGTTGCAGTAGCAGTGACAGCAAGTATTGGCACTGATGGCATTAATTGTCGGATTCTACCCAGACCCCTGTATGCTGGTCGAAAATCATGCCCCCATTGTGACACACAGTGGGCCTCATCTATAGCAAGTACAGTTACATTATTTGATTCACATAATTGCGGTAATAATTCGCGACCTGCAAGAAAATATACCCGAATACAAAAAGGAAACTTGTATATAAACAGACCCAATTTTTTTAATCATTTTATTAATTAAACTATTATACAGGGTGCCCCGTAACTCGACGTCAAGCCGGTATCAAAAAAAAGGCCAGCTTATGACGGTGCAGAGTTAAAAAAAAATCTTGCAAAAGCCTTATACTTTTCGAGTTATAGGCATTTCTTTGAAAATTGTAAAAGTAGCTACCCTGCGCCAAATGTTTATATGCTGTGACTACAAATTGCCATATTTTATGATTTTAATGGTTGTATCGCAATCCTAGTTAACCCTGCTATTAGTCAGAGTTTGATATAAAACAAAAAAAAACAATCACGTTCGATAAAAAATTGTTTTTGTCCGATCATAAAAATTAATGTTTTTATCAGCTAACTTTAACTCATCATACTGTTAAAATAATGTACTACGCTAACCTGGCAAGTTACATCAAAAGATGGCCTGTTTAGTCAGGATTTTAAAATGGTACAATACATACATACTTCTTCTTTAAAAATAATTTTAAAAAATTCATTTCTGTATTTAATGATAACACTTTTCAATAATCAAAGATCAAATTCAATTATCTGTCTCATATTGACTCACGTCGAATGGTGACTATCTGTATCGCTCTAGTTCATGTCAAATGGTGACACTAGCTGTATTACTCTAACTCGTTTATGCGATTCATCGTCTGTCTCACTCAAACTTATTGAATTTGATCTTTGATTATTGAAGTGTTATTAAAAACAGAAATTAATTTTTATAAATTATTTTTAAAAAAGTATGTATGTATTGTACCATTTTGAAATCCTGACTAAACAGGCCATCTTTTGATGTAACTTGGCAGGTTAGCGTAGTACATTATTTTTACAGTATGATGAGTTAAAGTTAGCTGATAAAAAATATTAATTTTTATGATCGGACAAAAACAATTTTTTTTTCGAATGTAAGGTTTTTTTGTTTTATATCGGACTCTGACTAATAGCAGAGTTATCTAGGATTGCGATACAACTATTAAAATCATAAAATATGGCAATTTGTAGTCACAGCATATAAACGTTTGGCGCAGGGTAGCTACTTTCATAATTTTCAAAGAAATGCCTATAACCAAGATTTTATTTCTAACTCTGAACCGTCATAAGCTGGCCTTTTCCTCGATACCGGCTTGATGTCGAGTTACGGGACACCTAGTATATTCAAATAAATAAAAAACACATTGAAGTTACACCATTTAACATACGAGGGTGGTCCCAGAAGTACCCGACCCGACGTATAGATGGCGGTTGTTGCTTTAAAAAATTACTATGGTTGAAAGTACTAAACTATAAAGCTTACGTTTCAAGTTTTAAGACACTACGTTGTTTAGTATTTGTTTGGCAGCCATCAATAGAAAACACTCTCAGTAAATTTGTAAACATGGAAAAAATTGGTCATCGTTATGTGATACAATACTTTCATTTGAAAGGTCTAAGTCCAACCAATATCAAAGCCGAGCTAGATTCTACTCTGGGGGAGTCTGCTCCTTCGTTAACAACAGTAAAATATCGGGTGGCAGAATTTAAACGAGGCCGTACGAGCTGCCAAGACAAACATTGCAGTGGTCGACCAAATGAGGTGACCACGTTAGAAATGGTAAAGAAAATCCACAAAATGGTATTGGATGACCGTCGATTGAAAGTGCGCGAGCTAGCAGACATGGTAGGCATTTCAAAAAGTGCTGTACATCGCATATTGACGGAAAATTTGGACATGAGAAAGCTGTGCGCAAGATGGGTGCCGTGTTTGCTCACAATGGAACAAAAACAGCGTCGTGAGGATGTTTCAATCGAGTGTTTGGCGATGTTTCACAGCAATAAAGCCGAATTTTTGTGTCGATTCATAACTATGGATGAAACATGGGTCCATCACTTCACACCTGAGACGAAGGAACAGTCAAAACAATGGACTGAAAGGGGAGAATCGGCTCCAAAAAAAGCGAAGACAGTTCCATCTGCAGGCAAGGTCATGGCGTCAGATTTTTGGGATGCGCGTGGGATAATTTTCATTGATTATCTTCAAAAAAGAAAAACAATCAACGGCGAGTATTATGCAAACTTCTTGCAGCGTTTGAGTGATGAAATCAAGAAAAAACGGCCGCATTTGGCGAAAAAGAAAGTGTTGTTTCATCAAGACAATGCACCAGTTCACACATCCGTTATCGCGGTGGCCAAAATCAATGAATTAAAGTTCGAATTGCTTCCTCACGCACCCTATTCGCCAGATTTAGTCCCCTCTGATTATTTTCTTTTTCCAAACTTGAAAAAATGGCTCGGTGGTAAAAAATTTGCCAACAATGAAGAGATGGAATCTGCGGTTGATGGCTATTTTGAGGCGCTTGACGGTTCTCACTATAAACAGGGTATCGAAGCTATTGAACATAGCTGGGAAAAGTGGGTCGAGCTGAAAGGAGACTATGTTGAGAAATAAAAATATATTTTCCCAATTTTTTTGTGTTTTCTTTGTTAGGTCGGGTACTTTTGGGACTACCCTCGTATTAAGAGATTTTAGATGACTGAAAAGTATACCAGGTCTGTAAATATGAAACCGGAATTTGCTCATAGATGGCTCTAGTTGTCAATGTAGTGACTGTCAAGCTGAGTCATTGGCGCCTTTTTCTTGTGTTTACATTTGTCAAGACTTTTAACTCACAACAATACAAGTTTAATACAACTACATATGTTTTCATAGCGTTGAACATGTCTATTTTTGTGCTTGAAAACTACTGCAGAATCGCATCGAATGCTTGTCGAAGCTTACGGTGAACATGCTCTTGGTAAATCACAGTGCTTTTAATGGTTTAAAAGTGGCGATTTTGACGTGAGAAATGAAGAACGTGGAAGACCACTGAGAAAGTTTGAAGACACCGAATTGCAAACATTGTTGGATGAGGATGACGCTCAAACGCAACAACAACTCGCGGATCAATTAAATAGGACATGAGAAGCCGTCTCCATACGTTTGAAAGCCATAGGAAAGATCCAGAAGGTGGGAAAATGGGTTCCACATGAACTGAATGAAAGACAGTAGGAAAACCAAAAAAACCACCTGCAAAATGCTGCTCGCCAGGTACAAAAGAAAATCATTTCGCCATCGAATTGTGACTGGCGATGAAAAATGGATATATTTCGAGAATCCTAAGCGTAAAAGATCACGGGTAACTCCAAGCAAACCAGCGACATAGACTGCAAGGCCAAATCGCTATGGACGGAAGACAATGCTGTGTTTGGTGGGATCAGAAGGGTGTTATCTATTATGAGCTGCTCAAACCTGGCGAAACCGTTAATACTGAATGCTACCGACAACAAATTATGGATTTGAACAAAGCATTGCGTGAAAAACGACCAGAATATCAAAAGAGGCAACACAAAGTGATTTTACCTCATGATAATGCACCATAACACACAGCAAAACCGGTGTCAAGGAAACGATTGAGGCGTTTTGTTGGCAAATACTTTCGCATGCGGCTTACTCACCAGGCTTGACTCCATCCGATTACTACTTATTCGCATCGATGGGACACGCACTTGCTGAGCAGCGCTTCACTTCTAACGAAAATGGCTCGATGATTGGTTTACCACAAAAGAGCAAGAGGTTTTTTGTTGTGGCAACCACAAATTGCCAGAGAGATGGAGAAAATGTGTATCTAGCGATGGGCAATACTTTGAATAAAATATTTTTTACCATTTTCATACAATAAATGTGTATTTTCTATAAAAAAAATCCAGTTTCATATTTACAGACCTGATATATCCAGACTAAATGAAAACATACTAAATGTATTGGGTTGATGCAAAAGTTATGACCGTTTTTTATGATCCCAGGTAAGAAATTATGAATAGTATCTTCTTTTAAATGACTCCATTGTATAAAGGATGCTTTCCCCCTACTTTCTATTCAGTTTTGGCCTGGCCAGAGTACAGTGAAGAGCCCTTGTATTTTTTCAAAATGTCGGTCGATAAAGTGCATTTACGTCATTGTTTACTTTATGAATTCCGTAAAGACAATACCGCGAGTGTGGCAACCAAAAACATTTGCTAAGTGTATGGAGCAGATGTCATCAAAGTTCGACAGGTACGAAGATGGTTTACAAAATTCCAATCTGGGGATTTTTCACTAATTGATAAACCACGTACCGGGCGGCCATTGAAGTCTGATGACGACAAGTTAAAAGTCATAATTGACACCAATCCACGTCTAACCACCAGGGAGATCGTGTCGATGATGGGAGTCAACCAAACAACCGTATTAAGACATTTGAAGTGTATGGGGATGGTTTTGCGGTACGACGTTTGGATACCTCATCAATTGTCGGCTGCCAATTTATTGGATCGTGTTTCAACGTGCGTTGCTTTGAGTGCGAGACAAAAACATGAACCTTTTTTGCATCGTTTGGTAACGGGAGATGAGAAATGGGTCGTGTACAACAACGTGACAAGAAAAAGACATTGGGCTATACCTGGACAAGCCCCATTAACAAATTCGAAGGCCGAAATCCATCAAAAAAAAGTTATGCTTTGTGTTTGGTGGTATTGTAAGGGTATTGTGTATTTTGAACTCTTGGAACGCAATCAGACAATTACAGCAGAAAATATATTGTCAGCAATTATCCAAATTGAACATCGCCCTTCAAAAGGATAGACCAGAATTGGTAAACAGAAAAGGGATAGTGTTTCATCACGACAACGCGCGACCTATGATGACCCAACACAAGCTAAATGAGTTGAATTGGGATGTTATCAAGCATCCATCGTTTTCTCCAGATCTTGCTCCTTCCGATTTTCATTTATTCCGATAACTGCAAAATTTTTTAAATGATAAAAAATTTGATACAATAGAGCAGGTAAAAACATCCCTTACTACATTTTTCGCATCAAAATCCACGGAATTTTACACTAATGGTATTAATAAGTTGATAGAAAGATGGGAGAAGGTTATAAGAACTGAAAGAAATTATATAATTGATTAAATAAATAATACAAATTTAAAAAAAAATGTTTAATTGTATATGTAAAAAATGGTCATAACTTTTGCATCAACCCAATAGAATGATAACATAATATATGAAGCATAATAAGTGCTCTATTAACAAAGAGAAAATTCACATAGAAAATGTAAATTATTGAAGGTATGTATTATGTAGAAATAAATGTAATTACCACAATCACCAGATGCATATTCAGGAGTCATATATACCACACGAAAAACACCATCAATTAAATCACTTAGGACTTCCCTTTTTTTACTTTGTGCAGTTCCAAGAAAACAGGCAGGAATGTTGGCCACCTTGAAAAAAAAAATGATATCTTAGATTTCTTTGTTTTTTAATACATTTTTATAGAAAAAAATATTTTCCCAATTTCAAAGCAATCCATCATTTAAGATTTTGACTTGAACTTGTTCGAACTCTATATTAGATATTATAAAATAAATTACTATATTAATTATTCCACTAATTACATTAATCCCAGCTACATGTGTTTCTACCTCCTATCATGAGGCTTGATTAAACGTTAGTACACAAATAATATTTAATAAACTAAAATGAGTTAGCTTGAAGAGAACCTTATAATAGGAAGAATAAATACAAATTGGGGTGATTAACCCTCCGATCGGTGACAGTCCCGGCGGCGTTAAAAAAGTGACAAGGTCTCTAGGGACCGTCAAAAAATTTAATGGTATTATCATCATGCAGGTGTGTCTTGATGATTTTGTAAGTTAGCTTATGGTTGTATAAAGTGCCTAAATGTATATAGAAGGATAAAATATAAGTATAAAGGCAAAAAAAATAGTTTTTTTTTGGTAATTCAAGTTTTATTTGACAGGTAAAAAATAAAAGTTGTAATAAATGTATTATTGTGCTGCTTATTCATGGTCATGAATGCAGGTATCGCACCGATACAATAATGCTGAATGCTCAGCACAAACTGCCTTATTGCAGGTGCTGCTTATTCATGGTCATAAATGCAGGAATCGCACCGATACAATAATGCTGAATGCTCAGCACAAACTGCCTTATTGCAGGTGCTGCTTATTCATGGTCATGAATGCAGGTATCGCACCGATACAATAATGCTGAATGCTCAGCACAAACCGCTTTATTGCAGGTATAGCAATATGATCTGGTTTTGCGCACGATATAAGTTGCAAATGAAGGTGCAGCTCCTGATGTTAGTCTTGCTACTACCGGAAAATATAAAAAAATGTTATTTCTATGTTTGTGCGTTTCAATATTCAATTTCAAAGTTACCTTTACATCAAATGCTTCCATAGCAATTCGAATTTTGGGATAGCACATTATGCGTGTATTGGTGGCTCGTTCTTTGATATTTGAAATTGCTAATTGTTTCGTCAACAATTGCAAAAACGAACGTGGCTTGTTTGTTTTTTGAACAGGCTTCATCCCATCGTAAATTACGAATGCGGTCAATGCAGCAATATCTATCATGCTGTAGAACATTGCAAGCGGCCAACGATTTGTTGTACGTTTGCATGAATAAGGGCCAAGCATCTGATCCATTGTGTCCACTCCAGATTTATGGGCATTGTAGTCCAGAATGACCATTGGCTTTCGCTTATCGGTTTCACTATCTAACGAACAACTTATAATGCATTGTATACAACAGCAGGACCGATTTATTCTTCTTCGGTTTCTTTCAATTTCTTTCAATAATGGTACAAATCAGGTATAAGGCCACTAAAAATCTTGTACCTGATTCCCGTACTAAATGTTTTCAAACCGTAATAAAACACGAACGAGTGATCTTACCGCTTTGAAACCAGTTTTAATCGCTTCAGCATGTTTTTTTTTGAATACATACAGCATCACGTTTCCAAAACATACAAAGAGAAAGTTGTGAGCAAACAAAAATCAAAAACGTCCCCAGGGACCTTGTCACTAATCGGAGGGTAAAGTGTAATTAGTGGAAAAATGAAGTAATTTCTAATAGTTTTCAATAAAATCATTTCATCTTAATAATAATTTATCTAACTCATCGGTATTTTGATTAATAATCATCACAATCAAAGCAATTGATTTATTGGCAGACACATAATAGCTTTTTGAACACTACATTCTTCATAGGAAAAAAATAAAATATTTGATGCCTGAAATGGTAAAAAAAAAAACAAAGATCGGATAGGTTTTAATAGTCGCTATAGCAAACACAATTAAAAATAAATTGTACAAGAAATTGGTATACGAATAATTTTTTTCTGATATCATATGTAATATTTTTATATTATTGTTAACATATGTAGAATAACCAATTTTGAATGTATAAACTGTGTATTTTTGTAAAATTAGGAAGAAATGAATACTAAGTGTTTTATTAGCCGTAAGTACTCCATTAACATTTATAAATTAATATTCCTTACTAAATAAAACATAAACATACCCAAGAGGATTTATACTCACCTCTAAGGCTTGGACTTGATCTTCCATAAGTGAAATTAAAGGGGATATTACAATAGATAATCCATTACTGAATACTGCTGGATACTGATAGCAGAGAGATTTTCCATAACCTGTCGCCATAATAGCACAATTATCTCTTTTGTCTTTTAGGACAGAATTTATTATTTGCCATTGCATTGGTCTAAATACAGTATGACCAAAGTATTTTAATAGTGAATCCAAATGACGCTTCTGAGGCTTATCTAAAAATAAAATTTTTTTGTTACTTAGATAAAATATATTACAGGCGGCCCTAGACTTTCACATATTCTACTTTCGCACAATTCGCTATTTTGCACATTTTTTAAAATTAAATTTTTAAAGATTTTTGTCGATAATGCAGAAAATGTTCGCTTCCATGCAGTCGCTCCCACTTTTTTGGGAGAACTATAATATATGGAACGCAATAAACAATATTGGAGACTCGTGCGCTGACATAAAAGAGTATAAAATTAAAGGTTCCTGGAAACAATTATGCCCACAAATGATTAGTGATTTTATAAATTCTGAAGAAACTTCGGAAACTATCACAGATGAAATAGCCTAATGAATGAACTAAACTTGGACGTCAACAACGAAGATGTTAATGAGTTGATTGAATCTTACACAGTACCTCTGTCAAATGAATACTTAATTGAGCAACAAGAGTTAAATGAAATACACAATGAGAGTGAGGAAGAAGAAACTGATAAAATCGGCAAGACTTTGACAATCAAAAATATGAATGAAGCCTTCATGCATCTTGACAAATTTTTTACTATCATGGAATAATGTGATCCCAATGGAGAACGTATATCTCAAGTACGTAGGGCGATTGAGAAAGACACAGCATGTTATAGAACTCTTTATTAAGAAAAGAAAAAAAGGGTGGTATTCAACTAACTTTTGACAAGTTTATAAAGAAAACACCCGAAAGCAATTAAACATGCCTCGTTAACTTAATTATGTATATTGATAAATAAATATATTATTGATAAATAAAATTATTATTGATAAATAAATATATTAAAATACAATTTTTGATGTTTTTTTTACATCCCTCTACTTTCAAACATTCAACATTCGCACACATTTTCAGGAACCAATTATGTGCGAAAGTCGAGGGTCGCCTGTACAGATATTATTATTATTATTTATACATACATAAATACCACCACGCAATCTCCCTGTCAGGGTAGGCAGAGGACAGTGTCAGACTTTTGCTTCCCATATAATGATTTCTCTGACATTTTACACTTCTTTCTTTCAAAATATCATTAACTTGATCCTACCATACTTTCCTTGGTATTCCTCTACCATGCCTTCCAGTCAAATTTGCACTGTATATTTGTTTTGTTAGTCTTTCTTCTGCATCTACATCAGAACCATTTATCTCATATTTATAGAATGACCCAGATAATCTTACTGGAGCATGTGACAAACCCTTAGAACATAATTCTATTATGTACAAAACTAAGTTTGTTTAACATTTACCTTAGATTAAATAGACTTAGAATAAACTAAATAAAATATTATCAAAAAACTATAATGAATGAAGTACAAACCATCAACATGTTGAGGTGGTCCCATATCAATATTATTTAATTCATTTTCCTGAAATGTATCAATGAACATTATTAGTATCAGAAGTAAAATTGCATCTATACAATATCAAAAATATAAATGTTATAATGACCCTCAGAGGATCAACGTAGGAATATACTTAAAATAGCCATGTCCTTAACTCAGAGATCACACAACATATTTTATTATTAGCCTCTTAACGCATCAGTGTTTTTGTGGCTTATCAAACTAAGACACACAGTAACTAACTTCAAAAGCTAAAGAAACCTATTGTCAGAAAATATAATAACCGATTGGATTAAGTCAAATACGTTTATTAATAATCAAAATATGAAACTTACCAATTCTAGATCATTCTGCCAAAATACTTCCTCGTCTGACGTTAAATCAACTGAGTCCATTTTGACGAGATTGAATCGAGATATTTTTATAAGTTCAGAAAACCTTGCGATCCATTCAATTACACTATAATCACACAATAGATTAAGACTTTACATGCGTGTTGTCTCAAAGAATTACATTTAAAGCCAACCATATTTTTTATACAAAAACAAACACGACAAATAATAAATCTAAGAAAAATTAAAACTGAACAATCAGTTCTAATCAAACTCGACAATGAATTTCTCATAATTATAACATGATGTAATATATAATCATATTTTAGACTTACAACTTATACTAATATCGCAACATTATAATCCGTATAAACATCAAAATACATGTAAACCTTTTACAGTACGCTCCCGCGATTTAGTCAACATATGGCGGTAGCGCAGATTACAAATAACTTTTTCTTTTTCTCAAATAATGGCTTGGTCTATGATCCTCGGCCCGGGAAAAACAGTTGTAATCTGTAGTAAAAATGTTAATTTTTGTTTTTCACTTAAATTTGGCTTAGTTTAGATAATTTAGCAATACAATTTTACGCCCTACCATTATTTATATATGTCTTATATCATTTCTTAGTTTTTTTGCTTATTTGTGTTTACTTCCATGGTTGATAAGTACAGCACCCGGCGGTAAGTAATACACATCGTTTGTAGAGCGTCGTCTCTGTCGCACGGTGCGCTAACAGTCCGGTATCGTAGTCACGATGCGGTTAGCGCATCGTGCGACAGAGACGACGCTCTACTAACGATGTGTATTACTTACTGCCGGGTACTTGTAGGTAAGTTTATATAGTAGGTAATTTTTTTGTTCTTCATTTGTTTTATATATTTTAGCGTATGTTTATCTATCAAATATGATTCCACGCAACCCCCCTGATGCTAAACCTTCAGATATTACTTCGGACAGTGAACAGTAACCGAAGAAGAAATTCTGTTTTTTTCTTTCATGGAAGTCAATCAGAAAATAAAACTGCAGAGAACTAGGAACTAAGACCTGAGAACCGTCAAGGGTCGTGTTAAAGAAAGCTAGCCCCTCTAACTGAACCATCCACTGAAACACTCTAAACAGTCATAACTCCCAACACACCCACTCCTATACTTTTTGCATTCTCTTCTCTACCCTCAGATTAGGTAATGTAACAAGCAAGACAGACCACCCTCCGTTGTTCACGAACAAACAATAAATAATTTACCAGGAACATTCGTAAACAAAATGACCTTCGGGAAGTTTCTCAGGAACAATAACATTCCAGACATATCTTCGAGAAATGGTGTCAGATTGATAGGCCGAAGTAGATTGGCTGTAGCCTTTAGTAAAGACACATCGGCAAATTATTTTTTACAAAACAGAGCCCTTACCGAGTATGGTTTCAAATAATTTATTCTCTCTTTCATGGCCCCCAGAATGAGCCTCGTAAGAGGTATTCCGGCTGAGTGGAAGGAGGAAGAGATTTGCGATAGCCTGGAAGTGCCGGATGGCTATGGATGAGTCCAGAAAGCCATTAGATTAAATCGTAAGGAAACCTACCCAGATGGTATGACGTGGATCCTCAGACAAACGGTAGTATTATACTTACCTTTGATTGATATACCCTACTTCAGAAGGTCTATGCTTTTTACAAGTCCTTATTAGTAGAAAAGTATTATTTTCCGACCATACAGTGTTTTCAGTGTTGCAGATTTGAACATACGAAGCAGGAACGCAGGTGGCCAATCCCACCTCAGCGAATCCTGTTCGGTGATGGTTCAAACATGCGGTGAGCACCATATGGAAGTTGACAGGTTTTGTCTGGAATTTGTCAGGCAGACCAATATCAATTTGTCAGCCAGACCAGAACATGTCTTATCAGGAAGCCTCCAAGTCCACTCTAATCTCTGTCAAATAACGTGTCGAAGTTTTCATACATGGTGAACAAACCTCGCACTTAATTTCCCAAAATTTCCCCTCTGCTAATCCTTCCGAAACCTGGGAACCAAAAGATTTAAATGCTTCTTCTCGAATCCCACTTTTCGCCATCATATCACTCCCTTAGTGAAGGAAATTGAAGACTTCCTATAGCATCCAAACGCAACCTGGATGGGAGCTCTAATGGATGGGATTTCTCTTTAAATAGTCCAGTTACTCCTAATACAAACACTTCTACAACATTAAACAAACCCATATTACTAATTTCTACTATCTTGTATAATTTTCTTCACATATCGTCCAATGTTGCAAAAAATATTAAACGAAACTAAAAAGCACAAAATTTATTCTACCAAACAAAACGTGGTTACTTTCAGGGGCATTCTTCATGTTCCTGGATACTCGTGGATGCTAGATCAGCTGACACCCAAAAATGACCATATTATGTATGATAAATTCATGGAGTTGACGATCCAGGCGGCTCACTCGACAATTCCTTTAAAAAACTCTCGCTCTTTTAAGCCATAATTCCTTCCATTGTGGGTCGAAGTGCTCTAATGCAAATATAAATAATAAAATAACAGACAAATTTTCTTCTTCGCAAAACACAAGCCATCACAAAACGCTTACTTACCAAGAAGAAGAGATGGGTGGAAACAGTTTTGTCATTCTATTTCGACAGTGTGGGAGAATTTAAAGAAACAGGTCTGTCTACTCAACTCGTTTACCAATAGAGCGTTGAGTGCACACTTTTTTAAACAAAATTGCTCCTCTTTCATTTCCAATCCAACATGAAATTCTATATACTTACTTCCTCACCTCTTATAATCCTCCTCTAGATGCGTCTTTCGCAGAATACGAACTTAAGATGACTTTATCAACCTAAAAGATTCCTCTCCAGGATTGGATAACATCCCTTAATCTATTTTAGTAAAAACCCTTCATTACACTATGAAGTACTGGTCAATTGAATTTTCAACACGAGCAAA
Source organism: Odontocerum albicorne (assembly GCA_949825065.1). NCBI lineage: Eukaryota > Metazoa > Arthropoda > Insecta > Trichoptera > Odontoceridae > Odontocerum > Odontocerum albicorne. The sequence continues at coordinate 26,413,865 of OX463840.1, forward strand.
ATTCCTAGGTTCTAGAAAATATTTGAAATTGTTCCAATACAAATGGTTAAAGATCTTTCTGACGAAAATTTTTATAAACCAACAGTCTTTGAACCAACTTATGAAAAAGTTTGTAGAATATAATAAATTTAGGATAATAATCAATTTGGCTTCCGAAATCATACATTGTAATGGATAATTTAGCTATTCTTATGACTGATATTTATTCCGCATTTACTCATCAAAAACACCTTACAGTCGCCATCTTAGATGAAACTTCTGTTTATGATAATGTTATTTTACCCATTTAAAACAAAAGATTCTGAACCAATGTTATTTTACCCATTTAAAAAATCCTCAAATAAAATCAATCATCTCATATTTAATCTTTTATTCGAACGCTCCATCTCTCTACCGGTAGATGAGATATCTTTCTTCAGAACAGTTTGGAGGGGTCCTTTACAAAAATCAGTCCTTATCTTTTAATATTTATACGGCAGATCTATTGCAGTCTCTCTCTTATCATTTTATTACAGTATGCGGATGATATCGCGGTTTACTCGTAGAACAGCAGACAAACGTATAACAATTTTCTTTACTTTCCTTCCCTCCCAGTGATTCAAAAACAATGGATTAGATATTCCCACCAGTTTGCCGAAGCTGAAGTTATAACTCAGTTATTTCAATATGCTTCTCAGTTAAGCTATATAATTAACTAATCTCTTGGCGTTCTTCAATGACCATACGATCGTAAGTGGACTTTCTCATTGAAACACTGATTGAAAATTCTTGTTTTAACTTATTGTTATCTTTGCTTAAATTGTTTTTAATACATACGTGCATATCATAAGGCTATCTTCCTGTTGGAATAGGCCAACAGGACAGACTGCCATACTTTCCTATCTCGACGCACGTTATTAGCCTCTTCCATATCCATACACTATCTAAGATTTAAATAACTTTCCACGTTTCCTTTTTGTAGAATAGCATTAATTTGATCCAATAATACTTTCCTTGATCTTTTCTCCCACATCTTCCACTTTTATTTACACTATATAGCTGTTTTGTTTGTATTTCGTCATTCATTAGTTCAACATGCCCAAACAATCTTAGCGTGCTCTTCTTCATCTTACTTAACACACCAGCCTTAAGTTTACACTCATACCTAATCGCTTCATTCCGTATTCTGACACTTCATATATTCTTCTGAATGCACGCATTTCTTCAGAATTTATTCGACTTCTATCAGTATTTTTCCACGTCTACATTTCACTCACATACATCAGTTAGCACCAAAATACTATTATGGACTATCATAGCAGATTTTGATACTGTCTGGTTTTAGTATAGATGTCTTAATGCCCCATGGACTTTGTTTCCTATTGCTACATACCTTTCGATATCCTTCTTAACTCTTCCATCATCTAAGAAAATACTACCCAAATAGCAGAATTCTTCAACTTTTCGTATATTGCATTTACTTTTTCTTTCACACTTTTCTATCACCATTATTTTGGATTTTTCAACATTCATTCTTTATCTTTCTCTTTGCATCTCTCATACAATTACTTATCAAACGCAATTCATCTCCACCAGCACCACTATGTCATGTGTATATAACAACCTCCATTCGTTTCCATCGTATTAACTTAGTAATAAACAATATCATAAAAACTATTTATCTTTTATTGCTGATATCCTTAATGCAGTGCTTTGTACATTGCAAAAACATTTTAAATCACGTTCGATCCTAAGGCAGATCCGATTTAACAACAGTGGGAATATAGCCGCAGTATTTAATCATACACTTGACATTGGTGTATACTGCTTTATATGTATATTATTCAAGGAGACTTCTCTCTCTCTCTCTCTCTTTGAATAATGGCCGTGAAAGGAGACTTCGTATGAGTTTATGACCATTATTCAAGAAGAAGAAGATTCTTCTAAAGCCAGAGACAATAAAAATTGACAGCTGTCAACTGTAGTTTCAACGAGACGTTTTCAGTGACAAAATAATACGAATGTAAACATTGAAATTGTGCGAGCATAATGAAAATACGTGTAGTAGCTGATTGCGGTTAGCTGAAATGCATTCACTGTTTTGGCTGTGATATTTACACAAAGTGGAATTTTAGATTGAAAAAAATATTTAAAAAACTTAAAATGTTTCATTTAAAATTTATTTTTAACTTCCTTATTTATTATACTCTCGTAAGTTCCACAGATATTTCCACAAACGTTTTTGGAAATGATCGGAAAGTTTTACCTGCTGCATTTGGGGATTTTAATTCCGATGAGTTGACAGATGTTTTTATTACTCGTGATGGTGGTAAAATTTTCGAAATATTTTTAGCCAGTGAAAAAGAACCACTATTGAGTAGTGGCCCCGGATTGAAGTGTAATTTTACCGATATCAAAGTTACTAGCGTGGTACCCGGAGACTTCGATGGAGACGCATTTATGGATATATTGATAACAACTCAGAATATTAGTTCAGAAATAAATTCCTTGCTACATGACATTCGTGTTATTTGGGGAGGTGAAGATAAACTGAATTGTTCATTAAGTGATTTGCCAGTAATAACTACAATAAAAGGCCACCCCTTGGCCCTAGACTACAATCATGATATGATTATTGATTTGTTTGGAGTGAGTCTTGACAATAGAAATACTTTTTGGATATTTAATCACAGTCGTTCCATTAAACCCACTGAAATTTTCTTGGAAAGAAATAATGAAATAAGGTTTCCTCATTCTCATTCATTTCTAGACATTAATGGAGATTACACATCAGATTTATTAATCACTACTACTAATGCTTTTCAAATATGGTATGGAAATGTCACCAATCCCGGTTTCTACTATCATGATAAAATAGAGATTCCCATAGGTGTGCCAGGATATATTGGACAATCACTGTTTTTAGATGTCGAATTATCAGGAAGTTTGTATATCTTGTTACCAATTTGCTATGATAAAGATTGTAGCAACAGTAGTATAATAATGAATGATGATGGGAAATGGATAAGATTAAATATTAACTTCCAAGATGATCATCAAAAACTTTGGGGATTCGTACCTCCTACTGGTGAAATGTACATGGATACAATAACTATGCGAGGAGGGGATTATAATATGGATGGTTACCCCGATTTACTGGTCACTTTACAAGGAAAAGATTCAGAACCACAGGCATTTTTACTTGAAAATGTTGCATGTGAAAATTGTGATTTCAAAAGAACTTACAAAGTGAAATGGAACGAATTGGAACCATTCGGACGAGGAACTATACTATCGGTGTTTTATGATTTTTACCAAGATGGTATCCTTGATTTCATTCTTGTACAAAAAAATAAAACTACTAATGAGTATAAAATTGGTGCACTAAAAAATAGTTTAGAATATGATGCAAATTTTATGAAAGTGATGGTTTTAACAGGATTAAAAAATAAGAAAGTTCCAATGACAATAGGTGCTCTGGGAAAAAAGAAGGGAACTTATGGTAAGTAAATATTTGGTTATATTATATAGTTTTTTACATTTATGGAAATATATGGACCTATTTATATTTATATTCTTTAGTTTGTGTTTGATGTTTGTTTACATAGAAATATACCTCATATAAATATTATTATTGGAACTTATCAGTTGTGTTCCCCGTTGGGTTGTCGCTACTGTTTTATGAGTATATACATTTTGAAAATTATCCATTCATTATAAAGGTGGTGATTTTATTTAACAGATATTATTCGTGGCCTAGTTGTTAAGACACCTGTCTTCAAACCCGGAGGTTGCAGGTTGATTCCTGTTGGCACCCAATTTTTTCAAAAAGAGTTCTAGTCTGGTTGTCGCATAAGGCCATTTTAACATCTTTCTGGTTGATTGGAAAAGATTGCCACTTGGTAATAAACCTGCCACATAGTACTGTTTGTAACAGAAGTGTAATAAATACATGTCATCACACAGTGTCCCTTGCAGGGGTAGGAGAAAACATCTCCAAACTTTTTAAAGCACATGACTTTCGCATCCTACATATTTATACACAATATTCTATTATTCACCCTTTTCACTTGACCTTCTTTTAACATTTGATTCAGCCATGTTTTCCTCAGTGTACCTTTTCCCCGCATATCTTGCACTTCTGACTTGTATACTCGCTTAGTCATTCATTCTCTCCACATGTTCAAACCATCTTAGGCAGGCCTGGCCAAACCAAATTGCCCCACGGGCCGCATTGACGACCTAAAATTTTCTAAGGGCCGCACATAAATAAGAATAATTGCAAATTTTGTTCTAATATTTTTTCAATATCTAGCTTTACAACGAAATTCGTAATTTTTTTTGTGATTGATTTGGATGCAGAGGTACACAGAAAGTGTTCAATCAGTGTAAATCTGAAAAAAACGATAGTACAACTAGATATGAAGAGAAAACATGTATTGAACCAACAACAAAATGTATTTGTATGGTAATGTAATGAATTAGAATTCTAAGTTATTAATTCGTATGATAATAAAAATAAAAAAAACAATTCAAAAAAACAACAGGCCGCATATAAGGGCGCTGTGGGTTGGCCAGGCCTGATCTTAGGCCCCCCTTTTTTTATCTTACGTAATACATCAATTTTATTCATGCATTCATTTCTGATGACTGAATTCCGTCACAAATTTTTCTTAGTGCAGCATCAATCTTTTATCCTTTTTCTATCAAGTCCATGTTTTACTTAACACATCGATCAATAAGTCCCGGGACTAACCAACAGATGGTACCTCTAATAACAAATCCATACCATTCTCAGTTAGTACCAACCTTTAGAAGTTACTTGTCAAACTTTCATGACATTCCGACATTGTGTCATTGAGTTACAGTGGTTTTAGTGACACTACTTTGCTATTTTCAAAACAATGGAAAAAACCGAATTTGGTGTGTTGATAAAACATTGCTTTTTAATGGGAAAAAATACCGTTCAAACTCAGCGATGGCTTGAAAAGTGTTATCCGGGCTCTGCTCCATCGAAAACAACCATTTGTCGGTGGTATGCTGATTTCAAATACGGTCGTACAGACACAAATGATGCTGAACGCTCTGGTCGTCCAAATGAGGCTGTTACACCAGAAAACATAAAAAAACCCTCAAAATCATGATGGAAAATCGCAAAATAAAGTTGCGTGAGATAGCTGACATCCTGAAGATATCATTTGGTAGTGTTTACACTATTTTGCATGAACATTTGGTCATTTAAAAGCTTTTTTCGAAATGGGTGCCGCGTTTGCTCACAATGGAACAGAAACAACAACCATCAAACGTGGTAACGATGGCCAAATTGCATGAGTTGAACTTTGAATTGCTTCCGCACCCACCGTATCCTCTAGATTTGGCTCCCAGCGACTATTGACTGTTCGCAGACCTCAAAAAGATGCTCCAGGGTAAGAGATTTGGCTCCAATGAAGAAGTGATTACCGAAACTAACGCCTATTTTGAAACCAAAGATAAATCGTTCTACACGGCTGGCATAGAAAAGTTAGGAAAGCGTTGGAATGAATGTATCACTCTTGAAGGAGACTATGTTGATGAATAAAGAAGAATTTTTGCAAACAAATGTTGTTTTAGTAGTTAGTCCCGGGACTTATTGATCGATGTGTTATATACGTCTAGTACCAACATACTATTAAGTATTAGGTATGTGGCAATAGTATTTTGAAACAATTAGTACAAGTAATCAATGATGAGTGATTGTTTGGAATCATTTCTGAGTAAGGGTAGCAAAAGTCATTTGGTCACATTGAAAAAAATAATAATTCATACAAATTTTTATTCTCAGAGGAACATCATTAGCCCAATTTTTACAAGAGTTAATTTTTGCATAGACTTATGATGCTATTGATTTTTCATTTAATAAAAATGCACTTATGGTAGATGACAATTTGATAAAACTACTGGTGGTGGGTACAGTTGAGGATATTAGATCATATGGATAAGCACCCACCAGATGAAGTGAAGACGAGATTTCAAAGTATTGAGTTATAGAGCTCTTACAGGACATTTCCAAAAAGGCTAAGAACCACTTTGGATGGAGAAAATTTGTTAAAACAAGTGTTATTTAAAATTAGAAAATGTGAAAAATATAAAATCGAAAATAGTAAATGCGGCATATTGTTATCTTAGAATCTTCAAATTGACACCCCATCTTGTGACCACCACTGTTTTTGATTACCATTTTACTAAATGTATTTAGCTTTTATTTTTGAGCAATATCACAAACAAAATTCCTTGAGGGACATTTTCAATAGGATCACTTTCATCCTTTGTAATTTTAATCATATTTGCGAACTGTGTGTATTTGCAGTATTATATTCTCAAGTTTCTGACACAAATGGGCCTCATTTTACTGTTTCTGAGATATTTCAATTTAAACTACGGGCACTTATATTTTTTTCGATTGTGTAAAGATAGTATTTTCAGTTGAAATATTAATTTCAATTTTTTACTAAATATGCAGAATAACCATTTGATAATTACTCAAAAATCTCATTTGTTGAAAATTTACTCTTCCAATTTGTGCCAGAAACCCGATGATATATTATTTTCTCTTGGAATTCTAAATTCTATTATACTTTCATTGTATCCAGTAAAACCTGGCAGCATCAACCATTTTTTTTTATCAGCAACGATCTCCATGGTCTAATTGGTAAGATGCCTATCTTCCAACTCGGGGGTCACGGGCTCAATTTCCATTGGTACCCAATTTTTTAATAAGGGTTTCAGTCTAGTTTTCATTTAAGGCCTCTATAATATCCTGGTTGATTGAGAGAGATTGGCATATGGCAATAAATCCGCTAGGTCGTACTGTATACAACAAAAGTGTAATACATTAATATTATTTTGGCCTAAAGTGAAAAACCAGACTGGGACTCTTTTTTTATGTTCTATTGGAATCTAAACTGAAACCCTTGAGTTGGAAGCCAAGGGTTCTAACGACTAGGCCAGGAATCTAAAGTTCTATGCATATTTGAAAGAAAGAAGACTACAAAATGTTATAGGTATTGCAAAAATCAATTTCATAGTAATTTTTTCCTAAAAAATGTCTCAGTGCACATAACTTATGTAAATTGTCAACTCTTTGCCTACAGTAACACTCATAATACAGACCATATTGTAAACAGTTATCCCATATAGACTTCTCTTGGAGGACTCACACTTTGCCATGCCTTGCTGTTCTACTCTGCATCATTTGAGGATTACATCACACCAGAGAAGAATATTAGTTCAAAATACAACCAACGCAAGTATTTTTGGTTGTAGATTACCTATAGATAAAATATTATAAGCATTGTCAAAAAATGTATATAACGAACGGAATGAAAGAAAAACAATTTTCAAAATAAAGTTTTCCAACTGTTTTAATTACATTTTTCCTGTTAACTAACTCTTTTTTAAATTTAGGTTTGCTTTAGCTTAAAAACACATTTCTAGATCTCATTTGGTTCTTTTCTGGTTTAAACTTTGATGTTTAAAATTTCTCTACTTAAACATAGTATTTGGTGGAAAAGTAACTTTTTAGAATTATATGGTTTGAGAAAGATCATTTAAGAGAAATTTTGCAGGCTCTGCAGTGTCAAATTTATATTTTACAGACCCCCTTCCACTCATATTTTTACATACTAAAACATGTACATTTTTGTTTTCTTAAAATTTTGGAGCATCTTGCTCACTTAGGGCCATACTTTTTATGCATGCACTGTGATTACCTATAAATTTGCCCCCGAGGCTCTAAATGTTAAGTAAAAATAAACTAGTTATAAATAAGTTCACAATATAATTAAATGCTTAACTCAGTATGAATGTCTCTAGGTATCACATACCCAACATCTTAACTCAGTATTAATGTTTCTAGGTATCACATACCCAACATCTTAACTCAGTATTAATGTTTCTAGGTATCACATACCCAACATCTTAAGTTCATTCTAAGATAGTCTATAAAGTAAAAAAAATCTAATTTCACATTTGTTAGAACAAATGTAAAAGAAAAGAAGTGTATTTTAAGTATCTACAATAAAATTTGTATTTATAAAATAACTGCTTTGTGTTTATAAAATAAAATGCATGTGTCTCATTCCATGACACTACTGTTTTTCCTTTTTATAACAGCAGTAACACGGAGTTATATATAGATCTTACATATATACCAAATGTGATATCTTTAGATATGAAATAAGTTTTTTTGGTATGTTAAATTCATTAACTCAATAAATTTAAGATTAGCACATTAACCGTTAGAATGCTACGCGGCGCAAAAGCGCTGCGATCGTTTGTATCGAAAATTGCGACGCAGCGCAAAAACGCTGCGAGTTTCAGTGTGCTTTTGGTGCTCCGTGGGAGTGGACGTACTCTAGCCTCGCGCGTAATTTGTAACGAGAGTGCATTCTTATACATTTAAAAATAACTTTTTACCGTTTTTTTATATTATTTAAGTAGGAGAAGCCAAATACATAGCACATGAAAATGTTTTGATGTGTTCATTCAGAGACAAAAAGTCCGAACCAAACCCAGTCATATTGATTTCATCCAATGCAGATACTAATAGTGTGACGATCAAGAAAAAGAAAGGGAATTTTGAATACGAAAAGGTGAAACCAAGCATGATTGATGACTACAACAAATACATGGGAGGTGTGGACGAATCTGACAAAATGTTGTACGTGTATTTGGACGAGCGAAGAACCCTAAAATATTGGAAAAAAGTAGTATTCAACATATTTGGAAGAATGGTGCTCAACTCTTATATTTTGTATGTTTCCAACACTACGGAAAAAAAATGACCCGGCTCCAATTCACATCGAAAATTATTGAGGATATCGAAAAGGAGTGGATGAATCATAAAAATAGCGTGTCAACACAACCATCTTCATCAAACAAAAAATTTGCGCTGGAAAAATTACCGGGACGTAACTTACGCCAGTGCGCGGTGTGTAGCATCAGAGGGAGTGGGATAAAGCGATCCCGCCTTATTTGCGTTCGCTGTAGGAAAGGCCTACACGCTATTTGTGCGGCAAAACATAATTGTTGAGCTATTTTTTTTTATATTTTTTATTTTCAAAAAGAAATAAAATACAATAATATTGACATTTTATGTTTATTTTTTCATATTCATATCAATAAACATTTTTTCTTTATAATGCAAAAAGAATTATTAAAATTGATTGATATTTGTCTAAATAAGAGTGTTTTATTTGACACCATTATTTTTTCCTCTAAATTAATCAATATATGTATAGCAATTTTCATACATTTTTGCAAAAATTGCTTAGCACTAAAACGGTTAAAAACAATTTTTGAAAATGATTCTCTACAGAAAAAAATAAACTTCAACCTCAACAACTCTTTAAAAGAAAACATTTTAATAATATATGTGCATCGGGGTGAACATCTGGAAAACACATATATTCCAAGAATCTCGCCATTGCTCGCTAAGGTTGTCTCCTCTCTCCCTCCACCCACAGTCCCCAACCCGAATGTTTACCGTTAGAAGTGTGTATGTCGATACCAGTTCGAACATAATTCAGTCTTGTTTGTGCTCCCCTGATGATGAGGTGAAAGCCTTGAAACCAGTAGGGTTATACCGTTACAAAAAGTGGAATAAACAGTGTTTGATAAAAACAAATTACAAATTTTAACATTTATGAATGATGAGTGATAAAGGAAATTGTTCATATTCCACAGCCTTATTATATTACGAGGCGTATCCAGAAAGTAAGTGTACTGAGGCTCTCACGACCGGATGGATTTTATTTTCGACATGTTGGCTACACTTCCGTGTAGCCTGACCCTTCCCCTCCGCAACGAAACCGGTTCGAGGTCAGTACGTTGAGAAGTGTCGACGCGACAACACGTTTCGTGAAAAATGTCAATCGAATCTCCCGCCAAGTGCGAAATACGCGGCGTCATCCGTTATCTCGTTTGGAAGGGAAAACCTCCGGTTGAGGTTTATAATGAGGTGAAAATTGCATATGGTGATAAAGCTATAATAGTAGTAATCGTACGAGTGTGTACAAGTGGTGTCGCGAGTTTAAAAACGGTCGAACGTCTGTGCATGATGATCAGAGGAGCGGAAGACCTTCAATTGTGACTGACGAAATTGTGGAAAAAATCGAAAATGCGCTCCGTGCCGATTGCAGATTGATTGTGGATGAACTTTCTGCGATGTTTCCGCAAATCTCCAGATCTCGACTACACGAAACCATCACAGAAACCCTCGGATATCGGAAACTGTCCGCGAGGTGGGTCCCAAAACAACTGACAGACCAACACAAGTTGAATCGAGTGGAGGCCGGGCAAGAGTTTTTGAGGCGCTGCAAACTCCATGGAGATGAATTTCTCCGCTCCATCGTTACTGGAGATGAAACTTGGGTTGCACACTACACGCCTGAAACCAAAAGGCAGTCTCAACAGTGGCGTCACACCTCTTCACCCTCCGCCAAAAAGTTCAAAACCACAATTTCAGCCAAGAAAATCATGGCTTCTGTGTTTTGGGTCTGTCAAGGCATAATTTTAATTGAATATATGCCTCAAGGGGAGACCATCAACTCTGCAAGATACTGTGAGACCCTAAAAAAATTGCGGAGGGCGATTCAGAACAAGAGGAGAGGCATGCTGACAAAGGGAGTCTGCCTGCTGCACGAAAATGCCAGACCACACACGGCCAACGCCACGAAGAAACTGCTCGCCTCGTTTAAATGGGATGTCCTGAACCATCCCGCGCATTCCCCTGACCTAGCACCTTCAGATTACTATCTCTTTACCTCCCTGAAGCTGCACATGGGTGGAAAAAGGTTTTCAACCGACGAGGAGGTAAAGGAGGAGGTGGAGAAGTGGACGGAGGAGTTGGCGGGAAACTACTTCGAGGAAGGCATCAAAAAGTTGATACCCCGCTTCACCACCTGCATCGAGAGGAATGGCGACTATGTCGAAAAATAGCTTACATATGTACTACGGTAACCACGTAATTTTTTTGTTTAAATAAAAAAAATTGTAACCTACAAAAATTCAGTACACTTACTTTCTGGATATGCCTTGTATTATAATATTCAATATTATATGCAAAAATTGCAGTTACCGGTATAATTGCAAATTTTATCTCAGAAAAATCACCCTTCAAAGTTTCTGATTATCATTGAAAATCACATTGGTGATAGTAAATTTTAAAGCCAAGGTGAAATTTAATTTAAGTCATTGAATTTTTTTTTCTTTTCATTGCAGGAACAAATCTCCCTGGTCCCAGAATATCATACTACACTCTTTCTCAAGAAGGTTTACCACGAGCCGGTGTTTGTGCACAGTTACCTCAATCTGCATACAATGTTTTGAATTTGCCATTTTCGATATTTGGACTTGACAGAACACCAAATTTTGTGGATACTTTGACTGTTGGTTTATCAAATCGTTCAAAAACCTGGAATCAATTGATACCAAACTCTCAGGTTGTGGTTATTCCTAGACCTCCGGATGATCCTTCAAGCTGGAAAGTTCAATTGTTTGTGACTCCTAGTAAAATAATTTTGAAAAGTGTATACGTATTCACTGGAATATGTGGATTGGTGACTATTGTTGTTTTATTTTTGCATTATAAGGAGAAACGTGATGATAAAATAGAATCACTTTTGAATAATGATTCGAATGAGAATGATGTAATATCTTAAGTAAATAGTTTAGTTGAAAATGTATATAAGGCAATAATTCAATAAAATATGTTTTGATAAAATGTTTTTAATTGCATTTTGTAAACAACATTATACTAATTTGTCTATTTACAGTTTTTTAATGATTTTGGACCACATTGATGAAGTACATAGAAATATACAACAACACCACACATTACATTGATCAGATGATATATCGGAGATTTTGTGAATTTTATTTAATGACCAATAATAAATTAATTTAAAATCAAATTTTAGTTTAGAAGAATCAATTATTTATTTCGTCTTCACTCTTATAATGCTATACAGGGTATTTTTCCATAATAGTGAGGTTTAAATTATTTTGTATAACTTGGGAACAATATTATATAATTTGTAAACAATATTTTATCAAATCATATTAAAGTAAAAGTATATTTTTATTAAATTTTAAAAGTGTGAACATGCAGAATGAAAAAATATATAAAAAAGTTTAATCAGTTACTGTTTGAATTATTTACTATAAATTATATGAAAAAAGTTTCTTGAATAATGTTTATGAAATATTTTTTATACTTTTTGATAATAATGATAAGTTTAATTTTTACAAAGACTAAAGAAAATGAGTTTTAGGATCAAAATTTCATTTAAAAATATATGATATTTTTGTGTTATGCATCTTCCATGTTTGCCAAAACTCATTTATTCGTAATAATTATAAATAAAAAAATTAATAGTATGTTTTAATTTTTTTTCGATTAAGCCTCCTCTGATCAAGAAACATAATAGGAACATTCATTCATATTTCGATTTAAAAAAATAATCATTTCATAATTTTACTAACCAACAAGGGTAGTACGAGTATGTATGTTCAAGAGTGAAAACCAGACTGAAATAATTTTTGATAAAATTGGGTAACAATTCACATTGAACCCGCAACAATCGAGCTGGAAGACATGCGTCTTACCAACTACGCCATAGAGGTCATCAATCGTGGGATTATGAGGAATAAAAAATATCCACATTTTCGTGTTGCACATATCAAAGAAAATCTTAAGAATATTGCCACTGAAAGAAAAAGAAAAATTGAAAAACTTTGCAAAAAAAATATTTTTTTTTGCCCATTTTCCTTTTCATGTGATAATTTAGTGAGAATAAGGACGGTGCTGATGATTAATCTCAATTGCAGATGGTGTTGAGAATTCATGTCAATTGCAAATCGTAGTTTTCTGTTTACAGATTTATAACTTATTTTTATCAAAAAAAAATCTCATCAAATTGTGATTAAAATTTGATAAGCTATGAATTAGATAAATAAAAAACGGTTGTACTGTAATCATTATACAAAAAAGTGATGTGTTATTGTTCTTGTTTAAGACAGAACCATATTTTAAGTAGGTACTTCTCTCTCTCTCTCTCTCTTTGAATAATGGCAAGTAGGTACTTAATCTTATTTTTGAATAATGGCCGTAAACTCCTATATATGAAGGAGTATATGCCAGTGTCAAGTGATGAAGTAGGTACTTAAGCTTTAAACTAAATGAACACATTTTTTCATCAAATTTTCTTTGAAAAAATTTGTTGTATAGGAGGTAAATAAAATAAATTTTTTCATTGTATTTTATTGCAAACAATATAAACTTTTGCAAGTATCATCAGAAACCGTTCTATTTTACAATTCAAATTTATTTAAAAATGTAAATTTTTAATTAATCTGATTTTCTTGGATATTTCATGAATTTTTTGTAGAAAAAATTGAAATATCAAATAAATTTCTTCACATAATTTTGAGAATAATAAAAACAATACAAAGTCACAATTTTTTTTCCGAGTTTTGATGTTTGTGCTTTGAACATCATTATACAATGTAATCAGGTAAATAAAATATGAACACCTATTTCTAAAACACAATAAATATGTTATGGCTGTGAAGTGGTCTATCCACTTCAAATGAAAATGGCTTTAAAAGAGAATCAGAAAATTTATAGGATTAAATATTTATAGAAAATATAATCTTTTGAAACATGTATATTTGCATAAAAATAAAATACTAGGATTCTGGTACAGATTTTTTGTCACTATTTGTATATTTACATTTGACATATTTGTTAATGTATAAAATTTCACAGCCATTCATTTTTCCATTTCCAATGAAAAATAAACTAGTCAAATCACTCAGTTTATACAGTCATTATGCATAACATAACATTTGATTATTTTTGTTCACATACTACAAGTGCTACCTACTACTTATTTAATGTGTGACAAACAGTGATGTAACATACATTTACACATACAATTCTTACTTGACTTTGTGCACAAACAGATCTAGCACTACTGAAAATCATTTATTTTCAGTTTATTTCATATTATGGCACTATAACTTATCAATCATTTTATCTTCACATTTAAAATTAATCACAAAATATTATGGTACACTCCATGAAAACATTACCCTCGATACAGGTACCTTAAACATTTCAAATTGATTGCACTGCCCTTGCGATCACTGAACACATAACATTTATTTTTAAATTTATAATCTACATGACTTTTTGTAATTAACATGGTTCAAAATTTTAATTTGTAAATCTCACTACATTTAGTCCATAGAATTTCAGGAGTTTGAAGTGATATATTAATGTAAATAAATAAATTACACTGCTGACTCCTTATCCAAAAGAGGTAATGCTTTTCGAAGAGAGTTATCGCTGGTTCGAAAGCCACCCGCACTTAAAATTCCTAATAGCCATTTGTGCATTCTTGCTTTTTTGCTTACTGTTTCAGGCACTTCACCGTCACCGAGAGCTTCTAAAGATCTCCATTTTTTACTAGGGAAACTCACACTATTTACATCATGTCGTTTCAAATCTGCAGGTTCAGGAACACCAGTTAGACTGGGCTTTCGTAGCAATGGTGAAGCTTCTGCTATTTCTGGGCTATCATTTGCATCAAGTCCAATTCCTGCATTTCCATTTATGAAATTTATATTATTAATGTGGTTTCCAGAAAGTGTTGAAATTGTTGTATTTGGATAACATAATATAGGTAAAGTGAACTGATTGAGAGAGCGGGAAGTCTTGCGTAATTGTGGAGATTGTAGGTGAGATAAGTCAAGGGAGTGTGCTTCTCTTAATATTCCTCCGTGGCTCCCAACTATATCTCCCCTTACACCGAGGCACAATTCCTTTTCTTCGGCTGAAGAAGCAATGGAACTAAGTAATCTTCTGAAATAAGGAATGTTTTAATTAATATCAGTAATTGAGCACAGTAAGATAAGATTAGTTAAATGAACTCGAATATTACATTTAAAAAAATACTTTTTTTATATTATAAATTTGTTTTTGTAGTTCATAATACGAGTACATACCTATTTCTGTAGTTTATTAATTCTGGTTCAGGTTTTGGGCTGGAGCGACCAAGTGAAGCGCTGCTTCCACCTTCCATAATCCGAATAGCAGATTGCCTACGGCTATTTAGCCCTGTTTGCATAAACAAATAATATGTTTATTTCTCGGAATATTATCATAAAAAAAATACTTAATAGTGGTATTCTTAAGAATGATTTTAAAATATATTTTTATTTATTTATATATATATATATATATATATATATATATATATATATATATATATATATATATATATATATATATAGGTATTAGGTTGTTCGGACGAAAATGACGTATTTTGCATGGTATCAAGGTATTTGCATGGCATGTCTATTTGAATCTGATAATGTGTTAACCAGACAAGATAAAAATTATCCCAATTTGTTTTTTTTTAACTTTTACAAGCTGGTTACTAGAAACAAATTGTGAATACGGCGATAAACCCTCCATATGTATACAATAAAAATCTAATACAATAAAATGCAAATTGATGATAAATTGGGTAATTTATATATTTTACTATATGCCTCTGAATCTTAGCATGTCAATAAGTCCCAAGAGAGGACTTAGACAACAGATGTCTCAGTGGAATTGGGTGTCAGGTGGTAAGATCACATAACAAATCAGACTGTTCATCTTCGAATGCAGCAGCAGCCTATAATCACCACAGTAAAGGTGAGGCGTTGGTGGTGGTTAGGTCACAAATTAAGGTGACTTTGGAGTTGCTCAAAGGCCATGCTATTTTATTTCCTGTAAGAGACTTAACAGATCACGACACACATTCTACACCATACACTGGTGTTAAAATAAGGAAATTCACAGTTTTGGTCTATGGAGGCTTGTCTGTGGACTAACCTTGATGGAGGCGTTTTGTAGCATCCTTGTGGAGCACATAAGATGATGATGTAAACTATCTTTTTGCAAGATTTTCGGAGTTTGTACTTGTCAATATTATAGACTTGTTATTTGTATATTATTCATATATTTACCTGTATTACCAAATACAGATGTTTGTCGAGAGTCGGTTAATTTAGGACTTCTACGAGGTCTACAAAACAGGGGTGGTAATTCTCCCAAATCCACAGCCCGACGTTGTATTGCTTTTTCATTTGCACCTACCAACCAGTAGGTTTGAACCTGTAATAAAAAAGAAATATCGTGAGATTCATATTTAGCATTTGAAAAGATTAACTAAGAAAAAACTATGAACATTAGTCCAGATTTTATCTATAAGAAAAATGTTTCAGAAAAAATATAGAAAGAGAACATATGCGAATGATAATATGGCATCATTTTGCACTTTGATGAATTGAAATTTAATTTATTATTGTGCTCCATTCACAAATGTATTTGAGATCCAACTGAAGGTGTAAGCAGTCAGCATAGGTCGTACCTATTCTATTTAGGGATTTCGAGATCATCAGCAGAGAGAAGAAATATTACTCTGCCTATATTATTGATAAAAATTAGAAATAAGGTATGTCTGAGATTGGATCCCTGGGGAACACTTGAGTAACCAGTGAAATAATTGGAGTTGTAAATTTCGTGTGAAACAAATTGCTTTCTATCTCTTTTATTGTAAGATAAGCAGCTTTTGTGTATTACTAACAATAGTTGTAGCCAAATATATAATTCATTTTTACAACTTTTATTTTATCATAGATTTGTCCCTCCGTTCTTATGCATGATTTGTATTTTTGATATTTTTTTGACAATTGATACAGGATTAATTTTCTTTATCCCTCTCACTTAATATCAGGTCAGAATGGTGTATTTCAGAATAATGAATAAATTAAATATTACTAACCTCTCCTTTACCTTTGATGCTTATAGTACCACGTGGTTGCATATGATATCCTTCTAACTTTTCAAGGGCTATTTTGCACTGTCCTGATATGTGAATTTTCAAAGCTTCACCATTGGATTCCATCCTACTTGCTGTATTGACAGTGTCGCCAAACAAACAGTATCTTGGCATGGTAAGACCAACAACTCCTGCAACAACAGGTCCTGAAAGATAAGTAATATGAGATAAATTACTATGAAACAGTAGAACAGAGTCGGTATGCTTCATCTTGGGAGCAGAAACCACATTTTGATTACATAGGCACTTTACAGTGACTGTTGTTCAATCTTGGAAGTGGATATAATATCAAGGAGTTTTTGTACCATGATATGGAAGACATGAGTATGAAAAATAGATTTACAACAATGTTTATCATTATATAACTACATTTTTTTTACCTGTGTGTATCCCAATTCTTAGTTTGAGCGTTTCGTTTGGTCTATGTGAAATTCTATGATTTTTTACAGCATCCAATAAGTCTAAAGACATTGAAGCTATTTCTCCTGCATGTCGATCATCATTTCTTATAGGAAGCCCTGACACCTTAAATAAATATGTTAATTAGAATTCTTCCTAAGTTAATGAGACAACTACGATTCTTCCTAAGTTAATGAGACAATACGATAGAACTCTTCCTAAGTTAATGAGAGAATCGATTTTTGAATGTGGTATGGCTATAAGTTGCCAGATACACAATAAAAGTGTAAATATATCATGAAATTGCAATTTAATTACATAAGTAAATTGTCAATAAAACTTAAGCATCTTGAAGAAGCAATTTTTTTGTTAAATATAATTAGTAATTAACATGAATTTGTAAAAAAATATATGTTTGTCCACTTACCACCATATAAGCATCCCCAATGGTTTCAACTTTGTATACATCATACCCTTTGATAATTCTATCAAAAACTGTATAGAGATCATTGAGAAAATTAACCACCTCCAAAGGGGTGGATTCGGCGGACATTTGTGTGAAACCAACAATATCACTAAAATATATGGTTACTGAGTCAAAAGACTCAGGTTCTACACCATGTCCTGTTGTAAGACGTTTGGCAACTGGTCTGCAAATTAAAAAAAACATATTTTTCAAAATTAATTGGTTGATAATAATTTAAAGAATATATATTTTAAATCTGCAATGCTTTATTACTTTTAAACTAAGGTGCTTTAAACATGATGCTTCACATACAATTTTGATTGAACATTATAAGATCTTGAAGCAGTCATGATTGTTCAGAATTCCCCCAACAATTTTCTTCCAACCAAAACACACATTAGAAAGAACATCAATTAAAACTTTCTAAAACTAAATTGCACAATACAAGCAATCCAAGGAAACATTATTTTGCAGAGTTGTGGAATATTGGAACAAATCGCTCAATAGCATAGTGAATGCTGTGATATTGAACCCGTTTAAAAACCATCTGGACAAGTTCCTACACACACACCCAGAAACACTGTTTAGTGTTTAAGTTGTTCCCAGTAAATGGTGTTTTGTTTCCTTTGTTTATCCTTTTAATTATTTCTCTTTGCTTATCCTCTTTTTATTTATGAACTATGACAGTTGAACTTGCTATATATAAATTAACAGCATTTATGCTGCTTGTTTATAATGATAATAATAAGAATAATTTTCTTATTCTCTAATTTATCAAAGGTTTCGATATTTTATCTGAATGGTTCGAACATATTAAAAATATAATTTATTTTGTAAAATTTATAAGTACTTCGTACTTAAACTGTTTAGTATGTTATGAATGAAATTCAATACCTATAAGAAACAAAAAACATACTAAAATAATGATTTATTTTAAACAACATTATATCGGTTTATATAATGTATACAGGTTGAATACTTCTTATTTTGTTTTCTAATTTTGTACTAATGCCTTTTTTCTTTACAGTACTCAAATACATATTCAACTTGGAATACTTAACTGCTTACATTATCATATAATATCTGCCAAATAACACTAGGTTAAAATTGTTTTTTTTTTTACTATCTCATATTGTATAAATGTGTTTCATTTACTAGATCCTTCATGTTTAAGTTTTCAATAACATTCTAGGAGTTTCGATCAATTTTGAGATAACTCTATTTTATTACAATGCAGTCTTTTATAGACCATTAATAAAAATCACAAGAGTAATACTTGAATTAAAAAAATTAGCGTGCATGACTATAAATACTATTCACAAAAATTATAAACATTTATATGGATTATATACAAAAAGATATCCAAAAGCAGTATGCACATGCATACCATCTACCATACATAAAATACAAACCCATGACAGGCCAAGGTTCAGGTAATCCACTCCAATACAATAGAAAAAACAAACCCACATCGAAACTTCAACATATTTACAGAGATCTCAAAAAACTTGAAAGAAACAAAGACAACAAAAAGTCTAGGCGTATAATATGTTATATAGAGCAGTAGCGGCTGGATCATTAGTGCTCTTGTGCGCTGAACGACAAAATTTATATAACAATAAACGCCTAAAGAAGTATAGCGAAAATGTATATTATTATAACAATATTTATGAAAAATAAATATATTTATGCCGACATGGCTCACTACAATATGCAACTCGATTTGTTAGAGCACATTTTTAGTATACATGTGTATTTGCATCTGGACGCATTCTGCGAACATGTAGGAGTATGTGTGTGTAATGTTACACGAAGAACTCGCTGTTGGTGCGCATTTGAGTCTGTCCCAAAATTTCTGATAATTTGCTTTGAAATTAGAAGAGAACAGTCAATCCGTGAGATAGCTATATTTGAATAGGAATTTCTAATAATTCTGATCGCCGCACGTAACAACTTCGGTAAATATCCGAGTGATCTCGGAAACACCTGAATGATGCGATATGATAGTGCGCTGGGATGATAATAATACATCAATTTAAAGTTTTTTTTTAAATATGACCACCGCATAGAAGGGATGATTTGTTCCTAGCGTTTAAACTGGGGCATCTTTTTAGTATATATATCTTTGCGAGTATATATCTCCAAATTAACAAAAGTTTTTGCCTAATTAGGTACCGAATTTCTTCCTTCATTTTAAGCATAATACATGTCGTTTTGTTTAGTAACTTATAAGAAATTCCGTTCTCGATTTTAATGATATTTTTGCAGTTTCGTCACGTGGCTTAACGCTTCTCTACCTATCTATATAATATTACGAGCCATTTGCAAGAGTAAACATAACAATTTGGATGATTTCTTGTGTTTGTTTGCGTAAATTATTAAACATGAATATTATAACTGTGGAAAATATTTAAAAAAATAAGTCAAGCTTTCAAAACAAAATGATAAATAAAAAACAACGCCCCCCCTAGACCTGAACTTGTAATAAAACAAGAGTGTAAATCTGGTGCTAAAAAATTTACTCGTTCTTTTAACAAGAGTATGTATAATAAAGCTTCATGGCTCTGTGGATGGGAAAAACTCAATAGTTTATTTTGTTTTCCGTGTCTTATTTATGATGTTGATTCAGCTTGGACAATCGGCAGCGTTAACGATTTAACTCACCTTTCAGAAAATATTAAAAAACATAATTCTTGCCAAATTCATCTAAAAAACGTTTTAAGCCTAAATGTGTTAGGAAAAGTTGATATCCGAATTCAATTGAATATAGGCTATCGTTCACATATATATCATATCGAGCTCGTTAACAAAAACCGATACATTCTGTCCAAACTAATTGATTGCGTAAAGTTTTGTGGTGTTTGAACTAGCTATGCGTGGTCATGACGAGACTAGCGATTCCTTGAATCCCGGAGTCTCATGGTTTAATTGACTTTGTGGCTGAACTTGACATAGCGATGGAGCAGCACATGGAATCGGACTCTTTATTCAAGGGTACTTAAAAAACAATACAAAACGACATATTGGATGCAATTTTGGAAGTACATTACGAAGAAATAAAATTACAAATTTCAAAATGCGATTTTGTAGCAATCCAAGCGGATGAAACAATTGATGTATCGACAGTTATGCAAATGGTTATGATCATTCGATATGAATGGAATGGCAAAATTCACGAATGATTTTGGAAATATTTAACACCAATATCCCATTACGCTGTTGGATTATCCGACTCTCTATTTCAAGAACTTGAGTATTTAAATAGATCTAAGACGCAATTAATAGCTCAATATTATGATGGTGCTGCAGTAATGAGCGGTCAAATTGGAGGAGTTCGGACTAAAATTCAAAACATGTTACCCCATGCGCATTATGTTCACTGTTACGCTTATCAACTAAATTTAATAGTTGAAAAAAGTGTCCTAAAATAGAGAAGTAAAGATGTTTTTCTTGAACTTACAAACATTTCCAAAGTTTTTTTGCGTTCATCTAAACATACAGACATTTTGAGTGAAATAGTACAATGCAAAATTCCAACAGTTCCGCAGACGAGGTGGAATTTTAACATCAGAACAGTTAAAACTATTAGCACAGATCGCGAATCTCTAATTGAGTGTATGGAAACCATTTTGGCATCCGATAATGATAACCAGACAATTCATCAAGCAAATATGCTTTTCCGCTATCTTAAAGATGAAACATTTCTTTATTGGTTGAGTTTTTTCCATAAAATTATGCCACACTGATATTTTATTCAAACAATTGCAATTTAAGAATTTAGATCCCGTTATAATTCGTAACAATATCAGTGAGTTTGAAAAATGTGCATAACTCCACGGACAATTTTCTTGAACCACCAACCAAACGAATAAAAACATCGAAGTCAGTTATTTGTAAAGAAGTCTGCGATACAATTTTGTGTGAAATGAAAGAACGTTTTGCACTCAGGAATCACCTAACTGCAGCAAAATTACTCTATTGCGAAAAATTTACTGAGTATAGGTCAAAATTTCCCGAACATGATTTTATTTTGACGGTAAAAACATACGATTTTTTAAATAAAATTCAATTAAAAGGTGAACTCAGTGCAATTTATGCCCGTGATGATTTTGCCAATGCTGATGGCGCTTTGTCTATTTTACAACTTTTTTATAATACTGGTTTACTAGAAGACTAAAGTTACTTAAACTTTTTCTGAGACTAAAGTTACTTAAACTCGTATGCACTATTCCAATAACTTCTGTTGAGAGTGAAAGGTGTTTCTCTACATTAAAAATGATAAAATCATTTTTGAGAAATACGATGAGCCAGGACAGACTGAACGCTTTATCAATATTAAGCATCGAAATAGAGCTAATTCAGTCTACCTGATTTCAACAAAAGGGTCATTGAGGTCTTCGCTAAACAAAAAGAGCGGAGAATAGAACTTCTTTATAAATAGGTATGTAATATTTTTTTTGTTTTCTTTATATTATTTGGTATTTGGATACCTACTCTGGTGAACCCCCAATTATTTTATCCACCAGCCGCCACTGATAAAGAGCATGTATAATTTTACTAATATTTAAGTTCCCTAAGGTATTAAATATTAAGTGTTTAAATGTATAATTTTATTTGAGGTTTTTGGTTGTACATAAATCCTATTTTCAATTATTTTGAAATGAGCATTCTACATCATAAAGTAAATCTATCATGTTTTACTAAAATTTAATTTACTTAAATAATAATATTCAGAATTCTGAAATGGTCTACAAATTGATATATTAATATACTATTTAGCTAATGGAAGTACGTAGATAATATAAAATACTATTACCATTTACAAAGGGGAACGCAGTGCCAATACGGGTTAGGCCACGGAATGGTCAGGGGTGAAGCCCCTAGTTTCTTATATATTTTTATAAATATTAACCAATTTTTTAGAATCGCTCGCACATGACAACATTAGCAATTAAAACATTGTTAAATAACGTGGTTAAAGTAACAAGCTTCGTCAAAGAGCAGCAGTAAAGTATAACTGTAAAAGTTCTACAATTTCAAAGAAGTTTTAACAAGTTAGTTGATATATTACTAATAGCATATATGTTATAAAATGATGATCTGTTTTTTGAAGCAAAATTGTTTATATGCAACGGTAAAAATAATAAATAACACAAGATCTTACTGAGGAAGCATTCTATGAAGGAGATCTTCTGTTTTCTGTTTCTCTTCATAAAGCAATCTTGTCCGTTCATTGACTAGGTCCTCCAAATTCGTTGCATATTTTTCCATCATTTCCATCATCTGATCCATTATATTACGGGTTCTAAAATAAATAAACAAGGAAAATACTTATTAATTGATATTGTAAAACTCCATTTTATTACACAATGATTAAACACTTAAATGTAAAAAAAATCTACACAACTTAAATTAATGTGAGAGATTTGTTTCACTTTACAAAAATATTTTGAAACTGGACAATGTTTTTGTAAATTGAAACAGATCTGTCACTTTAATATAGGTTGTGTAGATTTTTTTTACATTTAACTGTTAAATCATTTTGTAAGGAAAATAAAATATGCTTCACATTTTTTATTTTATTCATTCATGAAAATAAAATGAAAAGGGATTATTTGCTATAATCTTAGAACACAAGTGGTAAAACATGCATAACTGTATTATGAACGATGTTTTAACCTGTGTATATATTTAAAAAAAAAAATAGAGTATAATGAATTTAAAATGTACTACACTGTAAAATAGAGTATAATGAATTTAAAATGTATTACACTGTAAAATAGAGTATAATGAATTTAAAATGTATTACACTGTAAAATCAATGGTGTGCAAGAATTTATAATCAAGGGACATTTTATGAATAGAAAATGATTTTTATCAGGCTCTTTTTTTAAATAAATAAAACCATTGCACATTTGAAAACTTTATAATTTAACTGGATATTAAAAAACATCATTTTTCATAACCAAGTTAATAATATCAGGGTTCAAGTTTATATACGCAAGGAGAAGATTTTGGAGATTTGAGTCAGTGAATCGAGATTTTTGCTTGTTTTTAAATATTTTCATCAATGAAAAAGTTTGTTTACAAATATATGTATTGCTGAAGTGGCACACTAGCGTAAATAGAATTACAGTTATCCAAAGAGACCATAACAAAGAAATATACGAGTGTTTTTGTTTCTTGCTTAGGGGATGAAATTTTTTTAAATCTCTCAAATCAAAGAAATCTTCATACTCAGCAATTCATATTACAGTTTATTATCCATAGAAACCACCATATTTAGTTTATTATCCATAGATACCATATTCATTAATAAATGTAATATGGGATGCTCATCCGACACTTCTTCTAGGTCATATTAAAATAATAACTTGAATATGATGTTGAGAGTAATAATACTATATTGTTGAGTTTAACAGTTAAATGTATAAATAATAACTTGGATATGATGTTGAGAGTCTCTCTCTCTGTGGTTGCAGTCCTAAGACTGGTTTGCAGCAATTTCAACTCTTCTCCTCCATTCTTCCCTGTCCTGTGCGGCTCTTTTTAAATCTGTATATGTTGAGCAGCGCACGTCCACCAACAGGTCCTCCAGGTACTCTCGGCGTGGGCGTCCCCTAGAGTTTGTCCCCTCGGTCATACCCTCCATTATGGCATGCAAAAGGCCCTCTTGTCGTATTATATGACCGATCCATCTTGCACGCCTTTCGGACAAGATCCTGAGCAGGTGCCTTCCTCCTTCGATTCGTTGGAGAACCTCTTCATTCGTGATGTGGTCTCTCCAGGAAATTCCTAATAGTCTTCTATAGGACCACATCTCAAAAGCCTCTAGTCTCCGTCTATCTCTTTCGGATAGGCACCATGTCTCGCAGCCGTACATCAAGATACTCCATACATAGGTCTTGATGAGGAGTATTCTCAGTTTTAGGTCTATATTATTTGATTCTATTTGAAACTGTTGAGAGTAATAATACTATATTGTCGAGTTTAACAGTTAAATGTATAAATAATAACTTGGATATGATGTTGAGAGTAATAATACTATATTGTTGAGTTTAACAGTTAAAAGTATAAATAATAACTTGGATATGATGTTGAGAGTAATAATACTATATTGTTGAGTTTAACAGTTAAATGTATAAATAATAACTTGGATATGATGTTGAGAGTAATAATACTATATTGTTGAGTTTAACAGTTAAATGTAAAAATAATAACTTGGATATGATGTTGAGAGTAATAATACTATATTGTTGAGTTTAACAATTAAATGTATAAATTATAAAAGAATTTGGTACTGGGATATTCTTTGTCACCATTAAGAATTACATTTGGAATGATGAGGTGGAAGATATGCATTATTTTAGTCTTCGCTATGCGAAGTGGTCAGGTGTAGACTAAGGAACATATAGATATACTATAGACTACACACATGCATTCACTGGAGGGATCCAGGATGTGCACAATACAATTCCGGAAGTGTTAGACTGGCTGAGCCATCAGAGAGTGCTGTTATGAGTCTTGAAATCAAACAAGGAAGGCACAGAAAAATTAATAAGGAATGAATATGAACGACCTTCATGGCCTAGTTGGTAAGATGCTTGTCTCCCAACCTGGAGGTTGCAGGTTTGATTCCCATTGAAACCCAGATTTAAAAAAATAATTATTCCAGTCTGGTTTTCACTTAAGGCCTCTTTCACATCTTTCTGGTAAGTTGGAAAATATTGCCACATGACCCGCCAGGTTGTACTGTATACAACAAAAGTGTAATACAATATAATACAATATTCTTATTTATATAATAATGGTTAACTCACTTTCCATCTTTCATTTTTTTAAGTCTTATTCTAATAGTATGAAAGTCAGGTCTTGAGTCAGGATCTTCGTTCCAACAGTCCTTCATACAAGAAAGAACAAAGTCTTCCTGTTTCTTTAACTGGAGCGCATTTATGTCCGGCCTGAATGGTTCTTCTCCATCTGATGGGCACCTTTTAACATATTCAACAATCTCTACAAGGAAAAATTATTTCTTTAAGTTAAAATGAATCCTTCATATTTTTATTAGTAACACATATGCGATTAATGAATTCATTTATCTTTTTCTTTAATGGCACCAAAAAACACATCGAGCCTTGAGCAGAAGGATCTTCCACCTTCACGTGATTCTTCAGCCACCATGCTGCATTTGGGATCCATAATACATTCAGCTCATCACTTTTCTTTTTTCTAGAACACCAAAATCTTTGCTTTTTCAATTTCAGAATATCAATGTAGTGTTCAAATTGTTTTAATCACTTCATTAATTAAATCTGTTGACCCTGAGTTTAATAAAAATATTCATCTACTATGAATTACTTAACTAAAATGAGACGATTTTTTAAAATTAACTTGTAAACTAATATTAAAAGAAATCTAAATTTTATAGAAATTACTTCAATACCTTTTGGTTCATGTGGTGTTGGACCAAATGGACCTTTCCTTCCAATAATTTCATATAAAATTATAGAAAAAGCATAGACATCTCCTTTTTGCGTTCCACGAGATAAACCTGAATTTCCATTTGGTCTTAATAATTCAGGAGCTTTCCAGAAAAGACCTGTAAAAAATAACAAAATGAAAAATATTGAATGAAAAGTAAAAACTTTTAATGACTATGCTACTAAAATATGAGAAACATGTACAGAATGCGTGGTATGTGATGCGCCATATTGAAGGTGTCGATATAGGGGATTAATGCAAGGAAAAAAGTTTATTAAAATATTTTATTGATTCTCAACTGTTACAAAGTTGGATAATAAAAAAAACGAATAGATAAGTTTGAATTAAGATTGATAAGGAAACACTTTCACATAAATCATAATTCACATACGGCATAAAGTCAGGATGGGTGTAACTTCTGAGTTCTTGCAATTCCACAGAATTAACTCATTTGTGCAGAAGCCAGAAAGGTGGAGCAAGGAAAATGGTGTGGTTTCTAAATGTTGCTTGATACATATGCGTAGTTTGAATTTTTCAAATATTTTTCATGTATTTGCCAACCTACGAAGGTAGTTTGAAAATTTTGGTAAAAAAGAAAGTAAAATACATTTTTTGAAAAAAAAAAAACAATTTCATTTTTCAACATATGTTAGTCTCGTTTGAGGATACACACTTGGTCCAGTGGTTTTCCAATTTATTCATCCTATCTGAAAAATAAGTTTTGGCAAACTCTGGAAAATAGTAATTTACTGCGTCAATGACATCCTGATTCGATGAAAATTTCTTCTCAACCCAGTTTTTTAATTTCGGGAACAAGTAGAAATTGCACAGGGCCATGTCCGGGAAATATGGTGGATGAGGAACGAATTCAAAGCCCAATTGATCAAATTTTGCCATTGCAATGGTCAATTTGTGTAATGGCATGTTGTTCTGGTGGAAAATCACTTTTATGTGTGCCAATTTTGGTCATTTTCCCTTCAATAAGTTACACTGTGTCGTGAAATTATGAATAAACAACTAAATTTTAGATTTTTTTATGTATATTTTTGCTAAAAATAAAACCATTTAAAAAATTATACTATTTTTCTATCCAATGTATTTTGCTGTCACCTGTCAAAATTCAAAAGAAAAAGTGTAGTGCGTGTTTAATAATGAAAAAAAAAAATCATTTGAAAAAGAGGAAAAAGAATGGAACGCAGACTGTTTAATTTGCAAGTGCACTGTATTCATTGCAAATTCAAATAAAGGCAAAGCAGACATTGGTGAACACATTTCAAGCAAAAAACATCAAGTGAATGTTCGAAGCATTGCCGGGTAATCAAATAACCTGGATTCATTTGTAATAAAGCAGATACAGAGTTAATGGTGGCTGATGAAGCAACTCTCTTATCGTACAGTGTGTCATCATCTGTTCTATAGCTCACGAGACTACATAGTTCGGCAAAATAAAATTTGATTCTGATATTTGATATATAAGGTAAAGAGGAAAGAAATGACAACATTTTTTAATGCGACAAAAATTTTATTCAAACAAGAACTATACAATATTATTCCGTTAAATAATTTCGGTTGTTTTCGATGATCTTCCTCCACAGAATAGGCAGTTTTTTAATACCTTTTTCGTAAAATTCTGGTGGTTTTTTGGTGTAAAATATGACTCCAAGTGATTTCGGACTTGTTCGACATTCGTAAATTTTTTATCTCGAAGCGAATGTTCCATCGTCTTAAAAAGATGGTAATCCGAAGGAGCAATATCAGGTAAATATGGTGGATGTCGCAGAATTTCTAAATCTAGCTCTCTTATTTTGTCCTTGCTGCGTGTGGTCTTGCATTATCATGTTGTAGAATTCGTCTCCGAATGTTTACTAAAACTGCCTTTAATCTTTCTAATTGGGCATAATACACATCTGCTATAACAGTCTGACCAGGTTTTAGTAATTCATAATGAATTACTCCCAAAACATCCCACCAAACACAAAGGAGAACCTTTTTCATAGTCAATGGCGGCCGAGGGGTAGACACAGGTACCTAATTCGCCAAACGCCATTGTTTTTTTCTCCTCGGATTGGTCTAGAGGACCCACTTCTCATCCCCAGTAACAATTCTAAGAAACGGATCAGTTTCATATCTGGAGAGTAAAGATCAGTGTTATTCGTTGTTCCAAGACCGTTGGAGAAAGTTCGTGCGGCACCCAAATTCCTTGTCTATTTTTTTTCCCGTGCCTTTTTAAATGGTCCTTCACTGTTGACCATGGACAACCGATATCTTGTGACAATTCCTTGATGGTTTTACGCGGATCGGACTCCACTAATGAGTTTAAAGTGTCATCATCGATTTTAAGAGGTCTTCCTGGTTTTGGTTTGTCCTTTAATTCCCTATCACCATTTTTAAACTTTTGAAACCATCTATGGCACTTTCGAGGATTCAAGATGTCTCCATAAATATCGCAGATGGTCTGGGTAGCTTCTTTTGACTTCAATCCTTTATCGAATAAAAATAGCATAAATACTGCAAATGTATCTTTTCAATCTCTGGCTTTTGCATTTTCGTACTATGGTTCAAAACCAAAAAAGAATGTCAAAACAGAAAGGATATTAATACAGCTTCAAAACGATACCAACCGCGACGTGTTAACCCAACAGTAGCCGGTGGTAAACTGGTTACAACGTGATGCAACATGAAAATTGACATTTCTTTTCGCTTTACCTTATATTATATGTAAATGGCTTCTATTGTTGTACTCTTTGTTGATAATATTTTTTATTTAATAATATTGTACACAGCATATTATCAATGTAGCTAATCATGATAATATAAAAAAATATTTTGTAAGATTTAGTTTGTTTAAATTTTGGTACTTTTATGTTTTCTTTATTTTATTGGTTTTGAAAAATTTACAGCTATCTTTATAAAAATAATAAAGTAATACATATAAATAGGTATCATGTATGTATGTAAGTAATTTATCGAATAAACCAAGTGCTTCATATGCCCTGGTTTTTATCAAATTTTTGGTGGCCAGAATGTCCTAGATTTTGAATCACATTTTCATAGTCCATCGTTTCAAAATATGGCAACCCTATACCTCCTTCAATATGTCACATCAAGTACTAGTCACCCTAAATAAATCATTCAATGCAATTGTGCATTGTACTTGTTGGCTTATTAAATAAGGGAAAGAATTTTGGAACACAATATATTATCAGGCTTTCTCATCCTTTTTTTATTTTCTCATCTTGTGTGGTTTCATAATACGAACTGCGTAGACATTGTTAATATAAATTGATTCAAATTAATAATTATTATTTAATAACTCACTTCTATAATACTGATGTTCACCAATAGAATCATTTTCTGCAGAATGTCGTAAATCTTGTAAGCCAAAATCTGTAACCTGAAAAATATTTTCAATTAAGCTGATTCAAATTTTTATAACTGTGTTTCAAAAATTAAAAATCAATTTAAAATTTAATTATAAACAAATTTTGTATGAACAGTTTCTAAACTGTTCGTGACTGAAAGTAGTGGTTCATTCCTGCGGAGCAAATTATTGAACATATTGTATCTATTTCCATCGGTCCTGGGTCAGACAATATTTTTTTAACATTTCGTCTATGTAGGTTGTTGGAGACCTTTCTCTTGCTCAACGTACTTCAAAACTTCTAATGGTTTTTCTGCTTTTATTGAATAGAGAAGATTACCACAGAATTCTGATTTGTAATATATATAGAAATTTGGAACTATGTATGCAAATCGATATCCAACCCACAAATATTTTTTTTTGGTTTAGTAAAAATATCTAATAAACATAACAAAATCTATTTTCCTGCTCCAAATGCCTACCCTGAAAAGACAATGAAAATTATAAAAAAAATCTGTTAGTAGCACAACCTCCTGTCTTTGCTTGCGGAAATATTATTTTATTTCTATCTTATCAAGGCGAAGCATATAGTGCAATGTTTTCTCATTTATTGAAACATTTTCAAATAAAAATTTATTGATATCATAATCTCATATGTGTATGTGAAAACATCTAAAAACTATTTCATATGAAATATTACTATGTTGGAGAAGTGAATTATTTATATTGAATTTGTATATTATTTTCAGACAAAATAGTTTTTTAATAGAACATTTAGTCTTTTTATCAAATTTTTTAATGGCAAATGTACATTTTCAAAGGCATTTTTTAATGGCAAATGTACAATAAAAAGAAGAATCTAATTCTAGATAATGAAACATGCCTGGTCAAAAAGTGGTGCCAGTTACATTTTCTGTACTCGCTCGCTGAATGTATATTACAAGTGCGAAATATTTCACAAGTTTGACAAGTGCACATATTTTGAATATGATAATTTTCTTTATTGGTTTTAAGGGGCAAAAATACTAACCTTATTTTTTCACGAACTTTCAGAATCAGTCCATTCTGTTTTAAAAACAACTATACTATACAAAGCCATGCCTTATTTTTTCTATTAGGTATCTCAAAACAGAAAATATGGGTTAGGTTTTTTTTGCATTTAAATTTAATGAATGTTTTATTTACATTTATTTACATTTGGAATATTAAAAATTTGAGTTTTGCTTCAGAAAAGTTATTGAGTGGATAAAATATTTTTTTTTATCAATAGTAAACCTTTGTTAGAAGATTAACAGAGAGAATGAACAACTATAACCATTTGTTAACTTGAAAAATGTCTAGAAATTACCTGTAACATCCATCGAGATGTAACAACACAATTGGAAGATTTGAGATTGCCATGCCAGCCAAGAGGTGAGCTATGTATAAAACACATGCCCTGAAAAAAGTTATTTACGTTTATAATACAGTTGTAAAATTTATGAAAATATATAAGTTTTCGGCAAATAAAAAAAAAGATTTTTTAGAATATATTTCTTCATTAGAAAATATTTCTTTATATTCAATATAGTTTAAAAATATTGAATTAATTATATTTCAAGGTATAAAGGTATTTTAACAAAAATAATAATAGTAAAAAAAATTGATAATTTAACAAAAATAATAATGTAAAAAAGTCAATAATTGAATACATCAAATTGCAATCAAAACTTTAAAATGAAATAGTAGTACTAAAAGGTGATTTATTAACCTATAAAATATTTTCACATTATTTATAATATATAGCTAAACAACACATTAGGAGAAAATTTCAACATAACACATCGATCAACAAGTCCTGGGACTAACCAACAGATGGCGCCTCTGATAAAAAATCAATACTATTCTCAGTTAGTACCAACCTTTAGAAGTTACGTGTCAAACTTTCACGACATTCCGACATTGTGTCATTGAGTTACAGTGGTTTTAGTGACACTACTTTTGCTATTTTCAAAACAATGGAAAAAACCGAATTTCGTGTGTTGATAAAACATTGCTTTTTAATGGGAAAAAATCCGTTCAAACTCAGCGATGGCTTGAAAAGTGTTATCTGGGCTCTGCTCCGTCGAAAACAACCATTTGTCGGTGGTATGCTGATTTCAAACGCGGTCGTACAGACACAAATGATGCTGAACGCTCTGGTCGTCCAAATGAGGCTGTTACACCAGAAAACATTAAAAAAACCCTCAAAATCGTGATGAAAAATCGCAAAGTAAAGTTGCGTGAGATGGCTGACATCCTGAAGATATCATTTGGTAGTGTTTACACTATTTTGCATGAACATTTGGTCATGAAAAAGCTTTTTTCGAAATGGGTGCCGCATTTGCTCACAATGGAACAGAAACAACAACGCATCGATGATTCAGACCGCTGTTTGGCACTGTTTACGCGAAATAAACAGGAGTTTTTGCATCGGTATGTGACAATGGATGAAACTTGGATCCACCACTATACTCCGGAATCAAATCGACAGTCAGCTGAGTGGAGTGCAGCCAGTGAAAGTTGTCCGAAGCGACCAAAACCTCAACAGTGGGCCGGGAAGGTTATGGCCTCCATATTTTGGGATCCGCATGGTATAATATTCATCGATCACCTTGAAAAGGGAAAACCCATCAATAACGAATATTACATAGCGTTATTGGAGCGTTTGAAGGCAAAAATTGCAAAAAAACGGCCCCACATGAAGAAAAAAGTTCTCTTTCATCAGGACAATGCACCGTGTCACAAGTCAATGGTAGCGATGGCCAAATTGCATGAGTTGAACTTCGAATTGCTTCCGCACCCACTGTATTCTCCAAATTAGGCCCCCAGCGACTATTGGCTGTTCGCAGACCTCAAAAAGATGCTCATGGGAAAGAGATTTGGCTCCAATGAAGAAGTGATTGCCGAAACTAACGCCTATTTTGAAAACAAAGATAAATCGTTCTACACGGCTGGCATAGAAAAGTTAGGAAAGCATTGGAATGAATGTATCACTCTTAAAGGAGAATATGTTGATGAATAAAGAAGAATTTTGGCAAACAAAAGTTATTTTAGTAGTTAGTCCCGGGACTTATTGATCGATGTGTTAATACACACAAAATCATTTAAATATTGATTACCCTTACTTCTGTCAAAAACAAAATATTGTTAATGATTACTGTGTAAAGTAGTTTCACAGTATAAACTATTTAGTAGCGGATATCCATTTAGCTTTTTTTTATAAACAACGAGACTGGGGCAATTTCATATGGTTTCAGTATTATGAATCAAACCTGAAACATCAGAAGATAAGCAGGCCAAAAAAGCTGTAACCTTGAAAGTAACCTTACAAGGATGACTATAATTGAAAATTTATTTTCGTCTACTTTAGAAAGTATTTTTTATACATAGTTAATTTTATTCAGCCTTCTTATTTCTGATGAGAATAAAAAATATTGCAAGATATGAACATCCTTTTTGTCCAAATCTGGGGAATGAAAGAGTCTAAGAATTATACATTTGACTATGGCTATATTAAAGAATATTAAAATTAATGAGATTATTATATTAAAATAAATGTTACCTTAATGAGATCATGGACTAGAGAAGCAATAAACATGTTGTCTAACTTAATATCCTCATTTTCTATTATATCCTAAAAAAAGAAATAAACTTCAAGAAAATATAAAAATTACTATCAAAGAAACAAAATTTTTAATAACTTTTTAAACACTACTAACTTTCATATTTTTATTACTAAAATATAAGTGGTGAGGCTATGAAAGAATAAGACTGATGTGTGTAATTTAATTTCTAAAGGAATTTTACATCTTAACTAATTATCTTCCTTCAATTTTCTGTCCTGCATCTAAGTACAGCTGGATTCTGGTTTCCCACTGATCACAGCACTACTGTAGGTTACTTTTTGTCAATTATCTCCGACACTCTGTCGTTTTATACTCACCTTAGTTGCTGACCCAATCATTCTAAGAGCAGATTTAACTTTAAGAAAAAGAAAAAGTTTCATGGAACTGGGTTTGGTAATCATAAAGGGTGTTCAAGCGCTTAACCCTGAGAGATCGGCGCACTGCTATAGCAGTGGAAGAAATATGTTCTACCCTTGTATTCTAAATGAATATCATTCATTTAGAATACAAGGGTACATATTCTAAAATATATTTATGTTGTAAAAATATATTTTTTTTGTTTTTTTGTTGTTTAAAATAAATATTTATCACGAACGTCCGAATCGTAAATATATCTCAGCACTAGATAGACAATTATATTTTTTTCTCATAGCGCTCTCAGGGTTAAGCACTTGATAAGTTTTTGGGTCAAAAATTGGTTGACTGAGAATACATCCTGATGATAAAACTTTTTTCTCATAATCGTGGCCTCCTTCTTCTGACCCTTTCTATTACTTTTTATAGATGTGGACCATTTCAGAAAGCATTCTTGTGCTGAGCCATCTACATTTCAATAGATTTAGATTTTTTACACATTCACGTTGCTTAATATTCTGTCTTCAGAATGATGATCAACTTTAACATCCTCATGACCTTCACAATATTTTTTGCCATCAAACGCATATGCTTTCTTCCCATAAACCTCAGTAAGCATTCAAATGGATTTGGTAGAAGTTGTTTTCCAATTCCGAGCTGATAATTATTCACATAAAATAAAAACATGGACACTTCAAACAAAGCCTAACAGCAAACTGATGATGTAATGTCATTGAAACTTGTACTTTTTTCCATACCAGCCGCATTGATCTTCGCAATGCCTTTCAATTTACAAAAGCTTGGTCTTGTTATTTAATAGCCACACCTCAGTGCTACATATATTTATTTGGGAACAATTGGGACTATTTTTTTTTTGAAATTTATAAAATAACTAGTAACAATAACCTGTCAATTATGATGGAAATAAATTTAAAAAAATAATATATTGAGAAAATATATTCTTAATATAATTTAAAAGTTTTTCGATATTTACATTTTACTGTTCAACAGTCAAGTCATCTCTTCTTAATAAATACATTATTTCTAGTAATCATTTCAAGAATTGACAGCTGTCAAATATTGGAAAAATAAGGATGAATTGAAATATAATTTGACTATAGAATTCATTGCATTATTACTTATTAATACAAGAGCACCCTACCCAAAAATAATATTCAGAAACTCAAAAATCCAAAAGAAATCTTTATTCAAAATCGTTTCGGAGTATCTTATTTTTCTAATATGACAGCTGTCACTTCTTGATTATTTTGTTTTTAAGGTTTTTGTATACCGAAACAGTGAGAATTATTTATGTTGATATCTGGGGAGTGGCGTGGTGCCTATCGGAGAGGATGATGTTTTCACTTGAGCTTTGAAGATTTTTTTTTCGTGTTGGGTGGTTGATTTTTGGTTTTTGCAGAGGTACCGTTTGTGTATTCTCATTGGATAGTGTTATTGTAAGCAATAAAAAGTTATCTGGTGCAATGGGCAAGGATTTTTTTAAGTTGCGTGGAGAGGTAGTTTTTCCTGCAGATATGGCTCATCGTCATTCTTCAGAAAGAAGAAAAATACAACCTGACAATAAGAATTATATTACCATGCTATAAATTGTTATTAAATAAAAATATGATGGTTTCTATTTAAAACAAATGTTGTAATTTTTAGAAACTTACATATAAACTACCCTTAGCACAATAGTCGGTAACTAATAAAACCCTCATGGGCTCCACTACAGCTCCAATAAAAGAGTTGATATTATCATGGCGCAAATCTCTCAGCAAACGCATTTCTTTCATTACATCTCGTGGTATATCCTGCAAAAAAAGACTTAGTAAATATTTACTCAGTTCAGCATTGCTTAATTAATTATTGAACACAATGATTCAGGGTATATTACCTTTTTCTTTGAAAATTTTAGTTCCTTAATTCTAATAACATTTCCTTTGAACTGACCAGTAGTTGCAAATATTTGTAAGCCACAGCGACTTTCAAAAGAACCGCCACTTGCTAAACTGAGCTGTAAATACAATAAGACAGGTTTTTACTTAATTACACAAGGAAATCCATTCTATATAAAATAATTTGTATCAATGACAAAATAAGACATGAAAAAAATATATTTACATAATGATCTTGTATATACAATTTTGATTAAATAATGAGTCTTACAGATTTTTCTTAACAAAACTAGAAATTTGTGAATCAATTATTGACAAATTAACAGAGAAAAAGTAAGAATATAAAATATGCTTTTTAAACAAGCACACAAATGATACACATTGCTTAGAGGGCATTCAAAGAATATATAAAATGAAGAGTTTTCTCGCTCCCTCCACAAATAGGAATTGGATTGTATTTTACATTGATTTAAGGTGGCGAGCTATCTGGAAGTATCTAATTCTCATTCAGCACATCTTTGCTATTTGTTCTATAGATTTATTTTGTTGCTTCATTTTGTAAGACTAATAATTCCAGTGAATGTAGAAATATCCCCAGGATTAGACGCCAATTTTGATAGATATTTTTGCTAAACGGTTTTTAATTGCAATTATGTTTAAATGTGAAAAAATCCCCCCAAAAGTAAATTTTTCTGAGAAATCTGGAGTATAAGGAGAGAGTTTTTAATAATGCATACGATACT
The DNA here is from genome assembly GCA_949825065.1 of Odontocerum albicorne. Taxonomy (NCBI): domain Eukaryota; kingdom Metazoa; phylum Arthropoda; class Insecta; order Trichoptera; family Odontoceridae; genus Odontocerum; species Odontocerum albicorne. The sequence goes on from OX463840.1 coordinate 26,450,127, forward strand.
GTCAGCTGAAAAAGCTGAATTAAAAAAAATACTCCCAAAGCGCATTTTCTGAGAAATACACAATATGATTTGAATTTGAGGAGTGGAAAAAATAAGGATCTCATTTAAGGCCTAGCAATCAGCTGGGCAAACAAGTACACTAATGATACTAAGTAATAAATATTATTGCTGAAGGGAATAAATATTGCAAAGCTATCGAATTGTGAATAAAATTTGTAGCATTGTTATATAGTATTTATAATAGGTAAAACGGAAAGAAATGATAATTTTCATTAGGCGTCACGTTGAAACCAGTTTGCCACCAGTTACCGTTGGGTTAATACGTCGTGGTTGGTATAGTTTTGAAGCTCTATTAATATCCTTTCTGTTTTGATATTTATTTTTGGTTTTGGTCTAAAGTACAAAACTGCAAAAGCCAGAGATTGAAGAGACACATTTGCGGTATTTTATGCTGTTTTTATTCGATAAAGGATTGAAGTCAAAATAAGCTACCCAGACCATCTGCGATATTTATAGAGACATCTTGAATCCTCGGAAGTGCCAAAGATGGTTTCAAAAAATTGAAAGTTGTGAAAGGGAATCGAAGGACAAACCAAAAATAGGAAGACCTCTTAAAATCGATGATGACACTTCAAACTCATTAGTGAGGTCCGATCCGCGTAAAACTATCAGGGAATTGTCACAAAATATCAGTTGTCCATGATCAATAGTGAAGAACTATTTGAAAAGGCTCGGAAAACAAAATAGACAAGGAATTTGGAAGCCGCACGAATTTTCTCCAACGGCCATGGAACAACGAATAACAATCTGTTCATCTTCACTCTCCAGATATGAAACTGATCCGTTTCTTAGAAAAATTGTTACTGGGTATGAGAAGTGGGTCCTCTAGACCAATCCGAGGAGAAAAAAACAATGGCGTTTGGCGAATTAGGTACCTGTGTCTACCCCTCGGCCGCCATTGACTATGAAAAAGGTTCTCCTTTGTGTTTGGTGGGATGTTTTGGGAGTAATTCATTATGAATTACTAAAACCTGGTCAGACTGTTACAGCAGATGTGTATTGTCCCCAATTCGAAAGATTAAAGGCAGAACTGCTTAAAAAATGATCAGTTTTAGTAAAGAATCAGAGAAGAATTCTACAACATGATAATGCAAAACCACACGCAGCAAGGATTACGCAGGACAAAATAAGAGAGCTAGATTTAGAAGTTCTGCAGCATCCACCATATTCACCTGATATTGCACCTTTGGATTACCATCTTTTTAAGTCGATGGAACATTCGCTTCGAGATAAAAAATCTACGAGTGTCGAACAACTCCGAAATCACTTGGAGTCATATTTTACCGTAAAACCGCCAGAATTTTACGAATAAGGTATTAAAAAACTGCCTATTCTGTGGAGGAAGATCATCGGTAACAACGGTAATTATTTAACGGAATAATATTGTATAGTTTTTGTTTAAATCAATTTTTTGTCGCATCAAAAAAAATTATCATTTCTTTCCGCTTTACCTATTATAACAATGCTACAAATAGGATTTGTATTTCTTTTATTAAAAATAATAAAAAGCTTTAATAAATAGTGGGTATTGATTTTTTTAGACCAGAAGCCATGGGATTGGCAGAGAAAAAAAACAATATTATTTTAGGAATAAGTAGATCGAAGATCTGAAAGAAATGCTTGAGCATAAACTTCTACAGATAATCATCCTGACATCTCAGCTTAAAAGGGGAATCGATACATTTTACTTAAAAAAATATATTGGGAAAGTATGCATGGGGCCTTATAATTATAGACATACACTAAATATTTTGGAATGGGATTGATTAAAATAGGATAAATCCCTTATATTGGTAGATAATCTGATTAAAATCGGATAAATAACTTATATTGGCAGATAATCTATTTGACTCGATGCAGGTTATTTCCTAGTAAGTCGGATTATGATAATTTTTCAACAATGATTTTTTTGTGATGTAGAAATAAATGAAAAAGAAATACTTACTTTACTAGGAGAGGACACCATATCATTACATCCATAACCTCTAATATCATGAGGGTCAATTTTCCATAAAAGACCTTCAATTTCTTGTTCTATTTTCCATTTTCTATAAATGCTAATAGTAACAACTGTGGCACAGAAGAGTGCCACTGCTAATGTTATAGCTACAATTACAGAAGACATACGTGTGTCTTCCTTTGGGCAGTGCTCATTCAGGAAACCACAAGATGGTTCATCTTCAGGTTTCAAATTATTTGGCCATTCAATTGAACGCTTAGGTTTATATGTCTGTAAAATGAAAAAATGCACGAATAACAATATTTCTAAATAATGTTTCTAGGAAATTCTTTATTTCACAGTTAAGAGAGTGTTAAATCAAAATAATGTATAAATAAAAATATTAATATATTTGAGGTATTAATTTTGTATTATTTTTCTTCCATATCTGAAGTGTTTTATATTGTATCACAATTTTGTTGCATACAGTTCAACTTGGTGGGTATATTGCCATGTGGCAATCCCTTACAACAAATGAGGCTTTAAGTGAAAACCAGTATGCAACCATTTAAAAAAAGCTTGATATAAATGGGAATTGAACCTACAACTCCCAGGTTAGAAGACAGACTGCTTACCAAGGTCATTGCTAATTATGGGTTGATAGTGACATAGTTTCCACCAAGACAGGCTACTTCAATATTTATATCCAATTATATCTAGCTAATATTATGCAAACTTGCGCCACTACAGATAATATTGTCTGTGGTAGTGAAGGGGTCAGAAAATATCATACTGCACTTGCAGAAATATAACTTTTTTTCTTCATCTGTTTGAGACAATATGGTTGGCACAGTATTTTCTGATTTATATATTTATTCTCGAACATTGGGTAATGTTAAATAAAGTAATACTGGTTAAAATGGGATACAAATATTTTTTTATAACATGCAAACATGAGAAGAAAAAACATAAAACAGTGAATCAAACTGTCTTGTTAGAATTTTATATTCTGCTTTAGTATACTTTATAGCAAATAAGGTTGAAGCGCTATACTATATTTTACAATAAATAAGATTTTAGTTGGACTTAATTTATATCAATGGTATTCAAAAAGATGTTAAAGAAAACCGAAGAGTAAGTTAGAACTTTGGTTGATAAAAAAAAATACAAAAGTAATACATTTCATGTGGATGATATTAAATGTCTTCTTTTGTCTTGTAAGAAAAATCAGGATTACAGAGTAGGCAAATCTAAAATTAAGTGATTTGTTTTATTTGATACATTAGAGGCAAACTGACACCTAAATTTAAACATGCACTATAGACTGAAACTTAGTTAAAATTCTTATTTTAAAATACAAAAGTGAGCTATGGAGATACTACAATTATATATAATTTAAGTTTAAAGAAATTAATAAAAAAGAGTGAAATAAAAATAAAGGTGTGCAACTCACTCACTGGATATTCACTGCTAGATCCTTGCTGAAAGTGTCCAATGCGCAGCATATAATGGTCACAAGTGAAATTATTCTTTGTGAATGGAGGTGCAAAATATTGAAGTGCGAGCACTGAGAAATTACCTTCTGAGTCTCCTTGCTCATCTAAACGGATCGATGCACCAGTTATACCTTGAAATAAAAATGCTTTTAAATATCTGTTTGTAAAAATAAGAGATTGTGTATACAGAAATTATAAAAATGTGAATTTTACATTTATGCTTATTACATATTTTTACGCTTAAACATAGAAGAAACCCGGCTATGAATGTGTCTAAGTTCATGTGGGTATAGATGTAACTGGTTAATCATAACTGGATGTATACCCCTAAGCATACAAAAATAGTGGGCACCCAATATAAAAGATCTTCCACTCTCTAATGACCTATAGTTAAGCATTCGCAGTAAGAAGATATTAGCATAAAGCCAGGGATAATTCTTTCATGTAGATTGGAGAAATCTTTTTGGCATGAGTGAATATGTAATCCCTGCTGGTGTCTATATTATATAGCAATATTCTAAATGACTTCTGACAAAAGAGTTGTACAATATTCTGAGTATGTAGGTATCTGTGAATTGTTTGGTGGCAGTAATTACAAACCCAAGCATCTTAATTGCTTTATTGTAGACTGATTTGATTTGCAAATCAAATGAAAGGCCCCTTTCAAATATAACACCCAAGTTCTTTGTTTTATCTGTTCTCGACAGTTGTTGACCATTCATAAAATAACGAAAATACAAGTTCTCTGTGCTCTTGCCAATGAAATAAATAAAACATTTTTATACATTAAAGAAAAGACACTCAATTCATATATACCATGTTATGGATGCTCTATTCATATATACTATTGATGTTTTCCTACTTTCTACAGTCATCAATGCTACATATTTTTAAGAATATTTTAAGATTGTCCACAAATAGTAAAACATTTGAGTGTGTTATATTTTTTTTGTCTTTACATTGTTTATAAAGACAATAAAAAGCATTGATCCTATAATTGATCCCTGGGGAAAAGCTTAGTTGAAATGGAATTACATACATATCATGCCGTGTCCCTTGCGGGGTAGGCAGAGAGAAAATATCTCCAAAGTTATCTATCCATGCACACAATTTTTGCCTCCTTCACATTCATATATCTTGTCATACACAATATATTATTATTATTAATACTTCTTATTTTACCTTCTTTAAAGTCTGGTCCATTTGGTCTAGCAACGATATAAGTTTAGTTTTGACTTGCCTCGAAACCGGCAGGGTTATACTGTTACAAAAAGTACAATAAACAGTGTTTGATAAAAACAAATTACAATGTCTTTAAACCTCCACAATGTTAATGCCTTAACTATAAATAATATAATATAACTCGACCGGTTTCAATATAAAATATTTTTTAAAACTAATAAAAGAAAATATATATACGAGTATATACACCAGTAGCTACAAAATATCCTCTTTAAGTTGTGAATTAAAAAAATATATATATTCAGATTTCTATTTTAACAGCTATGAAAAAGAAATATAAATAAAAGTACTAACTTGTGTAAGTTTGGTTGTGAATTTTAGCTATAATATTTGTTCCATTGGAAGCAATTTCCCTAATACGGCCAGAAGTGAGATTGCCAGCATCTCTTAAGAGTTTATCTAGTGCATTTGCATAGAGGTTTACCGAATCATAGAGGTATGCTGCATAAATGGACACGAACTGTAAATGAAAAAGACATGTTAAAAAAAAACAAAAAAAAAAATTGAAAAACATATAAAGTAGTCCTTTTGGAGGTCTTCTTCATATTAAGTATTTTGTTTATTTTTATTTCATTTTATTTCAACAAACAAAATATTAAAAAAAAAACATTTTTTTTCTATATTAACATGTAATATAAAAATATAATAAAAAATATATAAAAAAAATGTGTTATATAATAAAAAAACTAGTACGAGGCGTATCCAGAAAGTAAGTGTACTGAGGCTCTCACGACCGGATGGATTTTATTTTCGACATGTTGGCTACACTTCCGTGTAGCCTGACCCTTCCCCTCCGCAACGAGACCGGTTTGAGGTCAGTACGTTGAGAAGTGTCGACGCGACAACACGTTTCGTGAAAAATGTCAAACCAATCTCCCGCCAAGTGCGAAATTTTGTAAAAAGGCAAGAGTTCTTGAGGCGCTGCAAACTCCATGGAGATGAATTTCTCCACTCCATCATTACTGGAGATGAAATTTGGGTTGCACACTACACGCCTGAAAACAGTGGCGTCACACCTCTTCACCCTCCGCCAAAAAGTTCAAAACCACAATTTCAGCCAAGAAAATCATGGCATCCGTGTTTTGGGACTGTCAAGGCATAATTTTAATTGAATATATGCCTCAAGGGGAGACCGTCAACTCTGCAAGATACTGTGAGACCCTAAAAAAATTGCGGAGGGCGATTCAGAACAAGAGGAGAGGCATGCTGACAAAGGGAGTCTGCCTGCTGCACGACATTGCAAGACCACACACGGCCAACGCCACGAAGGAACTGCTCGCCTCGTTTAAATGGGATGTCCTGAACCATCCCGCGCATTCCCCTAACCTAGCACCTTCAGATTACTATCTCTTTACCTCCCTGAAGCTGCACATGGGTGGAAAAAGGTTTTCAACCGATGAGGAGGTAAAGGAGGAGGTGGAGAAGTGGACGGAGGGGTTGGCGGGAAACTACTTCGAGGAAGGCATCAAAAAGTTGATACCCCGCTTCACCACCTGCATTGAGAGGAATGGCGACTATGTCGAAAAATAGCTTACATATGTACTACGGTAACCACGTAATTTTTTTGTTTAAATAAAAAAAATTGTAACCTACAAAAATTCCGTACACTTAGGTTCTGGATATGCCTCGTACAATACAAACTCAACATAATAACAAAGCAAGCCCATACAATTTAATCAATTCATCCCCACAAGAACAACTTCTTCACTTAATTCCTGTAAGTAGTCCAGGTTACATGAAAACCCATACAATACCCATATTGATAACCTAGTTTGTGCAGTCTTGTTATGCTATAAGTAGTATAAATAATTTGTTGCAATCACTTCAATATGAAACAAAATATGCAATGTTTGCCAATTTTTAATGCCACAAACATTTTTAAAATACATATTTGAGTAAAATTTTGTATTCAACTTGCTCATCATGGGGTCAACGTTATTTTATACTTAGTTTAAACATTTGAAATAAAACATATTTACCAAAATATTAAAAAAAAATTCATATTGAGAAGAAAAATCCCTTTAACCCTTTAAGTGCTGTAAGTTATTAGTATGGCCGTACCCAGCAGGCCGTGATTTTTTCAACAAAAATAAAACCTAAAAAATTAATATTTTTTGTATATAGATATAAAGGATATTATGAAAACTTACTAAATATATACACCGTGGTGCGTTTGAGCTGCCGTTCACTCAGAAAAACACAGTTTAAATATTCACAAAATGTCAGGGTTGTCACAACTTGACACAGAAAACACGTTTACTTATAAATATAGTGGAATATAATATACTTTGTAAACTAAAATCAACAAATTATCTGTATGATGTATAATAAAGCACAAAAGGTAAATAAACTATAAAATAAAACCATAAAAAGTCTATATAAACGTCATATTATGCCGCAAAACTACCGCCAATAACCAAAGAATACATGAAAACACACTTTGTAAATAAATACTTTGAAAAATTAACAAAAATAACGCACAAAAGTTAAAAATCAACCATTGAACAAAACTACAAACGAAGTTGTTATAAATCATCGCAATTACGATGCAAAAAACTGTAGTCGGTAACCCTGTATCAGAGACACGTATTGACTGTCAGTGAAAGCTTTTAGAAAGATGACTGTAACTTTGATAATATCAGTAAATTGTAATATTTAAGTATTTCTTGACCATCCCAATAGATGTCCCTACGTGTTATAATTTTTAAATTATTACAATTGGATTTGATATTGGCTTGCGACAAGCTCAAAGGAGAGCGCGTTTACGCGTTCATTTTGTATGGCCGGCCTGGCGACCACTGAATCGGAGAGCGCGTCAACGCGCTCGTGGCAGTGAACCGGTTAAAATGATATTTTAACCAAAATGGAGTTAAATTTGATCAGTATCGATTTATATACGAGTAATTCATGGTATCAAAATGCTCAACGTACTACATAAAATGAATAAATTAAACTGAATATTGGAGAAAATCATGGAATCAAAACAAAATGAGCAATGAAATAAAAAACATTAAAAGTAATAAATTGCTTTAAACATAAAATTTGTTTGAATTGAGGAGAATAAATATTTGTTATAAATTCAATTTTTGTAAATAGAAAAAAAGTATTACCTTGGAGTATTTATTCAGTACCAGAGGAACGTGAAAGTAAAACGGATCCTTAGCATTATACTCTTGGACTCTTTGAGTAAAGTTGGAATACTCTTCAACTGGCGGAGTAGAGACAATTATAAGCAGAGATCGAAGGCGTTTTTTGTAAAACTGATCTTCATTACAATTAAGATTCTTATTAACAAACTCAGGAACTGTAACAAAAATTCACAACTAATTCATGTGACTGCTTGGTTTAATATTGATATTAATAATAAAACATTTTGCTTTTGAATAGTCTTGATTCTCTTAACACGTTGACTGCCGACGTACAAACAACGCGCTACGACGGGTGCCGGTGGCAGACTGACCAATAGAAGTGACATACTGATATTACACGTAAGTGCGTGATCAGCGCCCAGCGCTCTCCTCTCATTACGCACAAACGCGTAATCGGCAGTCAACGTGTTAAGCACGTAAAATACATTTTTTTAGGAAAAAAAGTATTTTCATTTCAACATAGTCTCCTTTGAGGGTTACACACTTGGTCCAGTGATTTTCTAGTTTTTTTATCCCGTTGAAAAATAGGTTTTGTTAAACTCTGCAAAATAGTCATTTAACACGGTCACTGCTAAAGACGCCCCTGGGGCGTCAACACATTCTTTGTAGAGACGCTGATGACGCCCGTTGCGCGTTATTCGATTCTCTTTGTTTGTATGGTACCGAATATTTAAGATTTTAAGGTTTCGTAAATACCGTAAGATTTTAAGGTTTCGAAAATACGATTTTTTTCAGTACCTCTACACTATTCTATAAATACATATCGCAATGAATGTGTTAATGCAGCGATGACATGCTGATTTCATGAAAACTTCTTCCCACTGAGAATTTTTTTTTATTTTGGAAACATAAAGAAGTCGTACGGGGCCAAGTCCGGGAAATACGGTGGATGAAGTACCAATTTGAAGCACAATATATGAAATTTTGATATTCCGACGGTCGATTAGTGGAATTGCACATTTTCCTGGTGGAAGAGCACTTTTTTGTATTCCAATCTTGGCCGTTTTTCCCTCAATTCATCTTTCAAATGCTCCAATAATGCTGCATAATAGGCTTCTGTTATTGTATTTGTAGGTAATTTAAGTATTTAAGTGTGACAATTGCCAAGCACTCATAAAATAATTTGTGTGAACATGCTGAAAACGAGTACACCAAACACTTGTTAAAATTGATAAAATAATGTCATTTTCAAGGTCAATAATACAAGTCTATATTAAGAATAAAAAAAATATAAACCAATAAGAGGAACCTTTACTCACTCCACATGTGCTTGTACGCTTCTTTAAGTTCGTAGGTCATCATGTCAACAGTAATGACCATGTACTCTCCCTTGACAAATAGTTGAGCCGCTTCCATGGCCAACATGAACTCAATCAACTGTCGGGGCTCACCAAGAAATACATAAACTGTAAAATAATTCAAAATTTGAGTGTAAACCTTTTAGCAATTTATCAACACTGCCATCTATGGAGTGTTGATGAAATCAATATATCAAGGTGCCTTCTATATGACAGTAGTGATGTGAAAATTAGAATATTATGTGCAAGCTGTATTTTTATTTCATTGTAAATAACTGAAAAGTAAAGATCTAAGATAAAAGCTACCTTACTAAAACTAAAATATTGTATTATTTAATAGAAATGTCATTATTTAAAAGAATTGGAGAAGTTTTAAGATTCCCTCTAACTTCTTCTATTCATTAGAAGATGACAGAGTGAATCATAATAAGTATAAGAAATAGACGAGTACGTTGATAGAATGTGTGGATGAGCACGAGGAAAAAATTGTGTGTTTAGAATTTGCTTTTTTCTTATTCCAAATGAGACATGGTGTGCTGTAAGTAATAAGACGATGACTTTTTGTGCATATTATTTACAATCAAAATGATAATTTTTCATTATTTAAAGAGATAATTTCCAATTTTAAATCAAAATGTTGAAAAAGTTTTTATAATTTTAATAGGTCCAATGTATACTACGAGGGTGGTCCGATAAGTACTTAGCCTACAAAAGAATAACAAAATTTTTGGAAAAGTGGCGATTTATTTCTCAACATAATCTCCTTTGAGTTCGATACACTTGACCCAGCAATGCTCTAACTTCTTTAACCCGTCTGAAAAATACGTTTTCTGGAGGTCTGCAAAGTAGGCCTCCGTGGCGGCGATAACCTCCTCATTCGACTCAAACTTCTGCCCGGCGAGTGACTTTTTCAAATTTGGAAACAAAAAGAAGTCGCACGGGGCCAAATCCGGTGGATGGGGCAACAGTTCGTAGCCTAATTCTACCAATTTGGCCGTGCCGACGGCGGAGGTGTGAGCCGGTGCATTGTCATGATGGAAGAGCACTTCTTTCTTCGCCAAATGGGGCCGTTTTTTCTGCAATTTGGCGTCGAATCGGCCCAATAATTCGGCATAGTAGAGCCCTGTGACCGTTTTGCCCTTCTCCAGGAAGTCGATGTAGATCACACCTTTTGAATCCCAGAAAACGGTGGCCATCACCTTTCCGGCCGATAGGACAGTCTTCGGAGCACGTTCGCCGGGTGAAGTCCACTGTTTCGACTGTTCCTCGGACTCGGGTGTGTACCAGTGTATCCATGTTTCGTCGACGGTCACGAAACGACACAGAAACTCCTTCGGCTTGCGCTTAAACATCGTCAAACACTGCTCTGAAGTGGTCTCACGGTTGCGCTTGTTGTCCGGAGTGAGCAAACGCGGCACTCATCGCGCCGACAGCTTTCTCATGCCCAATACTTCATGCAGGATATGACCCACGCGGCCTTTTGAGATGCCCACTGTCTCAGCTATCTCGCGCACCTTCAATCGGCGGTCTGCCAATACGAGATCGTGGATTTTTGTCACGTTATCCTCCGTGGTAGCCGTTTTCGGGGCACCTGGGCGTGGCTCATCAAAAACCGACGTGCGACCACGTTGAAACTCGTTAAACCAATTTTTGACGGTCGCCATCGAAGGAGAAGAGTCACCGTACACAGCATCCAAGCGCTCTTTGATTTCGCTGCGCGATTTCTCTTTCAAAAACAAGAATCGAATCACCGACCGATATTGCTCTTTTTCCATTTTTCTCAAATCCGCGGACACGCTCGCTTCCACACGCGGTCAAAAAAAACTACATGTCCGATTCGGCTGAAATTTTGACAGTAGCTGTCAACGAGAATGTACTACACGATAAAAAATTGCTCTTGCGATAGTGGTGCCATCGGGCAGTGAGGTTAAGTACTTATCGGACCGCCCTCGTATATCAAGTTTATAAGACAATAAATAAAAAATTGAATGTAAAAAATATACATACATAGTTTAATTTGTGAACGGTATGTCATTGTAAAGTAAATTTATAATTGAAGTATTTTTTTGTTTAAATGATTATTTGTTTATCCAGTAATATTTATAGGTACAATCCTTGCTTGATCAAAAATCTTAAAAATGCAAATGATACATTTAAAGTTAGACTGATCAATTTATTTATCAAGTTAATATTAAAATAAAGCCTTAATAGCAGTTACCAAAAATAATTAGATTTTTTTTTGTTAAAATGTTTTTTTAATAAAAGTTTAATTAACAAACATAAACAATATGCGTAAGTTTTTTTTATATTCCAACTGATATATGACACTACTAACTCATGCTAAAAGTGTAAATCTTTGGTTCTCCAGTATAAAACTGATCAGTTCGGATTACGTGTAAATCAATTGCAAGATAGTCAATGACCAAAGGAGACTTTAAGAAGGTAGTGAATAAGGAAAAAATAATCCTTCATAGTTCACCAATATATAATGTAAAAATGCTGTACTAAATATTACTGTTTTCAAATATATATGACATGAGTTTGAAAAGTTTACTTTTACTCTATTGTTCCTTATAAGTCATTGAGTTCTTGATTAATTTGAGTAAAAAATATGATCTTACTTCTTGTTCTATTTTTGGTTTCTTGAATGAACTGATACCAGTACGCTGCATTGCAGCATGCGAGGTGGTGCTCACAACAGTTGTGCTGGTTCATTGCTTCTCTCAAATGGTTGACAGTCATGTTGTTTTTCTTTGCATGTATTTCTAATGACAGCGCTACAGTTAACCATCGTTTGTCATGTATTATGGAAAATTTATGCCATTTATAATATTTCAGTAGAGATATTACTGATTTAGTCACCTGAAATGTTTTACAGTATAATTACTTAAAAAAAAACTAAAAAATTAAAACACCTTCTGAAGTTGAAAAATATTTCATGTATTCTTAAAACCTTCACAAATTTTAGTCTTTTTGTACAAAAAAAAACACCATTCTGACATCATCCATATATCTTTCCAACCTTAGCATTTTTCTATCAAATAATATAATAGTACATACACACATCATTGGAAAGTCACAAATGTTCAAAATTTAAGCAACACCAAGCGACAAAAGACGGCAATATAAAATCAATATCCTCATATTATACAAGTATTCACAGCTCTTGCTATGGGTAGAGCAGATACCATTGTGCCAAAATATAAAATTTTACTTTCAAATATGAAAACATAATAAGAAAACACAGCACTTTTCATTATTTTTGAGATGATAAATACTGATGAGCAAAAAGTAAATAGCCGTCGCCTAAATAAATAGCTGAATCATTCAACTATTGACTGAATATGGCATTTTGCTTGGATTTCACTGTTTTAAGCTTATGGCTACTATCACATGGTAATAAAAGTAATAACCTAATTAAACGAAGTACAAATATTGGAAAGAGATAAAATATATCAGTTCTACATAGGCCACACCTTTCATCATTTGATAGTGTATCATAAACATTTATAAAAAGGGCAGGGCAACGGCTGGGTTCTTTCAATTATAGTATAGCTTATTATTCATTTTAATTACGGGGACCACTACTTGATGCATTTTCAACCTACTACTCTGTCACTGTAATACAGGACCGCTATATTAAATTTTAGTATTAGATTAAAATATTTCAACATAATGAGGGTTTTTAGGTACCTGTAAATCAGGTGGTTCTGTTCTTGCAAATGTGGGAATTGAAGATGTTGAATAATCACTGCATTTCTGAAAAAATAATATTGATAATAATGAATGATGAGTATTCATATTAAATGCCTTGATAATTATACTGTGTTTATTTGTACTTTTCTTTGTAACTTGACTGAAAAATTCCTTATACTTAATTATGTACCATATTACTCGAAGTAATATCATATAAGTAATATCATATAATATCATATAATATTGGAAGTACAAATTAGTTCGGTCCGTTTCCAAAAGATGGCTCTGGCTGTTATGAATGGTTCATAGTGACAGCCGATTTTGGCGGTTTCAGAGAGGTTAGACATCTGCCAATAATATTCAATTTATATCGCTTTGAGTTTCATGCAAAAACCTTGTTTTGTACAGTGTTGAAAATGTCGAATTTTGTGTTAAACACGCAGCATTTGCGGGAGGTTTTAATTTTCTGCTTTAATTGGAAGAAAAGTGCAGCGAATGCTTGTCGAAGTTTATAGTGACGCTGCTCCAACTGATAAATCATGTAGGGAATGGTTTCGACATTTCAAGGATGGAGATTTCAGCGTCGAAAACAAGCCTCGCTCTGGACAGCCAAAAAAATTCGAGGACAAAGAATTAGAGGCATTACTCGAAGAAGATCAGAGTCAAACGCAAGAGGAGCTTGCAGAATCATTGGGAGTGACTCAACAAGCCGTTTCCGTACGATTGAGAATCATGGGAATGATTCAAAAACAAGGAAATTGGGTGCCTTATGAACTGAAACCGAGAGGCGTTGAAAGGCGATTTTTCACTTGCGAGCAGCTGATTCAAAGGCAACAAAGAAAAGGTTTTTTGCATCGGATTGTAACTGGAGATGAGAAGTGGATATTCTACGACAACCCCAAGAAGAAAAAATACTACGCTAAGCCCGGTCAATCGTTGCCATCGACCTCAACATCAACGCCAAAACCGAACATACATGGTTTGAAGATCATGCTCTGTATCTGGTGGGACCAAAGGGGTGTTGTTAACTATGAGGTGCTGAAACCTGGCGATTCCATTACGGGCGATCGGTATCGGCTACAATTAATTTGTTTGAGTCGTGCATTGCGAGAAAAACGGCCGGAATACGAGCAGACATGATAAAGTTATTCTTCTTCATGACAACGCTCGGCCTCATGTCGCAAAAGCCGTAAAAAAATATTTGGAAACGCTCAAATGGGATGTTTTACCGCACCCGCCGTATTCCCCGGACATTGCTCCTTCTGATTACTGGTTGTTCCGAATGCAGCACGATTTGGCAGGTCACCGGTTCACTTCTTTCGTAGAAACCGAAAATTGGCTCCAAACTTGGATCGCCTCAAAAGACGAGTAATTTTTTCGAGATGGAATTCGAAAATTGCCTGAGAGATGGGAAAAAGTACTTAGTAGCCAGCGATGGACAATACTTTAATTGATCTGTTCATTCATTTTGTTTAGGAATAAATGCATTTTTGAACACAAAAAACGGACCGAACTAATTTGTACACCCAATATAATAAGTAATATAATATCTTCGACAGATTAAAAATAACCATTAAATTTTAATGATTTTTAGCTTTAATTCTACACAAAATAGTTTTACTAACATAAGTACATAGCTGTATTGCCTTGAAAAAAATATATTAACTTGTGTTTTAAGGACCCGAAGGGGAAAACGCACTCAATAAATATAATTTTATGACATTTAAATTTGGCGAACAAAATCTTTAAGATATCTAATTGATAAAACATTTAAATTCCCATCAAATAAATAAATACATGATTAAGTAAAATAGTATTTTTTTCAATATGAGATTATCTATTATAAGTAAATAAAGTGAAATATTACATACATATGATATCATTGGAAGGTTTTGAGACTGCGTGATGATGGCTTCAACATAGCAGGACTCTTCAGGACCAAAAAAGGCAAGTACTCCATCACAAATCATTTCCGTTATCGCTCGAGTGGCCACCACTGTCTCTCCCCTAGTATCATTCCAACTCAATTCTAATTTTACATCTGGCAGTATTTTAGGACTTTTATTTATCTGAAAAATAATTAATCAAATCTAAACACAAAGTCATATTTTACATTAACATATAGTGTATAATCCTTCACATTTTTAGCCAGGGCTTAAAACATATTTTATTGCATTGTATTATAGTGATAAATCTATAGTGATAAATCCTATAGTGATAAATCCACTATAGTGATAAATCCAGACTGGAACTCATTTATTTTTGAGTATCAGGAATCGAATCCAAAACATGTTGGAAATCTTATAAAAAGTTTACTTGAAGAGAAAAAAACCCCGAATTTTTGTTATGAATTCATAATATTATATATGATATTGTTTTTAAATAATTTGTGATCTACATAGCTAAGTTTTAATATTCCAAACATTGAAATTTCCTTTATTTGAATAAAGCAAACTTCTGGGTGATACAATAAAAATGGTATTTTTTATACAATAGTATTCAGTAAGTTGCTTCAGAATGAAATTAAAATTAATAAGAATGAGAACCTTGTCAATGGACTGATTATAATACGAAGTGTTGAAAAGAATTAAAAATTTACAGATATTGGAGTTCAGACCTTGAACATAAAAGGAAAGGTGAAGTTTAGATCAGCTTTTCAAAACTTTATAGAAGAAAAAATAAAGTTTTATCTCTCTTATTTGATCTAAGTTATATGGCATTTTGATTAATTTTTTTTGTACATTTCGTCTATGATTGTCCTTAAGGTGAATATGAGTTTTACAAACATGCTTTGAGCATAATAACTTTCTGGGCAAATGAGCCTTGAGAAAGTCCAAGCATTAATTTAATACATCCATAGAGTTATTGCACCTTCTTTACTTCAAGTACGGCCATGAACTCCTTTTTTAATACTGTTGTCGAAAGTGTTAAGTTGTATTCAATATATAAGACTTAATTAATGGTGTTACATAAAGAATAAAGTATGTCAATATTTTGAATTGAGTTGCCGGATCTTCAAATGGCCTTTTTGGTTATGGTATAAATTAATTAGCCTAAATATGAGTGCTAACTAATGTTTACTAAGTAATTGTCTCATTGAGTATCATATCTGGAATAACAAATGTAATTTAAGGAAGTTCAAACTTTAATTGGATATATCCAGAAAGTACATTCAGATAGACCAAACATCGATCAGGTCAATTAGTAAACCTTCAGAAATACCAAACTTAGATTGGACATAAATATAGAGTAGTTTCTTTGTTAAGCGCCACACCCTGGCTAGTGAAATAGTCACAAGGAAGGCCCGACTTTGATTGAATATATTTAAAAAGTATATTCCGGTCAATAAATGAACCTTGAGGAAAAACTAAACTGTCATGGCATATATATAGTCAAGTTACCTCATGGAGTGCCATAGTTATAGCGCCTGAGATAGAAAGTCCCTGCCGGTCCATAAGCTTCCCTTTGGCGGCAGTGAGGTAGCCCACCTTGATGACGGTGCGGGGCCGGGGCTGTGCGGCGAGGGCGGGGGCGGCGGGGGGCGGCAGCAGCAGCGCCAGCAGCGGGAGCAGCGCCAGCGCGAGCCGCCCCATGCCGCCCCACCCCCCGCCACTTCTACCGCCGCCAGGGCCGCACCTGAAAATAAAAAAAATGCTTAGTACATTCGGCTGCTATTTTCAAAATCACATTTTTTATTCAAATTTTTAACCAAATGTTAAAATATCACATTCGTTTCCACCCTGCCAGAACTAAATTCAGAAGAGGAGCACTTCGTGGAATAGTTCCTGTACAACTATTCCACATTCGTGGAATAGTTCCTGTAACTCTATCAAATCATAGTCTGTTGGATACATGTGACCGTAGTAGTAAGATGATTAGACTACCCAATTTTTATCTAGTCATGAGAGCTTTAATAACAAATATTTAGTTTCAATCGTGTCTCATCACCTTGTTATAATTTTAGCAGAAATTTTGATCAATTCGTAGATCAGATTTCGTAGCATTGAAATATGAAAATTGAGTTAATAATTTCTGAAGGGATTTTCATTCAGCCTTAGATTGGTACATCTTTGGACCGAATGGCTACTTCAGTCTAGTGGTGTCGTAGGATAGTTTTTAGCACTAACCGCATCGTGACTACGATACCAATTGATTGTACCTAAATACATAATATCTTCACGCTGTGTCCCTTGCAGGGTAGGCAGAGATAATAAATCTCCAAACTTTTCAATCCAAGCACACAACTTTTGCCTTCTCCACATTCATACATCTCGTCATGCACAATCCTCTATTATTCATACTTCTCACTTTACTTTGAAAATTCCCATTAGTATTCTAGCGCCGATTTCCAACTCGTGACCTTTATGAACAAACACCAGCGCTTTAACAGCACGCTCATGCATACCTATAAGTTAACAACCTATATTTGTTGTTCAGAATATTTTTATCCTGACAATTATTATGAATCCTTTAGTGACATTTCATCTGAGTTTGGTAACAATACTTACATGTGCAACACGTAAGCAAATGTAGTTGCCTTTTCACGTGTGATAGGTATTGCTAACACATATGATTACAAACGGGTTCCGTGCCAAATCCGGTGATTCTAAACCCGATGGTTGACATTTTTTGTGACATTTCATAATTACGCTTTGTAACAAATTAAACAATACTGTTATAAAATTAACACTTAATATTTATAATATATTAGTAATTATGGAGTTCCACAAAATGACCACAAAATGAAGTTATTTAAGCAACTAAATAATATTATTTTTATATGTATTATTTTACCACATAACATACATATTTGTGAAAACAAAAGTTTTTCTCAAAAATAGATTCTACTTCAAGTTCATGCCATTGATGCCAACTATGAAAAAGTATTACAAAAACTTTGTGTTAATAAAAAAACACAAAAAAACATATTTCATTCATAATTTCTAAGTCAGGAGTATTATGCAATTATTAGAATTCATTATGGCACATTACTGGCATAGTGAAAACGACATATTTACATATAATGCATTAATTATGTGAATTGTGTACCTGTTATTTGCTTTAATAATAACTGGTTACGCCCCCTCCAACAATGCAGGGCATTGTATCTCAATATTACAGTTTAATGGGAACACTTCCCATTATCACTTGTACATTATCAATCACTGGATTAATGATTCCTGTCTTGGGTTCTGTGAGAAAAAACTAATCAGTTTTTATCACTTGGTATATTTTTATTTTACAAGATTTAGTTCAGAGATAGACATATGAGTAGGACATTTTATGAGTAGGATTCGTTGTATGACATTGGTTATAAAAAATGAATACCATAAATGCTTTATTTTGAGTTCTTTGATTAGTTGGAGTAAAGTAGTTGAATACCTCAAATGCTCAAGCAAAGCTTTCATGATTTCAACATTTAATTTTTTTTATTAAACATTTAATTATCTTTAAGTTGATCGTTTCTTGAATTAGTAGTATCTACGAATAAACTTCTAATTTCTAAGTTTCGCTCCAGAAGGTTAAAAGTGCAACACCTTAATAAAATCAGTAGTTTTATTATGATGTCGAGTCATGGACATGAACTAATCTTAAGGAATAATATCGACAGTTTAAAAACATGGTATTTAAGATAATATTAGGCCCATGACCAGGAGTTGTAGCAGATGTTAGGATATCAAGAATCAATAGGGAGATCCTTTCCTTGTCTCTTCAATCTTGGATCCATAAGTGGATATACTCAGGCTGATGATGAAGCAATATCAAGAATGAGAATTTATAATAATATAAACAGTTTAGGGGAGTTTCGTTGATATATCAAGAAGGATCCTTAAAACAACATAATCAGTAATCCTGTTTCGTGTACATATTGGGCCTAATTTCTAGTATAAATTATATTGGCATATTTTTTGTCTCGATTTTTACTTAAAGTGAATCGGGGTAAGTGCATATACGGGGTAAGTGCATCTAAGCCTTCCAACTTCCATAAATATTATGTTTAAGCACTGTCATCTACAAAGATCTATTGTAATGAACTAAATTCACACTAGAGTAGACAGATAACGCTGTAGCACACACAGGGCCATTATTATTAATGTTCAAATTTTGACGGTTGGTTTTTGTCAACGTAGCTCCCGACTCAACGTATAGCGTTGAGTCGGGAGCTCCTTCGTAATTCTTCTGTAACTTTACAATAACTTGTGCTAGGAGATTCAAATTTGGTAAGTGCCTTTCATTCAAATTGTTGTTTGTTTTGTATATATAGTATTCATTTAATAAATATTTAAAAGAATTGTGACTTATAAGACTAGATACACTTCCCCCATAATTTTACATACTGGGGTAAGTGCAACTACAATGTGGATGCACTTACCCCCGATATTTTTGTATGGACGGAAATGGAACTAGTGATGTGCATTACTTTAAAAAAAATAGATTTATTAAAAAAATTAATAACTTATATTTTTAAAATTCTTTTATGTACTTTTATGTATTACTCTAATATATTATTAACAACATAACAATTTGATTTATTTTAATATTCAACTATCTAGGCATATTCCTGTATCGATGTAAAAGATAAAAAAGAAGTAGTTACTTACCTGTAAAAAAACCTTATCTATATTTTTTTACAGAAAGTAAAATGCCTTAAACAAAAGAAAAACTTTTAGAAGCAGTAGAAGTAAAGAGCGGTCGGATGAGTGGGTACCAGGCAGAGAAAAAAATTGAAATACCCAGATTGACTATTATGTGCCATTTCTGGGAGACGTGGGAAAAAATCCACCACGAACGGCACTTCCAGCTGAAGTTGAAAAAAAACTGTCGGAAAATCTATATGTTATGGAGAAACATGGATTCGGACTTTCTGAAAAGGAAGTGATTGAGCTAGTC
Source organism: Odontocerum albicorne (assembly GCA_949825065.1). Lineage (NCBI taxonomy): Eukaryota > Metazoa > Arthropoda > Insecta > Trichoptera > Odontoceridae > Odontocerum > Odontocerum albicorne. Next base: position 26,469,898 of record OX463840.1, read on the forward strand.
GCCAAATATATCGTCGATAATAATTTAAAAACTCCCTTTAAAAATGGAATTCCGGGTCATGATTGGTTTATGGGCTTCTCAAAACGGAACAATTTGTCAATAAAAAAACCCCAGCCTGTTGAATATGCCAGAAAAAGAATGTTAGATCCATTTATAATAAATTAATATTTTAATATTTTGACAAATACTATGGAAAAACTAGACCTTAAAAATCGTCCTCATCAAATATGGAACTCGGATGAAACAAGTTTCTCGAAAAACCCCAGCAAAACGAAAGCAGTCGAGCTTATTGGATATCCTTCCACCAGAACCATTAGTTCACCAGGAAGAGACAACACCACTGTTTTGTTGGGGTGTAACATAGTGCAGGCAGAGACAAATGTTCCCCTCTGATTATATTTAAGGGAAAGTATGTGCGGGATGAGTGGACTAATCCAGAAAAGTCTTCAGCTACGCGGTATGCTGCTACAAAAAATGGAATGGATGGAAACCAAAATATTTTAAGGATTGTTTCCTTTCAACGGTAGGGTCAATTCGTCCAATATTACTTATTTATGATGGCCATAGTACACATACTCGTATAAGTTAAGGCATAATTGAGGAGGCCAGAAAAGAGAATGTGACGATATTGAAATTATCACATCGTTCCAGCCATGTACTTCAGCCACTAGACCTTAGTGTAATGAAATCGATGAATGATGCTTGGGTCGAGAGCCTTGTTAAATGGCAACGGTTGCATGTAGGTTCGAAACTTCCAAAAAAACATTTTTCGAGAATGCTTACAGGACATTTGGAATAAACTTGATCATCAGATAATAAAAAAATGTGTTCAAAAAAGGTGGGATTCATCCACTAGAAAGAAATGTTATAAATATGCCAAATTTTGATCCTTTAGCTTTATCACGTTTCGAAAAGTATAGAAATAATTTGAAAAATGGATCGGATATTAGTGAAGCAACATTAATGACAGATTTTGAACATTGTATAGATCAATCCCAAGCGATCGAAAATATATTTAATAAATCTAGTCACGACCGGGATGAGGAATCAGTGAACACGAAAAGTAATACAGAACCGTTATCATCGATAGAAAATTTGGACGCAAACTATGCTGAACCTTCCACCTCAAAACAAATTGTACCTTTTGGAGCACAATTCGATTCACATGTTCAATATTCCGAGCATCCTACTTATACTGCAAAAATCACTATCTTAACCCATTGAAGAAGGTTACAGTTTTAGAAGACATAATAATTAATCCACCTAATTCAGATTTCTTGAGAAGTGATGATTTTTTTACAGAAAATATACCAGTCAAACACTCATTTGAAGAACTTGTGTTAAGATGTAGAAAAGAAAAATGAGCCTCCTAAGGTAAAAAAGACAAAAATTGCACACGGAGCTGAAGTAATAACTTATGATGTTGTAGAACGTTTAAAAAACAAACTGAAGGATTCTAAAAATAAAATAAGTACTAAAATAAACCTTCGGAAGAACAACAAAAATACTAAAGTTATTATCAAAAAGAGGACACAAAAATTGGATCATAAAAAATATTTGCAAAACCTCGAGTCATCATCAGAATCAGAAATCAGTGAATGTGAATGGAAATCAAGCTCTGAAGATGAAAGTGATTATTTTCAAAATATTTTAATGGAAAATGAAATAAACGCAGATTTGAATGAGATTCTGTTGGTAAATAATGATGTTAACGAAAAATCGGAAATAGATATACAACAAAATTTAAATTTTGAAAAAAAAAAATGTTGGTGATTGGATACTTGCCAAATTTGTAGCGAAGAAGAGCCTCAAACATAACATAGGAAACATTTTAAATATTGATGAAAACAAGAAAATGACTGTCAAATTTGTAGGAAAAGTTTCACATTTAAGTAAAGAAAATCATAATGTATTTTCATACCCGAAAGTTGATGACATATCTGAAATATATAACGCAGATATTACGACTATTTTGCCAAAACCCTTTACTGGAAGAAGATGAGAGTTAGTGTTTAAAATCTCCTTTGATGGTTTTAATATTCAATAAGTAATTTCATATTCTTAAATAAGTCACTTAAATAATCCAATTTAAATAACAAATAATGTCTTTTACTTAAGTATTTTTTCTTATGTATTTATTTTTCGTCTAATTTATAGACAAAATGTGCCACACAGTCACTTTGCGAGTTATCATTTCTACATCTTCATTTTGCTTATTCAATATTAGTGTTATCATTTTGAATTTTCAAATAATAATATTATAAACAAACAATATATCATATTTTTTTGTCCCATCACTAGCAATGAATGGGTGCACTTACCCCATCCTGCATAATTTCATTTGATATTATATATTAATACCACTATATTTTCTGATTTAAAATATCTAAATTACGTGTTTATTGTGCTTTATTGGATTGGATGTCAAACTTTTTCATTATGTTAGCAATTAATAAAACCAAAAGATACACATGCAATCACCCCGAAGACGGGGTAAGTGCATCTGTCAGGACTTCCTTCGAGAAAATGCTTAAAAATCAAATAAAAAGAGCAGATAGTCCTCTGGTGATAAACTAATTAAAATATAAAATAACTGAAGTCCTTCGTATAAAATTTTGAAAATAATGTGATGATCCTGAGAATGGTTGGATACCTTTGAATTTTATATATTCGTTTTATATGGTGCACTTACCCCGACTCACCCTATTTAGTTTAATATTCTTTAAAAAAAATCTGACGTTGAAGGAAAATTCTCATTATGTAAGAGTATGTTGTGATCAAAAAGTTCATTTTTATTTACAAACATATTGGGTGTACAAATAAGTCACCGCCGTTTGACAAAAGTTGGCGCCACCAGTAAGTTATGGTTAAAATTGTCAGATGTAAAATGTCATTATCGTAAGGTTGGACATCTGTCAACAACATGACCTTGAAATATTAGTGAATTTTTATCAGTATAACATATTTTTTTGTGTTCGAAAATGTCAAGTTTTGAGCCGAATAAGCGTCATTTGCGGGAACTTTTGATTTACTTCTTCAATTTGAAGAAATCTGCAGCTGAGGCGCATCGATTGCTTGTAGAAGCATATGGTGAGGCTGCCTTAAAGGCCCGTTCTCACGGTTCAAGTTTAGTTGACCGATTAAAGTTGATCGAGACGACTTGAATCAGTTTTTGTTCACACGGTTCAAGTTTAGTTGACCGATTAAAGTTGATCGACAAAAGTTGAATACGACAAATCGATAAACTCAGCGGGCATCCGGCGATTTGTTGATGACTCATAACTTGAACGATATAAAAAGTTGATCGACTCTATTAAAACAAAGGTTCTCACTACAAATTTCATTCAACTTTTGTTGATCAACTTTAATCGGTCCGTTCAACTTGAATTCACATGTTCACACGTTTCGGGCCCGTTCTCACGGTTCAACTTTAGTTGACCGATAAAAGTTGACCGACAAAAGTTGAATGCAATCTCTAGTGAGAACTTTTGTTTCGATAGACTTGATCAACTTTTTAAAAAGATTGACCCAGTCAAACTTTATCGTTCAAGTTATGAGTCATTCGTAATTTGCTAGAATTGCATTTGCATTTAATTTTCGTCAGTGCAGTATTATGGCACCACTGTTTGCGTGGAAGATTCCATTTTCATAATTATAGAAGCTGAAAAAAAAAAGTCAACAATCAATTATAGAAGCTGAAAAAAAAAAGTCAACAATGATACCAACAACTCGCCAGATGATACCAACAACTCGCCCGCTTCACACCTCAAAGTTCCTCACCGCACTTTTTTTCATACCTGCAGGTGTCTTTTTAAAAGGTAACGGCTGGGATATCCCGCCCACCTCAAACTTCCTTTCCGCACTTTTTTATATGTGCACGTGTTCCCTTCGTGAGTGTTTTGTTTTGCTAAAAAATTACGCAGTTTCACACTTTTTTGTGTCTCTAACATATGTGTGGGTCAGAATAATAGTGGTGTATATCCACGTAAAGGAAAGATTTTGTAAAATTTGCTTAGATTAAATAAATACCATTGCTATCATTTTAGAAGCAGTTTTATTTTTAAAATATAATTATTTCACAATATTGGAACGTAATAATTAAGAGAAAATAAAAGTTTTTATTAAGTACAAAAACATTTTAAATCGTGTGAATAAATGGAGATACTTCACTATTATTCTGAAAAAAAGTGAAAATATAGTATATATGTTAACAAAAACATGACAAAGCATTGTGGTATGATTTTATCTGAAACTAATACAAAAATTTTATTGGAGCATTATTAATCGTATATTATTGTATCTCATCATCAGAATCTCTATCCTTGATTTCTGACATAAATGAACGTGTTGCTAGTTCAGTAGGTAGATTTTTATAAAAATTAGCAAAATTAGGTGGGATGAACAATAGTAAATTCATCATGTACCTTTTTTTGGAAGAAGAAATGGATCTTCTGGAATTGTATAATAAATTTTGGTGAACATTTGATAGAACATCGAATCGTCTTCCGGGACCTCTTATGTCTAAATTCACTGAATAAAAATCTACCTCTGTATTGAAAGTTTCCTTAAATTTAAAAATCATGAGAGACGACGTCTCATATCGAAGGCGTCGTATTTTTAGCCAATTAAAATCATAACCACAAACTGTTTTTTTTTCTATTTGTAACAGAATCCCCCAGGTTTTTTGTAGGTAGAAATTCAGTTCTGTGTACTTCTACCACTTTAAACTTGGGCAGTTTTCGTTTTGCATTTTTTATGATTTATATCCAGTATTTGGGCCCAAAAATATAATTATGACTGCATCTTGATTTTTCGATAATCCCGAACTCCGCATCATTGGGCAAGGAATAGTGCCCAGGAAGTAAAAAATTGTGATCAATAGTTTCTATGGCAATGTTAGTATCCCGAAGTAACTTCATTAATGATAAAGTAAGTTTTATATTTATATTTTGTTCAGTGCATGAATCCGAATACATAATAATGTGTTTGTTAGACGAACCATTTTCTTTATGTGTTTTATTAACACTGACGCAATATCTTGAGATCCACGCCCACCTTCTGTTTCACCCCAAGTATACATATGCCCCACTCCATTATTAAAACAATGAATGCCAAAGTTGTAAATATAAAGATTTCGTTTTAATATGTAATAGATGTTGTGAGCTTTGGGAATGGAAGAGCTTTTTGGAGATTGAAAGTAATAACGTAACTTTGAGTTATTTCATTTTTATAATCCATTTTCAAACATTTTCTATGTTAGCTTGTCCTGCCTTCCGCAAATGTAGACGTTTTTCATTTATAATACTCGTAACATTCTTCAACTCCGAATTTACCTCTACTTTCATTTTCATTTCTAATTCATCACACAAACGATGAGTATCTCGGTTAGGTAATTTGAAACTTGGGTTAAACTTTCTGTTAAAAATATGATAATAATATTTGAATTTTTCGGTTCGATTCCATTTTCTTCGTATTGTCCCTTATACAAATCGTACATTTTGCGGAGAGTCAATGCCGGATTCAAATGGTTTCTGTTCGAATTCTGTACTCTGGAGTAATGGCTTTGGTAGGCTAGAAAGGAATTAATATGTGCAACTATATCGGAATCATCTAGTTTTCTGGTGGAAGTTTTTCCGCGTTCGTCAACAGTTTCCTGAACATTTTTTCTTGGAAATACATATTTACTATATAGCCTGCCATCGCTTATTTGAAACGTATTTAAGAAAAACGTTTTGCATACTTCGACCCTTTATCTTCCAATTTCAAAAAGTAAGAAAATGAAATTGTTTTCCCTTAACGTGAGTTATCCGCGGGACGTTTGCGGTGCGGTGCGGTGTACTAGTTTAGATTGGACCAGGCCGAAAATAAATGAATTTTGAATACCATAATCACCTAATTTCCAAAATGTATTAAAATTTTGTTTCCTCTCGTCTTTTATTTTTTCAATGCCTTTTTTATGCATTTGCAATCTTTGTTTACAAATATTTTTTTAATCACATTTGCTTTCTTGGTGACATATTCTTGGCCACAGTTTCGTAATCTTTTACGTTGATTAATTTTCCACGTAGCTGGACGTCTTAACATTTTCTTAGTTTTCTTGACCTCTTGACCTTCATTTTCCTGATTATCATCAGCTTGTTGGTTTATTCCTGACATCTGCTCGGCCTCAGATACATCTAAAAAATAGTATAATAACAAATTTCATGCCCCCTAACTTTACGTTTTAAATATGTGAAATTTAGATAAATAATTAAAATATGTTAGCTTTTTAAAGGTGGGATAAACATAATACGGTCAAAAACATAAACTTTAAATATTATCATCTCTATAAAGTGCTTTAAAATACTCAATGTTGGAATTATAAATGTTATTTTCAAAACGACGTTTCTTACGATTTTTGCTTATGTTAAATAAAATTGTTTTTAGTTCTTCTTTTAACAAAATAGTTATTGTCTGCACAACTTCACACACAACTGCTTTCGACGCCATTTTTAATTAACTGAATAGTTTCAACTTGAAAGCAAATGGCGACACTTGAACGATAAAGTTTGACTGGGTCAACTTTTAGTTGATCAACTAAAAAGTTGATCAACTTTATTAAAACAAAGGTTCTCACGTCAAATTTCATTCAACTTTAGTTGATCAACTTTTATCGGTCAACTAAACTTGAACCGTGAGAACACGCCATAAGTGAGAGAAGTTGTCGTGAGTGGTTTCAAAAGTTTAAGAACGGTGAATTTGACATCGAAGACAAAGAACGTAGCGGAAGGCCGAAAGTGTACGAAGACGCGGAATTGGAAGTATTATTGGATCAAGATTCGTGCCAAACGCAAGAAGAACTTGCACTTACATTAGGAGTGACTCAACAAGCAATTTCACATGGGTTGAAATCATTGGGAATGATTCAAAAACAAAGAAATTGGGATTCATATGAACTGACACGGAGAAACTTTGAATGCCAATTTTCCACATGTGAAATGCTGCTTGCCAGGCATAAACGAAAGGGTTTTCTGCACCATATAGTCACTGGTGATGAAAAATGCATCCATTATGATAATCCAAAAAGGAAGAAATCATGGGGATCCCCTGGTCATGCTTCAACATCTACGGCTAAGCCAAATATTCATGGAAAAAAACTCTTGTTGTGTATTTGGTGGGATCAGCTTGGTGTCGTGTATTATGAGTTGCTCAAACCGAATGAAACCATTGCTGGGGCTGTCTACCGAACATAATTGATGAGATTGAGTCGAGCACTCGAGGAAAAGCGCGCCCACTACTACGCCAGACACGACAAAATTATTCTCCTGCATGATAATGCTAGTCCACATGTTGCGGCACCGGTCAAAACCTATTTGGAAACACTCAATTGAGAAGTTTTACCCCACCCGCTGTATTCACCAGACATTGCTCCTTCTGATTACCACTTGTTTTGATCGATGACGCATGGCCTGTCTGAGCAGCACTTCACATCATATGAAGATACCAAAAATTGAGTCGATTCGTGGATAGCCTCAAAAGATGAAGCATTCTTCCGACGCTGTATCCGTATGCTGCCAGAAAGATGGGAAAAGGTAGTGGCAAGCGATGGGCAATACTTCGAATAAAACATGAGGTTCCGTTCTTTCACAATAAATGCCCAATTTTTGATAAAAAACGGCGGAAACTTATTTGTACACCTAATAGATTTTAATAAATTAAAGATAATATATGCATGCAATTGGCATTCTTATTTCATAAATGTGGTATTATTCCAAATTTTGATAAGGAGAGTTTTGTGTGTTCTACACACAGGTTTCACATTGTTATAGCTGGAAAATGTTAAAATTGTAGATGCTAGAAAAGAAAAAAGTTAAATAAAAAAAATATTGACAATAAACCAGAGGGACCCTTACCCTGACTATGCGTAGGGGGTGATGGTGATGGGCACGAATATTTTGTCAATTTTAATGCTTTATGGGACTTTTTTGAGAAAGTCCACAGTATTTTTTTATTGAATTTTGTGAAAATAAAATATTGATGTAAGGAAATTCAATAAGACACGGGCAATTTCCTAGTTTGTTGGATAATGAACATAACACTTACTCGTAATTAGCAAAACCATGTTTAACATATTTAAAAAAAATAATAGATATGACCGAAGTCATAGGACTTATGCCATCGAACACAAGGCGGAAAAAGTGCCCGTGTCGTTCGAGGAGAGAAGCACAGCGCGGGGTTCGAACCGACGACCTTCCGCACGGAAGTCTAGTGCGTTTTCGCGCGACCATCCACCCCGCACATTATAATGTTTTCTTATGTTTGTATGAGTATAACTGTATATTTTACAATAAAAAATAAACATTCCCAAAAGTCCTTTTCTCAATATGTTTCTAATACAACTGTCTTTTTATTATGCCCTGTCCTACTCTCAAGCTGCTTCTGTTATTCTTTTAATATTTAATCTTATCTCTTAAGTCTTGAAGAGGAGACCTAAAATAAATGTATAGATTTTTACTACGTTCCAAAGACTTTCGGAATGGCTAAGAAAATGATGCCAAATTGTAAATCAATATTTTAGATAATATTAGCATAGCAAATGATCAGTATTTCAACTACTTGGTCACCTTTGAGCAAAGAAAATAATAATTTGAGACATTGTTATTACCGTAAATATCTAAGAAAAGTAATATAAAATGTATGATAGTTGATGTTACATTTTGTCTAATATGATGATTTTAGTTATTGCTTAAAATATTTCGTATTTTGAACAATATTTGACATCTTAGTACCCAAGAGTCGATATATCGGCACTGCGGTTTCGAAAAAAATGCATTGGGCAGATCATTCGGCTTTCCGAAATACACCATTTATAATAAAAAAAATTAAGACATTATATAAATTAAGACATTACATTACATTATATTTATTAAAAGCGTTTTTATCGTAATACATAATACGAGTATAACTGCAAATTAAATAATATTAGGTGTTAACATAAGTTGTGTCCGTTTTTTTTCAAATTTAAAAATGAGCACCAAAAGTAAAACAAAATGGTAAAGGTCAATCGAAAGAATATTTGCTACTCTACAGGATATTGTGTTTGCTTTTACGTTACATATATTATTTTATTTGATTACAAGCCTTCAAAATGGAATGTCAAGTAGACGAAAGTGAGCATTTTCGACACCTCCTTCTGTTCGCGTTCAAGGGAATAAAGCAGCCAAATCTGCTCGCGATATTTGCGAAGTGAACGGTGAATATGCTATGAATGAAAGGACAGCTCGTCGATGGTTTTTGCATTTCAAAGACGGTAATTTCGACCTGAAAGACATGGAGCGTTCCGGACGACCAGTGGACCTCGGTGAGGACCGCTGAAACCATATTATTCATGAAGATCCCCTTCAAACCACCGTAGAATTGGTTAAACAAATGAATTGTAGTCACATGACTGTATACCGCCATCTTAAATTAATGGGAAAAATCCAGAAGTTCGGCGCTTGGGTTCCACATGTTTTGAGTGAAAACAACAAAAATCCACGTTATGGACGTGTTTACCGAGTTTTATTTATTTTCATTGTTTTACATCTTGAACCGATAGGGAGATCTTTTCCTTGTCTCTACAATTTCCGACCAGAAGAAGATGCTGCTTGGTTGAAGGCCGTGACAACTTCCAAAAAGGCGGAGATTGAATCGAGTGAAGATCTTTGGGTCCATCACAACATACAACCTACTACAACATCACGTAATACTGTAGCAAAAGTCGCATGGACTGACATATTTCCCGTTTTTCCATGATTTCCTTTCTTCTCTCATTTGTGCAAGACGTAAAACAGTAGAAAGATATTTCCTCAAGTATTTCTGTCTAGCACGGGGAGAGTTGGTCAGGTACTAAAAGGTTTAAAATATAAATATTTTTTTTAAATAATGGGCTGCTAAATTGTTAACACGTAAAATGATAAATATATACAGAATTAGTAGAATTTGGGCGATTCGACAGTGCAATTTTATAAGATATTATAAGGAATGAGGGCATAAGGAAATAATGCGGATTAAAAGAAGACGCAATGCTTAAGATGAATAAATAAGCATTAGGATGGTTCGGCCACATTGAAAAAATGAAATAGTTGCAAAAATAATCTATACAAGTACTACTTGCTGATGGTATGAGAAGTTTGCGAAGATTTAATAAAACGTGCCACGAACAAACCGCCCCTCAATATCTTGCCGAAAATGTTCAGCGCCTATTCGATCATTAACTAGCGCTACGCTCAAGCAGATATTGCCTTTTGGTATTTCCCGTTCATCGTTCCTCCTTCACATCGTCCTTGAACGTCCATGCCATCAGACTCTGGAACCAGTTACCAGCTGCCATAAGACTTAACCTCGTTGACTAGCTTTAAACAGCGTCTTCAAAATAACGAGGATGTTTCTCCATAGCTATTTATTATCCCTTCCCAGGGCGAGATTTGCAAATATTTTGTTATATTCGTTCATTTTTTTTCCTTATAGGAATAACATTGTAACCTTTCACCTACCAATTGGCACAAATCTATTTAATTTTTGTCGGGTTGGTCGGAAGAGATTACCGTATGGTGATAAACTTACTATTTGTATACTTGACAAGAGTGTTTTAATAAATACATATATAATAAGCATATCTCAGTTCAAAATAAAACATAAAGCTTGTTAAATGTGTATTTCATGGATAAGTTCAGTTTTTAAACATTTGTACAACTTCCGAAATTAACCTCATTTATGTAAACTCCGAAATCTCAAAAGAAGTAAAATTTGGGTTGGATCTTTTCTGGTATGTATACATTCATATCATGTGCAAAGTGCAACCTAGTTTATCTTGACGAGACTATCCACGAGAGCGTTTTTATGGTTTCTTGTAAAATTAAATAACTCTCAATAAATATAACAATTAATAATATGGTATACGCAAAAAGAACTTAACCCATACAAACTTTTGGTTTATTTGTAATATCAAAAAAATGTAAATCAATTTTGTATGTACAAAAATATAAATTCTATCCAAAATACTCGTATATATGTATAGGTATCTCATGACTTAATCCCGTTTAATAAAAAAAAAATACAAGCTCATACCATATAAAGCGGATGCCCATTTTTTAGAACAGATAAACATGTGGTTTGGTATTTTCTTGCATGTATTTTTTTTATTAGCACTCTATACGTTCCACCAGGAACACTGGGATGACATATATCGCCTTCATCCTGGCCAGTCCACAGCCTGGTACTTCACGTCTATGGCTATTGTAATAGTATAGGTACTCGTATATGTTAAGGGCGTTAGGGGATTAACCCATCGGCCTGGGAGAGAAACCTCAATAACGGCCCATCTTGGAGATTTTTTGCGAATTATTGCTCTTACAGACAACCTAAACAGATTACCTGAAACTATAGAGATCATATTATCCTTGCCCCAGGGTCCTACGCCACGTTCACTTCCATACACTGTAACATGTTTTTGGGATATTAACATTATTTCCAACCAACTATCAGCAAGTTACTCTTTTATAAATTATTTTAAAATAAATAAGTTTTAGTCTTTTTCATTTTAACCTCTTGAGTAACCTACGATACCTTTTTCCATGAATGAAAAACTTATGTGAATTGAAAGATTTTCTTTTGCAGTCCTCTTTATCTTATTGTTGTCAAGACACTTAATTATTTCCGCCTTTAATTCTGGCACAACAGCAATGACCGTTCCACAAATCAAGTCCTCTTCGGTGCAAGACACCGACTTCTTGGGTCACTGAAGCAAGTGGTCGCATAGACTGACTGCTCCTTACCATATACCATATACAGAGAGTCGATCCATCACGTAATATTTTCCATTTTGCTGCGATGTTCTTGATTCTCCCAAACCCTGTATGGAGCCTGTTTAGAAAGTTTCAGCTAATTCTGGGTAGTTCAGAGCTAGATCGTTATGGCTCATAGACAAATTCACCTGCTGGGGCCCGATGTTACTCTCCACTCGTCCATTCTAGCAACATCAGGTGGTTGTTCCGTTGTTCCAGAGGCCTAGTGATCTTCATGCAACTGTGCTTGGATTTCTATCCTTTTTATCTTTTGTAGTAATACACATTCGAGTACACTGATTTAAAAAATGTAATATTTGATTTTCGCTTCAAATGAGATAAATTAGTTTGCTCTTTGTACGACGATATTTGGAATATTTTTCCTCATATGCATATCTTACAACAAAGCCAACAAATAGAGGTGAATGTGTGTTATTTAGCCGAGAGCGCTATCAGTAAAATTCGTCAAGGCATGACTGGTTTGGGTTGATTAAAATGTAATGTAATCTCCACACGACCGGCGGATACCTAACCGTTGAGTTTATTTATAGCGAGGCTATTTTTAGTCGGTGCAAATGACATTGAAATTGTAATGCCTTAAAGAGGCACATTAATTTTAGGGTACAGTCGCTAGTTATGGAGCTTGCATGTCATTTTTTTGCACAACTTCTTACGCACAAGGTTGAGGTTCTCCAAACGTACTTTTGTCCGATGTCTGTTAATAATATTTTTACGTCCATACCAGTGGCGTATCGGAATATTAAAATTTATTTGTTCATTCAATATTTTTTTGTAATTTTTATTCGCTTCAATGTCATATCAGCAAAAAGATCCACTAAAATGATAAATGAAAATGTGCTAAGGTGTTTTTAAAGGTGTAATCATTAGGACATTTAGTAGGTATGTTATGTCATAACTACTAAAAGGCTAACTGACAAAAACATGAGTATATTTATCAACTGTCGAAAGGAGAAGAGGAAGATATTTTACTTATTTATTAAGGAACATACAGGTACAATTTGGAGGCTGACTCCAGGACCGATTTGATGTTCTCGGTGTGGTTACTCATCGCGTTGTCAATGGACTCGGGTTCAAGTAAAGAGGTCGGCATTCTGAGGTTTGACTCGAGAGTGGCCGCGAAGTCGTCCCAGGAGATGACGTGCCTCCTGTTTGGTGACGGGTCTGGGAGGGAGTTGTTGTCGGTGAGTTAATAAAACTGGGTCATGATCGGACTGCAACTCATATGTAGTTTGCAAGTCGCTAGTGAACGGAATGTCGTTTTTGATTATAATATTTAAGACGGCTGCTGAGCGATTTTCTATCCAAGAGTATTTTGTTGGGGTAGCGGGAACGTCCACAAAGTATATTTTGCTGGAGATCTCGGATCGCCGGTACCAGAACAGTTGCTTGGTGTTGACGTCTCCCGCTACTATAGTGGGAAGGTCGTCTGCAAAAAGTGAGTCCAGACTCGATAAACGGAAGTGTCGGTCAGAGATATACGTAGATGAGTTTGAAAGGACCATGGTTGAGGGTTTGAACCACTACGCGGGTACTCTTTATGTTGTCCGTAGGGGGAGATACGGAAAAACAGTGATCGAGACTCGCCTTTATTATGATAGCTGTACAGCCTCCTCTGAGGCGCTACAGTTATTGCAATAAAGATCCGCTGAGGCGGTTATTACGGTATACGGAATAATTCCTATTGTTTTACCGCTTAGTTTGGCTTATGATACTTAAATGTCCCGCATCATAAGCCAAACCACGCGGTAAAACAGCCCGAATTTTTTTATTCAACTTACCATATACAAAGAACCACGAAAGTCTCAAAACATATCCATAATACTGTATATGACCTAAAGTTTTAAAAAAGGAACCAATATAAGTTCTATGTTATCTTGCGTCCATTAGCAAAGCCGTAATGATAATGAAGTTATCACTATTAGATATTTTTATGAATATCATAACAACTGTGATTTTATATGTTCCTATGATATCGACGAGAAGAATGTATTATTTTTTTACAGCTATAAATAAATCATCAGAGAGGCGTGAGGTTTACGTCTATTTCACATGAGCATCGCAACATCTGTTTTTTATACTTATAATTACCATGTTCGATGCATGTTTATATTTCTCTCTCAAAGAGGATCAACTCGGTGATCTAATTCAGTGTTTTGAATATAGTTCATTTCATGTTGTTCTAAAGAGCGTCCCCGGTCTGAGAGAGAACCAGTACCGATAAATATGTCCACACATAAATAATTGCGAGTCACCTCGTCCTCCGATTGAGAAGAAGGCTTGACGCATAAAGTTGGAGTTAATGGTACACCGTGTTTGAGAGTACCGCTCGCAAACTGGTACACATACACTTGTTTCCTTGCGACCTGATGAATGCAGGGTCGCCAAAAAGTACTCGAGTATCTTATGTTTCGAATGTACAATATATTTTAAAATTTGGCAAGACGAACAATTTAGTTGGTATATAATTATCTGGCTAAAACACGAGTGAGCGTTTTTGGCATGATAAATAATCATGTTTGGCATTATACCGTTTTACAATCATGCCTCTTTGTCATCGTTATAAATGTTTTGGATGGTTAAAATATGAAAGAAAACCATAAATTTCTACAAATTAGATACCAACGCGGCTTATTAGAAATTCTCGTTAGTAAAACAAATCGGACGAATGCATTACATTAAAAAAAATATCGCTGTATCGTACGTTCGTATGACAAGACTTACATGTCCTAATCCAGGTCAGTCAACTATTTAATAGAAGCTGGTGTTTAACAGTGAACTCCGCAAAACTAGCAATGAAGGACTTTAACGAACACTTATCGACTATATGTTATAGTACATGGTATATCGACTATATAGTATGTTAACACGACTGTACTGTGCATGAGATTGAAACGGATAATTATCACCAATTATAATTAGGATTTGAATCGTTAGTGTTTTGTGTGTATTCAACTAATAATTCCCTGTTAGTGTTATATCAAATAACAATAAAACAAAATTGATATAAAATTGAAAAAAAAAATACATTTATGGATTCTAGGGATTGTAAGAATGCTTTTCGTATTCGTCAACTTCAAGCTAATTCAATCTAAACCTAAAGCTAAAAATAAAAACATGCCGGTGTGTTCCTATCGTCTCACTTCGGTATGTCATCGGATCCAGTATAGCGGTATGACCAGTGTTTGCTTGTGTGCAACAGCTCACTCACTTAAAACATGCCGGTGTGTTCCTATCGTTTCACTTCGGTATGTCATCGGATCCAGTACAGCGGTATGACCAGTGTTTGCTTGTGTGCAACAGCTCACTCACTTAAAACATGCCGGTGTGTTCCTATCGTTTCACTTCGGTATGTCATCGGATCCAGTACAGCGGTATGACCAGTGTTTGCTTGTGTGCAACAGCTCACTCACTTAAAACATGCCGGTGTGTTCCTATCGTTTCACTTCGGTATGTCATCGGATCCAGTACAGCGGTATGACCAGTGTTTGCTTGTGTGCAACAACTCACTCACTTAAAAAAAAAACTTTATGGCACAGTTTCGATTTCAGAATTAACGTTGGAATGGCGAGGGGATCTTCGACTACGATGCCCAGCAACGATTTCAGAATGAACGTTGGAATGGCGAGGGGATCTTCGACTACGATGCCCAGCAACGATTTCAGAATGAACGTTGGAATGGCTAGGGGATCTTCGACTACGATGCCCAGCAACGATTTCAGAATGAACGTTGGAATGGCGAGGGGATCTTCGACTATGATGCCCAGCAACGTTGGAATGGCGAGGGGATCTTCGACTACGATGCCCAGCACGTTGGAATGGCGAGGGGATCTTCGACTACGATGCCCAGCAACGATAAAAAAGCTAACAAAATCGTGACATTTCGTTGATAAACTACATCAGATTTTGTATAATATATTATAATAAAAAAATAATCGTGATGTCTCATATTTTGGAATAATTGGTAAATTTATATAAAAATTCACAAAATGTTATGATATAGTTTTAATTGTACTGTATTTCTAGTCTGACCAACCAGAAAGTTGTTAAAAGGCCTCAAGTGAATAAAATACCCGATTAGGAATAAGAACATAAAGAAAAACGAAAATTTTAATGAATTTCATGCCACAATAAAAATGAAAGAATTAAAAAAAATACTTGTCTCCAAAAAAAATCTTAAATTAAAAAAAAGATTAAACAAGTATTAAGGGTAATATTTGAAGATAATTACTGTTTGCTGGTAAAAATATTTAATTTGTATGGACGTTAAAAACTAAATCTCCAAAATAATAGACGAAGATTTGTTGAGTGAATTAGGCATACAACCTCCGTGGCTTAGTTGGTAAGACACTTGTCTTTCAACCATGTCTAATTTTCCTTTTGAACTCAGATTTTTTTAAATGATTTCCGTCTGATTTGCACTTAAGGCCCTTTTAGCAACTTTCTAGTTTATTGTAAGAGATGACCCCATGGCAATAAGCTTGTTATCTTGTATTCTATACAACGAAAGTGTAAAACAATAAATAAATGTACATACTTTTTAAATTTTCTGATAAAAATCATTAAAATTAGGTATTTCCTATTAAAAGAAAGGATTTAGAGAAATAATCAAAATATAAAGTGATTGAAATACATATTTAATATAAAACAAAGAGTTTTGAAATGCAATACGCTGAGGCTTTCTTCAGGTAACTGAGCACTGGACAAAATATTTACACAAAATGCGTTAGATTTTTTGTAAATAGTGTCAAAAAAATTTATATGAAAAATGACACAAATAGACTTTCTAAAAAAGTATTTCCTACGATGGACAATGTGTGGAATCAGCCAGCTTCAACAACTTATCAAGCACAAAATTCCGAATTGTATAAAAAGCGGGGTTTTCCATGATAAAAAGACGAGTTATTTTGAAATACCCTGATTACAAAAAACGCCTTTCAACAATTAAGTTTGATGATTATATGTGTATAGTGGTTCTGTAGCAGTGCTTTTATAGGTATTTTTGATTAATTAATAATGTATTTACCCTTTCGTTATATTAAGTAAAACCTGACGGGTTGATTGCCATGTTGTAATCCCTTCAACCAACCAGAAATATGTTAAGAGCCTTTTAGTGAAAGTTAGATTGGAATCCTTTTAAAAAATCTGAGTTCCAACGGGAATTGAACCTTTAACCTTCGGGTTAGAAGACTGGCGTTTTACCAACTAGGCCATAGAGGTCGTGAATAACGAGTGAAAACGCAAATTTAAAAGGTAAAAATAGAATCAATAAAAATCCCTTTCAGATTTTTTGGCAAAAAAAGCCTTCGTCTGCTAGTTGGTAGGAAGTGTGCTTTCAAACTAGATAGATCCCAGAATTTAAAAAAAATAATCCAGTCTTGTGTTCACTTGAAGCCTCTTTAACACCTTTCTCGGTTGGGTTGTCGGAAGAGATTTTCACATAACAATAAGTTCACCAGGTTGTACTGTATACGGTACGAGTATAATAAAAAATGGAGAATACATTTTTACATCAAGCAAATTGAGTTTGAAATATAAATTAAATGGAAGCAACTCGACGTTTTCAATAGAATTTTTCTTGGAATCTTAACAATCTCTAATATGTTTTAAAAAATCATAAAAGTCTGGGCAAATATTCAATTTCAACATATTTTAAAAAATACACAAATTTTTGTCCAAGTTCCTGGCATTATGTGCTGTTGATGGGACCTGTTCTGACCATATATACATACATCAGGGGATACTTGTAAGTTTTGCAAGGTGTTTGACCTTTTTTTTAATTTTAGTACTGATTGAACCTAATATTTATTTATTTTCCTAATAATTTCTAAATGACAAGTTGAAATTGTTTTTTCATTTAACTTGTAGGCAATGCATATATAACAATTACTTACGACATTTATGTAAATCCTAGAAATAAAATCTTACTACAAATATTCTTATTTTATTCTAAATAAGTTTATTACAAAAATAACAAAAAAAAAGAGAATTATAATGAACGTTTTTTCCTCCAATTGAATAAATTTCACACCTCTGATACAGATAAAACATTTCATAGGAACAAAAAAAAATTATACTCATTTAATAGTTATAAAAAAAATGTTTTGAAAGCATAATTTTTCGTTTAGTGACATGGATGTTTAATTTCTTCTGTATGCACTCTTCGTTTACGTTTAATTAATTTGCATAATTAATTAATTTCGCTTGGTATTTTATTTGCGATATAAAAAAATACAAGAAAAAATGCACAATTGATATTCCGAGAAAATTTCTATAGTAATATTCCAAATTTTGATGGTGTCGATTTTAAAGGAAAACCTATCAATTTTTCGGATGAAACTTAGCAACGTAACATAATATACTAAAAACGTATTTATAATGACTACATGGTATTTTATATTTACGATGTAAGAAATTAATGTTGGAAGTTCTAAAAGTACGGTGATTTTTAATTTTTAAATGATAAATTTAAAATAACTGAATAAAAAGGTGTCGCAAAAAAATGTATCCACAATTTCAATGAATATAAAGTCTGTATTTATTATAAGGATACAGTTCCCTTTCAACGTTCACAATAAACTACACAAATGTATTTTTTTATACTTAGCGTCTGTTTTCAAACTGATGACCATTCTGGTCTAGCAGTTAACATTGCTGGTAACGCGAAGCAACGGAATCACAAACATCGAGAATCATTTCATTTGGTATTTGGGCACATTATCTTTCAATGGCTACATGTAATTCATCAATGGTTTCAGTTTTTTTAGCATAAACTTTATTCTTGAGAAATCTCCAAAAGAAAAAGTTTTCGTACTTCAAAATTAACTTTCATTGTTCAAAACTTAGTCTGGTTTCAGCCATTATTTCTCAACGATTAAATCTAAAACAAAAAAATTCAGCAAGTTACCAGCTATTAAGGTGTGGATACATTTTTTTGTGACACCCGTGTGGTCACATTTTTATGACAACCTGTATGCATATACACTTTCGTAATTGGAATTCTAACACCGTAAGAACTAATATGTAAACATTGCAAATGTTGCTGATGCTGTGGCGTGGAATGGTGTGTTAGAGATATGGGTGGCGTGTGCAGCTTCAGGAAGCACTTGAAGACAAACCTTTTTGGGAGGTATTATCAAATTTTACTTAACACTAAACACGTACACTACACTCCACCTGAATTCGAAGTGTTACTACAAGTATCACATATCGAAATACACACAAAGATTTCTTTTGAGGTCGTTTTCTCTTGGTAAAGTTTTCTTACCATATATGCTTTTCTAAACATATGCAGATGTGGGGAAGTACCACCTTCCTATCCTTACACTCAACTTCAATAATTGTGGGTCCGAATCCAGAGTTAGAGCGCCCTTGAGGAGAGTTTGCTCTCTATACTACGCTATATAATTTGCCATTTTATTATTATTATTATTTAGCTTTCTAAGTCTCACCCACAGTTGTCACTAATTAAATAAAAAAGGATATAGAACTCGCATTAAATTTAGATTTTTCTATTAAAAAGTATTCAAAATCTTTAATAACGCTGCTTTTGACGACTGACAAATTAAACTTGACCATGTTTGATTGCACGCGTATATGGTACATGCAAAAAAAGATCCTACCAATACAATAAAATTTTGATTTATTTTAAATATTGAATACGTATACGTCAATTCTTTATGTGCATATATTAAAATACCAAGCAATAAAATGTGTATTTCTGTATAAAATTTCGTATTAAAAATGTCATTCCATACTGTCGAAACAAAGGAACGCGTTCCCTCAAATATCTTAAAATAGATAAAACGTGGGATGAATTTTTTTTAAATATATACGCCCATTTTTAAGCCAAATATTAATTTTACCCTGTAAATCAGAACTTTTGAAGATGACATGTACATTTTCTTTCGAAATAATTGCTAATAACGAAAATAATATTTAAGGAATTCAACAGCGGCTACGAAAGGTTAAGAAACTTTGATGATTGGTGGACACGATTTAAAAATCGCATGCAATTTTCCAAATAATATTCATATTTAACTATGGCAGGCGTTAAGTTGTTTATGAAATAATATCCAATTTTTTTACAGTCAACCAATGAAATTGAAGCTGTCAATGATTAAAATAGTTTGAATATACAATTTGTTAGACTCATATCATTAGTATTGTTTCCATTTAGTACTCGTAGTTGGTACCAAGTAATCTGATTGTTCCATTGATGATTTCTAAGATAAAAATGTTTTCAATTTTCAATTAAGATACATTTTTATCCTTTATATAATATTTGTCGTTGGTCTAAATACGATATTCAAGAGGTGATTGATTTTGCAATTGACACTTGATTTAATAAGAAATTTGATAAAACAAGTAAGACATAATCGTAAGCTTCGCCTTTTAATAATCTAGTTACTATATAAAAACATCCGTAATATAAACGGGTTATCCGAAAAGTTACTTCGTATTTTTGTTAATTTCAAATTCAAACGCAAAATTTCACCAAATGCTCGTGTACGGCTTTTTTTCTCGATATTTTCAGTCTCTCAGCAATCTTCAGTGTCGTACAACGCTGGTTATTCTCGATTATAACTTTAATTTGGTCATCACCAGCCATTTTTTAACTACACTTGACACACACGATCGCTTACTGCATCATCGCCATACACTGCACATATCTTTCTGTTTTTGGTTTGTGTCGCATTTTTTCCTTTGCGATAGTAAAAAAACATCAATACCGAAATATCTACTTATTTTTAAAATTACGATAAAAAATGCTTAAACAATTTGGGTAAACAATGACAGAAAAATGCGTTAAACTATCATCTTTCATAATAATATACATTCAGCTCGTTTACAATGAAATTAGCAACGAAAACTTTGTCCTAACATCTTTCCGAGAAATACGAAACTATTTTCTGGACAACATAATATCAAACTATTCATCGTTGATATTAAAACAGGATTTTTTTTTCATTTTTAAGGTACCGTTCATCACATCAGAATTGATCACTCGAAAATATTGAGAGGCGTATCCGGGAGACAGATTGTCTTCGGCCCAATACACGAGCCTTCAGATTTAAAAGCATTAGAGTAGGCTGTAAACTCGCGGTTCGTCACCGTAGGGTTTGGTAATACTACCCCGTGTGCGAAGAGTCACCAACCCTCCTACAAGTGTCAAGTCTAGCGCGTGGAAGTATTGTTACCAGACAGGAAGATTTTTTTGCTTATTTTTTTCGGGCACCATCGGGAATCGAACCCGAAACTCCCGAGTGGAAGTCAAGCGTCTTACCAACCAGGCCACATAAGTCGTTCAAGAATTAATGATTGTTACGAAAAAAAAATGCTATGTAATTCTAAGTTACTACTACTTTTTAACAAAGATTAATAGTCTTTTTTTTCCTTTATGGAATAAACATGTATAAAAATATAGCAAAATAACGAAATTGTTTTATTTGGGATTTGAATAATTTGACCATTTTAAATCGATTTGATTTTTAGGTAACGCCTACTTAGAAAAAGGGAAGCCATAAATCAGGAATTGAAATAAAAATTAAGTTCAGCATGTGTGTCAAAAATTTTCGAAATATAAATATAAGAAAAGTACAAATAAATAACGATTTGATGCCTAAAAACAGTTATACAATAAAACGGTGATAAATAAAATGCTTCCTTATTGCTAAATTCCTGCTTAGCAACTAAAAATTCACCTATGTTAGTGTGAGATTTAAATGCAAATTAACGCACTTTGTCAAGGCGATATAATAAACAGAGCCGCCACGATTCGCGATGCGATGCGATGCAAACTCGTTGCCGCGTGGTGAATATAAATAATGTAAGTTTCTGAAGATGCACCGATACTTGGCTTGGCGCTTAATAACTTGTCGGATAGTAGCTGAGAGCAAATAATCTATAGGCACTATGCGTTTACTATTTTGATAATTTGCTGTCGGATAGTAGTTGAGAGCAAATAATCTATAGGCGCTATGCGTTTACTGTTTTGATAATTTGCTGTCGGATAGAAGCTGAGAGCAAAGTATCTATAGGCACAATGCGTCAACTTTTTTGATAATTTGCTGTGGGATAGAAGCTGAGAGCAAAGAATCTATAGGCACTATGGGTCTATTGTTTTGCGCTGCTAAAACAATTAACACTCATAAAAAATAATAAAAGGACAATTTATATAGTGCCGTTTAGAGAGTAGACCCAGTATTATTGACAGATTAAAAATATTACAAATATAAATATGTTATAAATACTCGCATATATTTGTTGAGTGTAAGGACAGGAAAATGGTGGTTGAGACCAGTAGATTAATGTCCAGCATCTTCGTATATTTAGAATAAAAAACATTTGGTAAGAAAATTACATTATATTAAAATCATATTAGTAAGAAAATCAAATAAATATTAGCGGACTTCTGTCCGCTAATATTTTTTTAAAACAAAACCAATAAGAAAACATCAGTTGAATCTCTTCAAAACTTAATTCCACAATAATCCAAGGAAACCTTGTTTTGCTGAGTTGTGGAACCTTGATTATAAATTACCACGGGTTTGCAAATAAAGTTAATTAATTATTTTTTAAATTGAATTGATTTTAAATAATGGATTTCCACCAAAAGACTCAGGAAAAATAAAACAGCATGAGAATACTTACAAATTAAATAATTATCAACAGTCGGAAAAAAAGTAGCAACCTATTTTTTCATATATACGAGTATATGTCCTCAATAAAATACAGGTAAAAGTCTAGTTTAATGGAGTTACAATACATATAATAAAAAAACGGAGAATAATATTGTAGATTAAGACGACCTCCGTAGTCAAGTTGAAACATTCTGTTTTTACTCCGGAGTTTTACCTTCGATTCTCGATAATTAAAAAACCTAGACTCGATCGATTCCCGCTGGAATCCGTTTTTTTAAAGGATTGTAGTTTGGTTTCACTTAAGACCTTTTTAAAAATCTTTCTGGTCGGTTGGAAGAGATAACGTGACAATAAATCGGCCAAGTTTTATTGTACACAACGAAAGTGTAATACGAGTACAATACAAATCTATTAATATTAACCTTAGTTTTGTTAGAAACGGGTCGAGTGTTGGAAATCAAATTATTTTACGGATTGTGCATCAAGTTTTCTAAAAACACAAGGTAGAGGAAGATCAAGAAAATTACGGTTCTATCAAGTGAATGATACGTTAAAAGAAGGAAATGTAAAAAGGTAGAGAATTGTAGGAGTACGAGATGTATAAATGGAGAAAATTCGAAAGATATCTTTGGCGATAGGAAAGTCTGGTTCTTTCTCATCTCTGCCTACTTTGACATCGAAAGGGCGTGATGGTATGTATGTATAATTATACTTAATTAACAAGCAGTAGATCTTTGGAGTAAAAATATAAGGCTGTAAAATACTGAACTATTTATTGGGGGGTAGATTTGAGAAATGTATTTATTATTTTTAAGAATAAAATAAATGAAGCGTTAACAGTTGTAATATGGTGTAATTTACCCAGTGATTGTACATACTTACATAGTCTAAGACAATCTTGATTTTAAAAGGGATATCAGTTTGGTTTTATCTTGAGGCTTCGTTAACAATTTTCTGGTTGACTGGAAGATATTGCCATAAGGCAAAAGGCTCGCAAGAGTGTACTGTACACAACGAAAGAATAGTATAAAACATGTTTTTTTGCTTTATACAACAATTCCCAAACTAATGTCGACACGGATTAAATAAAGTTTTCAAACAAAAAGTTTGATTTGTAATTATTTAGTGACATCTACAGGGTTACATATCCTGTCACCCATTATATTTATTATTTATTTGTAGTTTTTCACTTGGGGTAGGTAAATAGCAACTCCACCGAGTACAACTTTAAGGCTATCATCGATGACCTCTAAAGCCGCTGAAAGCTACAAGCAATTATGCTTTGTGGTACCCAAAATTCGGATAGACATCCCGTCCATCTAAACGAGTATCTTTTAATTAAGTTATAATGTTTCAGCTTAGTTTTCAACCTTTAAATACCTGCGGTGAAAACAGGAGAAATCCGTCGCGAACTTCTAAGGCAAAAATAAAAACCAGTATTTCTTTATATAGCATTTTGTCCATTCGTTTTTAAATCAAATATTATAAAATGCCTATACTCGTACGAGTACTAGCTCCACTACGCTAAATTCAGGCGTACCATGTGTTAAGCGGCAATCATTTTTTCGAGGACCGGCAGGAAATTTCTGCAGACCGGCGATTGAAAACCACTGCTCTAGACCTCTTATACCACGGGCTACCAACCCATGGATTGCGACCCCCAGGGGTTGTCAATTACTAAATAGTAAACTGAAAAAAATGACAGATTTTTTTAACAAAATGTGTTTTATGAGAAATCGTTGACTCAGTTTGGATGTGCTATGTATCAGTCATATCCAAAAGTTAAATAGTTTACTTCCATTTGCCCCTACATATTTCCGCGAGAGTAGATTTTCAACGGTTCTACATATCAAAACAAAGGCAAGAGCCAGATTGAATGTTGAGAATTACACGATGTTGGCTTTAAGAAACACTTGCTGAAATTTGAAGTTGGTTGTCAAGATGCAAGTAAAATCATTGTATTAAATATTAAGTTATAATTATATTCTGGTAAATTAATTTTTAAATGCGTTTTCTTCAGCTTATTAAAATGACTTTTATGTAAATATGGCGGAGGTCGCAGATTACCGGGCTATTATAAAAGGGGGTTGCGACCCGAAAAAGGTTGGGAGCCCGTGTCTAATACGATATTTTCAATCCTGTTTTATACATAAAGTTTTTCATCTTCAAATTTAACGTTTTTTTTAATTCAATTTTGTTGATTTTTATGTGATATGTTTTAAAGTATAATTGATTTGAATTTGTTTTGTATAATTTGTTTCTGCGGTTGCAGCCCTTAAAAATAAATAAATATACGTCCCCGTTCCATTTTTAAGGACAATTTGAAGAATTTGTTGAATTTTTTTTGATTATGTTAAAAATAATTAATTATTGATTGTTCCTAATCGATCCAACAGGTCGGGGTAATATGATCGAGCTTTTGCTGTTACTGATTCTGTGGCGTGAAATTGTCTGTCTCTAACATAAGTGTTAGATATATGGGTGACGTGTGAAGCTTTAGACATTGCTTGAAGAACCCTTTTCAGGAGGATTGCATATTAAGACTACATACATACACTACACTTAATCTAAAGTCGAATGTGTTACTATCACATATCAGAAGATCTACAACGGTGTCTTTGGAGTTGGCCTTCCCTCGGTAAGGTTTTCTTAACAAACATGTTTTTCTAAACATAAGCAGATACGGGGTACTACCTAACCTAATGGTTACAGCTGCCAACTTACGATTTTTATAATCAACTTATAAACCTATATTTATTTTATAATATTTTGAATCTGTCAATAATAGTGGGTTCGGGTCCCGAGTTGGAGCGCCTTTAAGGAAAGTCTGCACTCTAAACGGCGCTATATAAATTGTCATTTTATTATTATTATTATTATAGAATTTAGAAAAAATAAAACCACCGCATGACCCAAAAACTGGATAATTTATAGGCTCCAGACTGCTGTTCAAAACAAGTTCAAAATAGATATTGTTTTTAATTGTGCCATAAAATGTAAGCCAATACAGTTGGAAATAAATTCTGACTTCATACAACTTCCGTGTTATATTTAGCAAACAACATCAAAGAAACCTTGAACAATTAATGTCCAAATAAACTCACACTAAGATATGTGAAATAAAATAATAAATCAGCGATTGTTTTTGATAACAAAAACACATAACATACTAATTTTACTCATTTGAGTAGTTTATCTAAATAGTTAAACTGATTCTGATATTAGATTTGGTCTTGGAGATATGGTCATTTTTGCATAATCATACTCGTAATATGTGCATAATATCTATAACGTCTTATATCTGCCAAAAAGGTCGTAAAAATGTGTATTTCATGGTTAAAATCCACCTTTAAAGAAAATCATTTCACTCGTGTTCAACCAAGTTGATGTTATGTCACCTCAAATAAACGAGTACCAAAACAGGTAGATTGTGGTTTAGAACTTTGTATTTAAAATTTATATATTATATTTTTCACAGTTAATAAGGTAGGGAAAAGTTTTTGGCCGAGATTCTTTCAAATATTGAAAATAACGATTTCGGGTTTGATTTCCGATGGAACTCGAAAAAAATTAAAAAAAAGGGTCCCAGTTCTGTCTTTGTCTGATAATAATTATCGCGCGCTAGACGTGTGTTGTTGCTTCTACATGTGCAGTAGTATTGCCAAAACGTGAGTCTACTTCTTTATTATTAAGCTTTATAAAAAAAACAAATATTTAATTAAACACTATTAATTTTATAGGCATGACTTTGATTACTATTATCCTTTATCTTTTTGTAAATGAAGCGAAGTTTTGAGAAATATTCAGGGGTATCATACGAATTAATGAATTGAAAATTGCAACAATTGGATTAATGTATTACACTTTTGCTATATTAATTATAACTTGGCGGATTAATAACCATATGGCCATTGCTTTCAATCACCCAGAAATATTTTTAAACAAGCTTTAAGTGAAAATCCGACTGGGACGCTATTTAACAATTACCCCTATTTAATCATTAGGTTGAAAAAACATAAGTCTTACCAACTGGGTCGGGTCAATATCCCTGATTGAAATGAAATGAGAAAAACCTTTTGATACATACCGACCTACGCCATTCGGTCTAATTGATATAATTGATCCCTTATTTTCTCAATTGTTCTAGTTCACACAGAACTCTTCCGAACAGGTGATTCGAACCGGTCTTTGTTTATGTGGACTAAGAGAAATAGAGTATAAATTATTTAAAAATAAAATGAAATCTATCGTAACAGATATAATACAGCTTAGAAAGAAATAGAGTATAAATGAATAGCTCAAAAAGTAGAGTATCGTTTTATGTCTACGTATATATTAACCATTATTTATTAACAAGCTCTCATAGAAAAAGCTAATAGCTACATATGTATCGAGTTGTGTTTGTACTCAATTAAAATGAAATCTTAGCTCGGTGAAAGAAAATTCGACAATAATTTATTCAGTTTGGAGTGAAATTTACACAGAAGAAATAACAAACAGGTTCTGAAGATTCTGAACTTAGCATTGGACCATTATAATATAATGACAACACATCCCACAGTGCTAAAAATGTCATTGCCGCAGTCCAGTTGACACGAGAAACTTGAAAATATAATGAGTTCAGTTAACATCCGCGAGAAGATCGAGGCTACTTCGGGATACGGGATACGAGTAATCTCAGGAGTTAAAGAAGTTCGCTTATTTATCGATACTTTTTTAGTTCTTGACAATATTTTCATGAACGCTCAAATCACTTTATTAACCAATTATCACATTTTTGGCGTTACGTTATAAAATGAAATAAAAAAATTAATTATACCAGCAAAATTGCCTTAACATGGAAGTTTTGTTGACTAAGTGCAATATTTTCGGCAACAATATTGTACAATCAATGACCTCCGTGACCTATTTGGTGAGAAACCTGCCTTCCGACCCAAACGTTGTGGGTTCGATTAGTACCATTTTTTAATGGGGACTCTATCTTCTTTCTGGTTAGTTGTAAGAAATCGATACATGAAAAGTTTCCTTCGTTACCAAGAAAAGTTGTAAAAAATTATAAAATCCTACATATGTGTATTTTTTTGTCAACCTCCAAGGACCAATCAACAGAACGCTTGACTTCCAATCCTAGGGCTTCGAGTTCGATTTTCATGGAACTTCATAAAAAAGGGACCCGCTCTGAGTTTTCATATAAGCGTTATTATATCTTCTTGGTTGCCTGAAGGACATTGCTATTGCCAAATTTGACATTCGATAACAAGACTGTCAGATTATCAGGGGAATTAAAGTAAGACATATGACTAAGGGGGGAGGGGGGACTGCACTGCCCAAACTAGAGTGCTCGCATATATCACAGAGTTGCAATATGCGGATGACTTCGACTTTGTTACGCACTCAGAGGAAAACCTTTGAGAGATTATCAGTGTTTATACAGAGATGTATCAGATGTTTGGCCTAGAAATAAATGTTAAGAAAACTCAAGTATGCTTTACAGGAAACGAGGATAAGTAAAAACACACAACAAATGTACATTTTAAATCTCATATTAAAAATGTATAATACAACACATGACGTTTATTATGAATCAATGAATGATCCCTATAAAAAAATATTTATGCCATTGTACAGTCAAAAAGCTCTGTGAAAGCGGTCTTTTAAACTTTAATGTCTGGTTGTCCAAAGGAAGATTGTATATAATTTTATAATAAGAGACAAGCGCAACCAATATTGGTAAGCTAAGGCAAGTTTTGCATCGAGTTGACAGTCAACATCGCATTTGGGTTTATCGGTTAACCGGTGACTTTTGAATGGATACTTGACAAAGGGCCTTCACGATGATGTCTTGCAAATGTATCATTAGTATTCATTAGTTCTAAGATGATACCGCGGAATATTATCTTCGGTGATAAACTATAATAATCCATAAACATTCATTTCATATCTTATTTAGATACTAAGTATTTTTTTAATTCGTTCATATGGCACTCTTCATCATATACGCATTGGTTAACAGTGGCGTAGCAAGGGTTTGCTGTACCCGGGACAACACACAACATCTGTGCCTGTGAATAAGCTGGAGGACCAACTGCCAAGGCAAAGCCTGCGCATGCATTTCAGTGTTTATGTTTTTTTGCATACATCATAAATCATAGTATTAATTTAAAAAAAACACGTAAGTTACATGTGTTGTATACATACAACAAAATTTAATACTGACGTATATTTAAGGCTCACCTGTTGAGTACGATGTAGAAGAGCACTCTAAAATGGTTTGGGCACGTGGAACGAATGAATGATGAAGATTAACAAAACAAAAAATACAGTGTACATGTGAGTGGAAGGCGTGTGAAAGGAAGACCAAGGAAAGAATGGTTGGATTAATTGAATGATATATTGAAAAAAGGATAAGTAGAAAGTCAAAGAAATCATTGAAGTTGTATTAGAAGGTGTATGGATGTGGAGGAGGTTAAGCAGAGAGGCGGAGAGCAGGCTGGCGCTCTGTCTTCTCTGTTTACCCCATCAGGGAAATGGTGTAATGGTATGTTCGAGTATGTTTAACAAAATGAACTATAAATGCACTCTATTATGAAATATGCTAATGATAGTGATTATTTAGTTCAAACCCTTTATATCCGAGTCTGTATTAGGTTTCATTGTTTTAAATTTCAGTAGTTTGAATATAATTTTCATGACCGAAGTGTGACCAAAAGTAAAAACAACAAACGGTGTTTGGAATTTGGAATAAAAAAAAGAGTCTGATGAAAAAGTAAGGATTTAAAAAAAAAGCTACTATTGGTCTCCGAATTTGCGCTCTTCACTTCTGTACCCTTTGGGGAAAAAATGTACACTCTGAAAAAAAAACTTGGCAAGTGGGATAAGATCAGCCTTTAATAGAGATTAACACTGTTTCCATTACAGATTTTCAAAATTATACATAATTATTTCGTCCATTGTTTGTACTTCCTTTCATCTGGAAGGGCCGATACACCGTTAGATTGTGTTTGGAATATGTATGTATAACAAAGAGTGATAATACTTTACAAGTAATTACTTTACACAAATTAACATATACTGAAAATGACTGAAATGATTTGAATTTGAAAATAAAACTTTTGTCGTATTTAGATAACTCGTAGTTTATTTTTATTAATTGCTATTTTTAATATATATTAACGAAATATTTTTTCATTTATAGAAATATATATACTAGTATTAAAAGTGAATAAATTTACTTATAAATCATAAAGCACAACTAATAAAATGCCTAATTCTTATTAATTGTACGTCATATACCAATATACTCGTAACTGTGGTTATTGTTTGTGGTATCTTATTTTGTTTTTCATTTGGTCCCTTGAATTATAAAAGTGCTAATCTCAGCTATATCTAGATTGTTTTTTATATGTTCTTTTCAGGGATGAAAGCATTCAATTGACACATGTGATAAGCAGCTAGCAGGTCTACGGTATCTGAGCATAACAATTGACACATGTGATAACCAACTAACAGATCTACGGTATCTGAGCATAATAATTTACACATGTGGTAAGCAGCTAGCAGATATACGGTATCTGAGCATAATAATTGACACATGTGATAAGCAGCTAGCAGATTTACGGTATCGGAGCATAATAATTAAGCGTGATAGGAGAAGGGAAATAAGTTTTTTATGATTATTGAAATGTAAGAGTATGTCTTTAAACTTCTGTTTTCTTATTATTATTATTATTATTATATACAGGGTGCCCCAAAAGTCACTAGCCTATTTTAAAATAAAATAACTTTTTTATTTCTTAATACTTCACATTTATTCTTTTATAAACAGAAAACACACTTCTTGGAAATAAATTTTATTTAGTTTTGAAAATTACATCCTTTAAATAACCACCATTTTGCTCTTCACACTGACGCGCTCTTTCTAAGGCGTCGTAATGTTTCTTGGCTTATTTATTCAACTTCTTCACGGATGTTGGCCTTCAATTGCTGAATGGTTCGAGGATTGTTACGGTATACTCTATCTTTCAAATACCCCCATAGAAATAATGGTGGAGCAGTTAAGTCAGGTGAGCGTGACGGCCACTTGATTTCCGTGTTTCGCGAATTTATCCTTCTTCCATAAATTTGTCTTAAGAGTTCAATTGTCGAGCGAGCTGTATGGGCAGTAGCACTATCTTGCTGCCACCATACCTCTGGTGTGTACTCAGGACGCACGAAATTCTCTAGCATTTCTCTATACCTTTCGTCATTGACGGTTAGTGCGTTTTCTGCCTCATCTTCAAATAAATAAGGTCCAAGAACTCTTTCCGCATTTACACCACACAAAACCGTTACTTTTACGGGGTGCAGGCTACGTTGGTGGACTATTCTTGGATTTTCTGTCCCCCAAAATCGCATATTTTGTTTATTAACAAATCCGTTTAGGTGGAAGTGGGCCTCGCCGCCCATAATAAGGTTATGAATGAAATCAGCTTCTTGCCTTGCCAATTCTTGGATCTGGATAGCATACGCTTATCATATCCGATAATCTATCTGCTGGCTTCAGTTCCTCCACTAGCTGTACCTTATACGGATAGACATTCAGCATATATTGAATCCTCTGGAGCGAGGTTCGAGACATGTCCAGCTGCTGGGACCGCCTTCGAGTTGACATTGAAGTCTCTTCTTCGATGCTTCGGCGTACACGCTGAATATTGTCCTGTGACCTCCCTGAACGTGGCCTCCCAGCACATGGTAAATCACTCACAGACCCCTGAATTTGAAACCGCCGGACTAAGATAAGTATCGTTTGTTTATAAGCCGGTTTTCTAGCCCAAAAATGACGAGTGTCAGCTCTTTGCGTTAGCACAATTGATCGTTGATTTTCTAGTTAAAATTCGATTATTTTAACACGTTGCTCAGTCGTGAGTTTCTCCATATTTAATTTCCAAGGATTACGCTTTAATAATCTGAAATAAAAAAAATAAAAAAATAATTGTAGAAAGTTATTAGAATTTTAAATCATCTAACAACTTTTGGGCCACCCTGTACTTCCTTGTCATGTATAAAAAATAGAAAATAAATATCAAAGATAAGGTTATAATATACCATAAAAAGATAAGGTGTTCGACTTCAGCCCGGGGGTTTTGGATTCGATTTCCGATTGTCGCCAAAAATAAAAATGGATATTTGTGTGCTTTAAGAGTTCGTCTGGTAACAATAGTACTCCACAAGCGGTAGTATTGCCAACATATGTGATGATGAACGAGTTACGTGCCTACTCCCGTGGTTTTTAATCCGAAGACAATTAATTGAGACGAATATAATGTTGTCTTTCAGCCACGCTCTTCGTCGCATCCACATCATCAATTTGGATTAGTTGAATGGTGACATACGAATTAATGAATAATTTCTAAATTGCATCACTCGTATTTGAAATTGCCTTGTAAGTTTATTCTGAGCAAATGTATGTTTTTGTAACGGAATAATCATTCCAATTATAGCTAATACGAGTATATACAATATACAATAAAACTTGAAATGGCCGTAGTTCAGATTTCAGAAGCATTCTTCGGCATATACATTGGTTTTTCCCTTTAACAAACTCGAAGCGGAAGACATAAAAAAAATGTAAATAATAATTTATTGCTTGGTTTTTCCAAAGGCTATGTTTTATTTTCAAAAACAAATTTTTTGTATATATTATGTAACATTTAATTAAGAAATTCACATTAGGAAAGAGTATATAGTCTTCAATATGAAGACAGGAACCTTGACATTGATTGGTCACGCCTATCGTCTAACTCGGGATCTGTCGATTCGATTCCCGGTGGTAACCATTTTTTCAATACGTTCCAACTTTTCACTTAAGGTCTCTTCAATAGCTAACGTTGGTAGGAAGAGATTGCCATATGGTAATAACTCCAACAGGTTTCATTGTATACAATGAAAGTGTAATACAGTGCAGGAAATGAAAATGTAACATGACCAAATTAATCTAGTTCTTAAAGGAGTGAAAAATGTCTAAAATATGAGAGTATTAATGACAAGATGCGTGGACATGGCAGAAGCAAAAAAAAAATGCTAGGATATAATACAGTGAAGATTTGTTTTCTTTGCTCACACCGATAGGGACTCGGCATAACAGAATATATATACCGTGAAATCTCGATCGACCTTTCTTCGAATAATCGTTTTCCTGCATGCATCGTTTATTTCATCCAGTCCCAAATTAATTCCATATAAAACACGCTAAAATAGATCGTTCCACTATGCATGGTTTTACTGCAATATTCGTTAAGAACATAGTTTCCTTAGTGGGCATTTGATGTACTCGTATTAGGGAGGGGGGGGGGGTTTGTTGACCTCCTTCAGGGAGAGTAGGGGGGCGTTGAGGAGTAAGTGGGCAATAAGAAGACACTAAAAAAATTTGGTCGCCTTTTTAAGCAAACACACGACTATAATTCATAGTCGCAAGAATCACACTTATTAATAGTTCGTACATGTTGGTCCGACATTCGTAAAATGTAAGGTTCGCTTTATTTTACAAGGAACGTATATTGTAAAATGCAAGATACAATCGATCGGTCTAAAAAACGACAGGTCTTAACAAGCGAGTGTAAGTAAGTATGTAATTATGCGCACTTTCGACTTACGCTTGTAGCGGCAGGAATCGGTACATGTTTTGTCAAGTTTACTGTACACTACTATAAACACGTGAGAAGTCACTATTTAACTGTTTTCGAATTATGTGACGAGCAGTTAGTTGGTTATCAGTTTGGTGCTGTGCAAGTGCAATACCTAAATATTTCAGTGCGTATTCGGTGCCTACGGATTACATACAAAGGATATTATTATTCCAATAAGACTGCGGTTTTCATTCTCATTTTTTAAGCTTTCTTACTAATTGTGAAAATATTTTGGTTTGACGCGAATTGTAATTGTTGAATCAAGTTATAAAACATAAGTTCTTCACGGCAAGTTGAAACGCTTGGTTTTCAGTTACTACTCGGGTGAATCCATTGCGATATAGTTCTTCACGGCAAGTTGAAACGTTTGGTTTTCAGTTACTACTCGGGTGAATCCATTGCGATATAGTTCTTCACGGCAAGTTGAAACGCTTGGTTTTCAGTTACTACTCGGGTGAATCCATTGCGATATAGTTCTTCACGGCAAGTTGAAACGCTTGGTTTTCAGTTACTACTTGGGTGAATCCATTGCGATATAGTTCTTCTCGGTAAGTTGAAACGCTTGGTTTTCAGTTACTACTCGGGTGAATCCATTGCGATATAGTTCTTCACGGCAAGTTGAAACGTTTGGTTTTCAGTTACTACTCGGGTGAATCCATTGCGATATATTTTTAAATATATAAATCAAATTTCAAGAACTTCATAAAACTAATTCATTGTTTTACAGATACACCCACGGTGGAACAAAAAAAAAAGAAACGTAAACAATATAATTTCGAATATTTTAAATATGGCGTAATTTAGTCGCACACAAACAAAACATTAGCAATGTACCATGCCTGATTTGCCAAAAAGATTTTTTTCCAATGAATCTACGAAACCTTCGAGATAAGATGGTCACATGAAAGTTCATTCTGTTAATAAAGATAAAGATTTTTCTTATATTCAAGGACTCAAAGATCAATTTTTTGAACGCCCAATGTTGCCATCTAAACAAGATAAAGACGGGTTATGCTATGCACCTCTGATATTTCCTTACTTATCGCTATATCGGAGAAACCGCATAATATTGGAGAGGAACTGATCATACCAGCTGTTAGTAATCTGTGTACTATATTGCACAAGTAAGCGTCTGATATTATCAAGAAAATTCCTTTGAACAATGTCTAAAAAAAAAATATGAAATGCGGAAGTCTTGATTTGTGATTTTTTAAAAACAACCCAGTTCTCTTTACACCATGACGAGTCCACTTGACTAAGAATGAAATTTTACTTTAAGCATACGACCGATTCATAAAGGGAGAAAAAATGGGAATAATTATAATTATTTCGTAAAAAATTGATAACTAACACTAAAGGAGAATTGATATTTCATGTAAGAGCTTTTTAAAGAAAAGGAAATTTGTCCAGCGAGAGAAGGGTGGTATCGCCGGTTTATTTCATTTTTGAAAAAGTCGGCGCCAAGTGTCTTCGTTGTGCATTGTGATCCATCGATGACATTTAGTTTCAAAGAATCTTAGTGATCGCCTGTGTCGTTCATTACAAATACGTAATTACAGCAGTCAACAAAATCAGAAGCCATGCACTCAATGATGGATTGTTTCGACAGCTTTGCATTGAAAACGACGAAGAATTCAATCGTTTGCTACTTTAAACAGAATTAAGGTGGTTGTTAAGGGGTTTCTGTTTAAATCAATTTTATAACCGCTTTGACTCAGTTGTAAAATTTCTTCAAAATAAAGTTGATTGACTTTTTGCGAGAAAAGTTCAAAAGTGACAGGACTTATTTGACAGATTTGTATTTAATGAAACAAAATTACAGTTGCAAGAAGATGAGCTGAATTTGATCAAAATGTTATAAGGTTTTATTACTAATGGTACTAAAAAGGTCGTATATGATTGCGCGGTAATATTATGGATTCTGTGCGGAAAGTCGCTGGTTTAAACCCCGCGCTGTGCTACTACCCTCGAATGACACAGACATTTTTTCCGCCTTGTATTCGGGTGTATAAGGATAAACATGACTTCGGTCAGTGAATTGACATAAGAAGGGCGAGGGGATCCTCGACTACTATAACTAGAAACGACGGTTTAAAAGGTACTTAAAATATCAAAATAAATACAGCTTAATTAAGAGTTCGTCTTCAAGATTATTGTAAATTTTCAGCGTAAGGTCGTACTAGCAACACGTACGATAGCGAATAGTAAGTGACTCGCCTCCTCGAGTGGCTCTAATCTAAAATGCTCCATTAACGGTGCCGAAGACAATACCGTCTCCTGGTTACGAGAGTTAATAGGTTCGCATCACCAATCCAATGCTAACATGTTGAGAAGTCCCATACGAATTAATGAACAACGATCTGATGTCGAATTTACTCTTTGATAGTATACAGATCAGAAAACAGATGTCTACCTAAGTTAATGACAACCTTCGTGGCTTAGTTGATAAGTCGCTTATCTTCCAACCCTCGGGCTGTGGGTTCGATTACCGTTGGTACACGAAAAAATAATTGAAAAAAAATCCAATCCGGAAAGAGTTAATCATAACAATACTAGCACGTGTTCGACTGGACGAGTGTTGTCTCTTGACGGACGGTAGAATTGTTCAAATACCTACTTCATTGGTTTTAAACCCGAAGATCTATTTATTGGGGCAGACGACAATATTGTTTCCCAACAATTCGGATATGTCGAGGGGTACTATATGAATAAATGAATGAATTGAAGGCAATTTACAATTATTCATATTTAAACCGAAGAGAAATATAATTAAAAAAAACGCTGTTCTCGGAACTACGAAACTGTAGAATATTTTAATTTGGAAATGTATTTGTAATAAAACCATGAACATTTGGCATTAATGAGTACATTGAGCTCATTCTCACTCTCAGAGCTCACCTCGAGATCATTGAGCAGCTCGTAGGATGAGCCCCCGTAGACGAGTTTCTCTGGAATGAAAGTGCTCTGCTGGAATGCCTACAGCATGCAGCAGAAGATCAGGGAGCTGATGCTGTTGGTGAACAATTCAGGTATAGATATTGTGCTTATTACGGAAACTTGGTTAAAACCTGTATCTCGTGTGAGAGGCATCGGTGGCTTCACCGTCTATAGATCGGATCGCGTTTCCGGTAGAGGTGGAGGCACCGCGATCCTTATCCGAGACACTATCCATCATACCCAACTCCTCACGCCCGCCCTGATAAACTTGGAGGCTACTGCCATCAGCCTCAAGGTTGACAGGGAGACAAGTCACCATTGTGGCACCATATTGTACCAGCTATCGTTCACTTCTGGAAAAGGACATCGAGGCAGTGCTGGCTTTGGGGCCCAAGGTCATCATGGCCGGGGACTTCAATGCCAAGCACCGTTACTGGAACTGCTTGAGAGCTAACCCGAACGGAACGACGCTGTACAATTATATGGAAAACCACAACTGTCAAATACTCGATCCAAATCAACATACCTGTTTCACCAACCCCCGTAGTCCTTCTACACTGGACATTGCCGTAGTCAAAAACTACCCTAACATCTCTGGCTTGACTGCTCTAGAAGCTCTCTCGTCAGACCACCTCCCAGTCTACTTCACATTGGGAGTGAGGCCGATTGCTAGCCTCAGGGAGCAGTACGACTACGCCAATGCTGACTGGAAGCGTTACAAAGCCTACCTCCACAACCAGCTCTGCCTATCACCTGAAACTCTGGTGAGCCCACAGGACATCGATGCCGCGATATATACCATATCCACCATCATCCATAATGCCCGTGATGAAAATGTTCCCCTCCAAATTGTCACTCCATACAAAATGACTCTTACTCCTCATATCGAACTCCTTATATATCTGAAAAACAAACAAAGACAGACCTACAGACATACACTAGACAAACGTGACAAAACACTTCTAAACGTCCTTCAAGATGAAATCAAAAAAGAAATCCGCCTACTTAAAAACCAGCTATGGCAGAGAAAATTGGCAGCTCTAGAACCGGGTAAAGGTACTCTCTGGCGAGTCGTCAAGGGTATCAAGTGCTCGTCTCAAAGCAAACCACCTCTGCGCACAGCCTCAGGGTTGGCTGTTTCTGGCATTGACAAGGCCTTGGCGGACGTTTACGAGAATACGTACTCAATCACTTCCGACCTTGGAAATGTTGATGTCAACAAAGCTGTCGAGGACACTCTCACCAGCTTTGCTTACTCCCCGACCAACCAAAACGAGGTGCAACTTTGCATACCGTCCGAAATTGGTCGTATCCTTGACAGACTTAAAACACGAAAAGCACCCGGTCCCGACAATATACACAAAAGCCTTCTTAAACAGTTACCACTCAAAGCGAGGATTTTTCTTACTAAAATAATAAATGCCTCTCCTTAATGGCTATTTTCCGAGTATTTGGAAAATAGCCAATATTGTTCCTATCCACAAGCCAAATAAACCTACCGAAAATCCAACTAGCTACAGGCCCATCAGCCTTCTTCCAGGTCTTGGTAAGATCCTTGAGAGAGTGGTTGCCTCAAGGTTAGTGTTCCATCACGAATCCAATAATACATTCCCTTATGAGCAATTTGGATTTAGGACAAGACACAACACGGTCCAGCAACTTACCCGTGTCAATGGGCTTCAATAGGAACAGAAGTACTGGCATGGTACTGCTGGACCTCGAGACGGCTTTTGATACTGTCTGGCATGATTCTCAAACTTCTCCTTACTGGCACTCCACTCTATCTTGTGAAACTACTTCAATCCTACCTTTCCAATAGAAGTTTCACAGTCACCACACATCATTCTACGTCATCCGCCAGGCCCATCCCTATGGGTGTCCCCCAAGGCAGTATACTTGGACCATGTCTATTTAACATTTGCACACACGATATTCCTACTCCCCCAAACTGTAAGCTCGCACTCTTTGCTGACGATGCGGCATGCTACGCATCGTCACTCAAGGTGGATCGAGCTGGTCGCCGTCTTCAGATTGCTCTTGAGATCCTTGAGAAATACTACCAGGACTGGAGGTTCAAAATCAATGACGCCAAAACTGAGGCCATCATGTTTTCCCGAAAAATCAAGGAAAGAATGCCGTCGATGCCCTTATTCATCGGTGGTTGCCTGGTTGAGTGGCAGGGCGTGGTTAAATACCTCGGCCTGCACCTTGACCGGCGACTGACGTGAAAAAACCATTTGAATACCACCAGACAGAAGGGTCATAAGGGCATAGGGGCTATCAGTTCGATATTTCATCGACGCAGCTTCCTTTCACCCAAAAATAAGCTCCTCCTCTATAAAACCCTTATTCGTCCTATCTTGACATATGCTGCACCCGTTTGGGGTAGTGTGAGCAACACGGATCACCTGAAACTCCAGAGAGTGCAGAACAAGGCATTCAAGATATCTTTTAACACCCATCCCAGAACAAACCTTACCCGACTTCACGCCGAACAGCGAGAAGAAACCCTACAACACCACATCCTCGCTTGGACCGTGAAGTTCTATAAAAGCCAACAAAATCCCAGCAATCCCTTAGTCGCTGCCCTGGGGGTTTACGAGAGTAAATCCGACTTACCCTTCCATTATAAGCACAAGCTCCCGAAGCATTATCTGTTGCCTGACTAGTCCACCTACATTATTAGCTGGGACGACCAAGGTCTGAGTGAATGTGATGGAATACAAGTAGCCTGAACGAGTGGACTTGTTTTTGCTAAATATCTAGTTATAAGTAGTATGTAGGTGTTAATTATTTCTAAGATCTCATATATTAAGATTGAATAAATAAAATAAAATGATATGTAGGAAAATAAGATTAAGTAAGTTCATAAATTATAACATATAATTAAGATTAGTTAAGTAATAAATTTGTATATAGGTATAGCCTTGACAAATGTTTGTACAATAATTTACTTTGTTTAATAAAAAAAAAACATTTATGAGTTATCTTAGATAGGTTATAAAATTTTATAATACTCGTACATATGAAATAACAGCGATAAGTCGTATCATTATTTATTGAGTTTATGGAGTGATGCCAAAAATAGGCACATGCATATGAATAGGACAATTGTCATTTGGGCGGGTCATACTCTTATGATGTTTGCTATTTGATGTTTCTGTAAATAGTTGAATTGATAAGAACGCCGATAGCAACGATGAACTCGAAAAATAGCGATGATGGATGGTTGCTAAATTATGCTGTCGTACTTCTATCGAGTGTTATATTGCCAATATCGTCGTATTATCGAAATATCTCACCTACACCATGTATAATAAAACTGGAATAGCTTATTTCATACACTCGATTTTAAGGAAGTCATTTAAATAATTGCTTGTTTTTTCATTAATTCATTCATATGGTAACCCATCAACATATCTGAATTGGTGATCCAAACACGTTGAAGAGCGTGGTCGGGAGACATCGTTGTATTAGGCCTCATTAATCGATCCTTCGGATTTAGAACCATTAGTGCAAGCAAGAAACTCGCTATTCATCATCATTCGCACACATAAAGCGAGTGTGAGTATTGTTATCAGATGAACTTTTTTTATCAAATTAGTACCTTGTTTTTAGTGCCATCAGGAATCGAACCCAAAATCCCCGGGTGGAAGTCAAGCGTCGTACCAACTAGGCTAAGGAGGTTGTTGTTACCAAATATTTTATTCTTATTTATTACTTTTTTATTATAGATGAAAAATATATGAACGTTTATGCATTTGAATACAATTTTTTTAATGTTTACAATGAGTTAGGATTGAATTTAAACGGCAGGGACTGAAAAAATAAACAATATTTTATGTTTGACGATTTCTCTGACCTGTATGGTAAATTTTCCACCCGGGGGTTCCGGGTTCAAGGTACTAATTTTACAATTAATTTTCCACCCGGAGGTTCTGGGTACAAGGTACTAATTTTACAATTAAGTGTCAAAATAAACAAATTGAGTTTCTTCCATGGAACGCAGGAGAATGGGGAGAACATAGTTGATACGGATGGATGGTGCCGCACGCTGGGTAGGAGTGCTGCTGAGAGAGATGAAGATGAAGATGAAGGGCCAGACCATTCTGCAGGCAACCAATACCCATCCTGAGGGCTGATGACGATGTTCTTGTAATTTAATATGTACTCGTATTAACCGAAAATTTATAAAACATTCAGAAAATACATAGTCTCAACGAGATTTCATCTAAAAGTAGCTTCTAATTATGATTAAAAGAAGACAGGAAGGACTTCATAAATTAGACTTTTTTTTCATTCACAGATTTCAAAAAAAATGAAACGACATATTGAAAAATTACACAATATTCTGAAATTCTTGAAATATTATAGGAAAATAGTATGCAAAATTATGCAGTTCAGAATATAGTGTTTACGTAATTGCCCACCGATTAAGCAAAATTGAATGCATAGATGTATGAAGTAATAAATCTGCTAATTGATAGGTATTTTATATGTGGACATTATAAAACAGAACGTGGTGTGAATGCTAAGTTTTCTTTTCCACTTTTATCAATTTGGTTCAGAGCGGCTACACATCAAAGGTGTCGTGAACTGACAATGAATTTTAATTGCTAATTTTAATTACTTTCATGAACGTGTTTACTTTAAAAATATTTACATTCACAGAGAGTTAATGTTTTTCAAGTCAAAATATGTTCGTTTACAGCTGACGGTGATTTAATAAAATAAAATATATGAAGATGAGTTACGAGGGATATTCAAAGGCGTGTAGCGGTAGGAAATAAAGTCAACGGGGCACTAAAACATACACATACTTTAACCAAACAACAAATAAAATTTGCTAAGATAATATTCCACAACAGTATTTTAGTAACAACTTTGATGTATGGGAGTGAAACGCGGACGTGGAAAAAGACTGAAATGAGCCAAATCAATGCTGTATAAATGGGTGTCATGAGATGAATCACGGAGTGACAAGATATGACAGAACAGAGAATGAAGTGAGTAAGGATATAAACGTGAAGTTAAGACTGGTGTATATGAAACTCTTATAAAGTATGTGTGTGTAGAACAAATGAAAGAAGAAATACTGAGAAAACTAATTTGCAGTGCAAATGTGAGTGGCAAGCGCGGTAAAGAAAGACTTGGATCAAGCGAATGATACTTTGCAAGAAGGAAATGTTAACTTAGAGAAATTGTAGGAGCTGTAAAAGGTGTATGGATGTAGATGAGAAAGATAAGTGACTTGATAGGAAAATCTGGCGCTCTGATCTCTGTGCTTATCCCGACAGGAAACAGCGTGATGGTATATATGTAAATTAAATCAACCACATATAAAGTAACACATCATAGCGCTGATTTCCTGTCTGGGTAGGCAGAGGGGATATAATGCAAATATTTTCGGTAACGAAATATATATTTAGCCTCGCCTCCTCCACATTTCCGTGAATTACATTATTACAAAATTGCTTGGTTTATAAAAACTTTCAAAATCAACGTTCGACAATTGATTTTTGTTGTTTCCACTCAAAACATGTGGAACCCAAGTGCCGAACTTCTAGACTTTTCCCACTGATTTGATGGCGGTATGCAGTCATGTGACTACAATTCATCCGCTCAGCCAATTCTACGGTGGTTTGAAGGGGATCTTCATGAATATGGTTTAAGCGGTCCTTATCGAAGTCCACTGGTCGTCCGGAACGCTCCATGTGTTTCAGGTCGAAATTACCGTCTTTGAAACGCAAAAACCATCGACGAGCTGTCCTTTCATTCATAGCATCTTCCCCGTACACTTCACAAATATCGCGAGCAGCTTTATTCCCTCGATTGAACGCGAACAGAAGGAGGCGTCGAAAATGCTCACTTTCGTCTAGTTGACATTCCACTTTGAAGGCTTGTAATCAAATAAAATAATATGTGTAACGTAAAAGCAGACACAACATCTTGTAGAGCAGAAAATTTTCTTTCGAATGACGTATAACCTTCACCATTTTATTTTACTTTTGGTGCTCATTTTTAAATTTGGAAAAAAACGGACACAACTTTTGTTAACACCTAATACTTTAGCGCGGTTTTCGAACCAGCGACATGTATGTGACAGCGCGTTAACATCGCTAGAAAGCATCTCTATGTAATATAATAATTGTATTGTATTACTATTTCGTTGTACAATACAATCAGGCGGGTTTCTTGCCTTGTGGTAATATCTTCAAACCAACCAGAAAACGTTCCAAGTCTGAAACTAAGACTGGAGCTCCTTTTTGGAATCGAACCCGTAACTCCCGGGTCGGGAGACCTTCAACAAAATGTTTTCAGTTAGATCAAAGTGTAAATTACTGTATTTTCATAATTGAAGAATATAAAAACGATTGTTCCCATGTCCTTGTGTAACATCAAGTATAGCCATAGTTATTATGGTTTGATAGTTATTTTATTAATGTCATAGTTACAATATTTTTATGTTTCAAATACAATTTTACAGCAGTCACTTTTTGATATGATTATACGATATCAAATAACAATGACAAATTACATTTTTGATAAGAAAAAATAAAAATATTAAAATTAAAAAGCAGTTTAAGAGTGAGAATGCTCGATTCTTTTAAAATTTATAATATTAAGACTTAATCAATTAGATTCACATATGAGTAAAACTCTCGGTGAAATTAAATGTATTTGGTTATTAATATCATTTTGTATGATAATACACTTTTGATTTTCGTTCGATTAAAATTCAACATTCTTTAAAATTCCCAGTTTCATTCCAGAAACGGACTTAACTCGCCATTTTGTAAATAATAACTTTCAAATATAAGTTGTTGGTTATTTCTTGATTGACAACATTTTATTTTCAAGTATAACATACCTATAATTATGGATCAAAATCGTAACATGGGTACAAAGAGGTTTGCAGATGCTAAAAGGAAGAAACGATCGCGTCAATCAATCACAACTTTCAAGTTTGAGTCTAGAAAAACAGTAACAAGACGACAATATGAAGTAACACAAAGACAAGCACAGCGTCATTTAAAAAAATATATTTCCGTCATTATCGACGGGCCATTACAAGTATCTTAGAAAAAAAGTGTATATTTCGGGTAACTGACCAACTCATTTTCATACAATTCAGTTAATCGAATGCTTGAGACATAACGATTACAAAATTGGTTATGCCCTTTTGAGAAATAAAGAAATCGCCCTGACATTGAAATGACCCGCGAGGCGAGGCGGTTGGCATTCACAGTAAAATATTCTCAGTGCTCAGTCGAAGCCTGAATTTGTGAATGCAATGTAACGGTAAATGGAATTTTCACGGCACGATAACAGTGGCGAGAAGTACTAGCATAAACATTAAATTATCAACAGCTATTTGTTCGCTGTAGGAAATAATGGAAAAAACAATAGGAAGAAAGTTTCAGATTTATATTGTATCATTCAAGTATTTACAAAATTAATCTTTTGTTGCCATAGTTAAATATCTATCGAGCTCCTTGGTTGAGGTTTACTCCCTGCATGTCTATATAACGTGTCACAAGTTAAAAATAAATTAAGAAAACGTATTTCACTGATAAGTTTTTGGCGTAAAAAGATGCCTATAACTTCGTTCTTATAATTTTTCAAAACATACGTGTACGTAAAAAGTTGTTAATCAAGTCAATATGTTACGTATTCCATTCCCGACTTTCTTTTCCTCTTCCCTGCGATTGATGATATGTCACTTTTATTGTTATTATTTATATTGTTGATGAATTTTGTACCAATTTGTAATAATTTGAATAATTTTTGTGACCATCGAACTTCCTTCACTTATTTTTCCAAGATTGTTTGAAAGAGATTTCTACCTAGCAATAAGCTCGGCAGATTTTTAAATTGTGAAGTATTCAATAAAAAAATATGTGTTTTTTTATTATGAAACATCTGATTTTCATTGGAAGAGATTGCAATGAGTTTATGAATAGATATAATGAAGCAAATACACATCTTAATACCTGTCATAAATTTACCATTCTTCGAAATAAAATATCATCTCAAAAACGTTTTTTCGTTTATAATGTATTATAATTTTATAATTTAAGTATTTATAATTTAAGTATGTTAAGTACGTATTATAATTTAAGTATGTTAGTTCATAAGCGAAACAAAATAAATTCAACGTCTAAAATTAAAACATAAAAATTAGGGTATCAATAATGAATCTCTTATCTACCAGACTATTGTTACCGGAAATCCTGCATTAAATAATGATACAGGATGAAAACATCGATAGGGGTAAGCTTAGAAAACCACGAAACTTTTTGTTTAAGTTTTGTAGTTAGTGGCTAACATTTGGCATATTATACTCGTATTTCTTTATCTTTTCATGTTCCATGTCCTGACGTTGGGGATCTCTCGGGAGGCATCATCTCCAGGAAAAGCATGTTCTAAACTTTCAAAAACGATTGTA
The DNA here is from genome assembly GCA_949825065.1 of Odontocerum albicorne. Classification (NCBI taxonomy): domain Eukaryota; kingdom Metazoa; phylum Arthropoda; class Insecta; order Trichoptera; family Odontoceridae; genus Odontocerum; species Odontocerum albicorne. The sequence goes on from OX463840.1 coordinate 26,514,413, forward strand.
CTATATTGTATAAAACTTTCGTTGTATACAGAACCTGGCGGGCTTCTTGAAATGTGGCGATCTCTTGTAACCAACCAGAAAGGTGGTAAATAATTCTTAATTGAAAATCATATTAGAACCCTTATAAATGTCCTGTAACGGGAGGAGTTCAGTGCAGATTTTGATCTGGTGATCTTATGCATACAAATAAAACTGCGTTTACCGCATGACCAAGACTGAGAACTTTTTAGTTATTTAAATATTCTGGATGTCGGATGATGGCAGTAATTAGAGCCGATCTTCGATAAAAAGCGGGCCCACTGGATAGTGATATTAAAAAAAACGGCATCTCGTGGGCGACCAGACGATGGAATTGCTTGGTTTTATTAAATGCGGATTGGGTAGCTCTGGATACGATATTCACAAGTGGGGCCTACCAAAGTCACGTTTCTGTGAGTGCGGAGAGATTCGGACCATGGACCACATCGTTAACAGCTACCCACTGTTTGCGTTTCCTGGAGGCGTGCAGGAACTGCAATTCTTCCCAGATACTGTGACCTGGCTGGAGAGAACACAGAACCGCATTCAGAAGACTCCATATATAACGAATATAGTCGTATAATCGGTGAGGCGCATGGCCGCGGGATAACGCACTGGACTTCCGTGCAGAAGGTGCGCTGTGCTACTTCCCTCGAATCGCTGCGCTGTGCTACTTGTTCCGATCGTCTCACTTCGGTGTGCTATCGGATCCAGCGCAGCGGTGTTGCTGGTGAGTTTGCTGGTGTGCAAAACTCACTTAAAAAAAACCTCACGGCACAGCTTCGCTTTCTGACTGAATCGACGTTGGAATGGCGAGGGGATGCTTAACTACGAGGTCCAGCAACAATGACGTCGATACTTTTACAATATACCTATACCTATTTTTGGCTGTAAGTTTTTACAATATTAGTAATTATTACATTTTTTAAATAATAAAGTATGTGTAATACAACATTTATACGAAACAAAACGTGACCTATTTTTAGATGATAATAAGTACTCTTGAAACGAGAGATAACGAGCGTCAAATGTATTAATTTGATGAACTTTTGCGCTTAAGGGACTGAGTTAACAAGAGATTACCGCGATAAAACCGAACACCTACAATCATAATTAATTACTTTTGTGTACCTATTAGGGTTTGGGACTTAACGAGACATGTGTTTCCCAAACAATTTACCTTCACATAAGTCAATTTATATTTCTTAATGGGGAATATTATATTTCTTTACGAAAAGTGGTGATGTGTCCGAAGATCGGTCCGGATATTTTGTCATCGGATCTTGTTACATTTTTTTGTTTTACATGGTTGGATTGCAGGTCCTACGCTTAACCCTAAATATTAATGTAGGGTCACACATGCCGCTGATAAGCGGATCCACCGGATCCAGCCGAAGGGTCTGAATTATCTCACCCCCCTCCCCTGAATTATCTATCTCGACACCTTCTACGTTCCTCTACGATAAGGAAACTGATGGAAGTTTGTCCGACACCTTCTATATAAAAACTGCAGAACGATAGGGAGATCTTCTTTCACTCTTCCTATTTGAGATAGCTTTAGAAAACATGCTGCATGGCATATTACTGGAGACACGACGCTAGGTACACGAATATGCTGACGGCTTTGCCACAACTGATGATATCACCAAGGACTAAATGTTTACTCTCTACTTTAATGTTATGATGTATTAGAAGAAGTAAACACACTTATACTTCGCATAACTAATCAAAATGAGGTAGAACCTGACATACAAGCATGGATCCAAAATGGCACCAATGGTGTGGTATCCGCCCTTAATAAATTGCTCGTACATATTATTGTATTATCTTAAATAAACAATGAATCTACTCTTACACAACAAACCTGTAATCAGTACTAAGATATTGTTATTATTTTTAGACTTTTATCTATTTTAATCTCTTCATGTGTTGTTCATTTTGTTTGATGTAATTGGGAAAAACTTCTATGAAATAAATAAATAAAATTTCATGATCTTAAATAAACAATCGATCTAGATAACACAACGATAATCTGCAGTAAGACAAAAATGATAAATGTGTATTACGATATTAATCAACAGTTGTAAAGATAAAATAAAAGCCGATCAATGAAACAAACCCAACATAAACAAACTGATCAAATAATACATTTATTGGATCATTTACAACGGACATAAAATAAACGAATGTGGACATTGATTCAATTACAATAGAACCTAATGGATTTGAGCTGTAATTTTTGACCTGGACACAGGTCAATAGGCTGTGAATTGTGTATTGAGTAACACACAAATACAAGCAATACAGTTTGTGTCACCCGACGCCAGTTGTGTGGCCAATTGATCGTAGACCTTGTTGGACATATCAATGCATTGTCTGCGTATTACTGCAGCGCGTCTCGCTTCAGTATTCCACATGTGTGTGGGGCGGTTCGGTTCAGTTCGTTCAATGTTCAAGATGTTCTAGCATTTTTATAATTTGTATTGCAATGAGACGAAGACGTAGAAATTGCACGAAGACGTAGAAAAATAATAAAGGAAGTCGAGTAAATGTAGTAGAAATGTGTGTACTGAGAATAATAGATGGTGTTTCGATGTATGATAAAATAAGATACATAATTAAGCATGAATGTAAGGTAAAAACTGGTGTGTTTAGTAAAGTGAAAAAAGCACGTTGAGTTAGTTTGGACATGTTGAACGGATGGGTGATAAATGATTGATTAAACAAATTATAATGCATTCATAATTGGGAGTTGTGGTATAGGCCATTCGAGAAAAGTAAATGGAATCTTGAAAGAAATAAATATAAGGAGTAAGATAAACAGAACGAGCTGCATGAAGATATTTGTGGATGTGGAAGAGGCGAAGGAAGTATATATTGACAGGAAAGTAGGAAAATGGTGTGGTGGTATGTTTGTATTGCATTAAACTTTTTTGTATAAATTACAAATTTGCGGGCTTATTGCCATTGCAATCTCATCCAACCAGCCAAAAATAAGTTAAAAAGGCCTTACGTTAAAATCAAACTGAAATAATCTTTATAAACAACCGGGTTCCAAAGGGAATCACGAAGAATTATCGTTTTTAAAGACAGTTGTCTTACCAATTAGGCTACGGATGTTAAGTAATTTGCAGAAGTTTCAAAACACTTGAAGGAACCGTTTATTGAAAAACCAATTCTGTAGACGATCTCTCTGGTTATGTTGGTAGAACGCTTGCATTCGCACCCGGCGTATGCTTTCGATTTCTGACATTACCCAAAAAATATGTTAATTTCTGTTTCCTTTTCTACAACAGATCTTTGATTTTCTAATGGGAATAAGTAAAGTGAAATTGAGAAGTTTTCTGAAGTCAAGTGTTCATACAGCATTGCTGTCAAATGTAGAGCATTGGAGAAACAAGTGTGCAGTTTTCAAACAAGATCATAACTGCCAATATACTAGCCATTGTTGGGCAGGTAGACAAAGTACTCTGAAGCGAAGAAAAACGTTAAAAAAAATGGATCTGATATAAAAAACTTTTTATTACCTAAACCCATATATTTCTAAACAAAATTTGTATAGGTCTTATTATTATTATGACAACGCAATACTAGGAGTACTTCCACTCAAAACTCCATCACCAGGACAACACAAATCAAGTCCTTTTCACTTATTATCCCATTTTGACATGTTATCCTTAGTTCTCCTAATTTCTAGAAGTCTGTTAAGAGATTTCTGGGTTATCCACAATATTTCAGAGCATGGTGGCAATGCCTTTACGAGTATATCATAGACCAAATCCACCCGCTGAGACTCGATGTTCCTCTCCACTATTTCATCTCAGCAATGACAAGTGGTTGTTTCATAGGTTTAGTTTCCATAATGAAACTGTGCCTGGATTTCAACTTAGGAGCTGGTGGTTATGCAAAGGATGCCCGGGTTCATCCAACTGGTTGGATGAATAAAATAAATTCTAATAATTTTCAGCTGCATTCGTTTGACGAGGCAGAATGTTATAAACTGTAGCAACAAGTTGTGTCAAAAAATTAACTCGATGTACAAATAAAATCATAATAAATCTCAAAGCCTTTGTGAGCTGATAATTTTAAGGTACACTGGAATGGAACAACGAGTCACGCATTATTCAGAAGCAGTGTTGCATACTGAAGATGATGTCAGATGCACTTGTTCTTTGTTAAATCAGATATTTTAATATGAATTAGATAATTATTCATTTAATCGTTGCCTTGGGTAACACTAAAACATTAGACTAAAGCACGGGAAATTGACCACCAGTTTCCAGGAAAATAAATCGTGAATTTGTTTGGCTTCATATCGTATCGATTGATATACTGGGTGAGACAAAAAACAGTTTTTAAATGATATTTTTAGAAGTGATAATTATGTTTTCTGAATTTGTGTTCTGTTTTTATCGAATTTAATCTATAAAATAAAATACTATAATGATCATTAATTCAACAGCCGTTTTTTGAAGTTTACAACTAACATATATTACTTTTATTTTAAATATTTTTTTGCTTATTTAAAAATATTGTTAGGGGAATAAAATAATAACTAACGTATTAATAAAAATAAAAATGTTATTGATCCGAAATATTGCTTAAATTTTTAAGGCAGTAAATCTTAAATAAAAAAATTGTTTACCAAAAGAGGAAATGAAATCGAAATCACACATCAAATATAGTATGTTGCTAGGGAAAATTTATGTTTTTTGCAGCTGAAAAAATAACAAAATAATACAAAACAAACTTTGTGTAATCATAAACGCAGAAAAATCTATTTTGTTATTAACTCAAAGCAATGCAAAATTAATGACCAACATGCAACGTATATAAAACTCATACTACAAAATACATAAATCAAACAAGTGTCAGTAATAAATATAAGCTATCAATGATCTACATAACTTAATTTAGCAAAATACTGCGAAGTAATAATTCCTTTTTCCTGTAGCATAATAAACAATATATTATAAATATATTGGAGACTAGTTTTTATAACAAGTTAACTTGAGTTGTCATTTTTATCGAGCTATTTTGGCCGATTGAAGTACATCATAGAATGATAATATATTATACCTGACGACACCAATGAGTGTAATATTTGCTATTCAAAATATCTACAAACAAAAAGTTCACGGGGTTGATAAAATCACAAGTAATTTTAGATATTGTTTTCATTATTTTATTGCCTAACAAGTTACCTCTTTATATACGAAATTGTAATTAATTAGTGAAATTTATACATTACGTAACAATTAATAAAAAAAAATTGATTCGACACGTTGATTTAAAAGTACTTTTCATTACCTGTCCCGTCAAAAAATACACTATTTGAAGACATTTAAAATCAAAGTGAATTTAAAATACATACATTGTATAATAAAGGGTCTTTCAAATTGAGCGGTTTTTTTATTGTAATTCTTGGATAAAACACAGATGGCGTCGCGAACTTGCCTGGATCTTGTGGCATTTGAGAAGTGTAATGTATGACATTTATAAAAATGGAGTCGTATACACTACAGCAACGCGTTCAAATCGTTGAATTATTTTATATATTGTAATCTCCGGAAACGATGATATTAATTGGCCACCAAGATCATGTGATCCGACACCGTTGGACTATTTTCTCTGGGGTTACGTGAAAATCCAGGTCTATAAGAATGACCCCCAGTCGATTCCTGAGCTAAAGGACGAAATTATTCGCGTTATTGGTGAGTTAGAACTGCAATTATGCCAAAATGTCATCGAAAATTTTGACAAAAGAGTGGACATCTGTGGAGCTGCAAGAGGTGGACATTTGGCGGATATTGTTTTTTGTGTTTAAATGTCATACATTATACTTCAATGACCAATAAAAAGTTTTTTGAAATCAAAGCAAATTTTGTTTTATTCAAGAATTAAAAAAAATAGAATAAAAAAAACCGCTCAATTTGAAAGACTCTTTACAAAGTATAAATGACCATACATCGACTAAAAGTTTGCATACCTCAAGTCAATTAGAATTCAAAATATATTTCTTGAGTTATTTGTAAGTGTATGATCTTGATACTACGCATGTAGGTACTTGATTTACGATATATCATAGATAAGATGTTAATTTCATTATTTTTGTTATCTTGATATCGGATTATTAAAGAATTCAATGTTGTTGGTAAATAAACAAAGATAAAAAAAAAAACTATTACATAAATCCTAATATCACCAGACAACCTTCGTGGCTTAGTTGGTAAGACACCTGTTTTCTGACCCGGAGATTACGGATTCAGATCCCTTTGGTACCCAATTTTTAAAAAGAGTACATATTTTTAACATTTCGTCGGACGTAAGAGATTGTAACTTGGCAATAAACTAACCAATAAACTCAGGTTGTATTGTGTACAACGAAAGCGTAACTCAGTACAATTAGCTTTCTTGTAACATTGGTTTCAAAGAGATTCTTAATAACGACAATGTCCAGAAAATGTAGGATCAAATACCCAGCAAGAAATATTGAATAACATAGAAAATATTATAATCCATATATTAAACTCGGAAGCTTACTAACTGTTCCATGATTTCAAGAGTTCCATTTATTTGGATACAAATATTCGATTCGATTATCAAATAAATTCTATTCTTATAATACGAGTAGTTGTTATATTGCTGAAGAACATGTTTTTAATGGCAGTGAAAGAAAATTTGTATACATAATACATTATATTGATTCCATTTTTATAATGATCGCTATGCACGGATTTTTTCTGTTACACAAAGTTGGTCTGAAGTTGTTAATTTTATTCGTAAGGAAGAATATCAGTCAGAATTCTACTTATACTCGGATTGGTAGACGATGTCTAGAATATTATTATACTATATATGAGTCGTTTAGTATAAAAAACAGCAATCTGTCGATTTTGCGTGAATTGAGTTAAAACCAAGGAAACAAAAACAACAATATAAGGGTTGTTGTTGTTTTTGTTACCACGTAAACATTTAAAAATGTGTAGTTTTACAATAGGAACATTTCCTCGGTTTTAACTCAATTCACGCAAAATCGACAGATTGCTGTTTTTGATATTAAATGACTCATATATCCATAGTGTCACTCGGTTCGTTAAATACCTCCATATAGGGCGAAGTAGATAAAATAGTTACTACTCAGGTTCAAAAGTTTCTGGCCTCAACAAACTAGATCGTGCATGGACATATATCATGCGAACACGTCCTTCGCATGGCCAGGTGATGTTACTTACAGTTAAAATGCAATACCTTTACCCTCAGTAGTAAGTCAATTAGAGTGGAAAGAAGACGTGATCTTTAATAATATATTCCGAAATGTTAAAACTGGAATATCATATGATTATCAAGTCTTTTTCAAAAGAAGGGAAAATCCCGGCAGAAATGAAACGACGTGATCCTGCCTATAGGAAATCTCTGTAGACAGCTTTCTCGTTCGAAAGAAACTTGATAACCGCGCGATATTCATTTTTTAATATTTCATAATATAATCAAACTACACTTATTCTATCGGATCTAGTTGATATACAGAGGGTACAGGTTTATCACATTTTAATATTTCATAATATAATGAAACTACACTTATTCTATCGGATCTAGTTGATATACAGAGGGTACAGGTTTATCACATTTTAATATTTCATAATATAATGAAACTACACTTATTCTATCGGATCTAGTTGATATACAGAGGGTACAGGTTTATCACATTTTAATATTTCATAATATAATGAAACTACACTTATTCTATCGGATCTAGTTGATATACAGAGGGTACAGGTTTATCACATTTTAATATTTCATAATATAATGAAACTACACTTATTCTATCGGATCTAGTTGATATACAGAGGGTACAGGTTTATCACATTTTAATATTTCATAATATAATGAAACTACACTTATTCTATCGGATCTAGTTGATATACAGAGGGTACAGGTTTATCACATTTTAATATTTCATAATATAATGAAACTACACTTATTCTATCGGATCTAGTTGATATACTGAGGGTACAGGTTTATCACATTTTAATATTTCATAATATAATGAAACTAAACTTATTCTATCGGATCTAGTTGATATAGTGAGGGTACAGGTTTATCAAATTTTAACTGTAACATAAGCTGAGCATGCCATGGGCGTGGTATCTCTCCATATCCGCTATAACTTGTTCATATTGGAAACTTTAGGAACTTAGTAGTATGTAGCTATATCAAAAACCATTCAGTCTATTTGTCAAAAGAAAAATATATTTCAAACAATTATTCATATAAATATGTATTTTATAAACCTTTAAAGTGTAGTTAAGGTTGACGCACAATATTGTTATCAAAGAGTTTATTGGTAGCGACAGTGAACGACTCTTTGACGTAATACGAAGCACGAAACTCCAAATGAGATAAAAGTGAGTGTACGATCATCTTCCAGCGCCGGCATTGAGCGGGCCGTGTGTGTATTGTGTAGGTATAGGTGGTCTCCTCGGCGAATAATAGACTCATGTGATCCCTGTCAAGTGCTCGCTCATGTTTACAGATGTCATTACACAGTTTTATTATGCGGGCGGTCTATTAATAGACTCTGCCAGTCGGTAAGTAGAGACGGATTGTCATAATTTCTGGTTAGGTAGAAACGATTAAGACGACGCTATTCAGACTTCTTATCGATAAGAAAATTGTTGGTGAGATCAGACCAAAATACTCAATTGAATTGTTAAGTCAACCTAAACTTTAAGACGAGAATCTTCGATAGTTTTTCTTTAATAAACGTATGGTGTCTAAAGGTTGTGATAAAATTGTTTTTCAAAGACGGTGAAGGAGATAGTTTGGAAAGGATTTTAGTTACTGGAAGCATGGATGGACGGCGCGTTAGAGAGGATCTTGGATGTGTGCCTACCTTGGATCTACCAAGTAAAGGACCAACGGATCTAACCTTAAACACTGTTTTCCGATCTGCTACTTAAGAGGTGGCTGGAAAGAGATCGCCATAATTTATTATGGGAGTCACGAAGTTCAGTAAAGAGCGATTGGGAAAAAAACGTTCAATAATTTCAGTCAAATTATTGTACTTAACAGTAAAGTTGTTTGGATTTTTTTTTTAAATAAATGTCTACAATATACGGTGAACGAAAAAGGGGGAGATCAAGGAAAGTGTGGAAGGAGCGAGTTAGATAAATTTCAACAGAGCGAAATGCACGTAGATCTGTACTCTCTGTTAACCCGAGACTAAGACTAAGTAAGAGAAGTGACGTGATCGTATGTATGTATGTAAGAAAATTTAATTGAAAATTAGATACTCAAAAAAGATTCTTTATAACTATAATTATAAGGACATATATTTCAAATGTGATGATAAAATGGGATATGGGACACGAGGATAATAATACAAAACATGTAAGATGAGCATTTGCAGTAAAAATTTAGGACACGTAAAAACTGAATATTTGTAACATCTGGTGAGGTAAACTAACTGTCCTTAGTCAAAGGAATTATTGTAGTATCAAACATCTTAAGAACTCGTATAACTTAATTAAGATGTTTTGAAACAAGGATCAAGGAAAACGAAATAAAAAACAAAATACAAGAAGCCAATTAGATATGAATTAGCTCATAATCTGGACAGTATGAATATGCCCCTGAACCAATATAAAATAGGTGGTCAATTATATTTTCTGTACGATTCTGAATGAAAAAAAAACATAAAACGAACACGAAAGCTGACTTCAGAGGATGCGAGTCTGTTTTAGCCCTTTAATATTTATTTTTTTTGTATTTAAGTCGTTGCATATCTAAATGGAGATTTGATAGGATGTTGAAAGGTTAGTGATACTGACATATTACAAAATTTGTAATGAACATCAGGTTATGTGTCAGAAGAATTTTTGTTATAAAATATTTGAGTATGAGATTGGGTGGAAATCTTAAACGTAATGTACATTTTCAGAATACTTGTGATAAAAATCATTGAATTATTTATTAGTTATTGCAATTTAGATAAAAAAAATATGAACTATAAAGCTAAAAATTTTGTTTTCTTATTAATAATTATTTGTATTTTTCAAGATACATTGACAAAGAGTTCCTAGAAATAAAATTAAGGCGTCATTATGTCAAGACATAATTATGTAAGGTTGACTAACTAGCTTAAAACGTCAGTGTGATTGAAAATGATTCTTTACATTATCGAATTATCGTAAATGAAACAAATATTATAAAATTAAATGAGATAACTTCAGTCGAACGCTTTTCTAGAGGGTGTTGAGGAAGACAACTTAATTAATAGAAAACGGTTAATTGCTTTGACCAAATAGGAAAAACCTCATTCTATAGATGGAATCAAATTCTTCGGATGTCATCCATGCCAATGTTTCTATGGCAAAGGGGCACAACCACTTAAGTGATTAAAATGATTAAAATGACATCAAGAGAAAATAGAGATTATAATGGACAGAAAGCTATGATACTTTTTTTATAAAAATATAGATGATAATATGTGTTCATTGAATGAAGCCTAGGTTATGTTGAACTACTTGTTTAGTTAAATAGAAATGGCATTTGATTCAATAAAATGTTAAAAAATAATACCTCTACATTTCAAATGTAGCACTTCCTTTATGAATGATTTTCATAGATAGTTTGAAAGTATCGAAATTCAACTATCGTTCTAAATGTTGTATAAATGAAAAATAAACTGATACAGAATTAATAAAATTCTTTTAGGACATGAGATTGAGGGTTTTGTTTTTAAAAATACTTAAGTAAAATACGCAAAATATGTTCTTAAAGGAAAAAGATAACTAAAAACCGGACAATTATTTTATCAAAAAAACTTCGATATCAAATAAACGGAAGGACTCGAAAGAACCCAAAAAGAAAACCATTGTCTGGTTATCTCCTTAAATTTTCTGATATTTGTCGGTTTGATTAGAAGAAATTAGCTTTGCTAGGTTGTACTGCAGGTATTCTTCGCAAGTGTAATGCAATACAAAGACTACTATGTAAAAAAAACTAAAATGTAAAAAAAAACATAATTGAGTAATGGGGTAAGATCTAAGAAACCAAAGTGAAAATGACAAATAGGTACTCGTACAAAGATAGCAATAAAAACTACATAAAAATGATAAAGATCAATATAAAATGAAAATGGGCATGTGTATGTGTATATATGTTACACGTACTACAGGTAGAGCTCGTTAGTGCAATTTATTCGCGTCATTAGTTGAACTTTAATGAAGTTCTTCTATTAACAGAGTAAAACTATAAAACTGACGGGGCGAGGCAGTGGTTACAGCCCGATAAACACATAAAAACAATATGAATGTTATTGACACCGGAACATTCCACAAAATGAGGAATATTCAGTTGAACATAGAAATGGAATGCTAAATAAATCAATATTTCATTTTAAGTATAAATATCGATCGCTTTGAAGTAAACTCGAAGTATACATATAATACGACTATGAATGTATAAGATTTACAATAACAATTTTAGTAGAATGTTTTTTTAAATAATTTTCAAAGCACTTAAAATTAAAAAAATAGACTTTTGGCCAGAACAAAGATAATTGAAACTTACCAGAAAATACTTGTCACTTTACATATCTTCATTTGCGGTTCACTCGGCGCGACTGTGATACGATTTCCCAAGAGTGATCAGACATACACCATCCTTAATCACGTTCAAGAGAGTATTGAAAAATGTACATTACTCTGAATACCATTTATTCTAGTTTTTCTTTGTTTCCCTTCCTTATCCTTGAACGAATTCCTTCCATTTAATTCTACTGTTATTGCTCAGATATTTTTTTTTACTTGAATTTAAACATTTTTTTTGTTAAACGTGTTATGAATTAAAACGACTTCATGTATTCAAGAGAAGCTGGTTTGTAAGAAAAAAATTCCGTAAAAAAATAAGCTATGTACATAAAATAATAAATAAAAATAAAATATGATTCGTAAAATGTGTTAACATTTAAATTATTTGATTATCAACATTAAACATAAGAAATAGTTCAAGAATATTTTTATGCATACGTTGTGAATATTTTTATTCATACAGATTTGTAATAATATTCAAAATAAAATGTGTTACATTAAGATTATATTAATGTCATTTTTGTTGACGTATAAGTAATGTCGTTTTTGTTGATGCGCCATCTTTAAAATAGTCTCCTTCAGTCTGTTAGGCAGTACGGACGTGTTATAAGTTACTCTTGTGTAGCGGCTAGCGACTCGTGGCCTTGAGACAAAAAAAACGGTTTCTTTTATCCCTCTGAAGACAATGGAAGAGACGTGTCCGTCGGAACAACATCTGCGGAGCTGTATACTTTTTCAATATCATTTGAAAAAGAAAGCGACAGAGGCTACGAAGGATATCTGAGAGATTTACGGTGACATATTGAATGTCAGGAAATGCCAAAGATGGTTCAAAAAAATTTAATCTGGCGATTTGTGTTTGGAAAACGAGCCGAAGCAGCCTTGAAGTCTGCAATCGAAGACGATCCGATCGATGCTGACCATTGAAAAATTATCGGAAAAAGTCGGTACATCCTGGTCCAATACTCAGAGGCTCCTAAAGAAGTTGGGCAAGATTAAAAAAGAAGGTGTTTGGGTCCCACACGCATTGACCGACCGCAACATGGCTCAACGGCTCAGCATCAGCAGATTATTGCAAGAAAAAGAACAATTAAGTCCATTTCTTTGTGACTTAGTGACTGGTGATGAGAAATGGGTTTTCTATTCAAACGTAACGAAAATAAAACAATGGTTAAAACGCGGACAAAAGGCTGTTTCAATCCCTAAACGGTCATTGCAATCTAAAAAAGTGTTATTGTGTGTATGGTGGGATTCTAAAGGAATAATTTACTTCGAACTATTGCCACAAGATCGGAGTGTCAGCAGAGTTTTACTGTCAACAGTTGGATAGATTGAATGAAGCATTGCACCAAAAGAGGCCAGCTTTGGTGAATAGACGCACCATTACTCTTCAGCACGATAACGCGCGACCTCATGTTGCGAAATTGACGCGTGAAAAACTTCAGGATCTTGGTTGGGTCACCCAGTTGCATCCTCCATACTCGCCGGATCTCGTACCATCTGATTTTCACTTATTTCGTTATATGGAACATTTTCTAAGAGATCAAAATTTTAATTTCTTAGAAGAGGTGAATACAACCCTTTTAGACTATTTTCAGTCAAAACCCGCTGAATTTTACAAGAAGGGCATGGATGATTTGAAAGAAAAGTGGCAGAAGGTTATAGATAATATGGGGAATTATTTTGTATAAGAAAATTTAAATAAAGTATAAGAAAAATTGTTTTGAATATTTCATTGAAAAAAAAAACGACGTTACTTATGGGTACCCCTCAGTAACGTTGTTTAAGATTATATTAAGATCCTGCGATGTTTACAAAACTTATTGTGAATTAAAATAATAAGTTGTACTGCGAAAATACTTCCGTACTATTTCAACATTTCTTGCATAGTATTTGAACTTGAAATAAAACACAAGCACACATCAATCTTTCAAACTACAACATGAAAACGGAAAAAAGTCTATATTATGACTGAATTCCATTCCTATTGTTTTCTCATACTAGCCTAAACAATTTGATTACTTTCCCTAAATATCTGAACACATGCAAAATGTGGATTGTATCAATTTTGTAAATGTAGAGATTTATATACAAAAAAAAGACCCACCCACATATTTGACCTGTTTTGAGAGAATCAAAAAATTATTGCATCACTTTGTAAAGGATTGTATTATTTTTTTAGGACTGAATTTAACAATTACATACTCGTATCATACACTCGCACGATTAAGAAACTTGATATTTTCACATCGATTTTATATGGTAATTTTAAATAAACAAGGCAACACAGAGATGTGATTTTAGAGAAGTCGTGGATAGGTCCAGTTGTGAATTAAGAAAATTTGAAAAGATGATGATACATCTATTTATACGGACTATAACAAATATAATCGCTACCATACTGAAACACCGAGTTAATATGAATTATAACAAGTTTTCTTGACGTACAAATGAAAAATAAAGTCAAGAGTGATTACTGTTGATTACAATATTAAAGAATAATGAGTAGTCATTATACTAAAAATAACACACACTTATCATAAAGTTCTTATACGAGTAGTTGTGGTCAATGGAACGCGGTGACTCAAGAGAACGCATATTCAATAAGCTTCTACGAGTATGTTTTGCATAACATTGTTAGAGTAAAAACATACACACTTTTGCTGTTTTTATTAGATTAAGTTTTCATATTACAACAGTTTACATAGAAATTATTATAAGGATAATAATATAAATATTTACTCGTATATTGCTGATATGAGTTTTGAGATAATGATACGCCTAGCAAAATTAATAATTCTTACTGTTTTATCAATAGTACGCGTGGATTTCATTATTATTATTATGTATATTTATGTACGAGTACGTAATAAGGTCTGAAAATTTCCGGCTTGAACAAGTCAGAGCGTGTATGTACAAATACCACGCCCATGGCATGGTTAAAATAAAATATCTTTACCCTCATTAGTATATACGAGTATGTAGGTAGCGCCGATAGAAGACGTGTAGTTTTGTTATATTGTAACATATTAAAAATTTAACATCGTGCAATTATCAAGTTTTCTTTTCACAAAAAGGAAAAAATCTGGCAGAAATTAAACGACGTTTAGATGCTTTCTACGGAGAATCTTTTACGTTATATTCCACAGTGAAATACATGGGCTAAACAGTTTCACTTAGACAGATAATCTATTGAAAGTGACCCTCGTCAAGGCAGACCAGCAGAATCACTCACTCCAGAAACAAAATATAATTTATAATAGTATTCAAAAATGTATTCATCATTTTCAAAAATGTATTGGACTTCAGGGTGAATGTATAGATTTTTCTTGTTTGATTATCTCACCTTTTTTATATCCTAGGGAAGGAAACTTTTGGACCTTATAACACATGTTTTACTTCAAAAATATATCGTTGGAAAAAGTATCTTTGTTCAACGCACTATTTAGAATATACTCATTACCACCATATTCGTTCTATCAGGAACACAGGGGTTCTAAAAGTATCTTTGTTCAACGCACTATTTAGAATATACTCATTACCACCCTATTCGTTCTATCAGGAACACAGGGGTTCTAAAAGTATCTTTGTTCAATGCACTATTTAGAATATACTCATTACCACCCTATTCGTTCTATCAGGAACACAGGGGTTCTAAAAGTATCTTTGTTCAACGCACTATTTAGAATATACTCATTACCACTCTATTCGTTCTATCAGGAACACAGGGGTTCTAAAAGTATCTTTGTTCAACGCACTATTTAGAATATACTCATTACCACCCTATTCGTTCTATCAGGAACACAGAGGTTCTAAAAGTATCTTTGTTCAACGCACTATTTAGAATATACTCATTACCACCCTATTCGTTCTATCAGGAACATAGGGGTTCTAAAAGTATCTTTGTTCAACGCACTATTTAGAATATACTCATTACCACCCTATTCGTTCTATCAGGAACACAGGGGTTCTAAAAGTATCTTTGTTCAACGCACTATTTAGAATATACTCATTACCACCCTATTCGTTCTATCAGGAACACAGAGGTTCTAAAAGTATCTTTGTTCAACGCACTATTTAGAATATACTCATTACCACCCTATTCGTTCTATCAGGAACATAGGGGTTCTAAAAGTATCTTTGTTCAACGCACTATTTAGAATATACTCATTACCACCCTATTCGTTCTATCAGGAACACAGAGGTTCTAAAAGTATCTTTGTTCAACGCACTATTTAGAATATACTCATTACCACCCTATTCGTTCTATCAGGAACATAGGGGTTCTAAAAGTATCTTTGTTCAACGCACTATTTAGAATATACTCATTACCACCCTATTCGTTCTATCAGAAACACAGGGGTTCTAAAAGTATCTTTGTTCAACGCACTATTTAGAATATACTCATTACCACCCTATTCGTTCTATCAGGAACACAGGGGTTCTAAAAGTATCTTTGTTCAACGCACTATTTAGAATATACTCATTACCACCCTATTCGTTCTATCAGGAACACAGGGGTTCTAAAAGTATCTTTGTTCAACGCACTATTTAGAATATACTCATTACCACTCTATTCGTTCTATCAGGAACACAGGGGTTCTAAAAGTATCTTTGTTCAACGCACTATTTAGAATATACTCATTACCACCCTATTCGTTCTATCAGGAACACAGAGGTTCTAAAAGTATCTTTGTTCAACGCACTATTTAGAATATACTCATTACCACCCTATTCGTTCTATCAGGAACATAGGGGTTCTAAAAGTATCTTTGTTCAACGCACTATTTAGAATATACTCATTACCACCCTATTCGTTCTATCAGGAACACAGGGGTTCTAAAAGTATCTTTGTTCAACGCACTATTTAGAATATACTCATTACCACCCTATTCGTTCTATCAGAAACACAGGGGTTCTAAAAGTATCTTTGTTCAACGCACTATTTAGAATATACTCATTACCACCCTATTCGTTCTATCAGGAACACAGGGGTTCTAAAAGAGTCTCCATCCATGTCGGTCCACATCCTGACGCATCACTTCCTTTGAAGCATCACTTCCTTTGAACCAGTTCTGAAGCGATCTATAGCTGTATTATTTCGAATGTTGTATTTTAATTATATAACTCAGTATTTCGGTGACCCCTTAAATCTTTCAAGGCATTTTGTGGCTCGGAAATAAAACAAACCCATTTTTTTGTCATATTCTTTCTGTTCATTTACTAGTAAATTGGTGATATGGGACTATGGGAGGTGTAGAAAGAAAGATCTGAAAATAAATACTGCAAAATCCAAAGTCAAGGTGATAGTAAAGGAAGGATGTGTCAAAGGAAGATTAAATGGGATTTATGGGCGAGTACTGAAAGATTTAAGTTGAAACATTCTCCTATTTAGGTAAAATTTTCTCAGATTATGAAAGGGTTAGATGGGTTGGTCATGTAGGATGAATAAATAAAGAAAGATTAACAAAACAAATCTACAGTACAAAAACGAGTAGAAAGCGTGGTACAGGAAGATCAAAGAAACTATGATTAAATCAAATTATACTATTTTGAAAGAACGAAATGTTAAAAGTCAGAGAAATCATAGGAGTTGTATGAGAAGGTATATGTATGCAGAAGAGGTTAAATATGTATGTCGCGATAAAAAAAGCCTAGCGCTCTTTCCTCTTTGCCTACTCTGTTAGTGAAACGGCGTGATGGTATGAATGCTTAAATTAAATTTCATCTCTGTCCGTGGTATTTGACCTTCTCTCGATGCAACTATCCTTTTCACACTCTCACCTGGGTACAGCTCTTTCATCAAAGTAATGATTTCATCCATTTTTTAGTGTGTGTACAATTTCACTGTAAGGGAACCTTATTGTGTGATTGGAGAAGACAACTGCACGTTCCTGTAAAAAAACTCAATACACTAACTGTAAATTTTTGAATAAAATGTTTTTATTGTATATTTTTTAAACCATACTTTAGCTTATGAAATCGATCGATAGTGAAATTGGTAGACGTTTATGAAATATGCGTAACGTTTGACACGTTTTTTTCAATCTCTTTTAATTCAATAGTTTTTTTCGAATTCAAAATGTTGATAGTCATTGAGAAATATTCAGGAAAACTATTTAACACAAGGCCACGGCGCCGAAATCTAGCACATGCATGTTATTGGTTTTGACTTTATAAAATTTAGAGCACACAGTAATGAAGAAAAATACAAATACATAAATATAATATATTAACGATTCAAATCAGATTTATAGAAACAAAATGTATCATCATATAAATACGTTCATTGTCGGTTCTGTAACCACTCAATTAATTACTCAAGTAGGAACATATTGAGATTTTTTTTTAAATCACTTAAAAATGATTTATTATATTCATGCATATTAATTATATTAACATAAGTTGTGAATTTTTGTGTAGTGGGTGGATTTGTATACTAATTGTAGCTAGATTAAACAATCGAAAAGCGCCTATATGTGGCTGAGAATATACGTCAAGGGAAACTTAACGATGAACAGTGTAAAATAATAAATGTATAGGGCGTCTCAAAAATGTAAACACACTTTGATTATTTATTAAAACAGTTTCAATTAAGATAAATTCAAGATTTCTAATTCAAATTAAATAGGAGAGATGTGTAATAATTTTGAGCTATCTCATGTGTTCAAACAAGTAGCTGTTCTAGTGCAGACACCGCTGACAAAGTAGTTCTATAAATTTGCAAACATCATGAACAATTCGTTTGAGATATTTTCTTTCAATGACTGCTTTAATGTAATCGATTGTTGTCGGTTTTGCGCGATAAACTATATCTTGTAGGTATCCGTATAAGAAAAGGTTCAATGGAGTGAGGTCTGGTGAATGATGAGAATATTCATTGCAACTTCTTTGCTCAATCCATATGTTCGGCAAATTTTCATCAAGATAAGGCCCTTACATCATGATGGTAGTGGGGATGTTCGAAATAAACATCTCATAAATGCGTGTCATGACGGAATCATGGAGCAGATTCAAATAAACGGCACGTGTTCCAGTGCTATCAAAAAGAATTACCCAATTAAGCCCAACGCTGGCAACCCTCACGGGGAGCAGCGTTGATGGATATTCTTCAAACTTCCTTCTGAAACACTTTCCGTAGCATTTTAAGGATGAATTGTCATAATTCAAAACAAAACTTCCTTTCAGCCAAAATTATTCGTGGGCTGTAAAAGGGTGAATACATTTTTGAGGCGTTCTGTATACACACGAACGTGCTCAATCAGATTTTCAAAAGTATAATTGCTCAGCACAATTGGGAGCCAACAGCTATGGCAAATGTCGTAATATATTTCTAAATACGAGTATTATAAATAGAGAAAAATATCTATGCTCTAAATGTTACATGATATGCTTATAACCAATGAACTAACGAATTAATCTCCCGTGGTACCAGATAAAAATACCCGGACCTTTCACGTAGTACCTTTGATACATTAGTTTGCGAGTAACACACATTGCTGGATTGAACATTGACAATTACCTTATCATATTTGACATTCCAGTTAGCATCTGGATTTTATAAATTTTCCGCAGTTATATAATCGATTATCCTTAATGCGCGCATTAAACTATGTATCGAAATCCCTTAAACTACATGGGTAATTTGCTCCAGGAAAACAACACGTAAATTAAAACTGCATAAATGGCACCATTGAATACAATGTATCTTTACATATTTTCGGGTATTCTATTTTTACTTAGTTTCAATAGCTTTTGTTGTATTCTCAATGATTATATAAGTGGTTACTGACAACTAATAAAAAGTATTTTGATGAGATCATTGCAATTTATTTATGTAAAAAAACAAAGAACATTACATTTGCTGTATCTATTCAAAATCAATATCGGTGAATAAATCTTCCATAATACGCAAAATAAGCTAATACAACGCACTAATAAATGAGGCTAGAGAATAAACAAAATCAGAGAACCTCCGTTGTCAAGTGATTGTGACAGTCGAAACCATAGGCAAGAAACAAAATAATACGATATTGCTAGTAACAAAAAATAATATAGCCATTTAGAAGCCAAACTATTACTTAATAGATGTCCATATTATGTATTTGAAATTAAAGAATTAATAACGTTAAAATGAATTCACGTAAATGTAGGATCACTGTTTATGGCTAAAATAAGTTAAAATAATAAAAAAATTATGTGTCGTTTAAAGATCAAACTATCTTAAAGGGCGCTCTCTTAACCTGGAATCCGAACTTCCTATTTTGACAGATTAAAAACATTACAAAATAAATGTATATTAGTTGAGAATATGTATACTATATAAGGCGGTGGTTGTGGCAATTGCACTGCCCCGCACCTGTATACGTTTTACAAAATATATTTGGTAAAAAACCAGCAGAACATTTACTAAGGAAAGTTTTCTGCGGGGTTTATTCGAATCTACAAAGTTTCTTTGTAGTACGTATTACTACAAAAAAACCTTTGTAGACCTTCCGAAATATGATGATAGGTAGAATGTAGTATATATGTGTAGTGAACTTCAATACAAACAGACAATGTTTGAAATCAATTCAAAATGATTTGATAGTTGGAAAAATATCTTTAGTATTTTTTTTTGTCAATTTCCAGTTTCGTATACTTCTTCATATACATATACCAAATGAGTTCACGGCCATTATTCAAGAAGAAGAAAAGAATTTCCAGTTAAAGCAAAAAAGTCAAGAGAACTTGCAAAATAATATTTTTGAAATTATTTTAAAAGTAGTGTAGTATTTAATTTGCTCCGATTATCAATATAGGTTTTTGTAATAGGGCGGAAGGAGGTTAATAATGTAATTTCAAGGTATATTAGTAAGAAGCAGTTATTGGGTAAAATTAGACACTTACTTAACAGTTTAGCTTATATTCATCTTTAATAATTACACTTCTTTTCAGTGAACGCCTTTCTACTGCATTTACTCGGCTCTAATCGTTAATTTTCCACGTTTTTCTCTCATACATATATACGAGTATATTGGCACTAATACGCTGCTTTCAATCATAATTATAACATACGAGAATATAGGTATATTTTGGTTTCATTATTTAAACACATTAAATACACATAAGACTGATAACTAAAACACTCAGCAAAAAAATATACATAAGTAACTTAAAATAAATATGACGTGTAATCAAGAATGATAAACAGCACACTGTCGCTTAGTCGGAGTGGCAGGAAAAAAAGCGAGCAGGATAATCTAATAACAATTTCTTCATAATAATCATTTTGTGTCACAGTATGTGAACAAAAATAAGGATAAAACTAAGAGCATAAAAAAATTAAAAAGTAACAATAATAAATCGCCCGATATGCCTGCGTAATTAAAAAAAATTGACGCGATGCGCCCGTTCGCTTGCATAAAAGTAAACATTGAATCTAAGTGCGTCAAAATAATAATTAGCGAACACGTCATCGATCGGGATTTCCGGTCGATAACATGTTCGCAATTTTGCCAGTTTTATTTTCTGTTATATACAATATTATCAATTTCGGCAGCTTCATTTTCTGGTACATATTCTGTCATTGAATGAAAAATTATATTTTAGTTTTTAAATAATATTTCGATATGTTAGTATCATATAAAAAAATGTGATATTTTACTGCCTCAGTTAATCCGCAACCTGGTTAATATGACCCCGTATAATCGAGAGACTACTGTAATTCTATTGTAGTTGGTCTGATTTCGAATAATATAAATAAGCTTTGGACTCGTATGCTAATGAAGAAGACAAAGAAATATGCCAAGTTATCGTACACATGTTTCATCGGACAACAATAATAAATTATCCTTGCAAACAGGAAACGTTTACGTAAGTAAGTACGGTGAGTCAATTACGAAGAGGCCAAAACTCGATTTATGCTTCACTCCGACCCAGCGAAACATGATAAATCACAGATAAACACTAAAATATATAAACAGGGTCGCCAAAAATAGAATCACACACCACACACTTAGAAATTTTTATCAAGGAAACCATTATATTTATCATTTAAAACATTTCTTATGCAATTCCAGAAGCAAAGCTGGAGTTTTATGATTGTGCATTAATACTATACTACTTCGTCGTGGATATACAATACAATAGTTTGCTTATGTAACAGTAAACTTTTTATACGTGCGTTGTTAATATTTTTGATTTATTCGATTAAATATTTAAATAATGCGTTAATTTATTCTAAAACTTTAGTTATTAATTACGTTTAAAACCACATGATATTTTCCAAACAATATATATCGTTGTTCTGCGAAAAGTATTTAAGTCCAAATATTGAGTTTTGAGACAAATGCAATTTAAGTTTCGGAAGGCGATATAAAATCAAGTTATATGACTTTTTATCTTTTCATAACAGCGAAACCATATAACTTTTGGACATAAATGTTTTTTCTATGTGTAGATATTTTTATTTAAAGTAAAATGGCATCAAAAAGACATTTTAAGCAAAAATGGACTTAAATGCTTTTCGCAGAACAACGAAGATATGCACATATGAACTCCGTGGCCTAGTTGGTAAGATGCCTGCCTGTCATCCAACTCAAAAGTTGCGGTTTTAATTCCTGTTTTATTAAAAAGGGTTTCAATGTTACACCACTCAAATAATGTAAGTTTAAAAATATTTTTGAAAGCTTTCAAGGTATCAATCAGCCTGTCGACACTTTAGAGGTACTCGTATTCGATTCTATGCTATAGAGGCAGTCACTTAAATCGACCGAGGAAGCTAGTATAATATTTAGTTCCTTTTACTTATCGGACAATAGATACAGCCCACCCCACCCGACTCCAATTCGATGGATAATTCCAGAATATATAATATTTATTGTTTGTTTGAAAGTGTATCTATTCACGTAGTTTGCGGTCTATTTAATATTAATAACACATTGACATACTTATATGAATAAAAAATAAATGATGTCGCAATAGGGTTATTAACTATACGTTTTTTCTTTTTTTTAGAAAAAAAAATGAGCCAATTTTTTTTATATTTTTTGTTTTCTACCTGATTAAAAAATCAATATGAATAGTCAAATTTCAAATAACCAGCAAACACTCATTTGTGTTACGTAACCAAACAAGTTTGACAGTAGTATTCGTTCATAAAACATCGTACAATTTTGTCCATACAAGCTCACGTTATCACTAATGGTTTTTACGTTTTTTGTCAGTTATTAATTATTTTTATTGAAAGAAGTGCATTACAAGTACTGTATAGTGCCTAAACGCACAAATACAACATTAATTTTCTATGTTTAAAATGATTTATTTAAAAGAAGAAAAAAAATGCTCTACATTAATAAATATTAACAAGTAGGTTGCAAATACCATATTGTGAAAATTAAGAACTTCCTAATTTTTCGCAAGTATAGATCCGTAATTTTATGAAACTCTTGCACACCACAGTTAACAGTTTCAGCAACCTCATTTCAGACCGTCCAACCATATTCCAACTGTTTTTCTACTGTAAATTTGCATTCAATGAATTCACGTGCAACTGTTTTACTTCTGTTGAATACTGTTAACATATCGGCGAAACGAGAGCATTTAGGGCTGCAGAGTAAAAAAGCAGTTGTGCTATTATGCAACTGAATGCACATAGAGATGATGCGTTGTTTGCTTTTGGTGAATTGGGTGGGGTGCTTTGAAGACTGCTTTTTGTACAGGTCGAGGCGGCCAGCGCCTGGGTCGCGGCGGGTGGTACGAGTACTATGTGCCTGAACTGTTGACTAAAGAAATGTGCCTGTTAATGATATTGCACTATTTTACTGACAGTTTTCTTGCGTTGGATCTTTTTTGTATTGAAAATTACCATATATGGATGCTTTGGGAGTCGTCATCTATGCAGACGAATATGTATCCGCCCCCCTCTCTGCCCCTTCCTACATACATCGTACATACTAAACTTTGTTAGTGCGATATCTCCAATATGAAAACCGTTTTGTTCTTTCTTAATATCTGTAAATATACAATATAATTTAACTGTTAACATCCTAAATATTTTTTTGGATGCCTTTTTAAGTTTTTATATATTTTTTTATAAATATATCTAATGAAAGATATACACGCATATACGAGTATAATAAAGAATATCACTCTGAAATGGTTTAGGTATGTAGAATGAATGCATGAAGAAATACAAACTAAATATACAGTGCAAATTTAAGTGGAAGGCGTGGTAGAGTAAAACCAAGGGAAGTGTGGTTGAATCAAGTAATATTTTGAAAGAAGGAAACGTAAATTATTTGAGCAATCGCAGAAGTCGTATGAGAATATATATTGATGTAGAGGATACGAAATATGTGTGTGGCAATAGAAAAGTCTGGTGCTCTGGCCTCTCTGCCTACCCCGACAGAGAAGCGGTGCGATGGCATGTATGTATGTATTTTAATCTAAATATGTTGTAACCACAATATTCTTTTGTGTAATTATTCCAATATACTCGTAATTAATTTGATTCGTGTATTATGACATAGAGAGTCCTGAATACAGAGAGAAGTTTTTTGAATTTTAAATTAAATGCAGTTAATCTGTTGAGAGCTGATAGGGATAGGACTGGCGGTCTTTATGGCGGTTTCGTGAAAGGGTGGGAACTTCTCTTTGCCAGTTCTCCAGCTAAGCAGGAAACAGTGTAGAACGTCAATTATAAGCAAGTAATTATTTAAAAGTCCTACGGGCAAATATTAAAAACTTAATAAATATTGTAAAATATAAAAAAAAAATATTGTATATTTTTTAATGAAGAAAATTCATTCTATATCTTAAATTGTATATTGATGAGATGCCTATGTAGTTACTCGTATGTGCGAGTTAAACGTTCAATTTTGAAAACATTTGCGCTATTATTATCTCAAATCGTTAGTCCGAGAGCTGAATTATAAATTATATTACTCCTTTCAATTTATACAATAAGTTTATAACATTTCTTAACTTTCTTTTAGTATCAGCGACCCTGCAAAAGCTGAATTCTTCCTACATTATGTTAGCTGTCCATCCCAGTAACACTGACTAATATTAAGTCTAAGTCGAACTAACTTATAAAGGTGTAAACAGACTGACTACCTGTGATGGAATAATTCATTAGGTCACGTACCAAATATATGAATTATAATAGTTTTATTCAATCAATATTTAGAATAATTACATTTTTTGTTTGTATGCACAATAATATTATAATATTTTTTCTGATGCAGTTAATGGTATCAAATTATCAGAAGGGTGTTAATATCCGTCGCCTAGTTGGTAAGAAATTTGTCTTCCACCCGGTGGTTTTGGGTTCGATTTTTTATGCCACATACAATAACAAAAAATCCCAATCTGGCGAGAGTTCGTCTAATAACAATCCTAGCTTGTACTAGAAGTGTGCGGTAATATTATTAACAAGTACGAATTTCGAGATTCATGACTTTTCCAGTTGTTATAAAATTAGAATGCATGATTAATTGGTCCGAAAATAATATTATCTACCAGCCACGTTCTTACCCACAAGGACATGTTCAAAACTAAGACTACAGTACAAATGGATGAATGAATATCCAGAAATATTGTATTGTATTACACACACTTGTGAATTCACTGGCATGTGATAATTTCTTCTAAACAGCCAGAAAGGTTTTACATCTGAATGTGAAATTTGAACTAGAATCATTTTATTTTTAATTTTCGGTTATTATTGCGAAAAGAAACAAAAAAACATTCGAATGGAAAACAAGCATTTTTCCCCTACCTACCAGATCATTTCGCAATATCTGGCAATCAACCATAGTGTGTTCAAGAAGCCATAAGTGAAAACGATACTAGGATACTTTTAAAATAAATGGGTATTGACGGGAGTCGAACATGCAATCTTCGGACCGGAAGACAGGCGTCTTACCAACTAAGCCACGGAAACTATTACATCGATTATAAAATAATGTGTTTCGTTGAGACTAGGGAGTATGTGATGAAAATTAGCTCAGGACCTCAAGTCAAATGAAAGAGGACGAAGCGTGGATTATGACCCCCGGACCAGCACTTCATGTGGCGTTGCTGGTGTGGGCGCATCTGTGGACCGAGAATGGTTCTTCACAGTCATCAGAAAATATACCGCAAACTCGAAGCTTCCCTTCAATAATAATTTATTATATTTATATTTTATTAGTCACTGTGAATCCATCGTTTTGCAAGACAGACAGGAGACAAGTACAATATTAAAAAATGCAAGTGAATTGAAGGAAAAGTTTGTCGTACCCTTCTATTTCACTGTGGTCGCGGAATATCCAGAGGAGTGCAGTCCAGTGTTATGGCGGTGCGGCGCGATGTATTTATAGAGCGGCCTTATCTGATAGCGGCCGCTTATCAGCTGCGGCGGGCCACGATCGCGCAGATGCGTTGTTACACTCGTTACGATTCGCAAGCCCAATTAAACGCTGGACATTTACTGAGCCGCAGTCGACTTACTAAATGATAATAAATTAATACCTAACTAGAAGTCAACATGTCACACAATTATGAAAAAATTAAATGTGTTAAAGATATAGAACCTAGAACAGTTCCATAAATACCGTTCTCAAAATACACAAACCTAGAGTTTAAAAACGTTTAAAAATATAGTGTATTTTCATGAAAACAACAATTAAAATCTTTATCCCAATTTCTCAATAATTAGAGTTTTTTAATACTTAAATATAAGCGATTAAAAGACGATCTCCTTGACTTCCACCCAGGGGTTTCGGATTCGATTACCGATTAGCCAAAAAAGGGTGTATATTGTACATACCATCACGTCATTTATTTGTTGGGGTAAGCAGAGAAGACAGAGTGCCAAACTTTTCTATCGCCTCTTTTTTCGGCTCTTCCATCTTTACACATAGCTCCTATTGTTTCTCTTACTCCTTATATTTTCTTCGCCTCCTTCATATCTACACATCTCCTTATAGCGCTCCCTCTATTTATCTTACTCCTTAACTTTCCATTTAAAAAAAAAAAATCATTCACTTGATCCAACCATACTTTTCTCGGTTGTCTTCTGCTACTACTTTCACTATAAATTTGTTAAAAAATATTATTATTTTACATAATGTAAAAAACGAGCCCCAAAAAGAAAATAAAAAAGAGGTAAAATTATTCGTTTCTTAACCATACTCGTACGCATCCAGTACTTTTGCTTTTTCCCATTGGGTAGTGTTGCAACAACTGCAATGACGAGTCGCGAGTTCCGTTCCTACTCCAATGGCTCTTAAACATATGTTAAGACTTGATTGCTGGGGCTGCAGACAGCGTAGTCTCACGGTCACGCTCTTTAATATGTTCGAACTACCAATTCGAATATGTTAAAGGGTACCATACGTGAAAAGAAGAAGTCATTATCATAAAAAAACATTAACATATATCTCTTTATGCGAAAGAAAAATACGATGTGAATTAATTTCATAAATAAATTTAAAAATGACAAACATTTAGCCGACATATAATTTATAATAATAACTGTATTACAGTACACTTTCTTTGTATTCTGTATAAACTCACATTTAGCCGACACATAATTTATAATAATAACTGTATTACAGTATACTTTCTTTGTATTCTGTATAAACTCACATTTAAACAAAAATTCATTGAAAAACGAGGTATGATCAATCGTTAGATGAACGCAGAAATTTAGATTGGGTCACGAAAAAGCAAGATATTTGGTATTCCTTCTATTTATAGCCCAGCGCCGTATCAGATAACGGGGCGCTTATCACTTAGCGGGAGCACGAGAGCACGGGAGCACGGGAGCGCGGGAGCACGTCAGTGCACATATGCAGCGGACATACACATACATGTTGTAAGATTTGACACGAGTTGCAAAGAGAATGAAATGTTTTTTTGCGTTTCGGGGTTGAAACGCAAAAATGGTTGAAATAAATCATAAGCCATTTTTATCATAATTCGAGTGCAATTCTAAAAAAACGAGAAGAATTCCATATTATACAATATATGTTAGAGAAAGAATACAAAACCGTGCTTACATGTTATCACTTTATCTTCAAACTGCATGAAAAATCGAATTAAAAAAAATCTATGTTGTGAATTAGTCAAAACTCAGCAGCTAATATGCATGAAAATGCCGATACTTCATGTAAGATAAATAAATGAGTATACAAAAAACTAACCCACATTTTAGCTGTTCTGAGATAAATGAAGAAATACCAAACTGAAGTGGCCCTTTGTAAATGATATTTCATTTTTATTTCATCAGAAAAAAGTTTCATACTATCGGGAGGATTGTTGTTTCATACCAAGGTTAGTAGTATATGTAATTGTATAGAATACTTTTTTTTAAAGGTATTTAACCATGAAATACCCATTTGAATATCTTGATATACTTAAACATGACGATGGATCTACGTTTTTTCGATATTTTAATATATAAAAATAATATACTTTGTGGGTTGGGTTCCTTTAGCGTATGTATATAGGTCCTTATCCAGCTATAAAGAACATATTTTTCGATATATATTGTGAGTGTACACCTCTAGTTAGCGCTATGGTAAATAAATTAATATAATACGTTATATTACTCATCGGTAAACAGTATTTACATGCGATATTGTCGCTTTTCTGACACACCAAGTCTACTATTATGTGAACGTGTTTATTGAAAAACCTGCAAATATCAACAAATTTAAATCTTAATGATAATTTCAATTTAAACTCCGAGCAGGGCAACTAAAAATAATTAAAATTGTTTTTTATTTGCCCCTAAAGTGATGAGTGTTCCTTATATCACGGGAATTAAGAAGGTTTCACTATAATATTGTCTATTTTGAATGTAAAATAAGATAATAAAAATATGTGAAAGCTTTTCCTTAAGGTTTTTTTAATGATACATGAAAAAGTCTCCAACTAACAGTTTACTATTTCTAGGATATTTCAATTTAAAAGTTGAAACTCTTTTCAAATATATTACTAAACCATATATGCACCTGGTTTCTAACACATTTTTCGGTGGTGTGAAAATAGTGTTTCCCATTTAAAAAAATATCATTTTCGAAATTTAGGACTTATCAACTTGTGCCAGAAACCGGACGACAATATAATAATAATTATTACAAATCTAATCCAAGATTTCTTATTGAAGAATGAAGCGTTTTTTTACAGGACATCTTATCCAACTATTGAGAGAATTTTCAAAGAAAAAAACAAATTTCCTATATCTAATCCAAGAATGGAAAGAATTAACAACTTAAAAGAAGTTCAGTTATCTTTGATACGTCTAATCTATAAACATTTTAATTTTTTTAATTTATATATAAATGTAATCCTATCCACATTAGTATGGTTTGTGTAACAGTTAAAGCAAAAAATGTAATTATAAGAGATTCAATATAACAAATTAAACTAAAAAAAATACAAATTTTAGATGATTTAAAGCTTCTGCAGATTTTTTGCAATCGACTCATGACTAGAAATGTCATTATATTCATTGGTGAAGGCAGACATGGCATTTATTAAATTAAAATTGCCAAGTAAAGGACAACCGAAAAACACAAATATCTGTTTTCTTTTTTAAAGAATAATTTGATTTGATTGTGTAATCAGTTTTTAAGTAAACGAAGGAAAATACATGTGTTTAAAAGCGGAACTCAAGAAGTGACATAACGATCGCGGAAATCTTTGGACAAGTGTGTAAACCAGACTGTTTAAACATCATGATAAAGCGTGAGTGTTCATATAAATAACAGCTTTGTTACTGTCTATCACGTGCAATTCGAGTACACAAATTTACTTTGTGTGTATACAATA
Source organism: Odontocerum albicorne (assembly GCA_949825065.1). Taxonomy (NCBI): domain Eukaryota; kingdom Metazoa; phylum Arthropoda; class Insecta; order Trichoptera; family Odontoceridae; genus Odontocerum; species Odontocerum albicorne. The sequence continues at coordinate 26,543,833 of OX463840.1, forward strand.
TGCACCTTTAATGACACAAGCTGTCAGAATTATCATTACATTCGGTTATGATTTATAAAAAGCGTAAAAAACATACCTATTAAATAGTTCTTGACCTAACTCAATGCGGAGTGACAAGTTTTTTCATAAAAAAAATCAGCTGTAATGATCAATAATCACTCGGGTAAGTGAGTATTGATTATTTATTTTTATTGCTTATATAAAACAAGTTCAATACACTTATATCCATTAGACATGCTGCTATAAGTTAAAAAAATGATACTTAGCTTTAATTTAATTGATTGATTCCGTAAAAAAAGAAGCATATTTTTAAGGAGTCGATAGTGGTTAAAATAAATAAATTAATATCAGCGCGTGCTCTACAAAACTGTACAATATTTTTATAATGTATCTTATGTAAAATTTTGTATGTTTTTGAGATCAATTAATAGTCATTGGATCATGTCTAGTATACTCGTATACTCGTATATCGAGTCATTCGATCTTGTCTAGAAGACATATAATTTTTTTTCCGAACAACTATATCAAGATTTTTCCATGCTATTTAAACACAACATATTTTTTTTTTATTAAACTGTTCTTAGCGTTTAAACAGCATTGTTTTATTTGTGAGTTTACTACGCGTTGTGAAGAGTCCTGTCTTCTTTGAATTTGATTCTAAAAGGTTATAACTACATTAAAATGCTCAAAAATATACTTTCACGTTTACATTGAAGAAAGAAGTTGGCAAATAAAGAGAGTGTGTGGTTGGTGGCACTTTAGAGCAAGGGGTTGTAGGTGGAATCAAGAAGTTGATGCTTGAATAGGATATTAGGAAAATGAAATTATTTTTTAATGTGGTAGATTTAATTTCATGCGTTTTGGAATTTCTAAGATATCCAGCTGTAAGCTTTATGTGTAGAACCTGCAAACCGCGATCGATTTCAAGCAAATATTTTGTCTAAATCAAGTGGTTAATCAATTATGAATAATTGTTTTTATTTAAATATCTCAAGCGACTATAACTTTTTTTCATATTCTCTATTGTCTACAACGATAATCAAAGACCTATTTTAAAAATATGACATTTTTGGAACATAGCAGTACCTTAGAACAGAAGAAAAAACAACCAGTTGAAAAAATAGAGTTATTCAACCCTCGTGCATCTTCGTTCACAAACACGATGAACAACTGATTGATATAGAACTAATTTGAAAGTCGAAGAATAGGACAAAACAGATCATGATCTGGTTTTAATTTATTTGACGTCAATTTGCGATGAAATATATAATTAAAATATATTTGAAATAGGACAGGATACCTTAATAAGTATCTTAAACAATTAAAAGAAGCTTTAATGGAATAATTACAAAATCTTAAAATTTGTTTGAATGATTCATTTCTCAATGATTTTTGTTTAATATTGTGTCATTAAGTTAAAAATCGGTTAATTACCCAACATTATACCGATTTTACTGAGTCCTACTTTGTTGTGAGTAAATATCTGATAATCTTAAGTAAATTGCATAATTAACTATCATATATAATGGCCATATTTTTATCATACAGAGTAAAAATAATCAATAATAATCTAAAAACAATTGTGGTACTTGTATTTGAAAGTCTATTTCTGGGTTGAGCTGCATTGCATGGTAGAACTATATTCTATGGAAATATCATCTGAGAGGCATGATATACTCAGATCGACTAGATTCGAGAGTGTGAATCACTTTTTGAGAATGAATCCAGTCAACTGACCCAATTATCTCAATTATTCGTTCGAAAGCCCACATTTCATTAGAATTTATATATAATGCATTCCTTAGAAAGAGGTGATTTTTGTTATATTGTGCCTTCATATGTAATAAATGTGGTGACTCTTCGACAATAGGAGATCGAGGAATGAGGAGCCTTTGAAGTTCTCCGCATAGATATGAGAGTGAATGACTGGTGTTTTAATGAAGAGTTGTTTGACATGTTTAATGTTTTAATGAAGAGAGTTTAGTGTTTTAATGAAGAGTTGTTGGACATGATGTTGATGAGGTTGCTGAGATTATGATGCAGTTGGATTCGTAAGTATGCGAAAGCAGAGTATGCATGTTTAAGCTGAGTGTTTTATTTAAGAAAATACATAAAATTTGTGATTATGGAATGAGAGTACTATGTCACAGGCCATGTCGTCAAGTGTTTTTCTATATATGCTAAATGGTGGGGTTGTGCATTATGTGCTTGCCCTTTTTGGTTTGCCTTTCCATAAAACGATAAGATATTATCAATGTTGTATTATAGATAAAAAAAATACAAATATATGTGGTTGATCCTACCGGGGATGGAACAAACTTCTTCAGGAGTACCGAAAAACTAACGATATAAAAACGTATAAGATGTGAAAATGATAATTTTTGGAAAATGCTACACGGCAATTTATGTGCCCTTTGCGTGATTTCGGGCACAAAATATATTAAATAAATTAATGTATATATAATGAATGCGCTACATAAATTAAACCAAATTTAATAAGTCTCAACATTATAACCAATAAATGTTATTTCAATAATAAATAGTCTTCTGATAAATATGTTTCCCGTTCAAGACATCCTTTTGACGCCTACCCCCTCATCATATTAACCACTACTCCCCTCCTACTCTTTTGTACATATTACAATTAGAAAAAATATATTTTTGACATAATTTTGTTCATCTTCACCTGACAAGGAAGACGGAGGTCTTTGAAACCGGCAGTGAACTCAAATAAAACAGTGATGAATAAAAAATAATAGTTTTAATTATTTTATTAAAAATTCATAAAGATGACACCACAGAGTGAAAGAAATGTATTTTCTAAGATTGAAGAAACAAACAAAATTTGATAAAATGCCGTATCAACAACTCTTCAATATTTCATAGATTGTTAATAAGACAGCTGAGAGAATGTAGGACGATGAGAAGCCGTTAAACAATCTCTTGAACAACCCAGAAACATAATTTCATCCAAAATTCTATTTTCGAGGAATTTAAATAAATGAAAAATAAGTACAAGAGTCGGCGAAGTCCCTAAATACCAACGCAAACATTAGTTTCACGATAAACCAGCTACTATGTGCTTGCCATTATTTGCACTAGTTATTTTTAGACAATCGTATTTTTCTGACACGTTTACATTTAAAATTGAAAAAAGTTTTTTTAAACCTTGAATGCTATAAATACACAAGTTAGAGAATAATCTATGTGTCTTGCGTCTTGAATTCACAATCAAATTTTAATTAAAAAATCTGAAAAACAATAATTTCTTTCCGCTGTTGGAATGCTGCCGGTTCGAAACCCGATAAGTACGATTTTGTTCTAATTTATTAAAAAAAATTTTTTTTTGGAATGAAGAAGTTGAAAGTTTTTGTCGATTGAAAATTGTATTTGCATATTAATACAGTATTTTATGAATAAGAAATTTCCACACAAAAGTGAAAGGTTCTCATTTATTTCAACACAGTTTATGTTGAAACTAGGAAATTTACTGTCCAACATATAAAAGCGGGAATGAATATGTGAATTATGGAAACGTGGTGTTGCAAGAATGTCAAGTGACAATTCAAGAATCTCTCAAGAATACACTATTTCTAGGGTTACGAAACTTAGATGAAAATAAGCAACGTATCTGTTAATAAACTATTTATCAACAATATATAATTTGGAGGTCTCGCAAAAGATACCGAACAGGATAAAACAAGCATGTTAAGAATTATCATTTGAGGAATAAATACCAAGACTTGGTGAATTTCGACGTTGAAAAGGATGTGTGGAAAAAAAACTTTGGAAGTCTTGGTTGATATGATTTAGTCATAATTTATGAAGGTTAAAAAATACTGCCTCCGGGTGCATTAAGGTGTAGTCTGAAGTAATAGACAGAAATATCAAAATGTACAAAGCATGTGTGAAGCTAATCATGATTTACGGAATAGAGTTCAGATCATATACAACAAAAACAAAAAGTATGTTCAGAACTAATGAAATGAAAACCTTCAGAGCTTTTGCAAGCAAAACGCTTAGAAATACGTGGAAAGGATGGATACGACAAGGGTTTCGTACGTGCCAATGTATGCAATACCCGCTGGCATTCCTCCCAGCAAGACCTCCAAAAAATGGATGGATAGATGGGAGTCAACATCTTCAGACAAGCAGAACTGATAGTCGTTGCTGCGCCTCGTAGTCGAGGATCCTCTCGCCACTCCAACGTCAATCTTGAACCGTTTTCTTACGTCAATCGTGTGATCTGTGAGAAAACAGCCCGATCCTAGATGCGCATTCCCTCCCGCAAATGCCACAGACATATGGACCCTGCTGAGCCGCCTGGTCATGCTGACGCATGTCTGCAGTCCTGATAACATACCACAGCTCTAGCTTGAGAGAAGGAAGAATAAGGTTTAACAGATTTCTCCTAATATACCCAATACAACGAAATAATACTAGCAAAAGAAGAAAAAAATAATTAACTCATATACTCGTAACTAGATGCTATACTTTGAAATGGTCAGATTTTAGAAAATAACGCAAAAAATACACATGAAAATTGAATAAGTTTTAAGAAATTATTACTTATTATGTAATGAAACTTCGGAGTCGATGTTCCAGATTAATGGCACAGCCCGTCCTCGGAAGTCATACGTTCTGTGTCGTCTTCAACGCGCGAACACATTTATCTTCTTGAAATTACAATAAACTCTGAAAACTTATTTTTCAATCATGTTGAACAACAACTGTGAATATATCAAATCTCTCAACGCTAAAAATAGTAGCAAATAACAGATTTAGTCAATTTTGGCAGTCACAATGTGAAACAAGATATTTTTTAGTTCCACTATCAAAGTAAAAAAAGGAATGATGTTAGCACGCAAGCGTCTAGTTTGATTATATGATTTATAGTTCATATTTATTTTAAGTGTAATACTTCAGAAATGGATTAGGATTATTTGAGGGGCACACCAACAGAAATGGATTAGGATTATTTGAGGGGCACACCAACAGAAATGGATTAGGATTATTTGAGGGACACACCAACAGATTTTAAAGAGTATCCAATTTAATGATTTTATAATTGAAATTTGGATGATACGCTTAGAGGATAAAATATTTCAAAAAAATATAAAAACAAAGAAAAATTGCTCACAGTTTTATTATTTGGTAATTCCTTTCTTATAAAAGGTAACACAAACCCTCCTAATCTTTAGAAAAAGTGTAGGTTATTGAATAAATTTAAATCACTGTCGAAGTTGTAGAAGTGGAACGATCAAGAGATAAAAAATTATATGATATTTTTTCGCAAAAAATACTATTCATACATACTCGTACATACATATTATCACGCCGTGTCCCTTGCGGGGTAGGCAGATATAACTGATATCCACACTTTTTCTATTCAAGCACCTTTCGCATTCTCCTTATTTATATATCGCATCATGTAAACTTCTATTATTAATACTTATCATTTTTAAATTACTACCTTTATAAATCTGGTCCACTTGATCTAGTCACGTTTTCCTCGGTCTATCTGATCCACTTCTGACTTGTATACTCGCACAGTCATTCTTTCGTTATTCATTCTTTACATATGTCTAAATCATGTAACGTTCCTTTCCTAATTTTACTTTAAACATCCATTTTATACATGTTTTTGATATCTTCATTTATTTTTCTTTCATACATTGACACTACACATTTTCTTAGTGCACGCAGCATTAATCTTACATTTATCCTTGTTCTACCATGTCAAGTTTCACTTCAATATATCAATGTGGCTACCAATACACTCATATGTATCGTCATTTTTGTTACTTTTGATAAAGTGTGGTTGTTGGAGATTACATTATGCGATCCATTTACCTTGATCTCTGACACTACCCTTTTTCAATTCGCTCATCACACGTTAACATACTACCCATATATGATAACATAACTCGTTAACAAAAGATACTATTCAAATCGTGATATTGAAAAAACATATAACTATTCGATCGATTGCAATGTACGAGTACATGATTGAGTTGAGTTGTAACATATGTGTATGAACTGATTAAAGTTTATTTTAATTTTATTCATTAATGTGAACATGAACATGCTGTATAATAATGGGCTATGTTTAGATATATACTTTGTTATAACTGCAAATGACTTTTTTAAACAGGAAAAATATTATATATAAAAATATTTGATAATTAAAAATAACAAGTATTCAATAATAAAATATGTTTATACAATACAAATTTTTTTTTTTTAATATCAACAATAAAAAATGCCAACTTTTAAACATTATAGTCATTATTAACTATATAATTTATAAATAATATAATAATTCAATAACTTGAGGCTTGAAGCTTAAGAACTTGAAAACAACCCTTTTTGGGAGGTATTATCGAAATTGATGGTGGCATATGAACACTACACCTAAAGCTGAATGTGTTACTATCAAAATATATCCGAAAATCTATAAAGTTTTTTGAAGATAATCGGAAGATCTACAAAAATTAAAATTTGTAGTTCGCATTCCCATGGTAAGTTTACGGAGTTTTCTAAACAATTATATTTTTCTGAACATATGCAGATGCGGGGAAATACATAATTGAATGGCCGCAGCCACTATTTTCCTATCCTTACATACATTTATAATGTAATAATTTTTTAATCTGTCAATAATAGTGGCTTCGAGTCCCTAGTTAGAGCGCTCTTGAGGAGAGTTTGCTGTCCAAACAGCGCTACATAAATTGTCCTTTTATTATTATAAACTGTGATTTATAATTATATATTATAGTCAATACCTATAGATCTATGACGATTACCAATCTATATTGTGGATGTTTTACACCAGTGCTTATTTTGCTCTATTATATTGTTTCCAAAAAACACCCATATTCTAAATATTTTTTCTTGTGGAATATCAGACAACTTATAGATGGCCCGTGGTTGATTTGTCTGATTTTTGGTTGGGAATTAGTGTACTTTAAATCAATGTGTGGATCAGACAGCTTTGCATACAATACGTCCGAGTGGGGCTTGGCTGAGTCACCACTTAGTAAGTGCGGGGAGATCTAAGCTATGCTTGGACTACAAAGTAAACAGTTGTCCATTGGACGCGTTTTAGGGAAATCTGTATGAGCTGCATGGCTTGACAACCATTCTCTATCTTGGCTGAAAATGATGCATTTCGTGGGAGAACAAAATAAAATGAATACTTATTACATAATGTGTCATAATAACCATCACGCCATGTTCCCATTGCCCCAACCGATGTCCATCTCATACTATCCTGCCACACATATTTTGCTTTAGTCACGTTCGTAAATGTCATCATGTATACTCTCCTATTATAAAGACTTTTCACTTTTTTTAAGAATTTGGTCCAAACACGGTTTTCTAGGTCTTTTCGTAGCTTGTGACTACTCGTTTACATTATTTTTGTAAATCTTTCATTATTCAGTCATTCTACTTTGCCAAAATATATACATACTATATTACCAATTCAGACCTGTTGAAAATTCTTAAATTGTTTATTTTTTATATGTAGATGAGCAAGGATCAAACAAAAAACAGTGCCACCTGGTCAAAAGAAGACAAGAGAGGTGTATGTATCCTTTTTTTGGCTTCACGAACATGGGCTCGTTTGCTAATGTTGACACAAAAAAACGACACATATTCTAAAGCGTGTGAATTCTATTCATAGTTTACAAGGGCAAAAACACATACCGAGTAAAGAAGGGCGTATCAAAATTATTTATAATGAAAAAATAAACAATTTGTTTCTATACGACTATATTTAAAATTAGATAGATATTGTGCCAAAACACCTGTCTCAAGAAAATATATGAGTCGTTGCAAATCAAACTTGGCTAACTCCCTTGAACGTTAAATTGGGAAAACCGATGTTTTTCATTATGTTTTTTTACAAATTGTATTCATATAAGTATTGAGCAGTTGTTATTTTATTCACTTATTATTAGTCCGACCTTAACACTAAATTAAAATTCTTAGCTTTATTTTTACTATAGAAATTGAAAGTTATAATCAAATTTCCTAAATAATTATCGAAACTTTTGGTCTCATTAATTGAAGAGATCTGACTGAATACAAATAATAAAATTTTAAGGTTAGAAATAAGTGTTTAATATTGAGGCTAGACTATGAATTTGAGCACTAGTCTACAGATATATGGTGTATATGATAAAAAAGGGTCGCTTAAGCTGATAAACTACTAAAATAACGACGGGAGGGCGATATTGTGGTGGGGTTATTGGTATCACGTTTCCATGATGATACTAAGATCGTGTAATCAGATTCAATAAATAGAGCCTTTTCCATGTTTTTTCGAGGCAGATTTCTTGGCACAACATTTTTCCTTGATTAACAATTCAACAAATTTACTTCCAAACAAACACGAAATTTTATAAAAAAACAAAACAACTTATCATTATTTCCACCACCTCCAGGATAAGTCCCTATTGAAGTAAGTATAGAGAATAAATCTCCGCTTTATTCTATTCTGCCTTACATTACATTATTTGCCACGTCCATACAAAGGTTTGTGTGAGCTCTTGAGTGTGGTGTTTTTCGTTATTTTTTTGTGCGGTATATTGTGGGATGAACATTTTGGTATGTCTGGAGTGATGAAGTGTGAGGGGTTTGATTCGCGTGATGTATACATATGTAATTGAGTGTCACTGTTTATCAGGTTGATGAGAATTTGCAACGGGGTTTTATATAATCAAAAATCGGAAAGAAGTATCGATTTATTTTTTCATGCTACATGCCCTCAGTGAGATACAGGCCAAAGCCTAGTTTACTGGGGACACGACTAATGAAAGGCAACAAACCAAGATCTATTAAAATTGTGTGTCCAAATTAAATTTCCTGTGGTTTTTTCGCAAATTATGTCTATTTCTTGTCATGTGTAAAATAAGTAAAATAAAAATACGCCATGCATTACAAAAAAAATCATTGTTTTCTCTTTCAGCATTTGATTTTGTTATTTTCATGGGTCTTCCACAACTTATTGTAGTTTTAACACTAATATAATATTTTTCTAACAAATCTTTAATCATTCATTCGTTCTACAATATTTCTATGTTCCTTTCTTGTATTTAGCACTACATTTCCTTTAAGCCCTTAATATTTATCCTATCATACACTGTTTTCCCACAAAAAGCCTACATGAATAATATTATAATCAAAACTATGTCAATTTTACGAATTATTAAAATATTTAACGGACTGTATATCATAGATATATTTATAAAATAATAACTGTAACTAAATGTTTTGGAATCTGAATACTTCTATATAAGAAAGGATCATCATGCGACATCAACAAACGATATATGGATGCAAATTTGCAAAAAGGACCCAACAGGGAATATGAAAAACATAAAGCAATCTTGTATGTGCATAAATATAAATCCTGTTAAATGCATAGTTTATGGTTAAATTGCGCCTTCAAGTTTTCGTGTTCTATTCAAGCCCAGTTAGTTATCTTAAAATAAATATAATGTGCGTTGGGTCCTTTTAGCATAATTTATGTGTCACGGACTAAACATAAATTTTCTACTTACGTAGTTTTCATGATTCATTATATGTAGTTTTCAGATACTAAATATAATTCTTCTTCGCCATTAAACCTGGAGCCTTACCTGTAAATAAAAAGAAATATTCGACTTATATAAGTATGTAATTTAAAATAAAAACTACAATAATTCAACAAAAAATGTGCCAAAATTGTTTATTTTTCATAGACAAAAAACCTTTAGTATAAAGGGCTAAGAAACTGAAAGCACTGTAGCAAAGAAGAATTTGATAAATTTTCTTTGATACAGTGTGCTAAATAAAAAAACTTAGCATTTTTTTTTGATGAAGCGTTTTTGCGTATTAATTTGAATAACATTTTTTCAACGAAATGATTTTCACTGAAATGAGGAAAAAACCTACACATTAAACTTAAAAATAAATATTGAAACTCCTGAAATACGTGTGCATCCGAGCACATATTATTCGATTATGTGAAAATATTTTTCTTAAATTTTCACCAGATATTCATATTAGTCTTATGGTGAAAATAACCAAAAAAATGTCTTTTTATTTTTGTTCTTATTGTGCCAAAACCTGACGATAGCTTGTGCGGGCTGGACTGGTCGTTCAAAAGTTCCAACATATCAGATATCCGGAACCATTTAACAATGTTTATAGTTAAACTTTTATCCACAAAATGTAGAACATTTTAAAAATGTTTGCTCGCCTTTCGCTTAACAAAGTATTGAACACATTTTGAAAATGCTTTCATTAAGCGAAACATATCATACTTACAATTACTTTATCGACTATCTAGGTGAAAAGCGTTAAAAAATTATTTGGTTCCTTGCTGGAGTAGGCAGAGACGACAAGGCGGCAGATTTCATTATCTCAACACACAAATTTCGTCTCTTCAACATACATAAACCTTCTCATACAGTTCCGACGATTTCTTACTTTTTACATTTACTTATTCAAAATACCATTCACTTGATCCAATCATATTTTCCCCTTACATTTGCACTGTATATTTGTTTTGTTAATCTTTATTCACCCACTCGTTTCACGTGTTCAAACCGTATTTTTTGAGTGCTCTTCTTTATCTTACTTAAAAAAAAAGCCTTAAGTTTTTTCCACAATGTATTTAATTAAATTCATGGAAAAGTAAAAATATTCTTGGTGGAATATTTTACTTTCAGAAGATAAAAAGATATCGTTTTAACCACTGGTATTATTATTTCCGAAAATGTAAAAAAAGGGAATTTGTACGCCACTGATTCAAAATGAAATTGACGAATCTGACTAATACATTCCAATAAACTCTATTTACAAAAAAAAAAAAAAAAGAATAGAAAAAAATGTGAGATGATTCTAGGCACATACTCGTACACACTTTAGTGATACAATGTATCTGTAATGTGAACATCGAGTGTAGTTCGAGATTAGGGATCAATTAAAAATAATTAAGGCGATGTAGGAGACAATTACGTCATGCGGAGTGATGATCAAGTGGGAAGTTAAACCTCTCGGATATAAGCGAGGAATAATCATTCACCAAGGCCGATTGAGTACAATGGCTGGATACAACTCAATAGATTCGTTCAGATCTTAATAGAAACAAAAATTCTAAGAGTTGTCTCATTTGTGATTCTTGTGGCCAAATTTCAACAAGGTTCGCATTTAGAATGCAGGTGTTCAGATTATTAGGCGGATTAGTTCCAGGATTAATTTCATTAAGAGCTAAATGATCGTATAGACGACCTCCGTGGCTTAGTTGATAAGACGCCTGTCTATCAACCCGGAGGTTGTGGGTTCGATTCCCGTTGGTAGTCAGATATTGTTAAAAGGATTCCAGTTTGGTTTTCACTTAAGGATTATTTAACACAAAATATTCAACATTAATAAGAATATACATATCATCACGCCATTCCCCTGTCAGGGAATCGATAGTGTAAAATATTATATATAACTGTTGTCCAAGGCATCCTTTTGACCCTTGGCGGAATACGAGTAACATACATGTCCTATTTACTCGAGCTGAGAATCACAGCGAAGGGTTTGAACCGGTGACCTTCGCCACAAAAATCCAGAACGCTCTGAACTTTGGTGATAATATTTGTCATATTATTTATAAAATTTGTATATTTTAAATAATATATTGTAATATCCTCGTTACATGTCGAATTGCATTCAGCATTACTATGTGGTTGGTCATATTAAAGTTGTAGAAAATAATATGTTAATTCAAAAAATATAAATTATTAAACGAAAAATAAGTGAAAAGTGAACAAGCTAATGTTATTAAAGATGAAATATGGAGCGAGTGACAAGAGATACGATAGGCCTTATTGGTCAAACTGTTATCTAGAGAGTAAAAGTTATTGGTTTAAGTTCAATTCTTTTCATATCATTTTCATGTTTTCATATCATTTTCAAGCACGCATTTCTACAGCATTAATTAAGTCTTTCCACGTCCATGTTTCACTCCCATACGTCAAAGTTGTCACTAAAATACTGTTAAGGACTATATAATCTTTACAGATTTTGACATTATCCGGTTCGAGTATACTATTATATGTTTTAGTATTCGATATCCCTCTTAACTTTTCCATAATTTGAACATACTACCCAACCAGCAGAATTCCTGAGCATGTTCAAATCTTTCATTATTCACCCGTATATCATATTTACTTTCATTATTCACCCGTATATCATATTTACTTTCATTATTCACCCGTATATCATATTTACTTTTCCTTTGACACTTTTCTATCACCATCATATTGGATTTTGGAATATTCATTCTAAGATCTTTCTCTTCGCATATCTTATACTCACCTCTAAGAGCTTTTTCCATGTCAATGGCGGAGCGGGTCTAGCTTTCTACACCCAGGTTACGAGACTACCCAATTTCGAGAGCGTAATACTCTTGCGCAGCTTCTATATTTTATCTTTTTAATTTGTTTTAAAACTGTTTAGTTTTAGATTTTTTTGCAATGAACAAAATCTATTTTTACGCTATAACATGAAGACGAACACGTAGGTCCGTAAAACCGGTTAAATGTGCTAACATAAAATCAGTTTTATGCATATATTTTTTACGACACTTTGATTACAAATGTTATGAATAATAAATAACATGAATTAATAACGCTCCTTCTTTTATTGTATTTAAAACACGGTAAATTATTTGAAGACGCTATAAGATTTCTTAAATAATAATTAGTTTCTATAGCTTAAGGAATACTTGGATGAAACGAATTTAATTTACAAAGTTAATTTTGGTTGTGAGAGATTGACATATAGAAAAAAAACCCGCCAGGTTATATTATAATATGTACAAAGAAAGTGCAATATACTAATACAATTAAAGAGAAGTTAACGATTCGAGTCCCTGTGGGAAAATTTATCTACTGTTTATTTTTTTCTTTCGGTCAATACTCGTAGATGACTTCTGATGAAATATAACAACAATTGGACCTAATCATTGCTTTCATAATTAATCGAGATCATTCCGCCTGAAGAGAGCCTCGAGATAAGTGATTGAAACACGTGTCGCGGTGATAAATGTAATTATTGAAATAACATGGTAATATTTAATTAAATATTCCGTAATTTATTAAAAAGTTCAACTTAAGTTTCAATTGTCATGCAATGTTCATACTGCTTGCTAAAAAAGTTAAGCCATTGATGAGTTAAGCTTAAGTTTAGTTCATTGTTTTATAGTTGATACTGCGCGTGAATCGATAGTGAATGAATTATGTAACGAATTTTGGTTAAAAAATACAGCAAAACTTATCCATAAAACAAAGAATATTGGAAAAATATTAAAAATTTATATCTTGATTGATATTCAAACTTCAAATCAGGAAGCGGTTTGGGTTTTATCGTCTTTTGTGTCTTAATGTTTCACTTTATGCTCAAGAAGTGAGTCTTCCAAGTTTTATAGCGTTTTCAAGCATCACAATGACTCGAAAATTACGACTTATTTCAGTCACATCATATTTTAGCAGCTCTTTGCATAATAAAACGCTTTATTTAACATTTAAGATGAATCTTCAGAGACAATCCAAGTATTTTGACAATATCAACGTATTTTACGAAGTAAAAATGTAACATGAGTACTGGCGATGCTCAAAAGAAAAGTCAATCAAATACGTGTATTTTTAGATAGTAAATTCATTTAACTATCTTAGAGCTGAGGAGCGCTATCGCGCTCTTCGTGGTTCTCTACTAACTGCCGGAAGCGCGATAGCTCAGCTTACGTCAGTGTGTTTTTAGCGCACGACCTTGGATTTTGTGTTTAAGGAGCTTACGATATTTATTTCAATTCACTTTTCCTTTTTACATTATATAACACTTTATTTCAACCTAAAAATATTTTTTATACCATAATTAGTTGGTTAAATATAACCTCTAATAATTTAAGATGTTAAAACAACGCAGGTTTGGAAAAATCGCCAGAACATAATTTACGATGATGTGAAGTGTGTAGGTAACAAAGATGGCCCGATGAAATGATTTTGATTTGTGCGCGTTGCAAAAAGGCACTTCACGGAGTTTGCGCGGGAAAAGATCTGTGTGATGCATACGTTGTTTTAAATGTCTTGTGTTTTATTATTATAGCGTAAGGTTTTGTAAAGGGAACGCTGAATTTTTTTTGAAAATCTCATATTTGAGTGAGTTGTGATTTATTTTATATAATAGAAAAAATAATACAATTAACCCTTTCGTTATAGCACTTAAGGAAAAAAAATAAGAAAGACAGCTTAGCACTAAAACGGTTAGATTGTAAGGCTAATTATACAATAAAGTTATGTGAAAAATAAAATTCCTCAAGCTAATATTGTATAGTTATTTCAGATATTTGAATGATGTAATTCAAAAGTAACTTGGGTATAACATATTTATTTATTCATTGACAAAATAAATTACATTTCAGTGTATTAACATACCAACGTAACAATTATAAACAAAATATGACGTATCAACATCTTCTAAAAAAAAATTAACAAAAATATATATTCAATGAATGAAGAAAGATTGACAAAATAAATACATAGTGCAAAAGTGAGGACAAGGCGTGGTAGAGGAAGTCTTGGTATGGTTGGATCAAGTGAATGATATTTTGAAAGAAGGAATGGATCTAGAAGAGGTGAACTATGTGCGTGACGATTGGAAAGTAGGGCACTCTCCTCTCTGCCTATCCAGACAGGGAAACGGCATGATGGTATGTATTTATGTACGGATAGATCTAACCTGTTCGATTTTCTTCCGTTTTCAGTCATGTTATTACTGGTAGCCTTTTCAACAGCCTAATATTTAAAAGTATAATAACATTTTTCGATATGATACTCGTATATCGACATAGTAAAGTCTAGAGCTCTGTCCTCATTGTCTATCCCTGCAGGGAAATGGCATGATGGTTTGTATGTGATGTAACTCTACATCTACATTAAAAATATTGTACTAGTTATATTTGTTTTGTTAATCTTTCTTCATTCATTTTTTCTATATGCCCAAATCATCTCAGATTACTCTTTTTTATCTTAGTTAGCATATCAGCCTTAAGTTCACATTCATTCCGTATCCTGACATACATTGTTTTCCGTTTATTTCCATGTCCACTTTTCACTCCCATACATCAATGTTGGTACGTCAATACTGTTATTGACTATCATAATAATAGATTTTGATACAGTCCGATTCGAGTTTATATGTTTTAGTACCCCATTGAATTTTTTTCTTATGGCTACACGCCGGTCGGTATCCCTCTTAGTTCTTCCATTATCTGTGAAAATATTACTTTTAATATTTTATTATTTTGATCACAATTTGAATTCAAGCAGGTCTGTTTGCTAAAGATTTACACTGAAAGGAATTCAATAAAACACTTATAGTACTTAATATATAAATTTATTGAATTCATCGAAGGAAATGTCAATAATGCATTCACCTTGGCACAACTGGGATGGAAATAAGGTATTCGTTACAAAGTATTCCTTTAAATATATCGATTGGTACGTTTGGGTAATATCAATATAAAGTAAAGAGGATTTATTTTAATACTTTCATGTGTAAATACATCTGCGGTTTTATTACTGCAAATCAATTCCTTCCAATCAACCAGCTTTTGTTTCAAAATTATTATCAATAAGAGCCGTGTTTCAATCAAATCTATTCAGAAAATAATTAAAACAAAAGGTAACAAAAATCAAAACAAAAAGTAAATTTCAAGAATAATTGGGATAAGATTTAGGGACGAAAAATATTTTAATATAAATAATGCTTCTTTAGTTTTTTTTATTGAAACGTGATATGTTAATGATGAAGTCAGAAATTGAGTCAGAAAGGTTTTGCATTAGAGTAAACTGAATATTGTCTATTGATGTTACTTTCGTATATTAAATATTATCAAATAATGATAACTGTTTTGATTCAATAAATAATTACCAAAATATCAAATATTTTACTGATTGAGAATTCTAATGGTTTAAAATAATAAATATTGATTAGCAAAAAGTATATACACATATTGAATCATCCATCGACTTATGCTATTTTTGTACATTGTTCAATTAGTTAAAAGCAAATATATATTTATAAGGCTCTCTAGTTCAGACATGTTGAAGTAATGACTATACACATATATCAAATATAACAACTGAAGTTTCAATCAACTAAATGAAATGAAGATTTACAATTTTAATTCCACGGAAAATTTAGTACGTTTTTAACCTAAACTTGTTCTCGGACCCGTTTACCATAATCAAAACAATAAGCGAAACTATGATTACATTTTCCGTCAAGTTTTCTTTCCTTTTAAAAAAATGCTTATCATCAGGATTACGTCACACATATATTAATTACCCAACATTATTTGTTTTGCTATGAGATCGACAATTTAATCCGTTTGATCGTGACTTAAGTAACTTGGGTTTTGAATCGAAGGATTAAACAGGGAAAATCGTTATACATTGTTTGCCACCTTTTAATTAAAATCGTATATTTTTTAATGATCGTGACTTAAGTAACTTGGGTTTTGAATCGAAGGATTAAACAGGGAAATACGTTATACATTGTTTGCCACCTTTTAATTAAAATCGTATATTTTTTAAGCACTTGTCTTTTAACTATTATTGAATATTACGAGCGGATGCATCTCAAACTTGATAATAACTTTACATAATTCAAAAACCAATAACGAATAACTTTGTTTTTACACTAATTAATTATATAATAATATTATTAAATATCCCAATATGGATATCATAAAGTTAAAACCATAACCTTTGATAAATTTAAGAACTTTATATGTTTAATGAGTATGTGTGTTGACACTGTAAGCCAGTTAATTACATTACAGGCACTAAAAGTTTAGTGAAACTGCAGATATACGAGTATACCTTTGACGGTAAAAATGCAAGAATTAGTTTTCTTTTGTAAATTTGCAACAATCAAACGACATGTAATGTTAATAAGCTTGAATTAACCGCAATGTTTATATTTCAAGGATTTCTACCACGTGTTCACGTGCCATCTGGTCAACTCATTAAAACATAGCCTACAGTAAAAATGTATTTATATATTCTATTTATTTTAAGGTAAAATTATCTCTCAAATACAAAATTCTAATAACATTAGACTCATAAATTTACAAAAATATATAAAATTAACATACTAGCACGTAAACAATACACATACTCATATCTTAAAACTGAATTATCTCGTCAAGAATAACCTTACTCTTAAAGATTTCTAGGGTCATATAGAAGTCCATAAAATGCCCATATTGATTGCCAACTCTGTGTAGTCTCGCTATAAATGCTATTATTATCTAAATAATAAGTACCAACTACATAATCGTGATATAAATTAAAAAGTGATAACTTTGCTGTGTGAAATAATTATCAAACTGTGCTAAATATTTGGTTTTGAATTTTTTCACCTCTCAATAAAAAATTTCCTTTGGGTTAATATACCACTTCCGATGAAACACCAGTTGAACCTCTAAGCATTGCTCCCGTGTCGCCTGAAGGCAGCATCGAGATAGTATGTAGAAATGTGGAATTAATGTTATTAGTGGAATAACAAATAAAAAAATATATTATTGAACATTCCAATGGTTCTTTTGTTGGATTTTCGGTAAAAAAAATTGTGAAATTCGCAGAATTTTAAATGGAATTCTACAATAATAAATAGTGGTTTAAGAAATATTTACACCTTCTTGAATTATTAATAATTTCCATAAATGCCAAATGTCATGCAGAAGACAAACCAGTGGCAAGCAAGAATAATTTCAAGAGAATAAAATAATGCTGGCCGACAGAGAAGAAATTGGGTCGATAGCTGTTATCGCTTTGACCGGTATTTATGGGCGATGAATATACAAAAATAGCGGAGTGATGAATTCAAATATTTGCTATAGACTGTTGTAAGTTTAGTGGTGACTTCATGTTCAATCCTGTTTGGAATTTTATACCGTTTAATTGTGTATGGGGAGAGTGACACGCGGTGTTTATATTGTTAAACGAGCTTCTCTGAGCATTGAGATATTTGCTATTTTAGTTGGTTACACGGCAACGTAAACACTCTATTCATAAATTATCTCCCGTTTTTTTTTTGCAAAAAAATATATGTTTCAGCTCCAGATAAAATTAGATCTTTGTAATTATCTGTTTATTTTCATTTCATTATTAATTGATTTTTCTTGTAGACGTGTTCATACTTATATTAGTTGTAGACTCAGTATTATAATAATAACTTGTTAATCAAAATGACAATTCCCTAGTAATAAGCATGTAAATCGTTTTTTTTTCGGATTGCGATATTTAAACACATAATTGACGTTATCATACATTTTTAAAATTAACCTACATAATCCTTAATATTTTTAAAATGTACCTTACTTACATACACGTACTCATCATTATTGAAACATTTTTATATTTTTGTACAGCACCGGTATAAAGACTGTAAAATAGGTGGATGGCTGCCGCTCAATACTCGGAGATTCCGGTTTACTTCTTGCGTTTTCGGTGAAAAGTAGCAGGGTGAAGGGATTTCTCTTCAGCAGGTAGAAGTTTGTTGTAAATAAAACACAGTAAACGTTCCAGAAACTGAGAATGTATTTCGCTCATTTTTCGTTCCCTATGTATAGCCCATCGCTCATCGTAATCCCCTTTATTCGCCCGTGTGTGGCGTTGCGGCTTACCAGATACTTGCTAGATACCACGTAAACCGCGCGCTTTCTGCATACATGGGCTGTTCGATTATTTATAGTGACTATTGGGAAGGTCACGCATAAGGAACATTTCATTATAATAGGTACAATGATTACAATTTTTTCTCTACAATATTTACACAACAATTACAAATAAAACCATATATTTTAGGTGACGCATACGTCCGATACAATTTTCATTAAATAAACAATCAAATAAAAATTTAATGGAGTCTTATTAAATATTCAAAAAGTAAAACGTGAGCTTTAGAGGTTAAAAATGTATCTATGATATCAATATTATAGTATATTTTTGCAGTATACAGTACAATCTAGTGGGCTAAATGCGCTATGGTAATTTATTTAAGCCAACTAGAAATATGTTAAAGATGCCTGAAGTGGTACTTACGGAAATCAAATCCGTAATTATTCGGTTAGGCCTAGGGTATATAGCCGTCTTACCAACTGTGCCACGGAGATCATTACATTTATTTTATATACACAAAATAAGCCAACTGAACACGAATAACTCAAAGAAACTTATACACGGATATATAAGTAACACAAATCAAGTTGAAAAACATAAAATAATGAATGAAAAAAAAACCTAATTTATTTATGTCCAATATTACAATTTCAGGTCCGTAATCATTGGTTAACAATAACAATTAATTATATTCTAAACTCCAAGACAAATTATGTGGAAAAATGTAAATAACATACGCGTTACATGAACATGTCATACACATAAATATCTAAAAAAAGAGAGCTAACAAATTGATGTCCAATCAATTATAAAATCACATTCACAGTTATTAGTAATCGATAAAACAATTTTGTGATAATTTTCAAATAAACACAAAATATAGTAAAATTTAGTGTTGGGTGAGATGGTACGAGAATTTTCTAGGAGTGGTCCTTGTCCAAACGGCCTGTGACAATATTGACTGAGGTGGTGGTGCGGTGGTGTGGATATGTGGTGGGGTTTGTGTCGCATGTTGGTTGGGGAAATTGCCCATTTAGCATTTAGCCGCTCCGCACTTTGTATTGTTAATCAGCGCCTCAGCAGGGTACACTTCTTCATAAAAACCAATCGTCTTTTGTAGTCAAAACCGAAACCAATAAGAATATTAACCCTTCACATGCTGTAACGCGGTTTTCGAATAGTTTGATAAATAAATATTCAGAATGTTATTAGGTTTAATATAAAATTCTAGATGGAAGATCATGATAAGTCAAAACCGAAACCAATAAGAATATTAACTAATGCTGTTATGTGGTTTTCGAATAGTTTGATAACTACATACTCAGAAAATATCACTAGGTTTAATATCAAATTTTCGTTTAAAATTCTAGGTGTAAGATCATGAGAGGCTTAGTCAAAACCGAAACCATTAAGAATATTAACTCTACATGTTGTTATGTGGTTTTTTTAATAGTTTGATAAATAAATACTCAAGATTCTAATAAGGTTTAACATCGAATATTCCTTTCAAGTTTAAGGTGGAAGATCATAGGAGAGGCCAAACCGAAATAAAAAAGAATAACATCCCTCCATATGACGTTACGTGGTTTTTTATTAATTTCATTGAATATGTAGGATATCATTTAGGTTCAACATTAATGTTCGTTTCAAATTCAAGGTGGAAGTCCTAGTCAAAACCGAAACCAATAAGCGTATTGCCCTTGTATATGCTGTAATGCGGTTTTCGAAAAGTTTGATAAATAAATACTCAGAATGTCATTAGGTTTAATATCAAATTCTCATTTAAAATTCAAGTTGGAAGATAATATGATTTAAATCGAAACCTACTAGAATATTAACGATCTATATACTTTTATGTGAAGATCTGTTATCTTAGCTTACCCCTTTTGGGGGCAGATTTCCAGCCCTTCTAACCATGGACACAGCTCTCGTTATATATGCTCTTCTGTTTCTCATACGATATTAATAAAACCCTTCGGTTAAAATTTCTACCATATCCTTCCACTCTTTTTCGATCTTCCTTTTCTTTATTCTCCATTTATTTCAGACATACTCGTATGTATATAAGTTTTTTTCAACTCTTTCTCCTGATGTGACCAAACAACCTCAAAATTTCTTTGTCAATGAAAAATATGTATGGTAAATGAAATATTGATGCATAATAATATTGTAAGTCAACAGATTTCCTTCTACGAGTACATATCATTGTCGCTCTTTGTATCCTAATATTATTAGTTGTATACAAAAGTAAAATAAAACGTTACATTTTTTTATCATACATAATATTTAATTTTTATCATGAAATAATATTAAAAACTACATTTTAACAATAAACTAATTATAATGAGAAGGTAACGGATACTCGAGCCATATTTATGTTTCAGCCCAATAATCAAAACCGAAATACATTTGCCGATAAGACAAGTCGGGTTCAAGATGATTGGATTTGCGTATAAACGTACGAAATTGTTTGAGAAATACGTTCTGAAAATATAACAGATATGGGTGTCAAAAATTTAAAAAATAAATTAATTTCAGTGAAATATGTTTATATCTACTTTATGTTTCCATTCCATGTAGACTTTTTTTCAATCAGTAGTAATTTTTGAGCTTTTAATTAATTTCAAGTGTTTAATGCCTAAAGCGTTAAGCATTTATAGTATAATCAGAGAATAAGAGATAATCAACCGGATAAGTATACTAAGTGAAGCACCCGCCTTAATTTTTTTCCCCATCATTAAACATAATGTTACCCAACATGCCGGTGTGTTCCAATAGTTTCACCCGGTGAGCGATCGGATTTAGTACAGCGACGTAGCCGGTGAGTTTGCCAGTGTGCAGCAGATCACTCACTCATTTTAAACAAATTGCACAGCTCTGTTTCGCTTTCCAATTACACGAACAAACTTTCAAAGCGGAAGCGAGGAAGGGAGTGCGTTTCTAGGATCGGAATGTTCTCTCACTTAAGATCACAAGATCGACGCGGAGTAATAATTTGAGATTGACGTTGCAGTGGTGAGGGGACCCTTGACTATGAGACCCCGCAACAACGACTATGATAAATAATATATGCATTAAAAAAACATTTGTATCATATAAAATAGTAACGAAGTATAGTATTTATAATGCTTGTTTTATCTTACTTCCTTTACGAGTATATTTATAGTTTTTTTCCAAAATAAGAAATCAAACTCATCAATTATCCCCTGCAGGTATTTACCTAAAAATACACGAACTTTGAAAAAATATAAATAAATCGTTATTTGTACTGTAAAGATTCATTTTGTCAATGAGGAAGAACTTTTCAAGTGCACACTGAACACTCAAGTGTGGTTGGCTGCACAACCTCTGATCTACATTAGTGGGGGTTGGCCGAATCACCTCCATGAACGATCGAGATACAAATTATTAACTATTTAATTTACTGGTGTTCTCTTTATATCCTTCGATTCTTTGGACACATTGCTCATGATCAATGAAACAGTTTAGAGATGATTGTAGTCACTGAATGCGTACAAGGACGATGCACAGGAGGAAGAGCTCCAATTCGTTGAACTGACCAAATGAGAGACGCAACAGAACTACCCTTAACAACTACTCTTCGAACCGCGGAGTGCAGGTATGGACAGAGGAGTCGTCAAGGGCTATCATGGGAGTCACGATGCTTAGTCATGAACTACGTACAGGATGGTTCTCTTTAATCTTTCGATAAAGGGTTGCAGGAGTTGCATGCTGTTTCCAACGATGTTATTACACGATTGAATAATCTGAAGATATGGACGCAGAGTTTAAACTTAATATAGAAGTACTTCATTAACTTTAAGAATAGTAAGGTGTAACAGTTTTTCAAATCTATAATACTACCTTGATCAAAAAGTTTTAGGACTTTATTCATAAAATCGAAAATACAAGGTTATTCATCGAAATCAATATGGTCCCCTTCAAAGTCCTCCCCATCGACTGCAACGCACTTACGCCAGCGCTTGATCCAATCCTCGAAACACCGCTGGTACTCAATTTTCGGTATGTCCATCAGAGCCGTCTTCGATTTTTTCATGACATCCTCTCGGGTGTTGTAACGCGTTCCGCGAAGCGGTTTTTTAAGTCGGCTGAACAGGAAAAAGTCGCAGGGAGCCAGATCAGGTGAATTCAAAGGCTGCTGGATAGTAGTCGTATTGTTTTTGGTCAAAAACTCATGGAAATCATGCCTTTCGCGATTTCAACACGGTCCTTTTTTTGCACGAAATTGAGGTCTTTCGGCACCAGTTTTGCAGCGACACGTCTGAGGCCCAAATCACTAACCAAAATGTCTTGAGCGGATCCATAAGCGATGTTCAAGTCCTCTGCCAGCTCTCTCATGGTCAATTTGCAGTTTTCGGCCAACATTTCTTTGATTTTATCGATGTTTTCATCGGTTTTCGACTGCCACTGCGTTCGTCATCCTCGACCGACTCACGACCACTTCTGAAGCGTTCGTGCCACCAAAAAACACTTCTCCAACATTTCCAAGGTCTGCGGACCGTCAAATCCGTTTTCACACAAAATTTAATGCAAACTCGTTGATGCACAGTTGATGCCATTTTCAAACTTGTAAAAAATCGAAAACACGCACAAAGGCACATGTACTCATACAGCGTAATTTTTACAAATGTCAAGCTATGTATGACACTGCAATTTGGAGGGAAGTGTCAATGATAGATGTGGTAACCTAACAAAAAAAAAAAGAATTCCAATCGGGTGACTGACAGCCACACGGTGGCCGGTCCTAAAACTTTTTGATCGAGGTAGTAGTCAAGAATCTGAAGATACGGGCACAGAATTGAAACTTTATATAGAAGCATTTCATTAAATAAAATTTAAGAATAGTAAGGTGTAACAGTTTTTCATATCAATAATAGTCTAGAATCTGAAGATACGGACGCAGAATTTAAACTAAAGACAGGAACAATTGATTAACTTTTAGAATAGTTGAGTGTAACAGTTTTTTTAATCTATAAAAGCCAATTGTTTACGTCATTTTTAAATGTTTATCAATGGCGTGTCCTTGAAATAAGTGGCCCAATATAATTCCAGATATTTGTATATTTTGTAATGTTAACATTTAAGTTTCCTTTAAAACGTCATTGGAATGACTATTTAATGCTTGGCAAAGTATATATCAACGTATTGTTATTTATTAATAAAATTCAATTTAAACAAAAGTTTCATTATTATTATAAATTTTCACATACAAATTATTATTATAAATGTTCATTTGTGGATATGATTTTTCTGTTTTCTTTTTGTAGTTAAAGTTTTTATTCACGATTTAACCTTTAAGGCTGTATTGTGAGTTTTGAAGTATAAAATAAATATGAAGCTAAGTTAAGGAATACGTGCTAAATCATAACGGCTTACAGTCACGCAAAGACAAATATAAATAATTAATAAATTCATGTTCTTTACTTTTTTGCTTGGCACAAATAATCTTATTTACGGATTAACTACCTTATTGAGAACAAAGAACTAATCAAAATTTTCTATTAATTTAATTAAAGTAAGATCATGTTTTTAAACATATTATTTAAGTTGTCGGTTTATATTTCAAGAGTCCGGGACTAATTCAGCTTGTTAAGCTACACGTTCCTTGTAGACTAACCTGACAAAATATTTACGACTTAGGACAAACTATTAGTATAACTCATGCATAACAAGACTACATACATGGGGCAATCAGTATGAGCACTGTATGGACTTTCATATTATTTCGACAACTTTCTTATAAATAAATTATGAGACTTGGTAATTGTAACGGGTTGGTCTTATACTGGGTTTTCCTATTGCATTATATTTCTTACACGTCAATGATCATATTTTATTAGATTTTTGTAATCTTTTGTATTGAAAAGTCATTTGATCTTTGAAATAAATAAATCAGTTAACATTAAAAAGTAACACTGGATTTTTCTAAGAGATTTGCAATATTTTCAGTATCAAAGTCTAACAATTTTTAAAAATGTAACTTTATAAAATATAGTTTTTTGGCAAACGTGTACAATCTTAAATGTTAAGATTTTACTTGTTGATGTTATTTCTAAGAAAAGTTTAACTAGTCCTATTCTTCGAGATCATCATAATTTGACAATTGTCAATTTAGAAATGGACGTTTGAAAAATTTACAGTTGTCAATTGAAAAATGAATGTTTAAAAATTTATGGTTGTTCCATAAAAACGTTAAGATAGTAATTGTTGATACTATTCTAAGAAAAGTATAATTAGTCCAATTCTTCCAGATCATCCTAATTGAACAATTGTCAATTGAAAAACGAACTTTGAAAATTTGATTAAAGCCAAAATTCTAATTTGAGTGTAACTGTTCCTTTTTTAATGGTCTATAAAATACCGTTCATTGTAATAAAAAAATGAACTGATTTTAAGAGATCGAATTGTGTCACTCAATTTGATTTGTTAAAATCAACGTTTCTTAGCTGCCATAAAACCTCACATTTAACGGCAGATAAGAAGGTCGAAATAAATAGCATATGCATAAAGCCAAGTAAATATATGGCTTATTGCGGATATAACTAACTAGTTTTACTATATCTTAACACTTGTAATTTTTTTATCATTAAATTAATTTAATTTTGGCGTTTGCCAAACTGCACAGCAGTTTATTGGCATTGGACTAAAATATGCATCATTAAAGGAACAAAATAAAATATATGTCCCTGAGATTTCAAGGGCAATAGAAATAAAAATACCTATTAGAATAAAGATGCAAAAAATGGATGTGTTGAATATTATTTTCTTTTTCACATAAGAATAAAAATATAAACTTAAGAAGTGTCTTGTCAAGTCAGAAACTGGAAAGGGCACATTGCCAGAAGGACCAACGATAGGTGAATCTAAAAAGTAGTTGAAAGTGTGATATGGAAAAGAAACGTGGGAGGTTCCTTAGCAAGGTAATCGGATGGCACCAGAAAAATGGCTACAAGCAATGTGCTCATGTTAGAAACGAGTAGATTAGGACGGAGTCCTATATCCATCACCGGAGTCGACCGGGCTGACGATAATAAAATGAGTAAAGTTATTTGATGTACAATACATCTGTAGTTAGTCCTTCTGTAATTTAAAAATCAGTAACTTCCACTGAAAAGGCTTAGTAAATAAAATAATTATATTTATATTGTATAAACCAAGAATGCCAAATTGGTTAATTAAAGTATTGATTACATTAATAAACTCGGTAAGTTGGTAGTGAATATAATCCAAGTAAATAAAAACACAACGCATACTTTTTAAATGTCTCTACGTGATCATGGGACTTAATGTTCAACAAAAATGTTATTACTCCGTGGCGAGGTCAGTATCTATTTAATTGTTTGGACAGGTTCCGGAAAGACATTATTGTTCATAAACAAGGCCTAAAAGTAGACGCTATTTTTAGAACGAAGACGCTCGCGGCTGCAGCACACCATCGTATGCGGAATATATTGGAGTGAGCCAACTCAAACAATCAAAATTTAACACTCGGCCGTCAGGTGCGGGCGGGGACAGTGTACGCTTCGACATAATAAAGGCCATCCCGCCCATCTGGTGTAATTAATATTTGAATGAATACAAACATTGAAAATATTTATCTTTTTGAAAATTTCTCGATGTAAGAATATGTAGTACTGTTATTATGAGCTCATGATTTGAAAAAGTTTGATTTTGTATGAACCCGAAGGGCCGTGGTTGTTTTGTCAATGCTTCGATTGGGCATGTTAAACGAATGAATGAAGAAATACTAACAAAACAAATATTAGTGGAAGGTGAAGAGAAATACTAAGGAAAATATGATGGATCAAGTGATTGATATTTTGAAAGAAGGGAATGTAAAAATTCAAAGAAATCGTGGGAGTTGTATGAGGTGTATGACGTATGGATGTATTTATGTAGAAGAGGCGAAATATGTGTGGGGGCTCCTCTCTGCCAGAAAAACGGCGAGATAGTTTTTTTTATTTATGCCAATGTTTTGAAGGCCCGATGTTCTTTTTTTTGATAAGAAGACCTTCTTTCAACGGAGAGATTGCGGGTTCAATCCCCGCTGGAACCTGACTTTTTAAATAAAAAGGAGTCTAGTCTAGTATTCACTTAAGGCCTCTTAAAAAATCTTTCTGGTCGGTTGGGAGAGATTGCCGCATGACAATAAGTCCACCAGGTTGTATTGTACTTGTATACAACAAGCGTGTAATACAATACAATAACTAATAACAATGAACCCACATGTAATGATCTCAAGATAACTAATATGGTCCATGCTGACAGGGAGTGTTGAATCCAATTGACACATTAGAATACCAGGGTAAAAGAAGAGGCGGGTGTTTTATTTTTTTAGTAAACGTTTGAGTTGAGTAGAGATATATTCATGAAGTGATACACATTTTTATAATGTTTCTCATATTTTGTTCAGGCTAACAATTTGCTTTAATAATTACAAAATTTAGAGGGGTTTGATATTTAAAATTTATATATGTCATTATTTGTTTATATATAGGTAGAGTCAACAACATGAAAAAAATAGTGATCCTTATTTTTTTTAAATAAGAATTATTTTTAATGTAAACTCATGATTAAAAGTATGTATATCGATATCTTAATTTCAAACATCACATTCAAAGGTAAATTAATACATTTATAAACAAACACTTGTTTATTCCAGATAATGATTAATTTGTGTTGTTCGTGCTCATTTGCGTCATTAAAGGGTATCTATCGACTACACTGCGAAAAACGTGGAAAATGTGTCTAAATGATCAATGGAATTCTTGAAACTTGAAATTTTTCAAAAATATCTAAAAGTAATGACAAAAATTATGTATGGTCAGGAAAAAAAATTATATTTTTAAAAATTTATTTTGATCATTTTCATTGTAATAGTAATAGTAACCTTCAAACTAGTAATTTTGTTGAATGTATTGTATTATTCATATTTTCAAGTCGAGATAATTAAGAAAATGAAACTAGATATTATCAACAAGCAAAAACAAAATTTAATCAGAAGATATATAAGCTTTCTAGTAATAATCCGACAATAATGAAGGAAGTAAATCAAAAACTTTTATATATTTTAACGACATTTTTTTAATACAATTTCAAGTTACTTGATGACAATTTTTTTGTGAAAGTGCATATATTTATAAGGTTGTTTTTAACAAAATTATGAATTAAACTCGTGTCGGGATGAAACAGCTAAATTAATTTATTGACATAGCAATAGTATACAATAAAATAAGTGATAGTGATATGTGAATCTAATAATTGAGTGTAAGAAGAATCAAGCATCCTCACTCATTACGAACTGGTTTCTCTTTTTAATATTTATATTTTACAGTTCAACATTCAAGTCATCTCTTTTTAATCAATACTTTATTTGGCATCGTTATTTCATGTCTTAAAACATATCAAGAAATTGCAGCTGTCTAATAATATCAAACATTAAACCGTAACTATGACAACACCTTATGTTAAATACTGACGTAAGTAGAACTGATGTTATGTTGTTTGATGATTTAATTTTAAATAAATGAAGATTTACCGTTTCCATTGCGTTAAATTAATAAACGAGACGAAAATAAAGTTATGCAGAACACCCGGGATTCATTGCAACGCTAATGGCGCTAATATCAGTAAATTTATGTACGTTCGTAATTCTTGAAAATGTAATTAGCAGTATCGACCATCTTTAGGAAGTCTTTATAAACAACCATTTCAGTATTTGTTCGTACATACATACATTTCCTTGCCGGGGTAGGCAGAGAGGACAAAGCGCAAATCTTTCATATCTCGACACACATCCTTAGCCTCTTCTACATACATAAACCTACATTTATTTGTAATTTGTTATATTATTATGTTATGGACAATCTCTGTATCTCGAATGGTGCCCAATATATGTCTGAGGAGGCTCACTAGTCAATCTTCAACAAAGCAAATATATCAGTCAACTAGGTAGCTCGTATATTGGAAAATCATTAACAATGCGGTCAGTTGTTCTTATATTCAAACAAAAATAAACGGGATAATCAGGTTTGCGTTAGGAGCTATCCATAACTACGTGCAGTTTAAATTACTCCGAATCTATCTAATTAAAAGAGTTCCAGGTAGTTTGTAGAAGTACCTACCATAAACGAACCTACTTGTAATCACAAATATCAACAACTCGAAAAATATTATTTCCTCATTTTAGATAGTTAAATATTTGCGATAAAAATGTATGAAAGACGTGCAAACCAAAAACACGTGAGAATGTTTTAGGATGGTAAATTTAAAACACTTTATGGTCAAATGGAAAGATAAATGTAATCAAAAGCGGGAAGTTAATAGTCTCATTTAGTTTTCGAATTGTTCCCTTCAATATAGTATATCTGAATTAGCGATTCGGACATATTGAAGAGCGTATCGGAAGAAAATATTGTTATAAGTCTCAGTAATCGAGCCTTCGGGCTAAGAATTATAGGAATAAGCATTGCTATAATTATTAACCCATACGTGAAGAGGCAACACTACTCGCACACGTACTCGGCGCGCGCAAGTATTCTTACCCGACGAACTTTTATCAGATTGGATTTTTTTTATTTGGGGTACCATCGGGAATCGAACCCTTCAGTGTCAATAATGAACGATAAGTTCTTTCATCCAATAAACAATTGACTTCGCCAATACAACTGTAAGTAATAGACAGAATACGAGGGTTCAGTTCTAGTGAAGTGGTTATACTGTCAATGCACACGTCAATACTGACTGATAAAAATCACCCATTAATTCGGTTCAGTATTACATTAATGATTTCGTCACATCGTCTTGCGAAGCGCAAAATACTCGTATATCACCTCGATTTTAGGCGAAAATGTTTACTACTATTTTCGAACTCAGCGTTATGGATTTTATATTTTCCCACTAAAAAGGAAATCTCTGAAATGAAATTACTTTCCTATTTATGAAAAAATGAAATAAAGTTAACATATCTTTAGGGGTTTATTACATATTATCTAATCATTCTTCAGAAAAAAATCTTTCTTTTTGAGGTTAATTCTTAAAAAAATAAGAAATATAAATTTTTTATATAAATATTTTTTAAATATTGTACAATATAAAAATTATTTTTAAAGCTTATCCCTTAAATTTTTTTTTATTATTTCATTACATAAAAAAAATATCACTTAAAAACGATCATCTGTGAAGTCGCCTAAACTAAGAAGATAAAGTGTGCGCTTTACATGACGATTATGAAAGAGATAAATGTGAGTTGGTTCATCTGTTAATATGTGTATATACTCGTACAATTAAATAGGTTTTAGAAATAAATCTCTGTATTTTTAAATAAATAATAAAAACCAGGCACATGAACAGTGTTAGGACTATCAATCGAAAATTGAATATTGCAAAGTAAAAGCCTGAACGAAAGAAAAATGTCGTCGCCGATACTGCAGGAACACGTATCTACGATTGCCCAAATTTTAAAGGGGAGACAAAAAAGGATTTTTCTGCAAAAATATAATAAAATAAAAACGTCACTTGGTATTACAGTTACGAAGAAATGCGTTCCGCGTTGAAAATAAATATATGTGTTAATTCAAAAATGTGTCAATGATACAAGAGATGACAAAAAATAAAGAAAGTTACTTATACAAAAAAATCGAGTAACGTGTTTCTGCAATATTGGCGACGATGTATTGAATCATGCTTTTTTTTACCTAAACTGTCTAAAAATCATTTTGGCTTGGATTTTTAAGGGAGGTTTGTGTTCGCTTTCCGGCAGTTTCTAAAAAAATACATTTATTTTATTATCATATAATGCTTTTAAACAACTTTCTAGCTGGTTGGAAAAAGTGCCACATTTTACCGTTTTTTTATACTCTTGTATGGAACTAATATCTTCGAAACGGAATTTGATGTGTTTGCAGATATGTACAGGATTGATCTATGATTTTTCTATATTTCAAATAAACCAAAATAAGTACGAGTATTTTAAAGGTCGAGTCATGCATGGCATACACACATAAGTTCAATTAACTTACAAAGCTGAATAGTATACAACGGAAGTGTTAAACAATATATATTTTTTGTCTTTGTGATAGTAGCAAGAATAAAGCGCTGCGTGTCTTGGAAATACTATCCAGTGAATCACTTGAATTCAATTTTTAATACCTGTGTAAAAAAAAAGCGAGTGGTTCTACAATAAACTGCTTTATTCATGAAATGGGAAATGTTATAAATATTAACACATGAAAATTAACTAAGGACACACAGCAAAACAAATATTAAAATTTTCTAATTAAACGTGAAAAATTATTTAAATAAAAATTTCGTGGAAATCTGATAAGGAATAGGAATGATGAAATTCAGGAATACTTTTGTTAACAATGAACGCTAATTTCCTTAATTGTTATATACACAGATGCATGCCAAAACACTTAAATAATAATAATTATTTCCTTATAAAATATACAAGGGATAAAGATTTCCTATTACCAACGGATATATGTATAAGTTTGAATTCTAATCGTTATAAGACCGACAATAACAAATCAAAATTGAGAATAAATACCAGCAATGACGGAGCAGACGAGTGATAGCTAAACTATGGATTTAGTCGATGACAGCTTTTATCCAAGATTATAAAAAGCATTGTTATTCTTAGAATAGCATCTCAAAGTAAAAAAAAAAACGTTCATGTTAAAAAAAGGATTTTTAGTATACCTTCACATACAATATGAAAAAAAAAAGTTTTATAAACAGGATCTTTGTGGCCTAGTTGGCTAGACGACTGTCTTCTAGCTTAGAGGTTGCGGGTTCGATTCCCGTTAGAATTCAGGTTTTTCTAAAAAAGGATTTCGGTCTGGTTTTCATTCAAGAACCTCTTAAACGTGCTTTAGTTGATTGCAAGACATTGTCATACGACAGTAAGCGTAATAAAATAATACATTTGTTTCTAAGTATTGCTCGTCGTGAAAATAAACGATTTGATCTTGTTTTTTTACAAGGGGTATTTAATTTTCAATGTAGACAAAAATAAATTATTATCCCAGATAAAAGATTCTTTTCAATCTCCGTATAATAAAACATGTACGTCTGTCAAATTTTGTATTCTACCACTCCAAATAAAATTTTTCAATTTTGAGCTAAGCATTGGATAAAGATAATCACTTTTTCGTCGTATGAGTTTTTCGGAGATTCTAAATCCTCTACCACGAAATGAGGTTTGAAAGCTAAAAGAATATTGTAAAAATTTAACTTTAATTAAAACTCAAATTGAAGTAAAATATTTCATTGTTGAAAATAAAAATATTCACAATTCGTTATGTTGCATGAAATGAGTTGACAGAATGTAAAAGCAATTCAATTAAATGTCACTTTTTAAACACGCGTACATTTCATAAAATTAAATTAAAAAAATAATACATTTTTCTTCTTTTGTTAGGTGATATAAGTCTTCTTTCGTGTTTTCTGCCGTTCTCCCATCAAGAGTGTTTTTCGGTTTTATACAGCAATAATTAAAAAAAAAAAGAACATTTGAAATCTTAAGTAAATATTAATTAATTATTTTCAAGTATTACATGAAAAAATAAAATTAGACATTAAACTTAAGTTCATTAAGGGATTAAATAAAAATATAAGTATAACTCAAATAGACGTTAATACAAATATAACAACAATAAAGTATATTTTATCATAGAAAAAAATATTGTTATAGATTTAGATTGTGTAATCTTAAAATATATATATCGACAGACAATATTTCAACAAGTCAAAAGAGTGGAAATATTAACTATTAATTGACAGCGGAATATATTAATATATCAAGCCAGCCAAATTGTTTTCACAATGAGGTGTTAAATAGATAAATATAGAATGAACATTAAATATAAAAATTAGAAAGAGTCACTAGAACTGCAGCTGGAAACAACGGATAAGTGAGTTTTTGTACAAGTGAATAAGACACACATGACACAATGAAGATATCAACAATTTAACCAGAGAAAAACTGTAAAACCAAGGATGTCTTTTGATATATTGTATAATTAAATATTATACGTCAAGTATAACCCATTAATCATATGGTTTTGCCAGCATAAAAATAGGATCCTGAAAGCATGCTAATGATAGATAGTGTAAATGTTGTTTATACATTATATTGCTTAACATCACGTTTGAAAAATTAAATTCTAACAATAGCATGGTTTATATTATAAATAATGCATTTTTTATTATAAACCGCGATGTTTCTTGATAACGGCGGAAAACTAATTTCAATATTGCCATTTAAAGTGCACACATTTGTGATGTAAAAATACAGATGGCAACAGAAGAGACACTAAAGCGTTTTTCTCGGAATGCTATTTATAACACATAATACATTTGTATAGATGAAAAACCAGACAAATCTATTGGGCAAACATTGTGGCATATGAACTCGAGGACTTGTGAAAAGACAATGTGGAGATCGGGCATATTTAAATAACAAGACATATTCGGTTCAAGTGTAGTTATGACACGCTGAAAAATTTCACGATGTTCGGCGATCTTAAAATAGCAGCAATAATTTCACCACTAGCAACGCCACAAGTCTGTGTGTTTGTTGCTTGGTTAAAAAGTGTGATCCAACAAAACCAATATATATTTTTGGCCACCAAATTTATATATTTATATTTTATTTTTCAGTTACTTTTTCGTATGATCAGGAGCCGCTGAAAAAGTGCATTTCACACGTGAACTCGAGTTCTTAAGGGACGACTTCAGTTTGCAAAATGACTACAATTTATGTTGAATTATTCTTGTACTTTTTTAAAGTTTGAAATTGTTATTGTTAGGTACAATTTATATAGTATTGTATTAGACTTTCGTTGTATACAGTATAACCTGTCGGGTTTGTTGTTATGTGACAGACTCTTACAACCAATCAGAAATATGTGAAAGTAGTTTTAAATAAAAACCGGACAGTTACCCTTTATTTGTTTTAATTGGGTACTGACGGAAATCGAATCTGCAAGGTCTGAATACAGGAGTCTTACCAACCAGCCCACGGTATTGTCAGTACCAGGTGATAGTAAATACGAGTAGATATTGTCAGTGTCAAACTTGTTATTTATTGCTGAATTCTCGGATGTTTGCATTGCAATCAATTGTAAATATTTGTATTTAATGCATATAAAACAAGGTTATTCTATAATAGGTAGACATCAAATTTATTTATTTAGCGATTGTGAAACCTGTTTGGAAAGAAAATTATGTCAATATATTTCGGGGAAAAGAGCTCAACATGCAAATATGACAGGAAAAGACAAAACTGTATAACTAACATTGAAATTCAAAAAAGTTTTCCCTTCTGGAATGTTGAATTAGTTATTATATAATCGTTGAACCATTTTTGTAATATAACAAAACTCAATAAAGGGCCTTCCGCAACGTTTTAAGTACAGTGATTTTTTTCATTATATTACATTTTATCCAGTTTTTATCAATACCACCCACATTTCAAACTAGCTTTATCGTTTCGAGTAAAATTAAGTCAGTAATGTTGCGTCTATCATTACTATTTTTTCCTCTTTAGCATGCCTTTTTTTGTTTTATGATATCTAACGTATGTTGTTATTTATATAGTTCATGAATTTTGTACAAATTAATAGTAATTTGAAGAATTTTTGCGAGCTTAATTTCTTTTATTTACTTTTGTCTGGTTAGCTTGAAGAGATAGCTACATGACAATAATCTCACCAAATTTTCAAACAATAAAGTGTTAAATCAATAAATAAATGTTTTGTCTAAGTTTTCAATCATTGAATTAAATCATATTATTAATATTTGGTTATGCATTTATAAACTGATACACATTTAGTACTAACATTTTTAAATGTTTGTCCCTACCGTCAAACAGAATAAAAAAAAATCTCGTGTCGATAGCTTTTACGAAATGCTACAAATCAAGCCTTTGACGTGAGATAAAAAAAATTAAATAGACTTGTTATCATTCGATCTAAAGAAATATATGAAAAAGTGATTTACGAGTGCCGTAGAAGTAAGAAAGGACTTATAATATTGCATAGAAAAGCATGTTGCTTGTTTATCTTCTAATAGAAAAAGTGTGGTTATCTGTGAATAATATTTTTGTTTATGCTTCATTTATTTGTATGGCAACTCTTTGACATATCCCAATTGAATAAGCCGACATGTTAAAGAGCGTGGCCGGAAAAAAGCATTATCTTCGGTCACAGTAATCGAACCTTTGAGTTAAGAACCACTGGAGTCGGCAAACCATTGCAAGTGTTGGAAATATTACCGCACGTTGGCAGACAACACTCGCACACGTTTAATCAGACTGGAATCCCTATTCGAAATGGATGACGGAGCGGTATTCCAAATTAAGAGTATAGAGGGATAATGGAGAGAGATAAAATTTAATCATTCTACGTAGGTCACCCACATTTTTCATCACATATGTATAAAGGGGCAAGGCAATGGTTGTGTCAATCTCTTACAATTATAGTTCAATACTCCTCTTAATTTGAGGGACCGTTCAGTGAAGAATTTCAAAACGTGTCATCTTGTTACCCTATGAATTATACTCATACTTGAAAAGTTTCCTTTGGTCTAAATGTGCTTGGCTTATTTCACCCCTTTACTGTTGCGATCAAACCAATTGTAATTATATTATAATATCATACGAATGTTTTCATGAAGTAAATATTTGAAGAATATTCCAACGTGAATCCAAATTACACAAACGCGTAACACCAAAAATTTGAACGATAACTTCCTGACACGTGCCGACAATGTTAAAGGTTAAATCTGTTACTAATCGCCGGTGGACTTGTTGGTCTTCGTGGGGGGTATTACGACCACACCCTGCCGGGCTAAGAGCCGCCGAGGAGGCCTGGGGATGGTCAGCCAAGGGTGGCAAAAGGCCAAAGAATCAACGTGTTTGCCACTCGACGTCGACTAAACGAGAGTACTGCAAACAAAGAAGTCTGCTTTACGAAAGCCAGGGCCTAACTGAAATTACAGAAATGTAAATTAAAATTTAGATTCAATTTGCAAAAGACGATACATTGTACGATTGTATGGTTTTGGTAGAAATTGGAAAACATGTAACAAAAAAACACTTTAATCCATTTCTTTGGTTTATACTCGTATATCACAAAAAGGTTTCCATTATTATAAAATGACAGTTTAAAAATTCCAGAAAAAAAATGTACCATCTCCGTGGCCTAGTTGTTAGAATGCTTAAATTACAACTCAGGGGGTTTGGGTTTGATTCCCAACTGAATTAAAAAAAGGGCCCTAGTCTGGTCAACATCATTACCCGTGAGATTGTACTCGTATCAACTTAATGGACGTTTCATACAATACAAAAAAACGGATTCGGAAGCTAAACTTCCCTAATGACAAAGTCACTCCAGGATACTCGTAGATCATTGGTATGTAACCAGACTGAGAAAGGTGTCTCGTGTAGATCTGTACAACTTAACGTGAGTTAAATGGAGAAAAAAAAACTAGTTCAATTCAAAGAATTATACGCGAAGTTGTTGCCTGATTTCGAAACATTGAATGAAAATAACTGTGCGCGGATTTAAATAAATAATTGGAAAAAATGATTAAATAAAAAAAAAAATTTAAACATTGTAGTGATATAAATTTTTATCTGAACATATATTTTCTTTATATAAAGTATTTTAATACTTAAATTAGAGAAATTGATCTATACAGGGAGTATATAATGTACGAGAAGTTTGGAGAGACCAAGAGGGCCTGGCACGATCAAATGAATTAAGTTTTGAAAGAGGGAAGAATGAAAAGCGTTTTTAATAGAGGAATATGTATGTCGAGGTCTATGAATATAGCAACATCAAAATATGTGTACCAGGAAAGCTAAGGTGGAGATCGGTTTTCTCTGTCTACCCCAATAGGGACATGGCGTGATGGTCATGATGATGATAAAATTAGAGAAAGTCTCACAAGTGCTTGTCAATGAGCAGTGTGTGTATCTACATTTCTCCCAGATCTCTTAGTTTCACGAACCACTTTTTTGGATACCAGAAGAAGCCTGAACTAGACATCGAAAACCTGTTAGATTAACTGGTATCTCATCATCTTCGCTATATTCACTCCTTATAGGAACAATTTTATCGACGCACATTTTCGAGAGGCCTTGTTCCTTAGTGTTTACAACCTCAAAGTATTTAATTAAATGGCCCTTATGGGTATGTTGTTTCCGCGAGTTATTAATAATATGACATACTCGCACGATAGCAACTTAGGAAGTAAAGGGCTCAGAATACTCAAATAAGGTAACAAGTCGCAATTTTATGATTTTGATGTCATTTTGTGCAGAAAGATGTAATATATACAAGCTAATCAATCAGTATTCAGAATTTGCCTATTTAATTATTGCATTTATTTATTGACACTATTCTTTTATTTAGTCTGGAGGGCTTATAATAAAATTAATAAGCGATGTTCCATGGTCACAAAAATAGCTCATTCGTTCAAATTTCTAAAACAAAAAGTGAAATGTGACGTGGATGACCTCAGTGACTGAGTTGGTAAGACGCCTGCCTTCCGATCCGCTTGCAGGTTCGATATCTGTCTCAACTCAGATTTTTTTCAAAAGGATTTCCAGCCTGGTTTCCACTTAATGCCTATTAAACATGTTTCTGGTTGGTTGGAAAAGATTGCTACATGGCAACAAGTCCGTCCGATTTTACTGTATACAACGAAAGTGTATATCATATTCAATGTCATCAATCCACAAACAAAGGAAGGGATGGCGGAGAGGGAATGCAAATCGGGAATAAAATATTTATCATTACTTGAAATTGTTTTCGAATCGCTGTTTGAAACATGTTAATTTGACGGGATAAGTTTGATAATGGTGGTTGGTTCCTTGTTCCAGAGAATTAATGTAAAGAAACATGTCAAACGTTTCTCTATGGAATCAGACCCAAATATGAATATATTGAACATCAATAGAAATGTCCGATACATAACATGAATCACGACTTTGTATTCAGAGAATATATCATACAAGCGCAAACATTTCAAACGTTATTTTCGCAAAACATGTTTTATGAGTTGTTTGTTGACATAACACGTGTAGCGATAATTGTTATAAATCCATTTTTATATATTTTCGAGGAAAAGTCGTTAACAAATATTTTTAATTAGTATAATAAGGGATAAACATTGAATTATTAAATTTTGTTACGAATATTCTATCACATCCATGAGCAATCTTAAAAAAACTTAAAAGCAAGAGTTGAAAGACAAAAGATAATTTCGGTCATTAAATTAAAGTGTTTATTCAGACTCGTATCATATGAAGAAATATGCGAAATGAATTGCATCACATGTGGACCATTTATTATTTCAGTTAATATCAGGTTGTGGAAGTAGATTTATTACGTAAATAACCAAAGCTGATAGACAAAATGCATTTTCTTTTAATAATTTAGAAACGTCATATTAAAATATAAAGGATTTTGACGTTCAAAATGTGAATGGATTAATTCTGTTGAATAAATTAATTAGAACACGTGGAAACATATTTCGAAAGTAATAAATTAAAAATGAAACTAAATATTTATTAATTTTTTTTCCGGACAAGTGTATTATAATACTCGTATTATACGAGTATGTATAAAAAATCAAGATAGACAAAACGAATTTAGTTTCAAGTGGACACTCAAATCATATGAACCTAGATTTAATGTATGTGTATATCTTCCACACATCAGAATTGGTGATTCGGACATATTGAAGAGCGTGGCTGGTAGACAACATTGTCTTCGACCGCATTCATCACGTTTTCGGGCTTACTACCACGGAACTCTCAGTTCGTATTGTACGTGTTGGCAATACTACCCCGTATGTGAAGAAGCAACAAAACTAGTACACGTCTAGTGCTTGTGAGTATTGTTACCAGAGAAGCTTTTTTAAATCTATTATTTTCGGGCACCGTTGGGAATACAACCTAAAATCACCGGGCGACCAGAAAAAGTTCAACGACTTACCAATTCGGTCACGGAGATTAGTTCTTCATGATCCCAGTAAACTAGGCTTTTGCCTGTATTTTACTGGGGATATATGTATATGAAGAAATAGGTTAATACTTTTGTCAATTGTTTTTATTGTCAAGTTTAATATCTCAACCGTGAGTGTGATCCATACACCGTTTATAAAATGTGCAGTGTGTTTTGTTTTCCCTTTCCTTCTTGAGTAATTTTCATCCCTTAAAATAATTTACTGTCACGTATTTTTAACAAATAGTGTAAATAGGTAATTTATTGATAAATTTATTGAAACAAAAATAATACTTACATTTATCTACCATTAAAATAATCTGCATAAAACGTCTGAATTGGTGTAAAGTATAACGTATTTTATAA
This sequence comes from Odontocerum albicorne, assembly GCA_949825065.1. NCBI lineage: Eukaryota > Metazoa > Arthropoda > Insecta > Trichoptera > Odontoceridae > Odontocerum > Odontocerum albicorne. The sequence continues at coordinate 26,582,969 of OX463840.1, forward strand.
CATTCCATGAATTTATTGTATTGTATTACGCATTTATTGTGTATATAACCGGGAAGGTTTAGTGCCATGTGGCCATTTTTACAACCAACCAGAAATATGTTGCAGAGGCCTGAAATGAAAACTAAACAGACAAAAAATGGATATCAATGGGAATCGAACCCACAACCTCCAGGTCTGAAAACATGAGTCTTTTCAACTAGACCACGGAGGTAGTCATGATCACTATATAAATTTTCCTCAACATTCACGGGAGGCAGTGGGCATGAACTCTTGGGCAACATTTCGTCCGAAATATATGATTAAGTCTGTTCGTAAAAAAATGTATGCATTGCATCATTCCTGATATTTGCAGTTATGGTTTATAGTCTGAATCCTTTTTTCTAGTCAAGCCTCTCCTCCACCCTTCTGGAAGTCAGAGTAATCTATTACTTGTGCCAGAGTAATCTATTACTTGATCACACTACCTCGTGGGTGAAGACTATCTACTTCTCAGCCCAGGCAGGTTTTCCAATGATTTCATGTTATCTTCGGATCGTATAAGTGAAGTCAGAAAAATAATGGTATTTCGTGAATGTTCAATTCATTAAAAATGGAGTCCTTTGTACGTCGCTCGGTCTATAGCACTTTTAAAAGTCGAAGCTATCAAAATTAAAAATCATTGACATTCATAATTTCTTTCTTTCTTATAGTATTTAACTATCTACTCGTATATCGGCAAGTTGGATAAATACGATAAAAAGTATTTTTCTTTGATTGGAGTCGTTTCGAAAAGAATTATGCAATTCACTTTCGAATATAATAATTTACTTTAACGTTCTCGTGATTTATTTTGATTAATTTTATTCATTAAGTCTGGTTTTCCTTCAGGCTTTTTGAACATCTTTTTGGTTGATTGTAAGAGATTTTCACATGGCAATAACTCTTTGTAGTAAATTTTTATGTAAAGAAATATAATATTTAGCTCACTGCATTAAATGAATAATTTATTAAATAAAAATAAATGAATGAACGCCAATTTAAAAACATCCACTGATAAATTCAGATCAAGGTAAAAACGCCACATTTTTTCAAGGCTTGAATTATTTTGCTGACTATAAAATTCATGTAGATATACTGCATTTTCATCATGTTACCCAAGGTAAAAGTAACACTTTGTAACTTCCTAATTCAATATTTCAAGCAATATACACATTTACCAATCATTATATTGACTGAACTTGTGTTAATATCAAAATAAAATAATTAACCTAATTAGGACACAAAAGAAATAAATAATGGATAAACTTAAAATGTATCAAACAAATATATCGACGGATTTGGTTAAGTGCAAAATTTTGATTTTTTTTATATTATCTTCAAATTGTCAATGTGTATGCATGTCTGGTAAAAAAAACTGGCACATAGTCATATTTTAGCTGGAACCACTATTTTCACACAACCGAAAAACATATATATGTGGTCATATGCACATACCATATACTCGAATCATAGTATAAATAGGCCAAAACCCGTACGGCTGTCGAATACTTGGATTCTCTCCGAATGTAATTCGAAATTTGAATCTCGGTGGGGATACTGAACGAATTTTAAAAACCTAGCCAACAATTTTCGAACCGGTGTAAAAGGGGACGATGTATAAATGATATATATAAACAAATTTTACATTTATGAATATATATTTTCATAAATGTAGAATTTGTTTTACTTACGTGAATATTTCACGGGTTGCAACTAGTAATAATATATTGGAATGAGTTTCAACTTTTAAATTAAAATTTCTCAAAAACATGAAAAATGTTAGTTACCAATTTGTGTCAGAAACCCGAAGATATTGTACCAATATTGACTAAATTTGTGCGAGTATTAAAACATAAAATATAAAAGAAATTAAATCGATTTCGATTTGAGTAATATATGATGAAAAAGTTTTTTGTTATAGCACAAAAGAGAAATAAATTTGAGTTGAAGACGTCCCTAATGGAAATTCACCATGTCGCACGAGGTCCAGAAGTTGATCAAAGCCGTTAGGGTGTCGAACGTGAGAGTGAAAAGGTAATTTATGTCCCGGTTCAGGGTGGGGGGTGGAGTTCCCCGTGTTTTCTCTGCAATCACCTGGACAAATAGCGGCCCGGCCCATTCTACTGTGCACCGTCACCGGCTCACGCGTGGCTTGCCCTAAAATGCCATCACAAATTAGGAGTAGATGCTGGAAAACACTGGCGAACCAGATTCGTTGAAAGTTTGGCGACATATTTCCTCCTTTATTTGTAAAGTGTTTAAGATTTTGAGTATTTTTATTTACGTCGTAAAATGTTACTTTCAGCTTAATAAGCTTTTATTTTGCCACTTACGATCTCGCATCCCTTTTTCACCATATCTTATTTGGCTACAAGGCATACATACTATACTTCCCAGAGTAACACAGTTGCTATCTCGCAATTCAACCCGTCTTCGAAGCTGTCTTACAAATTAAATTTAGCGTCAAGCTTTAATGGAAATAAATAAATAATAATATCGTTTATTGATATTAATAATAAAGCAAAACAAAAAACACTCGAATAAAGGTTTTATATGATTCAATAGAAACAATTTAAATCATATAATAACAAAAGGGCTGGGCTTATCTTAAAATAATTATTTCTGCGTAGGCCACGACCCTTCACTCACACGCATATATAAAAGGGCAGGGCAATGGCTGTGCCTATCTGTTTCAATTGTAGCTCTATGCTCCTCTTGCTATGGGGGACTGCTGGATTTCAAAGCGAGGTGGTCTATTTTTTTACTCTGTATTTAACACGTTCAAATTATATCAATATTCACTATATAGTTTAAAACCTAACCAGAACTATTAGAGCTCGGATACCGTGATGATTTTATCAGTTAGAAGAATTATATTCTACTAATATCTATGCTTTAAAAATAAATAAAAAACATACCACTGCCTTAAAGTCATAATATAAAATAAACACACTTTTAGTTAAGGAAATTTGTGCCACATAATTGATCAAAATTCTTTTAATTTCCACAAAAAGTTTTGGATACGTGGCCAGATCAGCTGTTAAAAGCAACCAGCTGAAAACCCGTCAATGTAACTATCCATTTCATTCAATTCTATACTCATCTTCATTTGGGGAATCGTGATGCTTTTGTAAGCAACAATACACCTACTCTGTGGTATTCTCTGTGAATATTATTGTATTTTACTAGGTATGTGTTTTTGCTCCTATATAGAGCTGAAGAATTCGAATATATCGCTAGACACTATTCAAGGATATCGAAATCTAGGGACAAAATGAACATTTATCATATTAGATTCAGTGCTTTTAACACAATAGATGCGTGAAGTTGAACTGACGAAGTCTCCAAAGAATGTAAATACATTTTAGGCGGGATGTAAAAAAAATAATGATGGGTTCCGGAATAATATTTGCTTGAAAAATAACACTCATTATAGAATGCCAATTCTTCTTTTACGATTGAAAGTATAATTTCCATTTTTTTTGGTTCGGTAACTCATAATGATTTGTTCCTCCTGTCGATCTGAGAAAAGTTGCAGATATTTTTTCCCTTTTGGATTCTTTTTGTAATACGCTTTCATAGTATACAGTACAATCTGGTAGGTAAATTGCAATGTGGCAATCTCTTACAAGTAACTAGAACGATGCTCAAGAGGCATGAAGTAAAAAAAACTCCAAAAAAATCGGTACCAACGAGAATTGAACTTGCAACCTCCGGGTCGGAAGATAGGTGTCTTACCAAGTAGGCCAAGGAGTGGTTAGTAGTTAAATAGTGAATTAAAGACGCTTCTAGTTTGATTAAAGATCAGATTTTAATTTAAATTGAGATTAAACGTAAATTTCATCGAATTTTTAGTAGTTTTGAAATATGTATTAAAAACAATGAAAACATTGGTTCTTTTTTATTAGTGTTTAAAAGACGGGTTTATTAATGTGGAAAAGATTTTTTTCAAGAAAGCTGAGAAATAAAGTCTTCTTAAGGTTCGTTGCAGAACGTCGTCTGATACAAGTTGCTTGATCATCAGTAAATATTCACATAAGTGCGGGTAGTATCTACGCGGTCTTCCGGCTAGAAGCAAGTCAACTACTGATCCCTGCTGTCGAAAACGTGTAATTAATCTTCTAAACGTCACGCTTGCTGAACAATTTCCATCAGCGAAAATGATGTCGATATGCGAGCTGTGTTCGAATAATTGACTCTTGATTTGTGAAATAAAGTTAGATCACTTTCGTTCTTTTTCTGTTAAACATAAAAATGATTTTTAAATTATCGGAAAATACATAATTAAAAAAAAATAAACTAAAAAAAAATAATGTTTGAAACTAGAGAGCGACTGATGGGCTACCTGTACTACCAATAATTTTATATGAATATTTGATTCGTTCACAACTTTGAAGATAGATGATTACGCTATTGAAGTAAAAGTTGAATTTGTGGTCCTCGAGTTGCATAAGGAGTAGGCTTATTGAATTTAATTTTAAACGGAAGTATGTTTTAATTGCAATGTGAATTCGGCGCACGTAATTTTAATTCTTTATATTAAAGTTGAATAATTTATATCAAGTTTGCCCTTGACAAAGCATAAAAATATATGTATTCAGAATGAGAAGAATGCGTATTTCAAGCCTAATGTATATTCGATTACTAGCAAAATTTTACGTCATATGTCAAATTTTGCAATCTTAAAATCAATTGGAATTGTTGAGGTTACAAATCAAGGAGATTATTTTCAAGTAGTTTCTTCTTTTTGATTGAACAAAAAATATATTTTTATTCCAGCTAGTGCGCGAAATGGTGCAATGCAACACATGCTATTATTTTACAAAATATAACAAATACATATTATATAAAGTATAACAAAAAAATGCATGGAATGTACCACCTGAAAAATTATTAATATTAAGGTGCAAACAATGATTTATGAAGAAATGCAACAAGTTATAAAAAAATACAAATTGTTAAAATATTGGTTTCCTTGCATATTCTCCCTTTAATGTTTTTTAGGAAGCAGTTTTTTTACGCTAATTACCAAAAAAACTACGACACTCGGTTAGATATGGTTTTTAATAATAACATTTTTGGATTTAGTAGTCAGGTTAAAATCCTTGCGATTTAATTTCGTATTAACGCTTCAATTGAATGTATTCTATGTTCATCAAACATGTCGCTAGCACTACAGAAAGGGTGTTTGTGGAAAAGTTGACGAAATCGTTATTGTATCCAATTCGCATCTTCGTCCATCGGGCCATTGTGTAATTGTACCACTGTATAAATGGACGAGTAGTACGAGTAAACCAGCAGTCTTTTTGCTCGTATATCTTCCGACCATCCGTTGAATCGATCTTCTTTTAGCCAGCATTCCTCTCTCCGTGGCAGTCACCCTCCTTTGCCTTTTAGCCAGCATTCCTCTCTCCGTGGCAGTCACTCTCCTTTGCCTTTTAGCCAGCATTCCTCTCTCCGTAGCAGTCACCCTCCTTTGCCTTTTAGCCAGCATTCCTCTCTCCGTGGCAGTCACCCTCCTTTGCCTTTAAGGCAGCATTCCTCTCTCCGTGGCAGTCACCCTCCTTTGCCTTTTATCCAGCATTCCTCTCTCCATGGCAGTCACCCTCCTTTGCCTTTCAATATAATCCATCCGCATTCTTGATGTCATCTATCAGAAATAGAAAATGCTCTACAAAAATGCGCATATTATTTAGGAATCAAATACGATTTTTGGATCGCGTTCAGTGGCCTTTAATCTAAAATATAGCTACAAATTCAAATAAAAGTGAACTTCATAGTTTTCAAGTCTGTAGAATAATATTAATTTTTAATACAACTTTTGAATATGTTTTTTTCTTAAAATAAATGCTACATAAACTCCATATAATATAACTATATACAAATCTGCATTTTTTTGTTCACATTACATTGAGTTCGAAAATAAAAGCTCAAAATTAATCAGAGATATTGTATTATATATAAATTCAAATACTTCTAATTGTAAATAACAGATTTGAACGAATAAATGTATAAAAAATGCTCTTCAGTCGAAGATAAATATCATTTATAAATAAACACAACTACTTTTTTCCGTTTCTCAATCCTTTCATATGGAGTTATTTAATCAATCAAACAGCTTCTAATTTTGGCTCATCATTAATCTCTCACAACACTAAACGAAGTCAAATTAACATCTGTCAACCACGCAGGCTACCAATACACGATAAAACTTCCTCGTTCGCTTTGATAAATTATCATTATCATGTCGTGGCAATTTATTTGGGTAACTACATTTTTTTTCTATTATGGCAAGCAGAACATTCCTCGAATAGGCCACACAAGGCGAATATGTTGTATATACTCGTATATATAATATAATAAATATGTGGTAACTCTTAAAACGTGCACAACGACACTAGCGTAAGTATTTGTATTTATTAAAATCTTTTCATTATTTTTAGTTTGATCAAAACAACAACTTTTAATAAATTTTACAATCTTTCAACACATAATTCAATTTTTTTTTATGTAAGCTAATTGTTAAAAAATAAAATATTAATTAAAAGGAGCTCATCACAATATCAGTGTTGTATTATACTTTTGATGTATACACAACCTGGCGGGCTTATTGTCATGTGGTAATATCTTTCAACCAACCAGAAAGATTATAAGATACATTAAGTGAAAACCAGACCGGCACCTTTTTAAAAATATCTGGATATCAATGGGAATCTAGCCCGCCACTTTCAGGTTTATTGTAATGTGGAAAATATTTTCCAATCCACTAGAAAGATTATAATATAAGAAGCATTAAATGAAAATCAGACTGGATTTTTTTTAAAATCTGGGTTCCTACGGGAATCGAATTTAATCGTTGCAACGGATTGGAAGATAGGCGTCTTAACATAGCAACTAGGCCACGGAGGACGTCATAGTGTTTTATTTGAAAATCTTGGATTACTAATTGAGATTATTAAAAATATACTAATTTCAGTAAAATATAACTAGATTCTAATCCTAGGATATGGAGTTATAATTTTTATAGCATTAAAAAAAATCTTGAGACATCCATACGAAGTGTCCTGTCAATTCAAGTTTGTTGCTAAATTGCTAAAATTGATTGATTGTTAAAATACATACACGTACATACCATTATGCGATTTCCCTGTCGGGGTAGACAGATAGTACAGAATGCCATATTTTCCTAACTCGCCACACCTCTTCAGCCTCTTCTACATCCATACACATTCTCATACCAACTCGACGATTTCTCCGACTTTCTACTTTTCCTTCTTTCAGAATATCGTTTACTTGATTCAACCACACTTTTCTTGGTTTTTCTCTCATACGCCTTCCATTCACATCTGGACTGTATGTCTGTTAAGTTAGTCTTTCTTCATTCATTCGTTCTATATGCCTAAACCATCACAACGTACTCTTATTCAACTTATTTAACACATCAGCCTTAAGTTCATATTAATCCCTTATCATTTCATTCCGTATTTTGTCATACACTGTCACTCCATGTATTCTTCTCAGTGCACGCCTTTCTACAGTATTGTTCGGCGCCTTTCAAACTCTTCCAACGTTCACGTTCACTTCCATACATCAAAGTAGGTTGTGGACCATCATATCAACAGATTTTGATATTGTCCGGTTCGAGTATATACGTGTATGTTTTAGAGCCCCGTTGCCTTTGTTTCCTATCGCTACACACCGCTCGACATCTCTCGGAACTCTTCAATCATCTGAGAAAATACTACCTATCATATAAAATAATTCCTTAACTCTCACTTATCTTGAATTGCTCGTCACTCTATGAATTCTTCCCATTGCACGCATCTCTACATCATTTATTCGGCTCCTCTGACTTTTTCCACGTCCACGTTTCACTCCCATACATCAAAGACGACAACAACATATTATTGTGGACTATCATAATTGCAGATTTTGATACTGTCCGGTTCAAGTATATATGCACATGTTTTAGTGCCCCTTGTTAAAATACTTGGAACATATCAGTTTAACTGATTTTATTGAAATGACAGTCCAGGAAAAAAAATAATTGTCGAGGTTAATTCATTACTACACGCATATTTATAACGATGCGTGACATAGACTTTTGATCTATTTAAAATTCTAGCCACGAACTTCCACTGACAGCGTGAGTCCTTTGGAAGCGCCGGTTTGAAGGGCTAGAGAGAACCATCGAAGGAATCAGGTGTATAATTTGAAGCCACAATATCAAAGAACCAGGATCTCTTGCACATGTGAATACAGTTGTTTGAATATTGTATCCGATTTATCACATAAAATATTGAAAGACCTTATATATTTAAAAAAAATTAATCATGACATGAAAACAGTCTTTAATCAAAAAGCGCATATGTAATTTTTATTTTGTTTTGACTCAATTGTTTGCTTCATTAGCGCCTTATTTTTGTTTTGATTTAATTGTTTGTTCTAAGTTTTGATTTTGTTGTTGATTTTAATTTTTGTTTTATGTATTGTACATGTTTTGCAGTTTGATTGCGCTTTTTATTTGAATATCGTTTATTTTTCTTTTTTTTTTTTTCTTTCGTACAATTGTAATTGAAATTAGATTTTTGTAAAGGCCGTGGCTGTTCAAAATAAATATAAAAATATGGATAATAATTGCATGAAAGTATTCGCTTAGTATAATAATTAGGTATAAATCCTTTGGATCTTCATAGACTTGCCATCTTTCGATTTTCGTTTTCTAGTTAGGAATTTTGTTAATTTATTCGTATGTTATTATTCAAGAAATCCTGATTAGCGATTCAGACCATTGAAGAGCGTGGCCGGGAGACAATATTGTCTTAATTGCTAGCTAGGTCTGTTTCATCACAATTGTTATTTTTAGGTTTCATTTTAATACAAAATATCTCACTTGTAGAACTGTTTCTTTTGCACGCATCCTTAAACTAAGCTTAGCGTGGAATTTTATACGATTGATTCGCCCTTGAAGAGTGTTTGCTTTCTAAACGGTATTTTATAAATTGTCCTTTCATTATATTATTAATGACGAAACGATTTTTCTTCTGTTTGATTTTTGTCCTGGGTTTTGTTTTAACTCGTTTTGCACTGTCTGCGTTTAAGTATACGAATGCAATTATTAAAATAATGTACGTATATGAATTGAATAAAATAGATTAATACAGAAAAAAATGTTTTTTTATGAAGTGCCTCAGGATCGTCGTTTCCTTTGCGAGTATTGGCCGGCGCTAATAGTGGGAGAGCCGTTCTCAGGTTGAAAAAGCAGTTGGACCACTACTAAGCTTCCATCGCGGCAATAAAACGAAAGCAAAACTGGGATTCTATTTTTAAACCTTTCCTATAAGCGATTATTTTTGTAATAAACAAAAAGTTGCCCTCCGCAGGACGGCGCCGTTACAGCAGGAACGTTAGGTCGGACATACCTATATCAGACATACTGGATCCGAGCGGAATACGAGTAGTGATGTGACTGCAATATCGAGCATAGACAATCGAAACACGTGAAACTTGTTACTCGTATTTTACTGTAATTACAAAAAGACATTTTCTCGTGGATACGATTATTATCATAATTTCATGTATCGAGATAAGTTTTTTTGGGGAGATCCACTGTGAATTCCGTTGCTTATACTTGTATTTCCGTTGTATGATTGATTTTTATTAAATTATTTTGACTAATTTGGCTGGCATTTCATTGCGTGTAAGTTGGTTTCTCTTGTGTGTTTTTTATTATTATTTAATTTTGAAGTAAAATCATATGAAACATAAAATGTATTTTATAACAAAAAATTACAAAAAAATGTGTTAAAACTTAAGGTATTTGTAAAATCGGTCTTACAAAATATTGCCAGTTTATTTATGTATTGAAACAAATAAAGAAGACTACTCTGAGATGCTTCGGGCACGAGGAATGAATAAATGAAGACTAACATAACAAATGTAAGTGGGAAGTGTAGCAGAGGAAGACCAATGAGAGTGTGGTTGGTTTAAGTGTAAGATATTTTGAAAGAAGGAAATGTAAAGTCAGAAGAATTGTAGGAGCTGTATGAGGTGTATGGACGTAGAATATGTGAAACTTGTGTGTCGCGATAGAAAAGTCTGGTATTTTCTCCTTTTTGCTTAGTATGATAGGGATACGGCGTGGTGGTATATATTTCTCCTTTCTGCGTACCCTGATAGGGATACGGCGTAATGGCATGATGTAAACATGTAGCATCGGATGTTTGTTATATTTGTATGTTTTAAAGGTATATTAATAAAAATATATATCGTTGAATAACTTAAATAAAGCGCGCTTATTATTGGCAGCGAACAGGTTGAATAAGTTGTCCAAATAACTTAGCTATAAAATACATTGTTGATCAGATGTGGTCGAATGCAGAACATAAATGACATACTTGCATATTACGTATTGACATAAACATTAAATTTAAGTGCTTTTGGATTTGTGTAAACAACACCTAACGTGAAAGCCAAGAATAATCAGGACTCGGAAAGTTTGTGTTCTTGAAAGTTAATTACGTTTAGTTTATTTTATGCCTCATCGAAATAAACAGTTCAAAGCTTGAGAACATTTGACAGTTATTATTATTAATTCCATACTATCAAGAGGATGATTTATATAATACTTAAAAGTAGAGAGTGTTAAAATATGTGGAAAACTACTATAATACTAAATATTAAGGAGTTTTGGACAGAATTTGACAGCATATTTATACAAATGTAACCACAGAAAAAGTGTGAATTTTCTTTTTCTTGAATAATGACGGTGAACTCATATACGAGTACGAGTATATAAAGGAGTATGCGCCAGTGCCAAGTGATGAAAAGTATATATGAAAAAAAATATTTCGAATTACATTTAAAAAATATATTTTTAAGAGAAATAAGTCTAAAAAATACTAGAAAATGTTTTTTCTAGGTAAAAAATTATTGACAAGGTATACTCATATTACCTTATGCACGTCACTGTTTCAGTTGTTGATCACATGTGGACAGATACTTGTTCATGTCTAAAATTTCAGGGACAAAGAACGTGTTTTCAGCCACTAAGGAAAAAAAGATGACATTTTTAAAGTTTACTTAAATGCAAGCACACATCTTTCGCCTCCTTCACATTCATACATCTCGTTAAGCTCAATATTGTATTATTCGCACTTCTTATTTTATTTTTCTGGTCCATTTGACCTAGCCACGTTTTTTACTGTATTCCTTTTCCACGCACATTTTTCACATCTGACTTGTATATTTATTAGCTTAGTTACTCCACATTCATTCATTCTCTCTGTATGCCCAAACCATATTAAAGCTCTTGTCTTCATCGTACTTAAAACATCTATATTATTCATGCATTCATTTCTGACGTATTCAACCCGCGTTCTTTCATTCATTTACACTCCACAAAACTTTCTTATTATACGTATCTCCACACCATTAATCTTACTTCTATCCTTCTTTTGTCAAGTTCAAGCTTCACTTCCACAATTCAACATTTTAACACTGTCTTAATTTGATATTTATAAATTTATCATATTTTTTTTATGAAAGGGTATAATCCAGCCATAGTTCACACATAACAGTAAAATATTAATGAATGGAAACCAGTATTTATGGAAGATTATTTTTTACGACGTTGATGGTATTAAAAATTAATCTTAAAGACGGATACTCAGACAAACGAGTTATTTCAGTGTCAAAAACAAATAAAGCAATAATACGAAGATAAGAAATGTTTGTAAATGCGCTTTCAAGTTATTTTATCGTGTACTTTGTACACAAGAATATTATTGAAGTGATACGATAGAAATAAAGAGCAGCTGCACTTAATACATCGCAGATGTAGCTCGATAGAAGAACCGTGCGAATGGAATATCAATGCGGTGTCTGGAAACTGGAAATAATAGGTTGTCCAGAAAGTTGTTTCGTATATTTTTGTATATATGTCGTTAGGGCTAAATTTCGTTGTTAACTTCATTCGAAACTTGGGAAATGCATATTATTTTCAAAGGTAAAAGTTTAGTGTATTTTAGGCCACTGTTTACCTTAATTGCTTGAGTCATTTTTTGGGTATTATTTTGAAGATGGGACAGTGAATATAAGTTTTTTTAGTGCTTTATGTATATTTAATGCCGTTAAGGAAAAAGGCAACACAAACAAAAAAAGGCATTTTTTGGGTGTATGGCGACGATGCAGTAAGCGATCGTATGTGTCAAATGTGCTTTAAAAAAGTCAGTAACGGCAATACGACACTCGAAGATTGTGTCCGCTCTGAAACGCCGATTGCATCTTGATGCATTTTTAATACCATAAAGGATAAAATGTAACATAAACAAAAAAAAAGTATTTTTAGTGTATGACGATCAAATGTGGTTTAAAAATAGTCCGTGACGGCGATACGACACATGAAGATTGCGTCCGCTCTGAATTGTCGATTGTCACTAATGACAACCAAATTAAGGCTTTGATCGAGAATAACTAGCGGTCTACGACACTGATAATTAACATATCGAAAACCACCACTCACGAGCATTTGTTGCAAGTTTGTGCTTGAATTCAATTTAAAATAACGAAATTACTTTTCGGTTAACCTATTACATCGCAGATGTAGTTCGACAGAAGAACCGTGCGAATGGAATATCAAAGCGGTGTGCCTGGAAACTGGAAATATACGAGTATGTGGATACTTACAAAGAGGTGTTCTTTCAAATTGTTTAATTGGGTGGTTCGATACAAGTTTACATAGTGTTGACAAGTGATTCCCAGCGAGTGATTACGGCATATCTAAATAAAGCCGGAGCTGCTGACAAACATAATTTAATTACGCCACAGTATGGCGCCGTCAATTAATGCCCAGCACCCGGCACATTATTACATTTCGTTGTTACTGTTGGAGAAAACAGAAAATCTCTATGTGAAAAGGCTATTTAAGGGCTTTTAAAGGTTCATTTCCATTAAGCATAATTATAACCTTGATGTTTCCAGCGCTGAGTTCTTCTGAATACAGCCAAATATACGAGTAATGAAGGTACGAACGAGTACACGTTGATGTTGCTTCACTGACTTTATGACTGTGGCAACTACAACTATTCCTTACTATTTATACTTGTTTCAATCAATTCTAGATAGGTTCCTCATTTCAGAGATGAGATTTAACTTTTCTCATCAAGTTTCTTCTTCAACGTAATCTTTGGGTCACGAACAGTAATTGGGAGAATCGAGAATAAAATTGCAAAATGGGGAATATTAGGCGATGGGTCGACTCTTTGTATCTGCAGTGAGGAGCAGTCTATCCGACACTTGCTGCATTGCCCGAGGTTGCCCGAGGTTGGTGTCTTGAACAAAAGAGGACTTGGACTTTTCGTGGAACGCGCAGTGTTGTCTAGGTGACAGAACTCTCAGCGGAAATAATTTAGTGCCGTTGACACGATAAGAAAAAGCACGATCATTTTCGGCAAATAGTCAAGCATCTTATTTTTCCGGGTTAACTTGGAAAAACTGGAGCAGGTTGATCAGTTGTTATCTGGACAGTACTCGCATGTTTACGTGTGATGGGCGAGCTGAAAGGAACATTGAAAGAAGGGCAGCGACAGAGGACAAGGTAAACGGAGCACTTAATATAAAATACAAAAACCGGGCTATGCCAAAAGTACCAAAATTTATAATACTTAATATTGTTTTGGTGTTCACCTTGACGTATGCATGGAATTGAAACTTGGACTTGGCAGAAAAATAATTAAAATTAATGCTGTGGAGATACGTGCACTTATAAAAATGTGTTGAGTGTACGTGGACATATAAATGACCATAACATACATATATATATATATATATATATATATATATATATATATATATATATATATATATATATATATTTATATATATATATATATATATATATATATATATATATAATATATATATATATATATATATATATATAATATATATATATATATATATATATATATATATATATATATATATATATATATATATATATATATATATATATATATATATATATATATATATATATATATATATATATATATATATATATATATATATATATATATATATATATATATATATATATATATATATATATATATATATATATGTATGTATGTATCTTACTTTCTATTTGATGACAAAAAATACATAAAAATAAAAGTGTCACGTCTGTCAAAACCATTTTTAATCAACTACAAAGCGTATTTTTGGTTAATCATTGCAAAGTTTTCCGATATTTATTTTTTTAAGGACACTAGGGTCGAGTTTTTGCAACCATCAATACAGGCCCGTTATCGTTACGAGTCCTTGATGATTGCTAAAATGCCTTTCTGGACTTGCAGTAGACCTAAGAGCAAGATAATCAGTTACATGTTTTGCAGCCCAATCATTACGAAAAAGTTTGAAATTTCGATATAGAGCTGTTATTGCTCAATGAGATCATGCGGATTTAAAATCAATGGCATGGTTTCCCAGTCTTGTAAACTCGCTACCTCCTAATCTTTAATTCGAAGACGCCTTTATGAGGGAGTACCAGAAGTGTCTAAATGACACCCTGTCAAAGTACGTGGGTGTTTCCTGCCCTGCTCCGACATTCTCACCTTAGATCCCGAAGACTTTTTTGGATCGAGAAAGAACGATTGGTTGAGAATAATGTGAGTTCACCAGATACTTGGCGATAACAATATAATCAGTCTTCGGTTGGAAATCTTCACCTTGTGAATGCTCTTAACGAGCTTCATTAAGGATTTGACGTACCTGAGATTGTGATGCACTTTGAATATACTAAGATGTCTCCATAGTTGCAGTGCACACGCCTTGCACGGACTACGTATCATTGATTCCCGATTGTGCTCATATGGAATGGTACAGACTGTCGGTCACATCGTGAGAGTGTTCAATATATTCATTACCAGGAAGACTGGAGGAGATTCATTGGGATACTTCTGGCTCAGGGATACATAAGAACATCTGACTGTCAGAGAGACCATACAAGAGAAGAAAAAGAGTTGTTATATGTGAGGATCTTAATTTAAATCTCCTCACTGTTTACAGGACAAAGGTCTTCAAAATTTGAGTAAAATTGCCATTAAAGTCAGTGTTATTTTTTTTTATAAATCAACTGTTTAAAATAATGAGAATTTTAACAACCCGTGTAACCCTGATGAAACTGATGAAACATCCCGTTTAAAAAAAAACAATTTCTAGTCATATCCGAAACAACTTGTGAATACTTACAGATTAATCAAGAGTTGAATAGCAACTTCATAAGTATAAAAAATCCCCTTCAAGTTATTCGCGATCTGATTTTGTTTTTTTTGTTACAAAATCTGAAAGAAAACATTCTTCAACATCTCAGTTCTATTTCAGGTAGCATATGTTAGGTGGTATAAAAGCGTGATGTAGATTGGCCAGTCTGCATTTTTTCATTTTATGAGATTAGTTTCGTGAACGTATTTTTCTGAAGTGGTTATTTACACATTTAATGAAAACAAAATGATCCACAATCCCACCCTGATTTGGAAGTCAGAGTAAATAATTTTTTTAACGCAAATTTGATGAGTATTGTTGATTTCAGGCAAGGATTAAATATATCAGGAAATTATTATTAGGTGTTAACATAAGTTGTGTCCGTTTTTTTTTTAAATTAAAAAAAAGTAAAACAAAATGGTAAAGGTTATACGTCACTCGAAAGAAAATTTTCAGCTCTACAAGATATTGTGTTTGCTTTTACGTTACATATATTATTTTATTTGATTACAAGCCTTCAAAATGGAATGTCAAGTAGACTAAAGTGAGCATTTTCGACACCTCCTTCTGTTCCCATTGATTAAAGATGGCGGTATACAGTCATGTGACTACAATTCATCTACTCAGCCAATTCTACGGTGGTTTGAAAGGGATCTTCATGAATAATATGGTTTAAGCGGTTCTCATTGAAGTCCACTGGTCGCCCGGAACGCTCCATGTCTTTCAGGTCGAAATTACCGTCTTTGAAACGCAAAACCATCGATGAGCTGTCCTTTCATTCATAGCATCTTCACCGTACACTCCGCAAATATCGCGAGCAGCTTTATTCCCTCGATTGAACGCGAACAGAAGGAGGTGTCGAAAATGTTCACTTTCGTCTACTCGACATTCCATTTTGAAGGCTTGTAATCAAATAAAATAATATATGTAACGTAAAAGCAAACACAATATATTGTAGAGCAGAAAATTTTCTTTCGAATGACGTATAACCTTTACCATTTTGTTTTACTTTTGGTGCTCATTTTTAAATTTGGAAAAAAAAGACACAACTTATGTTAACACCCAATATATCACAACAAAAACATGCCTGATTTGCATTCTGTAGTAACAATGTGTTAAGTAGGATTGAAAATATAAAATAAACATAAAACAATTGATTTCCATAATTTTATTTAATGAACTTTTCTTGATATTTCTATTTGGTTTCTCGAAGATTTCCTAACTATATTCCAAATTTGAATAGAATAAAAACAATTCCTTCCAGGATTGTCAAGGCATCAAATATAGAAAGAAGATCGAGCCGGTTCGAAATTATTGAATTATTTATCTATAGACAAAATAAATGACAATAAAGGGTCCTTCTTTACATACCACAGTAATAATCACAAAAAAAGATAACGTATTAATGTCTTCCAAAAAAATTAATAATTCAGTATATATTTCAAAACATGGTGCATGATAAAACCAATGTATAGTAAAATAACACGGAAAGTAAACAAATATCAAACTTATAAAGAAATAAAAAAATGTATATGCTTCTTAAAACTAGTCGGTGTTACGATAATAATTTTACTTCATAGCTCTGTGTAGAGTGGAAATATAGTATATCATATATGCTGTATGAAGGTGATATATTAAATGAGTTGTATAAATTGCAAAATTTAGTATCAGAAAATTAAAAACATTTCCATATCTTTATTGTTCAAATATAATTTTATAAAATACACCAAGTTCATTTATAACATAATTAACATTTAAAAACTAAATAATTGTCCAAAAAAACTTTTTTAATATATTCGTTGTTGAAGTGAAGCATGATTTCGTATTAAAATTGAGTAAATAAATAAATAAGAAATAACTTTCTCAAATGTAAGAGCTCAGATGTAGAAAAAATTTAGTCAAATGTAAGAGCTCGTTCAATATTTAATTTGAACTTCCATGCAAATTCTCTGCTCTATTGGAAATTTTAAAATTAAACACACGCTTAATTGATTTCCAGAAATTGCACGTAACGATTGAAAAGTCGGTGAATGTTGTTTTAAGATCGATTTGTTTTTTCTCATTCTGTGGAAGGTAAATATTAGAAGGATTACTTAAAATTCCAACATGAAGATAGCTGGATACTTGCCAGCTCCTCAAGGTCTAGGGCTAAAAGAAGAATTCATATCAACAATTGGGTCACAGGTTTGTTTTATTGTAATATATTTGCGTTTGAAAGAATGCAAATATTACTTAAAGCGCCAATAAATTATTTTCACGGACGAAAACAACTTCGATTCGCATTTTATACAGAGTGGGTTAAACAAATTTACAACTTTAAACTTGATTCATATTTTCATCACGCTTCGTGCCACGTCAGCTGGAGAACAGTTTTATTGAAAACAAGGGTTTTCTAAGTACAACGCGTTTAATTTACGTGTTAGCATTCCCCTCCAAGTCCGCAAAGCTATGGTCCAATTACTCCTCGAACTCAAGAACAGCACAACACTACAAGGATGAAAGATAAATACTATAGTTTTTGTGTCAAAGTCATACTGTATTCTCTGTATTAAAATATTTTATCCATTCTAAACTTTGCCAATTAATAGCTATGAATAATTAATTTCATTGCCAATTAAATTTAGATTCTAAGTATCTGCCTTAGAATAAGAAATCTTATTTGTTCAGTCAGCTTATTACGTGCCTTTCAAAAAATGGCTGTAAGTTATGGAAATGTACAGCGTTTTCTATTATCCATTTCCCTTTTGCATGATTAATTTCAATAGACAGAAATCCACCAAGCAATAAATGACTGTCGATCAAATTTTGAACATTATTTTAGCTCACTCTGTAGGTATCGTAAATACCGAAAGTTTTATGCGGAATCATGCTGAAGCCGTGCTCTAGAATACAATTTTATTATGATTGCTCCAACTTAAAAAAAGAGTAGACTGTAAATATTAACACTGGCTCTCAAAAAATAGGACAACATAATCGATATAAACAAACTTTAACATATTTCGGCTTAAATTGCATCTTGAATAATTCGAGTAAAAAAGAGTAGGCCAAAAATGTACCATAAACAAGTCAATAGGACAAAAAATGGATATAAACAAACTTTTAATACATTTCGACATGAATTGTAAATTGAATAATACGAGTAAGTAAAATCAATAAATATAGTATATTATTATTACACATCCATCATCTCATCTCACATGTAACATGTGATAATTCTACGCTCGAGAGGAAATGAGGTTAATTGAGCTTCTTTATTATATATTTACTTTGGTGGTACGCATACCGATTTTTTCCCAAGGGAATTTGTATTTCAGCATACAAAATAAGGCTTGTTTTATGCACATGCGAATGAATAAACGTACTCGTATATGTACATCATGACTTATCTGTGAATGTTTCTCTGTCATATCCTTGCACTCAAGATGTACCTATGAACATGAAGTACAAAGTCGAAAAATGAACACTTTAACATGGATATGGAGTGAAAAGATATTTTGTACGTAGCAAATACTTAACCTTTTAACAAGTTTCTTTCATTCGTATGGTATACCTCAACATACCACAGTTGATGATGAAAATGAAAAGAGCGTGGTCGGGATATTGCCTTCGGTTCCAGTTATCAAACCTTCGGATTAAGATACACTGGAGTAAACAAGCAACTCATAGCACGCTATCGTATGTGTACAGCAACAACACTTGTAGACGTCTAACGAATGCGAGATTTGTTACCAGACGAACTCTTTTACCAGAATGAGGCCCTTTTTTCTTCGGGAATCTAACTAAAAACCCTCGAATGGAAGACTAGTGTCTTACCAACTAGGGCACGGAGATTGTCACAAGCAAGGAATCGAAACATAGGATAAAAAAATTACCTTGATTTATTTCCATACGGGTATTATTAATATTATTATGAAAATAAATCAATGGAAATTTTATATCCTTCTTAGACTATTTAAACAAAAAGAGTGCATCATTGTAATAGAGAGCTACGAAAAAGCCTTGCCATAATTCATATTATCTTAGTTACTTTCATTGACAGCGGGCTGTTAGAGTCCAAAATTCAGGTTACAAGAAACTTTTAGCATGCCTTTTGGTAACGTGATTACATGATCAAGCCAAGTTCATTCGCATCTTTGTAAATCCTTTTTACAAGATGTTTTAGCGTTGGTTCCATTACTTTCTCGACACTGGCAAGTTATTCAAATATACATCGAGTATTTCGTACTCGTATGAAATATACAATATTTTGAAAGCTCATATTGTATATTTAAAGCCTCAAATAAGACACAACGACTCACAATTTTACGTTGTACGCCTGACACTTGTTTGTAATTGAAAGCACCAGTGATGTTTTAAATATTAAATCTAAAATAATTCATGTTTTAAATATGTCTCGATGAACTCAAAAATATGTTTTCTTTTATCTCGTCTTTTATGCGTACTCGTAGCATACTTAGAGCATTCCACGGAATCAAGTCGACATTCTTTCTTCTTTATGTATGATACATTCGCTTTTTCAGTGGATATCAACAATATTAAATATTCTTTAAATTCATGTTTTACATTTCCTTCCACAACATTTGCTTTTATTGTTTTCCATTCTGATAAAAAAATGTTTGAACATATAATCAATGAATATGACTAGTTTAGCGTCGTAATACAATCTCTCTTAGAGCCCTAATTTTGAATACAAAATAAAGTTCAGTTTCTTTTTTTCTTAAGTTAAACCTATTGTCTTTCATCACCACTGCCTCTCTTGAGATGTCGACTTGCATCTATCCATCCTTCCATCTTTTAAAGGTCTTCCTAGGGAACCATTGGATATTTCATGCATTACTACATAGGGAAGTCTTGTTATCCATCCTTCCCACATGGCCTTCTCAGTGTCTCTTGCGGATTCTACCACATTTCACATAATTCTCGGATATGGAACTTTCAAATTCTCAATCTGTTTTTTTTTTGGCTGCAATATCTCTGAGGATTTTCATTTCATTAGTTCTAAACATACTTTTCTTACAGTTAATACTCTGAAATATATACGCCTATAAAGAAGACTAACAGGTTCACTATCTTCTACAATTTGACACTGCCTCCGATATTTGGGTAGATATCAATATAAGGAATAAATAAAGACGCGGGATAGTAAGTCCAATAAGGCTTGTTAAGACATTTGGTTAACAATAAGATAACTGCGCGTTTTCAGCTTAGAATTTCTTCTCAGTACAATAATGAAAACAATTGTTGAATTTCAGAGTTCGTATTATGGATCAGTTAACGGATAAAACTCTCACTGAGTACCTATCATATATATCTACACATGTAACATACATTTGAACTTAGCTGCTAACATAGCGATATTAAAAAATACATTGAGATCTGAGGTCATTGACAGTCAATTGTACGACAGATGATATGACCAATTACTACGAGTAAATCAAAATATTAATACGACTTTTAAGCTTTTAAACATCTATACATCTTCTTAGACAATTGATTTTCTATAATTTTGATCATTATTAGTATATTTGCGTATAACATCAAAGTTAAATAGGGGACGTTTGATTGACCCAAATGTTTTTCATCCATTTAACCTATTTTTGTATCTATAACATAAGAACATACAAACGTTTAATATTAAAATTAAAAAAAAAACACAGGTTAATACTTAGTTTTCAATATGATCATCTTGAAAACTAAGTATTTTCGTTATAAAACTGATAAAAAAAGTTCCATATATTTTTATTCAATACAAACGAATGATTTGTTCATTCGCTTTATATTGAATCTAAAATCGATCTCTTTTGGAAATCCTCGACTTGAATTTTGTATTAAAAACAACCGAGCGCGTTCCATTCATATATTTTTCATTTATTTTGTAGAATTTAATTTATTTTATCAAACATTTTATATAATATAAACGATTTTTAGTTTCTTTCCGTCAACATTTCGAAAATTCATATAAGAGGTTACATAAAAATAGCGACAATATCATATGGTTACTGCCAAAAGTTTACAATTTCATAATTTTGAGTTAACATTGTCATAGGTATGCTCATACAATAGTAAGAAAAAAATGGACAAAATAGACTTAATGAGTTTGTAAGAACATACCTTAGAAGTAAACGGCCCCAATTTTAAAATAGCTATTGTTTATTGATATTTTAGCAGTCATAATGCTGAAAAAGCTAATAAAAAATCTAACATTTCCCTTTAGTGACATAGCGTGTTTTTTCTTGTTTCCATAATCATTTTTTCCAATCTCTCTTTTCCTCTTCTGGTCATCGACGACTTTGTTTTACATGTATTCGTTTTTTTGTTATTTCGATACTGCAAAGGTTTTTTCTCCACATAAATAATGTAAACCAAACACCTTTCATTAAAAACATTTTAAATCAATTGTATTGTTGGTTGGCAGAGATTACCACTTGCCAATAAACCTATCATATTTATTGCATACTCTACAATGAAGTTTTAAATAAATAAATGACCTCCGTGGCCTAGTTGGTAAGGCGCCTGACTTTCAAACCGGAGGTTGCGAGATCGATAAATTACAATAAAGCCGTCAGGTCGTATACACAACGAAAGTGTAATACAATACAATAAACATTTGGCAATAGTCCCATGATATTGTACATATTTGCGGTTCTGTTTTGATACATTTTTTAAAGCTAGAGTTGGAATATATATAATAAAGCAAATTGAAGGATGCTACTTATGTTCGTATCAACACGAATGAGAATATTGACACATGAAGCATTCTCTCCTCGTGTGATGGATCTGAGGTAACACGTCATTCTAAGAGGTGGTCATGTGCCGTTGTTGACATAAAATGAAAATGCTAATTATTTGTTCTGCAAATAATTCTCTCGTTCTTGGTCAAATGTATTTACACACATGTACAGAGAGCATTACATTTTCACGTGTCTTTCTAAATTTATTCTTCATAATACACATCGTTTTCAATGTAAATGAAAAAAAAATAAGCATGTAGGTTGTTTTTTCATAATTCATGTTCACACATCATCAAATTATAGATACCTAAGAAATCAACAAGAATTCTCGAGTTTGATTTTCACGATTTTTTCTTTAAGAGTGACGAATAATTAAAGTCACAGAATATTTTTTTCCTATTAAATGATAATTCCCATCTTGCTAGGGATGACCCCCTTAAACCTTTCTTAAAGCCTGCCTAGAGGCTCAGTTGTCAACTTCGCAATAAAGATAGTCATCATCCCCCGTGCGAAGACAGACATTTCATTTTTTTTATTGTAACAGGGTGCACCACGGCTTCCCATGGGATAATCCAAGCTATTAATTTACCCAATTTATCTCTGGGCAAAGGAGTTTTAATGGCAAACATTTTAGTTTCAATTTTGTCTCTTAGGTCTGTTGTAATTTTTGCGGCCATCTGGATCAATTCACAGATCACATTTTGTGGTGCTGCGATGATAATTGAGTCGAAACTTTTCGAAAGGATATCTATTCAGGTTCAGTCTCCGATCCAGTGGCGTCAAAGTAAAGTTTTGCTGCATTCGAAGTTTACTGTGAAAGTACTAGCAACTTGTTGGGTTGTTTGAACGCCACGCTTTGACCCGCTTTATAAGTACATTTACAACGCTGCGAATCATTTTCCTTCTACTGTGATGTCGGACCTTAATCAGTCGTCGCTACTATTCTTTCCACACTTTGATGTGTCACCGCCAGGGGAGAAATTTCTTTGGGCAGTTTTTTCTCCGACATAAAGTGACGTTGCATATAAAGTAAAAAAGGAGATTTATTTCTTCTAGTGTTAAGTGTATTGGATAGGGGGTTGTTTTGTCCCCTATAACAAGTGGTGGCATTGAACTGAACAGCATCCGCATTCAGCAATTTTCATTCAATTTATTAAAAATAAAAATATTCATATAATTGAAACTTTCGATCCGATTTGTCGTAATTTAAATACTGTAAAAAATATATTCTTAGAAGTATTTAACAATATATACAGCCGTTGTACTGGATTGACCCCAACGTATACAAATTGATATCCTGATTTGCCAAACGTGGACACTAAATACCATTTGATACATGCTGATGTGCAGCTAGCGACGTCTCTTCGGGCGCGGTACTGCCGAGCGGGACGGAGATAACGGAAATGGATTGATTCAAAGGATATAAGGTATAAGCAAGAGTCTATTATAAATTTAAATGACTAACTGGACAACAATATGAACGGATCGGACAACGGAACGTCTTCACAATCTGTACAATCGGTCACGCCGCGCCATCCAAGAGGCGCTTTTCCCGCGACGACCCACTTCCTTACTCCTTACTCGTCCACAATGAATGTGTTCAAATGAAAAAAAATCTGATAGTAATGCATTTTACGGTACGAACCGTATTTCTGAGAATGTATCCCCCTGTGAGTGTAAAATTGTTGTGGTAACTGCAATTTGCGATGGCGTCTTTTTAAGTGAATACAGAAGCTTCAATATTGACGATAAAAACTATGTACTTGTGCAAATATAACTTTGTGCAAATATAATATTGTCATTTTCATAACAGTAAACCTTTCATTAAGTACAAATAGTAAAATATTTATTAATTTAAAAAAAATAATATTTTATTAAGGAACTTAACAATATAATTCATAAGTAATATATATTTAATTGTAAACCAATAATCAAGTTCCACATGATAATTATAAACAATCGGCGATACAGAAAGAAAACACAAATAAAATTAACAAAAAATTATGGAGTGTTATCAAATTTGTGTGAAAAACGTCGATAAGATTTAACTTTTTGTAGTAATTTCTGCAGCTCGTAGTATTAAGAGAGTTCTGGGGGTATACGATGTTCTACAATGTCGGAAATAACATAAAATTTATTGTCGCTTGGTTCTTATTGAAATATGAAACATTTTCTGTTCCAAAAGATATGGACAATCTATAAATCCACGAAAAGTTTATACAAATATTATACGGATGCTTAAAGAAAACGTTTTTAAATTAGCAAGAAACGTTGAGCCAAATAGCTAGCTTGGAAACAGCGATGAAAATAAAATGTTTCGACCTATTTGTCTTTTTGTCAGAAAAAGTAGTTTTGAGTATCAAAATTCATTTTGTAATCTTCGAAAATTGAAGAAAATAGAAGTTCCATATAATGACTGATCTAACAGTGGGGAAAACAAATCATTTTTAGGGGCCCTCATATTTATGTGGTTAGGTTCATCAATCGGAAACACGGAAAAAAAAAACAAACTTACATAATATGATCACACCGTGTTTCTTTCGGGGTAGACAAAGAGCAGAAAGCGCCAGACTTCCTATCGCAACATACATCATTCGTTTCTTCCACACCCATATACATTATCATACAATTTCCTTAGTCTTATTGTACTACGTCTTCCACTCAGATTTGCACTCTATATTTTTTTGTAAGTCGTTTTTCATTCATTCGTTCTATATGCCCAAACTATCTCAGAGTGCTCTTCTTCATCTTACTTAATACATCAGCTTTAAGTTCACATTCATCCCTAATTACTTCATTCCGTATTCTATCATACATTGTCGCTTCATGTATTCTTCTCAGTAAGCGTATTTCTGCAGCATTTATTCGGCTCCTTGTAGTCTTTTCCTCGTCTCCGTTTCACTTCCATACATCCAAGTTGATACTAGAATACTGATGCGGAATATCGGAAGAAAACGATAATTAATGTTATTGATTTTTAAATGCGAAATGGGGCTCGCCAGTTAGAAGACAATTTTCTTTGGGATGTCTTAACATACTTTTTGATTTTATGAATTCTATACAGATATATTACACTCCACTAAAAGTTGAATGCGTTACCAGAATCATATATCGGAAGATATACAAAGTTTTTTTGTAGTTCGTCTTTCCTTGGTAAGTTTACTGTGTTATACTTTTCAAATATATTTTTCTAAACATACGCAGAAGCGGAGAAATACCATGAGTCACCATCTTCCTATCCCAAATTATTTTAAATACTGTCAATAAGAATGCGTTCCGTTTCCGAGTACAAGCGCCCTTAAGGAAAATCTGTTCTCTAAATGGTGCTAAATAAATTATCCTTCTGTTATTATTATTCTTGTATTACACTTTCGTTGTACTCGTATATAGTACAACCTCTTTCGACCACCATTAAATAAGCCTAAAGTTAAAATCTGGGTATCAACGAAAATCGAACCCGCAACCCCCGGTTTGGAAGACAGGCGTCTCACCAAGTAGTTCATGGAGCTCGTCGGAGGAGATTATTATTATAATGAATCTTTAAGAATAATTTTATTTAAATATTTACTCCATTATTTTATCATAAATTTGTCTAAAATTATATTGTGATTTTGTAGAAATAGTTCAATGACCTATAAATAATTTTTTTTTTAAATTTTATTAAATATGAGACAACATGGAAATGTTGAAGAAAACACATTATAAAGTAGAATAATTCGATAGAACTATTTTCATGCATTTCATTTATATTTATAGAGAAAATACAGAAATCTGCCAGTCCACACTTTCAAGCAGATCATTTCTTTGGCAAGTATTCAATTCTCGGGTTATTTTTTTCCAAACGTACACACCGTGTCTTAAGGTGTTGAGGAGGAAAATAAAATACGCACAAATATTTACATTACAATACTTAGCTAGGGAAAATTTTAATATTTTAAAATGCTCGGTTTTAAAAATTGTTATCCTTAAATTATAATGTGTCTATGTTTATGGTTTGCATAAATACATACCGTCACGCCATGCCCATTTTGGGGTAGGCAAAGAGGGCAGATCTACACGCCTTTTTATCCATGGATACAGTTCTCGTCTCGTCCACATTTAAACATCTCGCCATACATGCTTATATTTTCGTATATTTTTACCATTCCCATAGTTAATTTTCTCTAACTACTTTCTACTTTTTTCTCGGTCTACTGTTTCTATCTTCTACGTTTGTTTCGTAAGTTACCCAAAATTGTTTTTAAAAAATTTGCGATTAATTTACTGGAAAACAGTACTAAGTGCACCATTGCCCCTGCTGCCTACAGCAACACGCCTTTCAATATCTTTCCCTAATTACTCGTATAATATCTCTATGATTTGATTTTCGATTTGAAGGCAATAACCATGTTCCATAAACTATGGAGTGCGTACCACTATTGGTTTGCTAGATTTAATTTATATGGACAACCTCCGTGGCCTAGTTGGTAAGACACCTGTTTCCCAGCCCGGAGATTGCGGATTCAAATCCCGCTGAAACCCAGATTTTTTTTTCAAAAAAAGTATTTCAGCCTGGTTTTTATTTGTCACTTTAACAGCTTTTTGGTTGGTTGGAAGAGATTGCCACATGGCAATACGCCCGCCAGGTTGTACTGTATACAATGAAAGTGTAATACAATACAAACAGATTAAAATATTTGACTGCCAAATTGACGACAAATGAAACAAGGTTATTTTCTTGGCATTGATCTAAGAGATTTTAATCTACATTTCTACAATATTCAATGATTATCTTACAACCGCATATATTATTTCGCTCTTAACTAGAAGAAATTGAACCGATGTATATCACTGAGAAGCAAATAGCTTAGGGATAAATCATTGTGTACGAGATCGACAAAGAATAAATGAACCACTAATAAATAAGACGCGAATAATCTGATCTGGCGGGTGGAAAGCATGCTCATGCTCATGCTTATTTTGTTTTGTCCAGTTCGTTCAAATTTGTTTATATTTGCTAGTAATATATCAGATTAAAAAAAAATCCGCAAAACTACGTTCAATTAATCTTTGATAACTTACGATGTCCTAGTTCGAGTATTGTAAGAAATGACTTTTTTGGAACGCGCTAAAATACGAAATGATTCGTTAGAACAACCTTCAACGCAATTGTTAACCGTTTTACCGTCTCTATATTAATAATGGTCAAGTAAACCACGCCTAGTTTTGTAATCTTTCATTCCGAATGTCGAAATTCATGGCAACAAAATTCTTACTTAGACTTGCGAGGAAAACTTACATAAGAAAAAAATACTATATTATTTGTAATTTATTTTTATCAAACACGGTTTATTCCACTTTTTTGTAACGGTACTTAACACTTTTTTGTAAAGTCTTGTTTGTGCTCCCCTGAAGATGAGGTGAAAGCCTTGAAACCGGTAGGGTTATACCGTTACAAAAAAGTGGAATAAACAGTGTTTGATAAAAATAAATTACAATGTATTTAAACCTCCACAACGTTAATGCCTTAACTATTAACAACATATAATATATTATTTTATTTAAAATGAATTTTTTTAGCGGAATTCAGGAAGGACATTTGCATTTACTTTCAAAATAAAGAAGGACCTTGATACAAGTTCTATCGGACCTGAATATCTGTTAAGGTAACTTTGTGATATTTTATAGTATTGTGCAAGGTGGCGCAAATGTAATGACTTCATTGTAGGCAGATCCGCCAATTTTTAAACATCCTAAGTCATTATATTTGTGGCAATTAACATATGTGGTAGATTTCGCTCAAATCGTTTAATCTCATGTTTTGACGACATGCACTGGTCACCAAGATTACCCGATTTGACAATCTTAAATATCGTGTTGTGGGGTTATTTGAAAGGCAAAGTGTACGTTAACAAGCCATGTATTTTGACAGTTCAAGGACAATATTCGTCGAGGAATCGAGAATCTACCGGCTTAAATGTTGGGAATACAACAGCTTTACAAGTAAAAAATAACAACATAATATAAATCCATGGCTTGAATATTATTTTTAAATAATAGGCACACCAAATAAGATGACGAAATTGTGCCTATAGCATCATTGTTCCATTAGGGGCACAGGGATGCTATAAAACTTCTCCATCCTGATCGGTCTCCACGTCAGGCCAATACTGCAAATCTACCTATCACAATATGATAGTTTTAATAATAAAAAATAAAAATATATAAAAAAGCACCATAATTTTTCACATCAATAAAAATATATTGCGGTAAATTTCCTACAATTTTTTTTGTATCAAGTTTAATAAAAATATAATCCTTAAAAGTTTTGTAAAAATAATATATTTTGCCACCCCTCCTCTAATAAAAATTGAATTTCAAATGGAAGTGAAAAAGAAAATGTTTTCTTAATACACGCCTTTTTGGCAACTACTATATTCTCACATACATTCATTTTACATACTTCGTAAATGTTTTCGTTGGAAATTACGAAACGGTTAATATTAACAGTTGTTTTAACGATTCTGATAAACGACGGGAATATATAAAAAGAAAGAAAATATTTAATGAAAGTTTTATATAACACGATTGTGTAGGTATCTCAACGTGTGGCACAGATTATTTATGGTTATTGTCACCGCTAAGCACAAATCAATAATACAAATGAAAGTTGCCAAAATGTAATCAGAATTATTTGATAGAGCGAAACTGGTTTTGGCGATGTAAAAAATACAAAGTTATGAAGTTCATCGATATAAAAATAAATAAGAATAATCGTGTGTTACTTACGTATACGTAATTGGAGAAATTTTAACTCGGCTAAAAAAACTCCATTGATCAATACAGATTGATAAAAGCCCACTGAACGATAAAACAATCTATCATTTTATTGTAACATCTTTTATTTTTAAGTTAAATATCTATTGGTTAATCACATAAGAATAAGAAATAGCTACACTCCTTAAAAAAGGTGGAACACGAGAGCAAGCTCCTAGACCTGGAAATCAACAAGTCAAAAACAAAGTTAATGATAATAGACCGCATGTAACAAACTGTCACCAAATAAATATGTTAATCATGGTCTAGAAGTGGTAACTGCCTTTATTTATGTTACATAGGCTTCAGTATTACCAATAATGGAGGATGTGAGGCTGAGGTGAAAAGAATAATTGAATTGGCAAAAATGCGACGTCAAAACTGGAAAAGATATGTAAGAGCTGAACTAGTATTTATAGCGCTATGAAAGGGCATAGGGGCTATTTATTTATTCACGACGAAAATGCGTCTAGTTAAGTCTGTCGTCCTCGCAATATTCATGTATGACGTGGAGACTTGGACTCTGCTCGTAGCCATGAAGACAGTTTGGAGAGGTTTATGGTTACTGAAAGCGTGGAAGGACGACGCACAAGAGAAATAATTCCAATGCGTTTGATTGATGAAGTGATAGATGCAACTGGACTACCCTTAACGACTGCTTTTTGAACCGTGTGGTGCAGAGATGGATGGATAGGGGTTATCAGAGGCTATCATCGGAATCACGATGCTCAGTCATGAGCTACATGACATGATGAATTAATTGGTTGCCCAAGTGTACTCCTAGATGTGAAATGTACGTGCCCAAAACTTTAACTTAAAATTACCAAAACTCGTATGACGCAAGTATATTATCCAAACTTATCAGAATTTATAGTGTAATAAGTTTACTCCTTGTTCGAGTGCAATATATAAATCCGAAATTCTCAAACAATTAGCAGTAATCTTTTCAGCATCGGATGTTCAAAATCCCCATAATAGGGTTTGTCAAAATTAAAGTGTGTTCTTTCAGTATACGAGTATATGCTATAACTTCATCAAGTCCAGCTGACTTAAACATTTTGAGTCTGTTTAAGGAATCTTCAATCTCCTCTGGAGAGAATATCGAATAGCTCAGGTTAACAGTATTGCTATGTTGGATATCGAGACAATTAATAACTGGGTTATTAACATAAACTGAAGATAAATACTCCGCAAAAAGCACCACCACTATCAGCACCAGTATTATATATTACTCTCTGACTCTCCGTAATACATTTTGACAGGAACGTCATAGTTTTTTTTATCAAGTTTAGGTAAAATTATATTTTTAATCAGAGGTCGCGTTACCTTCAATGTTTTCAATGTAAAGTTTTTACAATATCATAGATTATCATTACACCTCGATCTAAACTTACTCAACACATGATAATCAGCATTATTTCTAGATAATTTAAATGCCACGTGGACCACTTTCCTTTTCTTTCTATGGTCTATTAACATTTTTTTAAACTACTTTGAATATATAGTAGATACTAGTTTTTTAGTGGATGTAACTCTTTCAATTCCTGAATACAATGCTACATAAAAATACTTAAAGGTTTCGTTAAGATCACTCGACAAATGCAGAAATGACTAGTCCGCGACTTACAGATAATCAAACGAACGGGCCATGCCTGTTTTACAGTTATCATAAACAATGATATTTAATTTCAAATGCTTCACTGTCTCATTCAAGATGTAGGTATCCACATCCACATAAACTCTGATAATAGAAAAAATACCAGACCCAACAATCATTTCTAATAAAGCCATTCGTAACTCCGTTACACTGAGCTGCATTCAAAAGATGGCACGAGTCAACCTATAGTTTGCCCATTTGTTTAAAATTATACGAGTTAGGAGAAACACTAGAATCGTCCATCAATGCAATATCTCACAACCCTGTCATCTCCGGCAGATTATAATAGCCAACTAAAATAAAATCATAGTCAGGATAACTAGTTACAACTTGTTAGAAGTCATTAATGTAACTCGAATAGATATCCAAGTTTGTATTTGGAGGTATGTAGTAGCAACCAATAATGACTTTTCCCCTCAACAGAGATGCACCATCAAAAATAAATGTTGATTATTCTTATTGAACATTTAATTCTTTTTGAAAAACACCAATATCCGCACTCCTATTAAAACACCACTTCCTCTAGACTTAACACTATTTGTAATGATGAATTATATAGTGTATTCTAGCGAAGGAAATGCCAGGATAAGTTCAATTCGTTACATGTAATTTATTAAAAATAAATTTGTTTCTTATCTTGTCAGACATTTAATTATTTTTCCGCCTAGAATTCTGCCCTTGGACAGCACCGGGCCTTTTACGAATTAAGTAATTTTCGTTGAAAGAAGCCTTCAGGCACATCAAGTGTCGCATGGACTGCTCCTTGCCGCAGATGCCGAGTCAATCTATTAAGCAACATTCCCCATTTTGACATATTGTCTTTGGTTCTCCAAATTATTATTCAGAGTCGGTTAAGATATTCTCCAGGGCAATTCAAAGCGCGATGGTAATGCATCAACAGCCTAAATTCACCCACTGGGGCCCGGTATTCCTCTCCACTTGTTCATACCAGCAACAGCAGGTGGTTATTCCAGAGGTTTAGTGCTCTTAATGAAATTGTGCCTAAAATTCAACCTAGAGGCTGGTTGTTATGCAAATAATGTCATCCAGTTGGATGAATCTTTCAGCAATGCTTTTAATATCTCTTTTTATTTTTGGAGGAGCAATCTCGGCGATGATGTGCACCTTTATTAATGGGACTGGTTTAAGGCAACTCGTTATCAGTCGGCATGACACGTTCAGTGCTACACACACCTGACGAGCGCGAGTTTATCTGCTTCAGACATGACACGTATTCCTCTGCCGAGTAGTACAATAACATATTAGTCCTGAAGTTCGAAGGCTAAAATGTTTTGCGCCCCAAGATGAGCTAGTTAATTTTCTTAGCAGATTATTCCGAGAGCTTAGCTTCTATGTCATATTTTTGAGAATCGTAACTGTTTCATTATAGTAAGGTAACTTTTAATTAGGTATAAACCTTTAGATAGTAAATAATGGAATGCCTTCCTTCCTTATACAGCTTACAAAGAATATTCAACTCACACTGTAATTTCTTTATTTATTCGGTATTTATTTACCCTTTGAATTATTTATTCGGTATTTGTTTATCCTTAGAATTATTTATTCGGTATATATTTATCCTTAGAATACCAGTGCAACTGATGCGCTAATACGTCTTATATAAGAGGCAAACGAGAGGAAATGTATTCTTACACAAGACTTAGAATTCAGTCAAACAAAACACTAAACAAATTAAACCTCATGATTGATAGTTATTTTATTGTTTAGAATTGTATTTAGATCTCGTTCATTGTAGACGTACGGCAATGAAATATGTTGTTTATCTGCAAGTCACTTTCCCCTCCTGACAATACGGGTTACAAAAAATGTATATAATGACTGTTCACTTGGAATAATTGTGTCAAAAGAATTCATCAAAACAAACATATGAAGTGAAACAATATAAAATATATGAACCGTGTAAATAAGAAAAGATGTGTGGGTACATTTTAATCTTTTATAAAACAAAAAAATCCTAACATGATCCAGTCCATGGTGATTTTGATCATGGTACTACACACGGGTGGTTGGTTATTCGAGCCAATTCCTTCAGTGAAACTGATGGCATATCAATCTAGTGAGCCAACAATTTTTCTTAATGCTCTTTCTCTTTAGTTCACAAACCAACTTCAAATTTTTAATGTGATGCGTGAATTAAAGAGAAAAAAAAATATATTCTAACTCTACATTTTAAACTTCAACTTCAAATATGTGGTAAGAACATGTATGAAAGTTTTCCTCATTTTTATTATTAAATTACGAATATGTTGATTAAATAAAACGTTTGAAAATACAGCAATTTTTTTTTCGTGCATCTGTTTAGTTTAAAAACGAAAAAATAAAAAGTTAGACAATTTATCAATGGTGTCTTTATATTTAGACTGAATTTAATTTCCAAAAAAACAATCGAATCTCAGTTCAGTGGGAAGCAATACTAGTTTTTAACTCTTCTGTGGCAAAAAAAAAACGCCAACTTGACAACCAAGCCATGCAATAATTTTAAAATTAAAATATTCTTATTTTTATATACGTTTAATTCCTGTGAATAAAATTGTACATCTTTGCAGTCTCGTAACGTGACTGTTTGTTGATTTTAATCTGTGCTCGACCTGACTATTTTATAGTCTACTTCCTTCGAATACATATTATACTGTATGTAGGCTTAACTGCACTTTTAATTTATTCTTAGACGCAATAATCTACGCCATATTTAATGAAAACCTTCTAGTGACTAGATGATACTCTCACAGTGATATTACGAGAGATGAGTTAAAATTAAGACGGTACCAAAAATAGTTGCGATTAAATGTTTATCATATATTTGAGATAATATAGCGATACTAGTTGGCTGAAACAGACTTGATTCAGTCCCCTCCAACACCACATCCTCGCTTGGACTGTGAAGTTTTACAAAAGCCAACAGGACCACAAGAATCCTCTAATCGCTGCCCTGGGGTCTTATGAGAGCAAGTTTGACCTACCTTTTCGTTATAAGCAAAGGTTTCTGAAGCATCATATGTTGCCTGACTAGTCCACCTCCAGTATTAGCAGGAAGGGCCAAGGTGAATGTGATGAAATGCAAGTAGTCTGAACGAGTGGACATGTATATGTATATAAAAATAAATTAATAAAATAAATAGTTGTAATAATTGTTATCTAGTTATAAGTTAGAATGTTGGTGTTAACTATTTATGAGAAATCAAATATGAAGATTATAAAAAATAAAAATTACGTTAGCTTATAGTTATAATATATCATAGAAATGAGATAGTCCTTAAATTATAGATTTTGTATTATAGATTACTTTATAAAAAAATATTCAGTGAACGCATTGATTAAGCTCATAATGAAACTATTATAGTTTGAATTTAATTTATGAAACATGTTAGAGTTCTTCTTCAATAATGAAAAGTAACCCTTTAATTTAAAGGTTATGTTGGCTCTAGCATGGTAAGAATCGTAGAGGTAAGACGTCAAGAGGAAATATTTCAGAATAGCAGCTGCCAAAAGGCTACCTGTAAAAGAAAAAGGGAAGATATTGGGAAGAGAAGAGTAAATCAAAAGTAAAGACAAATGTAGAAATATAGTTGATGAAGGACAAATACCATAAACACCAATCATGAATAGCCAGCAAACTTATGATACTTGCACTTGAAATGCCTAGAAAGACTGAGGTGTGTCCAAATTACTGAGACAGACCATCGTCTCTCGTATAGAAAGTAATTAATCTTTATTCTAGTCGTTCGTTAGACCATGCACATTCAAAATACAATTGAGGCATTTGATCTCTGAAGTTGATTTTACGAAGAATCCTTCGAACCTCAAGACAGATAAAACACCCGAAAGCTCACACTAATAGGCAAAATAGAGTGACGAATGGGAATTTGAAGAACACGTCTATTTTAGTTACACAGTGTTCAATAATGGACGAGTATTCTGAAGGATGAAGAACTGTTCCGTATCACCGCTTTAAATGTATTTTCTATAAAGTGATTCTCAACGGTACCTGGTATACTATTAGAAGTCATTAGATCAAGATACTCATAACCATGACGGTAAAATTATTGATCAAATATTGAAAAAAACTCTATGAACAAAAAAAGTTTGCGCTTTTATAAAAGAACAATAGTTGCCATTGTGGTATAAAATGAAAAACATTTTTATGGTACTTATACAAACATTGTGAACTGCCGTTTCATGGATTTCATAATTTTCTTTATAATTGAATCCATATAGAATACAAGGTACTCTCTTTCGTGCTAACCATTTTGCGAGAAGCTATTGACGACTTTATGAGCTATAAACCTAACAAGCGTTTTAATAGTTACGTAAATATTGGCGTAATATGATATATGCCTAATTAATCTGTGGAAATACAAGTCGCCTCGTCATGATCAGCAGTAGGCAGGTCAGTTATACCGGAGTGGGCAACCTTCAAATACCTCCCAAGTTTATCTATTTGCGTCCATTTCCTCTAAACAACTTCAAGGCGGGAGATAAAACGTGGGTCTGACGTGCCCATACTCTCAGTACTTATTAAAAATATATTTACATCAATCAGAATTACGAGTAAGTTATTGTACTATGTTTTAGTAAATTGTTGTTTTTTGTTAGAGACATTTGTCTCTAACAGAATTACGAGTAAGTTATTGTACTATGTATTAGTAAATTGTTGTTTTTTGTTAGAGACATTTGTCTCGAACAGAATTACGAGTAAGTTATTGTACTATGTATTAGTAAATTGTTGTTTTTTGAAAGTTATTTTCTAATCGTGGTCAAAGCTTCGACATGTTGAATAGAACATTAAACACAAATTTCGGATGCCTAAATAGTAAGAAAGAAAAAAAACAGACGATGTTCACAAGAAGAGCTATTGATTATACGTAAATCCAGAAGGTAACATATTTGATTTTCGAAAATATACACGAGGCGTTTTTATTTCGAACGGTCGTTTTTAAATTAGAAAAAAAAAACTGTGAAAGATAAATAATTTACTATGGCTACAATAAATCGAAACTTATATGTTTTTCCACATAATCACCATTGACTTCCACATATTTTTAATACTGTGTCACCAGTTTCCTTATTCCATTGTCATAAAAGTCCGCAGTAATAATACAGATATATCTCGTATTTAGTAATATTACGCATATCTAAATTCACGCATCTACAATTAAACTAATTCGATGTTAAAAAAAGCAATTCTCAAAGATGTTTCTATTTAAAGAAAACAATTACAAAAACCAGTTTAAGCATTCATAGTATTCTGTTCGCAAATAATGAAAACTTTCATTTCAATATTTCTAAATAACGTAACTCAGATTAGACCATAGATATTTGCACCGCGGAGTTGAGATATGGAATTAGGATTAAAACATTTTAATGAAAAAAAAGTTTTAGTCTACAAAATATAATACGTCGATTTGTTATTGAGATAGATGGACGTCTAGACGTTTGACTTCACTTGCAAAATGTTAATGTATTACAATTGTACTCGTATGTGACTTACATTGACTATTTTATGACGCACTTCATCCTACTTGAGGTAAAACTGTTTTTTGCTCTATAACAGGTCAATACATTTCTTGATAAGTTACTTATGCGTTATTTACCCAAAATAAAATAGTTTTTTTAAATCTAAATAAGTGATCGGTCTTATTCATGGGGAATTATAGAATATTTAAGAGATGAGTAGAACCTTGAGAGCGATTTCGCCTTCATCGCATAAACTAATTAGTCCGAATCGATCCAATAGGGCGGGGTATGAAGACAGGACTTTTGTCGTTGCTGTAGCGTGAAATGGTCTGCTTCTAAGAGTTAGAGATATGGGTAGCTTTAGGAAGCACTTGAAGATAACCTTTTTTGGGGATCTTATTAAAATTCATGATTTTACGTGAACACAACACTCATACATTACGCTACACTTAAAGCCGAATGTGTTACTATCACATATAGGAAGGTCTACAAAATACTTACCTATATAATAATAATTTATGTTTTTAGCAAAATCTATTTGAAAATATAATAGTACACCCATTAAGCATTGATTGTAAAAAATGTTAACCGCCCAAAATATTGTAATCATTCGAGTCTTCACCCTTTACGTGCAGTTTCCGAGAAAATAAAATTTATTATACATTCCATCACGCCGTTTCACTGTTGGGGTAAGCGGCGAGGACACAGCGCCAGACTTTCTTACTCGTATCTCGACACACATATTTCGTCTCTTCCACATTTAGACACCTTTTCATGCAACTCCTACGATTTCTCTCACTTCTTAGATTTCCTTCATTCAAAACATGATTCACTTGATCCAACCATACCGTATTCCTCTAGCCCGCCTTTCCCCTCCCCCCCCCATGTATTCTTCTCAGTGCACGCATTTTTACAGCATTTATTTGGCTACTATGTCTTTTTTCCACGTCCAAAATACAATATCAATATATAATAAAACATTCAGTATATTCATTTATGAATTTCCATTTGAAGTTAATGAAATGTATTTTAAAAATTATAAATATGTAAATAAAAATTCTGAACGATGGAAACGTATAAAATTGCCAACTATTCAGTATGTTTTCATTATATTAAGTTTATACTGGCAAATAAAAACAATTTAAATGGTAAACAAATATAGTACCTTTACTATATATAAGTTACCATACCTTGTTATTTTTTAGGGTTCAAAACACGCTTTTTAATTTTATTTGAAATATCGGAAAGTCATACCTCAATTCTTTATTTATAAAAATATCAAGAAAATTAAACAGGTATATTTCTGTTCAATACCAGCCCATGCAAACTGGTGGGATGTTTACTCGATTATCTAGGTAAAATGTGGGTTGGATTATTTTTGCATATAAAGTCCAATCGTTTTTAGACCAAAAGTTCAAGAGTGAAAACAATTTATTTGGAAATTTATTAAGATATTTTATTTGAATAAAACATAGAACACCTGTGCTGCGCTGTGACATTTCAATAACTGTACATTTTATTAATAGATATATGGCTAGACGGAAAAATATGAATCATCTGAAGAAGTGCGGATAAATTGCTTTTATAATTTGCGTAAACGAATCCGTAATTAATTAATCCTTTTTCCTCTTTTGTTGGATTAGTGATGCCAGTTAGTATATTATGGAATAAATTTAATACATTTTATAAAATTCAACAAGTATTTATACATCTACAATCCGAAGTTGAAGAATTTGATACAATTAAAAATATATTTATTTTTTCTTTTTTCGGTTTTTGTTGTGCGTTACGAGGACAAGGTGAAAAAATGAGCTTAGTATCGACGTACAAATTTCCTGTACACGATCCGTACAAAAATGGTTATTTAAAATCTTTTTGAACATATCCGATGAATATTGTTGTTCCATTAGTCTGCGTTTTTTCTAACATTTGCTAAAATGCATTACTTTTTGTAAATTAAAGAGATTTTCAAAATTCTTTCAATATTTATCAATAGAGCTCGTGTTTTCCACCTTTCAATTGATTTTTTAATACCTGATTCGAAAACTTATGGACGTTTAGAAGTCATAAATGCTTCAATGTCGTTTTTTATATCCGTTTTGGTTTGTCATTTTTTTTCATTTAAAAATGTTGTAGAGATCTAAAAAGATGAAAATCGTAACACTATCTTCTTGGGGTGTAATCCTGTTCCTGGAATAGGAATGGAGGGTTGTAGCGTCCAACCAATGCCTCTTACGTTGTGTGTTGACGTAAAGGATCCACTTTCCATCTCCAATAATAATAATAATAATAATAATTATTATTATATAATTTTTTTAACCTGGCGAGTTTATTGCCATGTGGCAATCTCTTCCAACCAACCAGAAAAATGTTTTTATAGGCCCTAAGTGTTAACCAGACTGAAATCCTATTTAAAAAAATCTGGGTTCCAGCGGGGATCGAACCCGCAACCTCCGGATCGGCAGACAAGTGTCTTACCACCAGGCCACGGAGGTCGTCAATTACACGTCACAAAAAGGATTCACACTGTTCTCAATCATGAATGATTGGCATATTGAGCACGTTGAACGAGGTTACCACAGACAATTTACGAGGTTCCCATATTCCACAAGTTGACACCCTTCTCATTTTTTTTAAATGTTTATAAATTTAATGTAGGTATATTGAGCTTTTTTGCCAGCTTCCGTACCGTTATTCTTGGATCTATTTCGACGGCAACCTTAATTTCCTAGCTTTTAATCACTCTAGGTCTACCCGACCACGGTAGATCTTCAATGTCGAAATTCTCTGAACGAAATTTTTCGAACCACATTTGAGACTTTTTTTAGTTTAATTGCAACTCTACCCATTGTATTAGAAATGTTTTCATCTGCAGTTTTCATATGTTCAAGTTGAAACTTAAAAAGCATACTATAATGTAGCGTAACTGAAGTTTTTTTACATCCGCTGCCATTCTTGATTTGGTGTTGAAAATAAGGAAAAAAAAATACCGTTAATTAATAGCACCACTGACACGAGCACTGTCGTTAAACATCGAAATAATTTTAAAAATCCCTTTAGTTTACAAAAAGTTATGCATTTTAGTAAAATTATGTTATAAAATATATAGCATTATGAAACAACCTGATATAATATTACAACTTAGTCTTTGGGCAATATATAGAAGACTAGGAAGACGAAGACAGACATGGTATTGAAACTCGGAAGTTTTTCACGTCGCCCTGACGATGAAGGTTGCAACGCCTAACGAAACGTCAGCCATCGTTTAAGCCAAGTAGCATTGCACGGCAAGTATCGGTCTCTCATCTCAGCACGGCAACAATCGATCTTCAATCGACCTCTTAAGAAGGTTGGTGGATAAAAATAAAGCTGCCAAGTTATTTGCCCAAGTTTGCAACATGCAAGAAATCAAAATAAGAACAGTGGCCCTCTGCATATAAAAAAAGAGGTGTCGCTACTCACCATATGTGTCGGGAACGAGATGCTATGCTTCCGCTTTGCAGAGACCGCTCAGCCGGGCCCGCTGGAGGCAGCGCAGGTCATCACAATTCCACCTACACTGTGATCACTTATGCACTTGTGTTCTTGCACAGGTTCCTATTCTCTTTCTTCTTCTACTAGTTCACCAAACGAAGCTTACAGCATTTATTTCAATTGCTAGTTTCTCTCAAACAGCTTGAGTTTTTCTTTCAAGTATAACGTTCGCCACGATGTCGTGAAAACGCTTAATTAAGTTGAAACTGAAAAGTCTTGGCTGCATGAAGAACAATTTTTTTACATATATTTCATTTGAATATCACATAAGTTAATATTGGGTTAGTCTTGCGGAATGTTTGAATGATATTCGCTAGTTTCAGCATTTTATAAGTAGAAAGGCATAAACTTAATGTACTCGTAAAAGAAGGTCAATGTGGTATCCAAAGACTTCACAGAGGCAAGGTGGTACGAGTATCACCGAGGATGCAAGGAAGTCGAGAACTAACTTATTGGAATATAGTGGTAATGAATAGAAGACAAAATAAAGAAATCTTGTAATTAAATGTAGATCTGGCTTTATTGAATAATCAAAATTGTATTTTATACAATATTTTATCACAGGTTTCGGATTTAACATTGTGGAACTGCATATTAGAATATTTAACAAATAAATAGCTTTGCCATTCCACTTATTACATTAATCCCCGCTAGGCGTTACCCTACTTATTATCCCGAGGCTCTCTTCAGGCGTAATTAATGAAATTATCATTCAGCTTAAAGAGAGTCTCGGGATAGGAGGTACAAACAAATGTAGCGGGTATTAATGTAATTAGTGAAATAACAAAGTAATTTATTTTTAAGTGTATTTTATATCTTCATAACCGAGATCTATTTATACTCATGAGAAATATTCTACAATAGAACAAGGTTGTACTGCATACAATGAAAGTATAGTATAATATAATACATTCTTTTTCATTGTTATGATGACATTAATGAACAGTAGCTATTGTACACTAAAATAACTTTCGTATGAATAATTCTATTCTAATACAGGAGCAAAACACCAAATGATACAGATAACACAACGCTCTATGTGATCCTCCCTAAATCATAGGACTCACTTTCAGATCTATTACACGTTAAGTGAAAAATATACTGTTTTATATTCTCTTCTTCAAGATATATGCGGAACACTAACATAATATAAATATAAACAGTGTATAAAAAACAAGATGTCAATGTGCTGTAATTAATCAATAATTAAAATAAAGACCTTACTGAGCTTCCCTTTATCGAAGCTCAAATTCAAAGAAACCTTAAAATATTATAAGATCACCCTTTTGAACATTGATGAGTCTGTAAATATGTCAACCATTGTTACTTATTGGATTGGTAAAGCTAACGTTATAAATGGGTGATAGGAAACGGCTTACGTTTGAAAAGGTTGTTAACGTTGTCTAAATTTATATTCCTAACATAAGCGATGTTGCAGAGAACGCGATTCGTGCCGATGAATTAATATGCTAGGATGAGATAATTATGAATTTAAATTCAGGCATACGCACAGAACGAAATAAATCATAGTACACCATAACGGTAAATTAAACTGACGCTTGTCACATGAATATAGTTTTTATTAAGAGCGAATTTCAGACTATATTATAAACATAAAAATTGGACTAATATTGAAAAAGGTTCAAATTGATAATATTTATTTACCATAATGCTACGGATTCCTTTTACATATATTTTTAATTTGTTCATAATACGACTGTGTTCATTATCCTAATCGAGATTGATTTCCAGAACAAATAATTCATTCGCATAGTGATCCTCAACACGTCCGAACTGACGTTGGACATATTGAAAAGCTTGGCCGAGAGACAACATTGTCTTCGGCCCCATTAATCGAGCCTTTGAGATTTATAACCACTGGAGCAGACACGGAAATCGCAGTTTTCATCACAAGTTTTGGCAATACTAAATGTAACACACACACACACGTCTAGCGCATGCGGCATTGATCTTTGTATAAATAACACTTTCGTCGGATATAGTACTACCCAACAGGCCAATTGCAAATGTGACATTTTTTCCAATCAGCTAGAAATATGTTGAAAGGGTTTTCTCGGGACTATTTTTGTGGAAACCTACGGGAGGGAAGTCAAGTGTTCTACAAATTAAGCCACGGAGGTCGTACTTTCTTTTATTATCTTGATTAAGATTTGATATTTATTTCTTCATTATTGCGTTATAATTACAATTTTTATTTGGATCACAATTCAGGCGATTCGTTTAGATCAGATATATCCAATATTGTACAATGTTGTGATGGTCCTACTATTCAGGGAGATTAAAGTTATTAATGAGGTATACGACCTTCGAATATAAGGACAAGATAATTGAAAATTTTCAGTTGTCTGTATAGTCTTATCAAATTTCAAAGACTGTTGATAAATTATCAAATTTCAAATTTAATTAACAGGCATAATATGTTTCTAATAAACCCTCTACTTTCACATCAAATACAAACATATTTCAATGCTTAAAAGCTTTTATTTTGACTCTGTTAAAGTTTTATCGCTTTGATATTTATACTGTTATTATTCCGTTTCAAAGGTAGTTATTTGTGAAACATGGACGTTGAGATAAAACTAACGCAAGAAGATATACACGTGTATGTGGTGCTGACGACGTATTGTACTCGTATATTGCGTGTATCTTAAACAGTACGTAGGACAAATTAATCAATTCTGGAAAAACTAGAAACCGAACAGCGTCTTCTATTAAACAACTGTGAATCTTCACAGTTGTTTAATAGAAGACTGTTGATCAAAGGGGAAATAGAACGGGGCAGATCACCAACGAGATGGACCTCGTAAGAAATGTAATCGACACTTTAAGAGTGTGGTCGAGGTGCTATTTACCGTGAGAAATGGAGGCGTATCATTCTTTCGGTCAATTCGGTCTCAAAATCAAGTCCAGCTATCACGAATGCTCTCTAAAGAGCATGACGAAGAAGAAAACAATGTCCAAATCGTGTAAATAGTCTGTTGCCTAAATATTTTTTTGTCATTGCATCGAACTG
Organism: Odontocerum albicorne; assembly: GCA_949825065.1. Taxonomy (NCBI): domain Eukaryota; kingdom Metazoa; phylum Arthropoda; class Insecta; order Trichoptera; family Odontoceridae; genus Odontocerum; species Odontocerum albicorne. The sequence goes on from OX463840.1 coordinate 26,625,477, forward strand.
ATTGGCCCAGTTTCTTATCATCTCCGATCGTGTAAAAACCCTAACCCTAAAATTGATAATTACTGAAAATAAAATGTATTAACATTGCATGTTACATGAATTTTAAAAAGAAAGTAATGCAACTACAGGGACTAAAAATACCTGTGAAAACGTAGCAAAAAACCAAACATGTCATTTTTTATTCAACAAACTTCTTCTGGGAATTTATCCATGGAATATGTTAACTCGATGGAAAAAGATAAAAAACCGTTGATGAGTTGATCACTCTAAAGCTTGAAGATCTTTATAGGAATGGAATATATAAATTAACTAATAGATGGGAAAAGGTTACACCCAATAATGTTATTTATGAAATTGCTTTAACATTGTTGACTTTCGTGGCTTAGATGGTAAGGTGCTTGAATTTTGGACTTGACTCGAAGATTGGTATTTGAAAAAAAAAAGTCCTTGTCTGAAAAAAAATCATCTGGAAACAATATTCAAATGAATGTTCATGCCTATTCACGTGCAGTAGTACTGCCAACACATGCGACGATAAATACGAGTTCCGTGCCTACTACAGTTGTTATAGACCCGAAGGTGAGGTCAATGGAGTCGAAGACAACGTTGTCTCCCGACCACGAGTTTTAATGTCTTTGCATTATCAATTCGGATAAATTGTGGAGTGCCATACAAATGAATCAAACAAAAAATAATTTATTTCAAAATCTTAATTCTTTATTATTTAAAAACAAAACGATTCTTTTCGCATCAACTTAATATATGAAAATCTTAATATACGAGTATTATATTTTCATCCTGTGTTTCTGATGAATTTCACGATCTTGATCATTTAACATCTGTCTGACAGTTGATTTTTCAAAGAAATTGATTACATCAACACGAACACATCAAAGTAACAATATTTTTTTGCTTTCGATAGTAATTTTGAGAAACTGCTGTCTTATTTTTAAATAACTTAAGAAGTTGAATAACAAAGTGTCAATAACAATATCTCCTTGACACTGTAAGGGTACCTGTACCTACTTAACACGATCTTACTCAACGGACTGCGGAATGGAGTTCCGGTCACGCAGTGTGTTGACAGCAGCTTAATCGGTTTAACAGACTAAAATGCGACTATTCCGGTAATTTGAATTTTTATGATGCCAATTTCACGCAACTGAATCAAGTTCGTAACACATTAGATTTTTTAAATTCCAAATAAAGTATAAATACGCTTTAAGTGAACATAATATATTTTGTATTATATTGGTTAAAGTTAAGGCATTAACATTGTGGAGGTTTAAAGACATTGTACGAGTAATTTGTTTTATCAAACACTGATTATTCCACTTTTTGTAACCCGGTAGGGTTAACCGGTAGGTTTCAAGGTTTTCACGTCATCATTAGGGGAGCACAAACAAGACTTGTTTGTGCTCCCCTGATGAGGTGAAAGCCTCGAAACCAGTAGGGTTATACCGTTACAAAAAGTGGAATAAACAGTGCGAGATAAAACAAATTACAATATTTTGTATTGCATTATATTACTCTTTCGTTATCTAAAAATAACGTATCAGGTTTTCTTGTTATGTGACAAACTCTTTCAACCAATCGCACATATTTTAAGGAGGGATTAAGTCGTAACCAGACTGAAACCCTTTTTAAATAAAATTGGGTTCCAAAGGGACTCGAACTCATAACCCCGGGATGGAAGACAGTTGTCTTACCAACTAGGTCAGTGTGGCCTTTATAATAAAACAAATACAGTATATCGAAGTATCGATTAATTTTTTCATGTATGTCCTCAGTGAGATACAGGCAAACGTCTAGTTTACTGGGGACACGACAAATGAAAGGCAACAAACCCAGATCCATTAAAATTGTGTCCAAATTAAATTATCTGTTGTTTTTTCGCAAATTATGTATATTTCTTGTCATGTGTAAAATAAATAAAATAAAATATCACAATATGAATTCGATATTTTGTCATATACAGTAAATTTACCCATACGATGTTGATTTATGCCATCAACTTTCGAGTGTCGCAAACGGATTGTTTTTTATTTAGTCTCTTTGTATTCAAGTTCCATAACGGGATGTCTCAATTGTATCTTTCGAATCTGTGCCTGAGAGACGTTCCTTCGGAGAGAAGGAGTTTGAGGTCAATTTCGTCTTCATCCAATAAATTGATTATTCCGAATCAATCCAATACGATAGAGCTTTTATCGTTGTTGGTACTGTGTTGTGGAATGGTCTACTTCTAAGTTTCAGATACATGGGTGAAGTGTGCAACTTTAAGAAGCACATGAAGATAAACCTTTTTGGAAAGTCTTAACAAAATGTATGATTATATAATATATAAACACTACACTCATACACTACTATGCATCTAATGCCGAATGTGTAACTATCACATATCGGAAGATCTACAAAACTTTGTTTGTAGCTCCTCTTCCCTTGGTAAGCCTTTCTTATCAAATATGTTTTTATAAAAATATGCAGATGTGGGCTATACGAGTATATGTCGAAATTATTCATATAAGTAAGAAACGTAATATTCGTTCCAAGCATATAGAATTTTAGATTTTTTTTTAATTTCCACAATTAATTCATTTTACGTGGCCGAACTGTTTCAATGTTCTTTTCTTCATCTTTAACACTGCATATTTTTTACAATCCGCATTCAGTTCTAATGTATTCATCCCTTATGCTATCAATTTACTATACATTCTACGCAACGTTTAGTACATTATAAATTCTGCATATAAGAAATTACCATGTTCTGAGTTACTAAAATATTGATATATTTTCATTAACTATTAACATGTTAATTCTTGATTTTTTTTTAAATAGAAAAGGTAATTAGTATTTAGCTAATTATTATGTGAGGAGTGTTGACTCTTTATGTCAAAAACGAAATTTGTTTTATTCACACGCTTTTTGTTTTTATTCCTTTAAAGCGAAAGGTGCGAAAGAAAAGAAACGTGAGCCTATTATTAAGGAACCTTATTATTATGTAACAAAAAATATATTGTGTTCAAATTGGAATGTTTTTTTAATCACTTGTCTCTTGATTGTATCCCTTGTTGAGTTTACAGATTTTGAGACACAATTTTTTTGTAAATGTGAGCCTATATTATGAAAGTGTTTAATCTTAAAAAATATTGTGTTAAAGACGGAGTTTTTTTATTTACATTTATGTTTGTCCCTTACGAGCTTACACATCTTGAGATACATCGACAAATTTTTGAAAATATGTTGTGTAAAGAAACTTTTACAGGTTCAATTTAATTCAGTTAAACTGTACTTTGTTTCAAATTTTTCTATGACTGTCAATAATTGATGTACAATAGCAAAAAATCTTTCATTTTGAAAGCTGTTTCATAAAAAAATCTATGTTAATTGATGTACTCGTATTTCAAGTTTTCTGATTTACACTGTACTCATTTTTACCGAATATAGAGAAAATTTAGCGGTTCGTAAGACGATATGTTTCACAGGGGTATAGTTAGCTAGTTCACATAATTTTACACTTACTTGATAGAAAATATGAGTACATTAGGTTCTAATCCTACTTTCAAGTGTACACTTTGTTATTAAAGTTCATTGTACTTAGATATTTTTTATTCCTTCAGCGATTTGTTTTTTTGTCGTAGTTATTTGCATTAATATCTCTTTTCGCATTCTCAAGTACAAAAAACATGAATATTTATAATATCTTATGTTACGCTGAGAAAATGGATTTAACGAAATGTAAACGAATACATTGAACCTGAAATATACGAATGTTTAAGGAAATTTCAGTGAGTCAAAAGTAAAATGGAAAAGTTATTTTTGTGGTACATATTTCAGCGTTATTTGTTTTTGATAAAGATTTAAATGACTGAATTTGACTTTAATCTAAAGTTTCGTATGTTTTTCATAAATGCTTGCATGTTCAATATATTTTTGAAATCAGCGTCTTGTAAACAAATACCCATTTTAGACAAATGATACAACTTTGCAGCATAATGGTTCCAAAAATAAAATAAAGAGTCAATCTTCTCGAACCGTATAATGTATTTCTTAACTTATTAGAAATTGATTAAATATGATAGACATGTTTTAAAGATATTTTGTTTCTATAATACCTTCACTATACTCGTATAATATATGGTAAATAGCTTGGGGGAATAACATCGTAAGTCATTTAACTGTCACAAAATTGCATTTTTTATAATTTTATTATTTAAGTTCATACACATTAACCCTTATAACTCCAGAGGCGACATATAGTCGCCATGGTAATTATTTTAATAACTCCAGAGGCGACTATATGTCGCCATTTTTTATGGTTGTATTGTTTACATAAACAAACATCTCGGGACACCCAGGAGCAGGTATAAACATGTTACATTAGTTTCACAACAACTGTTCTACTGTTTAGACGTGTTTCGGTTGAAAAATAATCAGTACGCACCCTTTTACACCGTTGAGATTACACAAGTTTTTTTTTTTACCCTCTAAAATAATGGAAAAATCGCAACTGAGTGAAAGTGAAGACGAATTTATTTTAAATGTATATAGTGATGAAAGTTGTGATAGTAACATCAATATTCAGACCTCTAGTGATGAATCAGAGTACATTGGTCATAAAAAACGCAGAGTTGGTCCTCTTCTATCATCAGATAGTTCTTCAAGTACTACAAGCGCTCAAGATTCACAAGACGATGAATGGATTGATATATCCAATACGGTGGATTCTCCTGACATTATAAATTTACACATCGGAGCTCAAAATGTCGGACCAAATGTTCCTTTAACAATCAAAGAACCAAGTCAATTTTTCAAATTATTTTTCACGGAAGAAATTGTAACGGAGATAATACGGGAAACAAATGCATATGCAAAAGTCAAACTTCAATCAAAAGTTCTAACTGCAAATTCTATTTGGCAAAATTGGCGTGATGTACAAAAAGATGAATTTTGGGCATTCATTGGGGTCATTTTAAATATGGGAACAATGCCACTTGCCAATATGCAAGAATATTGGTCTACTAGAGATAATTCCAGAGTCCCATTCTTTGCAAATATTTTCACGAGATCTCGATTTCATCAAATATTCTGGATGTTACACTTGAATACACAAGAAACTGGCCATAGTGATTTAAGAACACGGATTCAGAAAGTCAGTAATTTTTTAGAATATATAAATAAAAAATTTGCTGACTATTTCATACCCAACAAAAATATCTGTGTTGACGAATCAGTAGTGAAATTCAAAGGAAGAATATGCTTCATCACTTACAATCCAAAGAAGCCTACTAAATGGGGAATACGCATTTACGTTTTGGCGGATTCTGAAACATCATATGTGTACAGTATTCTTCCCTATTACGGTAGTATTACTACAGAGAATTTACCAAGCCCAGATTTGCCTGTGAGTTCGAGAATACCCATCTACTTGTTCAGAAATTTTTTGGAGAAGGTACCCCATGCACAAGGATACCACTTGTTTACAGACAGGTACTACACAAGTCTTCCACTTGCTGAAGCACTATTGAAGATGAAATGTCATTTAACTGGGACGATACAGACCAACAGAAAAGGCATTCCGATCACCATAAAAAAACCAAAGTTTGGCAATAAAAAAGTTTTGGCTGTAAGAAAAAGAAAAACAATGCTTTTGGCATGGAAGGATAAAAGAATAATTACAATGCTGAGTACTGGTGATTCTGCTGGCATGTCGTCTGTTTCCAGAACAGGGAAGGGAGGTGTTCAATTAGTTACAGAAAAACCAAATGTAGTACGAAACTACACCAAATCTATGGGTGGAGTAGACCGTGCCGACCAGTATGCTTCCACATATTGTTTTCTCAGGAAGTCATTAAAATGGTGGAGAAAACTTTTTTTCTGGGGAATGGAAATTTGCTCAATCAATGCATACATCCTCTACAAGAATATAAAATTGAAAAATAATGAAAAACCACTAACTCTTGAAATTTGTCAAGAATTTAGTTGATCAGTTGGTAGGAGACTTTCGGGAGCTGCGAAGTAGGCCATCAACTTCTACTTTTGATGTACGACTAGATGGTAAACTTCATGTTTTGCAGAAGGGAAAGAAGAAGGACTGTGTGGTCTGCTCAAATAGAGGCAAAATGGGCAAACGACATGAAACATATGAGTTTTGCGACACCTGTCCTGGAAAACCTAGGATGCATTTAAGGGATTGTTTCCTCAGATATCATACTTTGAAAGATTATAAAACTAAAAAATAATGTTGAATTGTTATTTTTTTTATCAAAATAAACTCATTTAAACATTTATCTAATAGTTTGAATAAAAAAATTGCATGAAACCTTATTAATTTTTTTTTAAATAAATTATTTCTAAAACCTATCATTTTATAGTAAAATTTCAAAAAAATACCCTGGAGTTGTTGGTATGTCATACAAAAAAAAATCTGGAGTTCAAAGGGTTAATATTAAAATAAAAGATACAGTTCATCGTGCGAAATGAGGACTGGATCGTATTCTAAAGAGAATACATTTTTTCCATATAGATCATTTTCTCAGGTCAGAGAAATATTTTTTGGCATATAGATCATTTTCTCAGGCCATTAATAACATATACAGGAATATTTAAAAATTATACCTATTTATCTGGAAAACTTAAAAAATAATGAGCTGTCATGCATACTTCATGAGCGTGAAAGAGGTACCAGAATTAAAAAAAAATATAAGTAAACAAAATCTAGATTGTTGTAACAACGGAGAGCACAGTCACTGGCTTTGTTATGTTATAATAATTACGAGAGTTATAACATTATTAATGTCATTTAAAACTGCCCAACAGTTTTGTTGTTGGAAACAAATGCTAATGATATAATATAAACAATACTAATTATTGCAGAAACGAATAGAATTTTATGTGGAAGATCTCCAAGTGTCATGGTTACTGGCTGATTTCTGTTATACATTGAAGAATGAAAATCAAGTTATGGGATCATTTACTTACTTTAGATTTCCCATTCATTAATTATCCACTTAATATGATGTTTGGATTCTTATTAGAAATTTATTCGATTCAAGACAGATCTGGTATAACTTGACTGTTAAGAATTCTGTACGACATGGATGCAAAATTTCAAAATTACGTTCGTTTGAAAAAAGGATTCAATCCAAACTTCAGCTGTACCGAGATAATTGAGGAAACATCCCGTGACTTTGTGTGAGTTTGTATAGAACACGTTTTTTAATGTGGAAATTAACCATAAAATCTATGGCGTTTTGGTCAAGAGGTACAAGTCATCAATGACTTATTTGTCAGTTTGAAGTTTTGCAACACTTGTATTCCTGAAATATAGACCTCAGGTAAATTTTAAAGGTAAACTTTGAATACGTAAATAATTTATGTATTCAAAGTTTACCTTTAAAATTTACCTGAGGTCTGTATTTCAGGAATACTTCAGGAATACTGGTGGTGTAAAACTTTAAACTGATTAATAAGTAATTGATGACTTGTACCTCTTTACCAAAACGCCATAGAAATATCCATTCATGGTTTGATTTTCTTGCGCATATATACGACTATATTATAACTGATCATGAATTTTCGATATTTGAAATAAACCAAAAATATGTATTTTGTAGGTTTGGTCTTTTTAGCATATTATAGTATATACCTCCATACATTACAAAAGTCATGGAGTTTTTTCGACACCAAGAAAAGAATGGGAAAAAATATTGTACCTATCTGTGGGATCAAGCGCAGTGCAGAGTTCCAACTGGTTATTGTTTGCACAGGAAGTCCAGCGCGTTAAACATATCTTCTACTCGTAAACCTAGGTTAGAATGTAATGTCTCATCAATGTTTAACAGTTGCGACTTGATGGAATTATTTTTTATGATATTAAAGGCAAACAATATTTACGAACATAGTTGCATTATTATAGTCTAACAAAATTATATTCAAGCTATATTAAAATATTGCTCGTGAACACATACTTCCTTTATGCCTTTAGCAAAAGGTCTTAAATCAGTGTGATATATGGACCCAATCTTACAAAAGTCATACAAAAGGTTCAAACTATTCAAATAAATCTTTAAATTAGGAGGAGACGACGAGATACCGATCAGCTTGATGAAAAATCTTCGGGTAGTCTAAAGCTCTACAGGAGCTGAATCAGCATCTGAGGTAAGATATATGTAGTCAAAGTAATATGGAGACTCATGCTGGGCTATACGAAAAGAAACCGCGAACGCTATGCATGGATTATCTCAAAACAAATGCCAAATACATAATCAAAACCGTAATACATTTAAAATAGAGTCAGGCAGGGTACACTCGTATAGCCAGAACAGCGGATAGTCGTCGGACGTATACTTTCATCCAGTGGTACCCGAGAATAATTAAAAGCTTAAAAAATTATCTTAAGCTCGCTGGTAAGATAGATGACATACATGACAGTTAGATAGATGAAATGCCAATTGGCAGACGATTCTGGAGAGGTTGTGTAAAGGATGTTCAACAATACCATAAACAATCAAAAAGGTCGAAAATTATGATGATGGCTATTGACATTCCATTATATTTATAAATCTCGGAAAAATTGAAAAACTGACAAAAAATAATACATACTCTTACATTTATTGTAATGTTTTAAAGCCGTCAAAATTCATCATTATCATCCCATCACGCCAGAAAAAAATCTAGCCTCCACTAGTTTAATCTGGGCACACATCTTTAGTTTCTGTCATACCTATACACCTCGTCATGCGTCCTCTTATATTATAAAGGATTTTTATTCCTTCTTTCAGAATTTGATTCATTTGACCGTGTTACGTTTTCACAGGTCTTCCCAATCTTCTAGTATCTTTAAACTACTTGTATAGATTATTTTTCTAAATCTTTCGTTATTCATTCTTTCTACGTGGCCGAACCATCTGAACGCTCCATTCTTCAGCTTAATCATTGCATCTTCTATAAATTCTAACTAAATAAAGATATTAAATTAAACCATTTCAAGACTGTGAAAATCTTATAGTTCTGGTTATCAAGTGGACTACCATAGATAGGATTTAACGCTTTGGAAATTAGATGCATGTTCGAATAAATTTGTATGATTTAAAAAAAATATAATTACCCACAAGCCGACGGACGTCAGAGAGTCTAGTATCCTCGGAATTGGTGTTAATTTTAGAATAGATTCTCTGCAGTTACATATAAATAAATAAGATCAATCAAGTATCACATATACGAGTACGTGGTATTCTATTTCTCGGCGCGAAACTATTATTTTTTCGTCTTCATAACTTTTCCATGCGTTCGTAAATATTTTCCCATGATAAAAAAAAACAGATTGCATTGTCATGAGATGTACACTCGTTAATTAAGTGGAAAATGAACAACAATAAGAGAAGACAGAAGCTAAAAATAGAATCGTAAGTTGATAAAAACAAGAAAGTGTTTGTAACTTACTTGCATCATAATGAATGAGTCAGCTGCTCGATTATTGCTTGAACTCGGTTCAGATCAATTGGAGGGAAGAGCGACTTGCCAGAGTTACATATAATATATTAATTCACAGAATATTTTTGAATTACCGAGAAAAAGGCGTGATGCGTTAAAATACCAGTTTTAACGTTCATTCCTTGTTTTAAAAGTTAGTGGAATTTCCTTGGAGGAGGCAATAAAATTAGATTAAAATTTTAATTGATGATCTAATTGTATTTATGTAAATACCATTATTTTGAGAGAAATGCAAATAAATGACACACAAGCACGATTTAAAGTAAAAAATGCTATAATAACTGAAATTTTAAAGTACAACCTCAAGCACATGATCTATAATCATCATCAAAACCACACTTGCAGTTGGGATCCTCTACAAAATATATTCTCCAAAGGTGACCCGCCATTTTTTATTTATTATCAATACAAAAATACGTAAAGCAATTAATTTTTATTTATACAAGGCCAAATGTTTTTGATATTTTTTTATAAAACCTTAAAATATTTGTTTGCTACTGATTTCAGAATAAACTCCGTTCTAATAATCTTTATCTATCTAACCTGTTTAATGGATGAATATTATATACTCGTATAATATAATTTTGTTGTATTACTAAACGACTTAGTTAACGCTCTGGTTAATGGAAATCGGTGATTACTTTATGATGTTCCTCACGCAATTGATAATTTAAGAAATTTCAAAGAAAATTTTTGATACATTGAACAGGTTTGAATTAAAATATTTCAATATAAATTGAACAGATTCAAATTAAAATGGAGTTCACTTAGGAATTAGGATGATAAAATATTACGGAAAGATACTTGAATTACCAGAAAGAGTTAATATATTGTATATAAAAAATAAAATGCGTCGTGTATGGCCGAGATAACGGTATTTGAACACCAGAAGGGAATTTGGGCAGGTCATTATCATCGGAATATTATTTCCGTCGGCAAATATTGCCGGCAGAACAAGGATATTAGTGGAATATTTATTAAGCATATATTCATTTTCAGTATATGGAAATGGGTTTTGATTCGTGTTAAATTTGTTTACGTTGAATTCTCAACATCAAGCTGATTTACATATACGTACGAGTATTCTAATGTTACGAGTAACACATTAACTCTTCGGTTTATTTTTTGTTAGTAACTATTTCCAGGGCAGGGCACGTCTGTAAGTGCTTAGAGAAACAAGAAAATTCTTTCCAATTCTTGATATCTTTTTACCCTGAAAGATTTCTTCAAACATTTTGAATTGCGTAACATAATTTTAAATTGTATCTCATGCCTGGTTTTTCTTAAAAGTGATTGTAGCTTAATTTAGGCTACAATAAATTTTATGAATATATTGGAAATGATCTTTAAAAAGGAAATTTGAGTTTGTCAAGTCATTTAAGTGCTCTTTTCTAATTCTGCGACTAGTTTATGAGATTGAGTTTGTAACATAAATTACAGAAATATAATCCAATACATATATAAGATCCAACATGCTAACAGCGCGATACAAAAACGCGCCTGCGATTGGTTTGGGACTGTGCAGTGACATTTCCATTAACTTTGTAAAATAAAAATATACACTGTACTAATAATACAAAATATCTCAGTGTAAATGATAATCAATTTGTTATTTTTAAACACTCTTTTGTTTGTTAGAAGATAGTAATATATATTTAAACGGTTAATCTTAGCCAAATGCAGTAAACTAAGAAATGCTGAGTCCTAAGTCACTACTCCACAATGACATGCCATGGAGCGAGTGATTGTGATTGAGTGGTGATAAGAAGTCAACACAGTTCAAGAGGCGATGGTGCAACAGTCCCAATGTCAGGCTTAGGCATTCGACGGCAACGCATTCCACTTGCTTCGGCAAACAACGGTGATTATGATAAACTATTTTACAATTATAAAGCTTCGTTAATATTTAATATTAAGGTGAAAAATGTTTAAAGTGATCTATTTACCTTACAAGTATTTGTCTACGAAAATACTTGAGAAATATAAGTGAATTATAAAGAAGAGTCAGAACACTGGCGAGGCTCAAACACTGTTATCATCGAGCACAAGAGACAATTCCAAGTTATCTTGTGGTTTCAGACTATTGCGTTGTTTCTCCGACCGGAAAGACTTACAAACTATTTAAAATGGATTTAGCGAGAGATAACACGCACCTAAGGACTAACACAATGTAAATTGGATTATATTTCGTTATCCTGAATAAGAGGAAACAGCAAAAGAGAGCCAATAGAATATCCCGGTTCAGAAGTGATTACTTTAAAACGAGACCTCATGATCTTTTTATAGAATGCGATAAACGGATTGTCAACACACCGCAGACCTTCCCGATGCAACCAAATATTATCATTTCTAAATATGAAAAATTATAATATATTTATGAGAAATTCAGCACAATACCTGTTCCGTAAAGTTGTTTTAGGATGTGCGAAACGTTAAAAAAATATAAAATACTGTCACTTTCTCATACGCACATTTATAATAAATTTATCTCTCGGTGACGTTTAAAAACAGCTTTTAAAATTATCACCACGCTCAACGCGCTATAAACTCTTCAAAAGTCGTTCTTTACTACTGAAACTTGTTGCTCCACGGAGATCGCAAAGCAAAACTTTCTGACTTTCTGCATCTATTTCATTCGCTCACGTTGCACAGATTGACTTAACTTACGACGACACCCGAGAGATAACGAAAACTCCCGAACACAAATCTAGCTTTACTAAGCAAGCAATTAACAAAGTAGCTATTTAAAATTGCGTGTTTAAGCAAAAAGATAAAAGAATAACCTTTTGTTGTATTAAATTAAATAAATTAAAATCAAATTGCTAAAAAGTTCCTTTTTTGTTTTATGAATTAGGTTATTTTATATTTGCCATCTATAAATAAATTATGTTACTATTTTCAGCAAAGACTCAAACCAAACGAATACAGGTATTTACAGTACTCTGGTATTGAGAAAATAGGAAGAATGTGTTTGTTGGTATCGTAAGATGGCATTGCATTGAAAATGATAGTATTATATTTTCGAAATAAAATTGCCGTTATATTAATTAGATTTAGAAATTAATAGATTTATACAATTAATTATTTGCAATATTGTAGTTCAATGCGGATGGAAATATTTTGAAAAAAATAATTAAATTGCGAGGAAAAAAATATACGGACGGAACCAAAGATAAGAATGGAAAAAAATTGTCAAAAGAAGAATGGTTCATTCGAGATGGAAGGAATATTTTGAAGAATTTTACGGGAGTGGTGATAACAGAAGAGACAACGGCGTGTTGGCGTCAAGTCGTAATGAAGTAAATACAGAATTAATTGTGTGTGGGGGTGAGCGAATGATTGAGCGGCTGAGAAAACTTTTCAATAAATGTGGAGTATCTGACACAATACCGAAATATTGGAGAAGTGTAATGATGGGTCCATTATATAAAGATAAGGAAGAAAAGGTGGGAAGAACGATTGAAAAGAAAGTGCGGGCTGCTCAGGACGCCTTCGTAAGTGGAATAGGATGCGTGAAGCAGATTTTCTTTTTACACAGAAAAATGTATGGCTAAAAAAATAAGAAAGTGCACTGTGCGTTTGTGAACTTGAGAAAAGCATATGACCATGTGATACAAGAAAAGCTATGGAAAATACTGTATGAATACGTGATATTGTGACATTTTAGGCTCGAAATAGAGCATATATTAAAGTGGTTTAATATTTCAAAAGGGGTAAAGTAAGGATGTATCATGCCACCCTGGTTGTTAAATATTTACATAGATTCGTGCGTGAAGAACTACAGAGGTTAATGGGTGGCATTTAAACGTCGAATGGGAATGTCTGCGGAATTTTGATGACAGGAAGTGTTAGCGGAGAGTGAGGATGAATAACAGAGTCTGAAAAGCTAATTCTATGAGAAATGTGAAGAGAAAGATCTGAGAATGAATGTTGCAAAATCCAAAGTAATGGTGACAGAAAGTGTGAAATGAAAAGGAAATACGATATATGGGTGAATAATGAAATATCAGAGCAAGAATTATGTTATTAATGCAGTATTTTCTTAGACGATGGGACAGTTACGAGGGATATAGGGATTATCGAGAGTAAAAAAAAATCAATGTGGCACTAAAACAAATATAATCGAACCAGACAGTATCAAAATCTGTCAAGTTGATAGTCCACAATAGTATTTTAACCAGGGCTGTGGAGTCGAAAAAAAAACACGACTCCGACTCCGATTCCTATATTTACCAACAACACAACTCCGACTCCACAACTCCGACTCCACAACTCCGACTCCACAACTCCGACTCCACGACTCCGACTCCACAACTCCGACTCAAAAAAGCTCAATTTTATCAGGTTGTTTCCTACCTTTGCATATAGCCATTTTTTTCATGTTATAGGGATAAAAATAAAACAAGATCAAACTTTAATAATTATTTATTAGAATTTAATAGAATTTATTCTTAAAAACAACATTGCTTCTATTAAATCTGTATTCGTAGAGGCTCTCAAATCAGAATTGAGAATTTTAAGAGCGGAAAATAACCGCTCTACGGATACTTGGGTTGGCGGTAATGCTGTAACGATCAATGCTGAATATTTTACCATTTCTAGATACCGTTGTATTGCAATTTCAACATTTAACTTATAAGTTCGGTCAATTTTTTTCATTATTTTCAATGCATCATAAAATTCAATTTTAAATTTTGAAATAGTCTCCTTCATCTATATTGGGACTGTGATTCAAACGAGGACGTTTTAGTTTATCTTGTTCATTGAGATATTTTTCAAAATTGTCTTCAGATTCAGCGGTGTCGGATGAAGATGGTGATACTTCGTGTGCGCTGCCTGCTGTCGTCTCTTTTTCTTGTCGAAGGCCTTTCATACGAACGGTTAATTCAAACAGAGCGTTTTTAGCTCTATTTATTTGTTCTTCCGTCAATATGGATCGAACCATGGGGTTAACATAGATCCCAGCCAACAGAATTTTCTTTCGACGTGAGAAAGAAGGAGACAAACACATTTTCGTAGACTTTATGCATTAAATGGATCTCGGTGATTCACTATATCGGCGCGACTTGCGCCTGCAAGTTTAATATTCGTGCACAATACACATTCATTATAATAATAAAAAAAAAATGTATTTTAAATTTTAACGAAAAAGTAGTCGGAGTCGCTCGTTTTTTACGACTCCTACTCCGACTCCGACTCCGGCCCAAACACCGCGACTCCGACTCCAACTCCGACTCCGACTCCACAGCCCTGATTTTAACATCACTTTGATGCACACACTCGCGCGCGCGTGTGTGTGTGTGTGGCATGGCATCGCCTTGTTTTGCCCCTTTTGCACTCTGTCCTCTCTGCCTACGCTAGCAGGGAAACGGTATGATTGTGTGTACTCGTATGTATGAATGTTTTACTTCCTATAGAGTTTTGAAAAAACAAAGTATGACATAACAACGAATGAGGACATTTGGTAACAATCCGAGTTGAGGGATGCTTTGCTTAAAATGAAGAAAGGAGCATTAAGATGATTCAGCCACGTAGAAAGAATGAATGATAAAAGTAATATAGTAAATTAAAGGCCAATATCGAAGTTACCAATCGTCAATGAATGCATGAACTCTGAAATGTGGTATATTTTTGATGATTACATGTAGGACATTGTGAGATGAACTTTTGATTTATGAATGATTAAATATTAATGACTTTTGATTTATGAATGAATTAATCTAAAATGAAATGCACCAAGGGATAATTCGCGTAGTACATATATTTAAATACGTCTTACCACTTATAAAATTGACGAGAGTTTAAGACGAATGTATTGAACTCAACAATCTGTAAAAAAGCATCAACTTATTTTTCCATGATTATATATCCTCAGTAAGATAAAGACAAACGTCTAGTTTACTGGGGTACGAAAAATGAAAGGCAACAAACCCAGATTGATTCCAATTGAGTGCTGATTTTAAATTATCTGTTTTTTATTTTGTACTTTCCCTTGTTTTTTTATAAATTATATATTCATACAATTTCTTGTCATGTAAATAAATAAATAAATATAACGATGTGGCAGAAGCGGAATATGTGTGCCAGGATAGATTGAAGGGAACATTTATTCTCTCTGTCTACCCAAATAATGACATGGCGTGATGGGGATGATAATGATGTCATAATATTATGGTTAAATAGTTTTTTATTATTTTCGGTAGGGACTTTTTAGGCTCTTAATCTTTGTGGGTATAAAAAATGGGTAAGTGTAATAAAAATGCCTTCAGATCATGCTCTTTATATTGTTTTTATATAAATCATCAAAAATTACAAACACGAGCCTTTTAACCTAAAGTAATAAAATTATAAATATTTCAAATAGGTATAGGTAGAATGTAGAAATTAAAGTTATTCATCACATCGGCCTGCAAAATTATTGACTAGATTTGTCGTTTTTTCAAACACATATTCATAATAGTTTATTCTTAGAATATAATAAAATAAATTAAAATTTAACAAAGTAATAAATATATTATACTATTTTTATAAAATATTGAACAAAATTATTATTCATTAAATTATCACTCAGTCAGTAACAATGTGGTCTTAAATGGAAATTCAGATTAAAAAAACTTTTTTTTATTATGATTTCATTATGGATTGTAAACTCTCTTTCGTGTTATATATTGTAATTACGCTACACATGTATAGGTAATTCAACTACATTAGAACTGACAGCATACCATAAGTGAGACGAGAGAGAGATTAATATATGATGAAAATAATAAAAAAATAATACACTTACTTAGTTTTTCCTTTATGTTTTTTAGCATGTGGCTGTGTGCGTTTCAACACACACTATGTCTTTCTCAAGCGAGTTAATTAAAACTCGAGTTTTGATCAACTTGTTTGAAGAAGACAAAGTTTGTGTTAAATTGTGCATAGTGATTTGAAAAAATATAAAGGATGAAAACAAAGTTTTTGTATTAAGTTATATATTTTTATCGTTAAAAACAGTATGACCTGACAGGTTTATTGCCATGTGACAATCTCATTCAACATGTTTAAATGAGCTTTAAGTAAAAACCATATTGGAAATCTTTAAAAAAAAATCTGGATGCTAATGGGAATTAAACCCGCAACTCCTAGGCTGGAAGACACGTGTCTTACCAATTAGGCCATATATGTCACCTTAGGTAAAAAAATATTTTTACAGTCCATTAAAAAGGATTTTCGCAACGTTACATCCGAATTATTTAAACAAATCGATATACTATTGTATATAATATTATAAAAATACAAAATGAATATAGTATAAATTTAATAAAATGAAATAAATAAAATCCCAATATGTAATTATTTAAAAGGTCTTGTGTAAAAATCCCAATATGTAATTATTTAAAAGGTCTTGTGTAAAAATCGACCGATAAAACTTTTGTACTTTATAGTTTTACTAACATTTTGATAGTATATTCAAATATAATTGAATAGGTACAAATTTTCTATAATTTTCAACCAAAAAAACATTTTATTTTGTGTACATATTTATTTAAAATATATTGTGAATTTCATGAAGTGATAAAATTGAAACCTCGTTGAAGTAATCTTAAAATTCTAATATAAATTATTATGATTTCTTATATAAATTAAGATAAGTACTTAACAACGTTTATGCAATACTAAGTAAATATTTTTTTCCTAAAAAAATGGTTATTGTTCAATCAAAAGATTTGCAACCGAACGAAATTTCAATCAAGCCATATATCTTTTGGGGTAAGCAAAGAGTTCAGATCTCCATTTCTTCATTTCCAAACATACAGCCTTTATCTCATACATCTTGTCCAGCTTGCTCTTTTATGTCATGTTTCTTGAGATTCTTCAGTCAAAATTTCTCAACCTATATTTATTAACGTTTCCTCGCCCTACCCTTTCCTCATTAATTCCTTACAAATGTATTTGTAAGTCTTTGAGAACTCATTCTTTAGAAATATTCAAACCATCTCACATAACATCCGATTCGAACAAGCAGTTACTCCTAATCCAGCAATTGCTTACTCTATTATCATAAATTATTATCTAAGCACACATTTATTTGATAAATTCGCAATTGTTTTACTTGCGAAAAAGTTCAGTTAACCGTTTTCCTTGCTGCAACACGGTTTAAAATGTATATGCAAAACAGTTCCAACGCAGATGTGAACTGTATTGATGTATTTAAAAATACAACATCCATTTTACGAGCATGGAATAAAATACATTTTAGACAGAATAAAAGTCTTCCTTGATAAAGCAGAGAAGAAATAATTGAAATTAAAAAACGAGACTCAGAAGAGATAAAGAATAGATGAAGCTTATGATAAAAATGATTTAATTTTAGGCCATGTTAAATTTCACTAACCACAGGTATTCTTACTTTAAATTAGTATCTAAGACAGCAATTCTGATGCTGTGTGAATTTCTATCACACATATTCAAAAGAGGTTCGTTAGGTTCATCCCCAACTTCGTCAATCCATTCTGTAGCTATATTGTCCTCATCAATAAGGACAACTCTGCAAACATCATTCTCTCTGGTATATTTTTCAATTGGTTGTTTGTATGTTATATATCCGTTATTTTTTGGTTTGTTCTTAGTTTGCTCGAAACTAGAGATTCTTCTGCAAGGACTGCTAGGTGCAGACTTATTTAAACACGTTTCAGCTTTTGGGATATGATTACAATTGAGTGATGGAACGCTGTGGAAACAATTTTGGGTTTCGTACGGTTTCCTTATATCCATTGGCGGAAATACACAAAGTTGTGACTGCGACAGTGTTGCTGTGGAACCCGCCATATGCTCAATGCAGGGACAAGATGTGCTCGATGTTCGGATGCATTCAGAACAGCATTCAGATGATTCCAGTACGAGGGAACCAGAAGATTTCTTGCATGGACTGTGATCAACTATTCCCTGTAAGATACATTTAAAGGTTGTAAATATGTTTTGACAAATCTTATTTATATGGCATTTAAACAATTAGTGTATCATAATTTTTTTTATTAACTTATCTACTGGTTTCAAAGTCAATCTTATTTGAAAGTAAAAAAGGACGGTTTAGGTTTAAGAAGGTTCAGAAACCAGAAGAGTCGTTATTATTTTTAAAAAAGTATTTAAAATATTAACAAACAATATTTTCAACACAAAGTAAATCAATTTTTTTTTTAAACTTTTTTTCTTTAGTATGGTTCCCTTCGACATATCCGAATAGACGTTTTGGATATATTGAAGGTCGTGAAGGAGATACAATTTCGGCCCTAATAATCGAGTCTTGAGGTTTAGAACCACTTAAGTATACAAAGAACTCGAAGTTCGCCATTGCACGTGTAAACAATAGTTCGTCATTGCATGTGTAAATGTAAATACTACCGCATGTGAAGAGAAAACACTCGCACACGTCCTTAGCACTTGTGAGTATTGTTACCAGACGAACTCTTTTACCAGACTTGGACCCTTTTTTGGGTATCATACGGAATCGAAACCGAAATATTCGTGTGGAAGTCAAGCGTCTCACAAATAGGCGCGTTTTTTTAATTTTAATATTGACATTTCAAATCCTCCGCACGTTAACTTGACCAAATGATGAAGACCAACTTCACTTTGTGAGTGATGTTATATAAGTTTCTTCAAAGATAAATTTGGTCAAAAGTGATGGTTGCTCACCTACCTCAAATAACATAGTATAATAGCCCGATTACGCAAAGAATTTAAACATGCCTAAAGCCGTGTATCGATTACGCGCGGCAAACCATCGAACATTGGCTCGCGCGGCAGCCGCGCTTAAGGGATACTCAGTTGCCGCGCGAGTCAAATCGAACATTGCCGCGCTCGAACTTGCCGCGCGGCGATCCGATCGCTGTCGGTTTTTGGGTGCGCGGCAAAGGCGAATCAGTTCCATATCATGCGCGGTTGAGACGGGCGTTTAGTTATTTGAGTTGGCTCGCGCGGCATTGCGACAAGATGGATAGTGAAAAGTGGCGCTATTTGTTTCAGTTGTACGGCTCCAAGGAGCTTCTGTGGAATAGTAAAAATAAAGATTGATGCGCGGAGGGATATAAGCTCCGTATTAAGCTTACCTATAGTATTCCCGACTTGAAGAAGAAAATGACCACGCTTCTCGCGTCATACAGAAGAGCTAGGTTCAGGTTCATTTCTTCAAGCTCCTGGTATAAGTTCCCCCTCACTCTCACTATCCAAAGATCCAGGCGGTATATAAAGTAATCGTGTACGTGTTTTTTTTCTCAAAAAGTTATGCAAACGTGTAGTGGCTAGAACAATTTTAGTGGCTGTTTTTTGTTCTAAAAACATAGGCTTCCATAATACTCTAAAAACTGAGCTCGAGCTACGAGCTTGAGATAGCCGGTAATTGAAGATTCTTTCCTGAGAACTTTTTTCTGGCTCTCCTTGAAATGGTTTCATTGTGTATTCATTGAGTGCGAAAGCCTTGTCACCCAGAATTACATACGGGACTGTAACAGCATATGGGAGCCGTATTGCCGCGCGCGGCAGACGATTTGTAGCCGGTTCGTCTGCCGCGCGCGGCTGTCGCGCTGTATCAAAAGTCGAGACAAAATTGGCTCGCGCGGCAAATAAACGGGTTTGCCGCCGTCGAACATGGCTCGCGCGGCAGCCGCGCGTAATCGATACACGGCATAACACAAAGAAATACAATGATATTCATTTTGACTACCACACAGCTATTTTTGAAAAAAATAGTTTAGACGTAGAACCCAGAAAAATACATGTACTTTTGACAGTCCTGGTTTTCCACGAAATGTTTTTTGCTGTTTCACGCGTGGATGTTACAATTTTAGATAAGATTTTGAAAATTTACTAATAATATCGATTATAACTTTTAGGGTAATATTAATCTTGTACTTGTGACACAATAGGCTCTCTTATAATCAAATATGATCGTCACCCAAATACAATTATATATATTGATTTACGGTGTGCAAGCTGTCGCACTTCAGCTAGCACACAGTCTTGATAGATCAACCCAAAGTTTCGATGCAAGATGATTTAACCTCCTTGAAAATTAGTAGGTTTAATCTGCTGCAGTCTTCCTATAGCAGTGGTGCGTAACCTAACTATCGTCAAAATGTATTAGGTACTTTAAATATAAAAGATAATCGTGAAGTGTGAGACTATGAAAAATAAATATCCCACTTTATGCAGGAACACTGTTAAAACATTTCTTCCATTAGCTTCTGTTTATTTGTGTGAAAACGCATTTTCAGCTCTAACTGTATTAAAAAGCAAGTATCGTTCCAGATTGAATATAGAACCAAATATAAGGGTAGCTATTTCATCGATGGAGCCAAATATGAAACATCTTATTTCGAGGCTTCTGCCACTTTCACACTAATTGTAATAAACTGTTTTATGTTTCTCTTACATGAATAAATAAACCAAGATAGTTGTATTTCTGTTTTCATTTACGTGTGTGTTGCATATGGATTATACTACAAATAGGGATCAAACGTGAAAAAAGGTTGCGTACCATTGATCTATAAGAAGATATTTATGTAACACTATTTAAGTGATGTTTTAAAAAATATATATATAATTTATGGTACGCCAGCACAAAAACTGCAGAAAAACATGAATTTAGATTTAAAACGGTCTAAAAGTATAATCAGTCTAGAAGTGTTTTGGTCTTCGGATCATCTTCGAGGCGCAATGTCTAACCTCGACTATGCAGATCAAAATTTGGTCTGTACAGTTACAGGATGTAACGAAGCTTCACATAACCATTTGAGACTTAGAGCAAATGATGCATCTCCTTCGTCTTTCTTAGATGAATGGCTGCCCTTATTATATTGTTCGGAAAAGTTAGAAATTTAATTAGTGTAATAAATATGTACACATTGTATAATTACGTTAGTTAAGTGATCCTTGTTATTAGATGATTTGTCGTGGTGATGGTGTGGATTAGCCGAGTAATTGTGGAACTCCAGCAGGTTGCCTGACGCGAATCGCAGTTTTTTCGGAGATTCTAAGCTGGAACATCTATAAAAAAGTAATTAGCCAATTAGATTTCAAAGTAATTTGATTATCAATAAGACGAATTTAAAAAGTATCGCCAAAGATCTATAAAAATCACGCTTAATTTTGAGACAAATTAAAAAATTTATTTGGAAAATATTGAATTGAAAAGAAATACCTTTTAAATTTACAAAAAAGTGAATTGTAGTTAATTACGAATATGAGGATGGGAAATGAGGTAACTGTGCTTAGAAGTTTGTGTTGGAAAATGGAGAGTAAATATAAGTAAGGAGGTGAATATACGGTTACGCTGGTATTTTACTATAGTCTTTGTTAAATGTTAAAAATTAATATTGCAGATTCAATTGCCCCTTAAATGCAAAACGCTCATAGTGTCAAAATTACATAGTGTCGTGTTACACTTATACCTATATTTACTAAATTAAGAGAGAGCGTTGCCTCCATGCAACAATAAAGCAATAGTTTAAACACTTCTGCGATATTTCTCTCTCAATAAAACTTACCCGGTTCTCAGCGGCAAATGAAGAAATTTCAGAACAAGTACTCTTTCGTCTCAGATTGCGATGGGGTCAAGAACAACTTGTACTAGGCCTCCAAGATATTATCTCCGGGACTAGGGGAACCACAAAGGAAAGACATAAAATTGTGATAATACTTAGTTTAATCCAATGAGATTTTAATAAAAAAAAACTCCGCAATAATGCCGAGAAAAAAAATTATATATATTACCAAAAATACCAGAGTAGGCAGACTAATAATTTGGGCCTGCATTAAAGACCGATTCCCGCTCAATATTCAGCACAAACATAAAGGCTATGAGGTAAGGAGAAATCCACAATGATAGGTTACAATAAAAAGAGATCACTCACCCCACAATACCATGAATATCGATAAGGAACGCTACGCGTAATGTCTATACTCTCGGAACTGCGGAGGAACCAGAAGATTCTCCCCGAAAACGAAACCGGAACGATGCCTCTGATGATGATGATACCGCAAGCGTCCTTTGAAGCTACGCGCTGCGGCGATACAAAATTCCTCCCTGGCGTTCGGCCTGGGAGAACGATTTCCGACCCGCAGTTATTTAAAGAACCGCTTTTCTTAGTTTCTCGAAACTTTACTTGCTTCACGCCCGATGGAGCCAATAATAATCCAAGATTATTTCTTTGGAAATACTATTCCGCAGATAAATCCCCGCGTCAAGTCTGGATGGAAGTGCGAGCAGAACTTTCACAACAAAACTAATTATTAATTCGTATTTCCCAACAGGACATTAAAACTCGGAACACAAGGTAACTGACCGATAACTTGAACGAATTATTTAATTATTAATTCGTATTCCCCCGACCGGGAGCTGTCTTAATAACAGGACTATTAGTCGTGACGGTACCGCTCGTAATGAAGCACCGACCTTTCGTTCACCGGGAATTAAAAAAACAATGGACGCTCTATGCGTTACCCGGGAGCCCTTTTGATTGGGTCAGGCCTTGCTTGGCCAAGATTTCGACCAATGAAATCATTGCATCCACCTTCTCTTCAAGAAATGATGCAATGCTTCCATAGCTGGCGTCTCAAGACTTTAAACTCGCGCGTTCTTGAATCTAGAACATTCTATGCCGAAGGAATAATTGCGTCATGCTCTGTCCCGACTCCTCGTGCGTCATGCAATGTTTTGAACTCAATTGCATCATCCTTATCACTCGACAACACGGAATACGCGCCTCAATTTTGTTAGTGAAGATACTTATTCCGCGCCCCACGATTCTTATCCGTTTGGAATTCTTTACACCTTCTTTCTCGTTTTCTTCTTTCCTTTTCTATATGAGAATTAATATACTCCTAACACTCCATCTTATGTTATAAAAGAAACAAAAAAAACAAACAAAAAAAAAATTATCATTCCCAGAGTATAGACACATCAGCTGTAGGCAATTATAAGGAGCAAGGGGTGTATGTCCCCCCTACTGGATACGGTCTCGTGGCCGATTTACCGGTTGTCAGCATTTGCCTGTAGGACACCCCTAATTGGTGTAAGGGAACCTAGCCGCAAGGAAACCACGGAAACCTTACGATGACAACACACTACTGAATCTACTATAGCCCATAACCTTATACTAAGGAGCACGGAACAATCCTCCGGTAACTCCTTACAATAGTACAGAAGATTTTCTTTCCAATACTGGTTTAACCACAGGGCAACCAGCACTGAAACAATTGCATAATACAGGGAGTACAATTCCTAAAATAATTTTTAATAAACAAAACAAATAAAACAAAAAAACAAAGACAATAGATTATAGACAAATTCACCTAGGGCATGGTCACCGTATACTTCAAAGGTGATCAGATATAAACAAAAGAATTTCAAATAAAATTAAAATAACACCAAGTATTATGGATGGTCACCCTATATCACTAAAGGTAGGCCGTCCCCAAGAACAAGGAGATAATGATTTTACATAAGCACGGCTTGTGATACATCAACGGGTAGGTCAGAAACAAAACAAAAAGGAATCCACATAAAAAAAATAAAAAAAAAAACAAAATTATATTATACATGGTCATCCTATATCACAAAAAGGTAAGCCGTCAATAATAACAAGGAGATAATGATTTTTACATAAAGCCCGGCTGGTGATACATCAAAGTACAGAGCAGAAACAACAAAAAGGAATCCACATTAAAAAAAAACACAAAATTATATTATACATGGTCACCCTATATCACAAAAGGTAGACCGTCAATAATAACAAGGAGATAATGATTTTACCTAAAGCCCGGCTGGTGATACATCAAAGTACAGAGCAGAAACAACAAAAGGAAAAAAAACAAAAAAAAACAAAATGATATTAAACATGGTCACCCTATATCACAAAAAGGTAGGCCGTCAATAATAACAAGGAGATAATGATTTTATCTAAAGCCCGGCTGGTGATACATCAAAGTACAGAGCAGAAACAACAAAAAGGAATCCACATTAAATAAAAAACACAAAATTATATTATACATGGTCACCCTATATCACAAAAGGTAGACCGTCAATAATAACAAGGAGATAATGATTTTACCTAAAGCCCGGCTGGTGATACATCAAAGTACAGAGCAGAAACAACAAAAGGAAAAAAAAACAAAAAAAACAAAATGATATTAAACATGGTCACCCTATATCACAAATAGGTAGACCGTTAATAGATAATTAACCCACCCCTCCTCTCAGGGCATCATGCTGAGAAAAGGTTTACAACCAAATTAGTTAATCTCCATTCATCCTCTCACTAAACACTGTAGCCTGTTTCGCGGCTGACCTTAAAGATACACTGGACACTTACTTAATTATACACTTACAGGATTTATACGGGTGACTCTACTCCTCCATTGCCAACCTCTCCCCCTCACTGTGAACAGAGATCAATCAATACAAGCCCAAATCCAGCCCTTACGGTAAGGACTGCACTACACATTTCTACAATCACAACTGCCCACCCATCTGGCATAATAAGTGGTAATTATTACGCAAGCCAATGTAATCAGATAAGGACCGAAAATTCTTTCGAGACGGAATTTTAAAAAGACACCTTCTAAACTATTAGGAAATCTAACATAGCTAGAACGAAGCAGAACCGGCTGTTCAACGACTGTCCTACCACACGGCTCACACCTAACCCTCTCCCTGAAATTCTAATCCATTCCTATTCTCTCTCTGAAAAGAATAAACAATGTTATTGAAACACTCGCGGTTAGGCCCGATCTTCAGCAAGACACGTCCCCCGGCCCCCAGACCAGAACCAAGAATCACGCGAATCCGCATATGACGCCTGAGGATAACCAAGATCTGAGGGTCAGAACACGCGGTTGCACCAATCGAACCCTTCCAAGCCAGAAGCGCGTGCCCACCAGAACATGCTGGAGCGGCAACTCTGCTAATGCGGGTTCATGACGCCCGTGGTGGAGACAATTCAATACATCGCTGATGCACCGAACGGCCCTCACCAAAATATTAACCGGTCGAGAGGCTAGCCTCTCTCAACCCGAACGCTTAGAGGCAGTTCAGGGCCTCTGCATGCTACCTTGAGCACGAGAAAGACGATGGTTACAAAAAAAAAAACATAATACAGACAAGATACTGGATGAGTTCCGGCCATCCGTAAGCCTCATGCTGGATGTATTAGGCCATCCGTAAACCTTAAAACGAATGATTTTAAACACAACATTTAATACAAAACAAATTAATAATACAGACAAAATACTGGATGTGTTCCGGCCATCCGTAAACCTCATGCTGGATGTAAACCGGCCATCCGTAAACCTCTTGCTGGATGTATTCCGGCCATCCGTAAACCTCTTGCTGGATGTGTACAGGCCATCCGTAAACCCTTGGCTGGATGTATTATAGGCCGTCCGTAAGCCTTTTACTGGATGTATTATAGGCCGTCCGTAAGCCTTGAAGAAAAATAATTTAATCACAATTATTAGGGAAGAAAAGAAAAAGGAAACAAAAGGAAAATAAACACAAAACACAAACACATGATATTAATACGCTATGCAGTAAACAGGAATAACAAGAAGCCCTACCTAAACAAATTTATTCCCGTGTGCGGGACAACAACTCTTCGATGAGGGGGTGGTTCATAGTTAACCACCCGAAAAGAAAACTCACAGTATGTAACGAATTACAGAAAGGAACAAAGACTACTTTCAACAGAGAAGGTGAGCCAGCCTACAAGGCAACATATCTGAACCTGTCAATATAGTGCTATAACAAAACAGAACAGTAAACCCCAGGTTCTCATCCAGCGATGCCATTCTTTTTTATAACGCAATAATCCCACGAACTGGTTACACCAGTATTAACCATCCGTACCACCGATGCAGGCCACTATTCTCCAAAAAAAAATACTAGGAGCAACTCCAATTTCCTTAAATCCTCGGGTCCAACAGTCCAAGCCAATAACTCAGATATGCAATCACTGAACCAATAACAATTTTCTAACTCCTTGAGAATCCTTTTAGCGAGGTGACTCCATCCCCATTTCCATTATAACGAGCAACTAGCCTAACGATGTTTTCCAATGTTCCAAGCAATTATTTTCAATGGATGTCTGACTAGATTAAGGTTCAACCTTAAGAACATCCAACACGGAAGGAAGCCAACCCCTCCCTTCGTTCGTATTTCTGTGGATTCCACAAATTCTTTACCCTACGGACTATTATCCGAAGGTAATTTTCAAACCTCAACCATCCTCAATGGGTCTTGCACTAAAGCAATGTTCAACCTTATGAACACCCGATACTGAAGGAAGCCTACCCCTCAGTACATAAGAAATTCTGTATATTATACAGATTCGTTACCATACGGACTATCATCCGAAGGTAGTTTATAAACAGCAACATCCTCCACAGGTCTTGCACTAAAGCAATGTTCAACCTTATGAACACCCGATACTGAAGGAAGCCTACCCCTCAGTACACAAGAAATTTAGTACACTCTACTCGAGGCTCTCAGCATTCCGTCACTCATGGTCCAGGCCCAGGCTCTGAGCGCCAGATACTCTTTAAAAATAATAACCACACTAATCACGGGGAAGAGTACCAAACCCGTACATAGAACATATGGACATGACTCCATACGAGATTGCCTCACGACTAGCTCACTGTTTAATCACCCTAGCGGAATTATGAACTCTCACTGGTGATGTTATTTATAAAGAAAAACTCTACTGCCATTCATCAAAGAATCCGACAGTGCATACTTTCAAGGTATGATTTAAACATTAACAAGAATATAACGAAAATTTTATTTAAGAACCTGTACTTTCCCGACCATGAATGACTCCCAATTAGGCACCGATGAGCCTATCACTACTCCATATGCTATTAACCTTCTTATACTCCACCGGGTCACTAAATAGTGGACACCGGACTGGATCTAACCTATGCGTGCGCATCCCTTCTCGTGCGACGACGGCTTACTGCCTACTGCATGCGACGGCGGATCGAGACCACGGGTGCTTGGTATATCATTTGCAACGATGGGTCAAGACAACGTGAGACAACGTGATTCAACTACCTACACCATGCCAAACGATCTATCACCGTATATGAAACGGAACTAATTCTCGATGGCTACTACTCTCAATGGTAAAAGAAATTCAACTGCGAAGAGAACGGAACCGAATATACGTTCCGCGTCTCACGGCCTGCCGGAACAATTGGTCAGGACAGACGTGAGATTACGAAACGCTCATTAGCTACTGCGTCCACTGACGCACTCGAATCGAGCCAAGACCTAATGGCAAATCTTGAATACTATCGTGCTGGAAGGCCCGCTTGCCCCCTGAACCTGTAGTCTCAACCTAACCCCTTACAAGAAAAGATACTCTCCCGGTCGCTGTGTAATGCGACAAATCCGTTAACTCCGACGTACTTAATACATTAAAGTAATACAATGTTAAAGAGGATTGAATCGCAATTGCAACGGAATTAAAAAAGTATTCCGCGACTCGCGGACGGACGGTATCAAGTTGTTCGCACGACGCGAGATGACGAACTGCTGAATAGATTATTCATTGGTAAGGAGATACTAGTATGTCGAAAACGGAAGTGATAATCATATAACACGTCTCCCGCGGCCTGACGGTATTTGTCAGGGCAACGCGAGAGGACGTATTTCACACCATTAAGGTATACAAAGTTAAAGAGGATTGAATCGCAACTGCAACGGAATTGAAAAAGTATTCCGCGCCTCGCGGACGGACGGTATCAATTTGTCCGCACGACGCGAGACGACGAACTGCTAAATAGATTATTCCTTAGGTAATGAGACACTAGTATAACGGAAACAGAACTGATAATAATATAATACGTCTCCCGCGGCCTGACGGTATTTGTCAGGGCAACGCGAGAGGACGTACTTCACACCATTAAGGTATACAACGTTAAAGAGGATTGAATCGCGACTGCAACGGAATTGGAAAAGTAATCAGCGCCTCGCGGTCTGACGGTATCAGTTTGTCAGTACGACGCGAGACGACGAACTGCAAAAGAGATTAATTTGTGGCGAAGGTGGTTATATCATTACGGAAACAAAGCTGATTGCAATGGCAACGGAATTGAAAAAGTTAGCTGCGCCCCGCGGTCCGACGGTATCAGGTTGTCAGTACGACGCGAGACGACGAACAGCAAAAGAGATTAATCTGTGGCGAAGGTGGTTATATCATTACGGAAACAAAGCCAATCGCAATGACAGCGGAATTGAAAAAGTAATCTGCGCCTCGCGGTCTGACGGTATCAGTTTGTCAGTACGACGCGAGACGACGAACAGCAAAAGAGATTAATCTGTGGCGAAGGCGGTTATATCATTACGGAAACAAAGCCAATCGCAATGACAGCGGAATTGAAAAGTAATCTGCGCCTCGCGGTCTGACGGTATCAGGTTGTCAGTACGACGCGAGACGACGAACAGCAAAAGAGATTAATCTGTGGCGAAGGTGGTTATATCATTACGGAAACAAAGCTAATCGCACTGGCAACGGAATTGGAAAAATAATCTGCGCCTCGCGGTCTGACGGTATCAGTTTGTCAGTACGACGCGAGACGACGAACGGCAAAAGAGATTAGTCGGTGGCGAAAGCGGTTATATCATTACGGAAATAAAACTAATCGCAATGGCAACGGAATTAAAAAGTAATCTGCGCCTCGCAGTCTGACGGTATCAGTCTGTCAGCACGACGCGAGACGACGAACGGCAAAATCTCCCCCTCAGCAATGTGCACAACCGCGCACATGCCACGGCCTCAAGCGGTCTACTCGATAATCTTGGCTATATCCTTCACATGATATCTCCCCGCGACCCGTCCCTCCAAAAACTGTGGAGCTCTCATAAGATTCCGGTAAGGCACGCACCTGACCGGTAAGGCGACCGCCTCCGATGACGATGATACCAGACTCTTGTTAAACAAAGAGGCCTGACGCCGCAACTCGTAAAAATTATTACTAGGAACTAATCCCCTTTCAATTAATTCCCCGATTAGCCTTTCCTTCGTGGCCTTCATTATATTAACTATAGGATCCATTGCGCTATCCATTCTCAATCCTATTCGTAACAGTAGGTATCAAAATTTATACCCAACGAAATTTTACTTCACCTTGTTAAACAATGCTTTAACTACACCGTTTAACCGGAACAAGAATCTAACTAAAACGTAACTTTAATTTAACACCAACCCCTCCTTAATTGAAATGTTCCGAAATTAAGAACTAGCAATTATAACCAATGTGTATTATTATCAAATTTCCTAAAACACGCTTCCACCACACCGCTTGCTACGAATCTACAACTTAAATCTCAAAGTAATTCAATTCAATACTATTCACTCTCTTATATTACAAAGATTTGTTCCGAAAACAATTGAGTATAAGCACCAAGTGATTTTATCTAAAAGTAGTAACACTATTTCCCTTTACCGCATCAACAGCGACGCAAACCGAACTACTGTAAGTTATACGCACTCTCCTCTTGCCTATCCCCGCGCAAGCTATAAGGCGAGATTGGTTTCAAACAAATGGTCTTGAAATTCCAAAAACACTGGAATACTTCACGAACGTAACCACTAATCACTTCTCTATTCACAATTAACTAGGCACTCTTTTATTTATTCAGTCACTTATTTTGTTTGAATTAAACTATCGCTTAATGCGTATCTAAACATTTTACGCGGCAAAACTATACTCCTGATTATACGCAACCACCTTAACCACAGACGCTTCTCGAACAACAAAATGGAGACCTAAGCTTGTCTTACGAATTTCGCGCTAAATTTTCTGAAAAAGGAACAAATTATATTTTTATACACTTTATAACCCCGTCACTCAGTCAAATACCCTGGAAGCCAGCATTTTTCTAAAATGGCCCCACGTACGGGCGACATTGTCACACTTATACCTATATTTACTAAATTAAGAGAGAGCGTTGCCTCCATGCAACAATAAAGCAATAGTTTAAACACTTCTGCGATATTTCTCTCTCAATAAAACTTACCCGGTTCTCAGCGGCAAATGAAGAAATTTCAGAACAAGTACTCTTTCGTCTCAGATTGCGATGGGGTCAAGAACAACTTGTACTAGGCCTCCAAGATATTATCTCCGGGACTAGGGGAACCACAAAGGAAAGACATAAAATTGTGATAATACTTAGTTTAATCCAATGAGATTTTAATAAAAAAAAACTCCGCAATAATGCCGAGAAAAAAAATTATATATATTACCAAAAATACCAGAGTAGGCAGACTAATAATTTGGGCCTGCATTAAAGACCGATTCCCGCTCAATATTCAGCACAAACATAAAGGCTATGAGGTAAGGAGAAATCCACAATGATAGGTTACAATAAAAAGAGATCACTCACCCCACAATACCATGAATATCGATAAGGAACGCTACGCGTAATGTCTATACTCTCGGAACTGCGGAGGAACCAGAAGATTCTCCCCGAAAACGAAACCGGAACGATGCCTCTGATGATGATGATACCGCAAGCGTCCTTTGAAGCTACGCGCTGCGGCGATACAAAATTCCTCCCTGGCGTTCGGCCTGGGAGAACGATTTCCGACCCGCAGTTATTTAAAGAACCGCTTTTCTTAGTTTCTCGAAACTTTACTTGCTTCACGCCCGATGGAGCCAATAATAATCCAAGATTATTTCTTTGGAAATACTATTCCGCAGATAAATCCCCGCGTCAAGTCTGGATGGAAGTGCGAGCAGAACTTTCACAACAAAACTAATTATTAATTCGTATTTCCCAACAGGACATTAAAACTCGGAACACAAGGTAACTGACCGATAACTTGAACGAATTATTTAATTATTAATTCGTATTCCCCCGACCGGGAGCTGTCTTAATAACAGGACTATTAGTCGTGACGGTACCGCTCGTAATGAAGCACCGACCTTTCGTTCACCGGGAATTAAAAAAACAATGGACGCTCTATGCGTTACCCGGGAGCCCTTTTGATTGGGTCAGGCCTTGCTTGGCCAAGATTTCGACCAATGAAATCATTGCATCCACCTTCTCTTCAAGAAATGATGCAATGCTTCCATAGCTGGCGTCTCAAGACTTTAAACTCGCGCGTTCTTGAATCTAGAACATTCTATGCCGAAGGAATAATTGCGTCATGCTCTGTCCCGACTCCTCGTGCGTCATGCAATGTTTTGAACTCAATTGCATCATCCTTATCACTCGACAACACGGAATACGCGCCTCAATTTTGTTAGTGAAGATACTTATTCCGCGCCCCACGATTCTTATCCGTTTGGAATTCTTTACACCTTCTTTCTCGTTTTCTTCTTTCCTTTTCTATATGAGAATTAATATACTCCTAACAGTCGATATAATTAAGTTCAAAACTATGAATATATAACATAACACTTTATTTACAATTGTAAAAAAATATTTAAGATAATTGTTTTGAAATAGTAAAATATACATAATTTAAGTTAACTTTTTTCTTTTTCATGTCGATGTTATAAGAGTTTAAATTCTAACAGCAAGATTTTTTCCCACTATTAACTGTCGGAAATAGAGTGATTGAAATGAGTATTCATCTTCGTCAGGTCATACAAGGAACTTTTAAAGGCTCATGTGAGAAAATTGAGTAAGCCCATGTTTTAAATTTGGCGAATCGTGGATCCGGTATGGATAAGAGTTCGGACCATCCCCAACAGTCAAATTACGAGGAATAACTTTTATTCATACATTTTTAAACAAAGGATCTTTTCTCGTAATTTGATCGTCAATTTAAAAAGGTCATAATGTCCCTTACCCGATCGCCATCGTTAATCCTCAATATAAAATATAAATGATTAAATCGGCCCTTTTTAGTTGTTCGTGACTTTACGATGTCTTTTTATGTATAGAATAACTTAAAATCATGACCCCATCGCAAATTAAACGTAATTACGACCTCATTAATATGATCGACCAAGTTTATTAGGGAAAAGGGTTCAATGAAAATTTTACTGGAATTCGGTAATTTAAAAACAATTTTTTTTTCATATTTTGATTTAAGGACATCTTATTGTTTTAATTTGGATGTAGGTTACATTTAATTTCATTACTCATTAAAAAAAATTTAAACAATTTGTGACAGTAGTCAAATAACCCTTAAGAATTAAAATTATTGGAAATTTTATTAATATTTAAATAAACTTTAAAGAAGCTAAATTCCTTATATCTCTCGAGTTGTGGAAAATATCAACGTATACGTAAGTACTGGAAGGATGCACTGGTTGTAAACCCTTCGCTTCAAGGATATTGGGAGATTACTTTTGAAGATGTTGTTCAAACGTCCAAATGAGCTCCACGTTAGTTTTGTCCTTCGTGATATTTCCTCCGATATGCCACCTACAAAGGAAATAAGTTGGCCCAGAAACACATATTCCTGGACAAGTTCTAGCGGCTTTCCATCTACGTTTATTGGTTTTGGGGTAGCAAAGCCGTTCATCATATATTTGGTTTTTGAAATATTAGGTCCTTACATATGAAATTGGCGTTTTGCCGTACTGGCAACTTTGATCTCAAATATCTTCTCTTTGGTTAGGAATTCCAAATTAAAATTAATACAGCTATTTACTCAAGTATTTGTGTTTCGAAAATTATAATTCATTTGTTTTTTCCTCAATTGTTTTTTTTCTTTGCGTCACTCAGTTTACAAAATGGAAAACTTGAAATATCGCGTTATTTACGAGTACGAGTTCCACCGTGGCACCAGTGCTGCAGAAACGGCTCGAAGGATTAATGATGTGTATGGCGACGGTGCCGCAAAAGAAAACACAGTGCGTTTTTGGTTCCAACGTTTTCGTTCTGAAAATTTCGACCTGCAGAAAAAGCCCCGTGGACGGCCGGAGACCAAAGTTGATAATGAAGAATTGATGGCTATTGTGGAAGCGGATCCATCGCAAACCACGTCCGAGTTAGCTGCAGGCTGCGGTGTTAGTGATAAAACTGTTTTAATCCACTTGAAGCAAATTGGGAAGGTGAAAAAGCTTGAAAGGTGGGTACCTCACGAATTGAGTGAAGCAAATCAACAAACGCGCGTTGACTGCTGCGTTGCATTACTCAACCGGCACAATAATGAAGGGATTTTGAATCGAATCATTACCTGTGATGAAAAGTGGATCCTGTATGATAATCGGAAGCGCTCATCGCAATGGCTGAACCCTGCCGAACCAGCCAAACCATGCCCCAAGCGAAAATTGACTCCAAAAAAGTTACTTGTGAGCGTTTGGTGGACTAGTGCTGGTGTCGTTCACTACAACTTTCTTAAATCTGGCCAGACGATTACGGCAGATGTCTATTGTCAGCAACTGCAAACCATGATGGAAAAGCTAGCTGCTAAACAACCGAGGCTGGTTAATCGCTCTAGGCCACTGCTGCTTCATGATAACGCTAGACCACACACTGCACAACAGACGGCTACCAAATTAGAAGAGCTTCAATTGGAATGTCTAAGACATCCACCGTACTCTCCGGACCTTGCCCCAACAGATTACTATTTTTTTCGAAATTTGGATAACTTCTTGCAAGGGAAAAAATTCAACTCCGATGGGGCAGTCCAAACCGACTTCAAAGATTTTATTGATTCCCGTCCGAATGGTTTTTTAGTAAAGGGATCGATGAACTACCTATGAGATGGCAAAAGTGCATAGATAGCAATGGTACATACTTTGATTAAATAAATATATTATATTAAAAAAAAATCAACTTTATGTTCCTCCCAAACAAAACGCCAATTTCATATGTAAGGACCTAATATTCATTTTTAAACCAGCTCCCTTGCTGACCTCTGCCAATTCTTGCAGTTGGTGCTGAAGATCATTCGGGTTTTGTGAGAATATAACGATATCGTCCATCTCAAATGGCTCAGATATTTTCCATAAATCACCATGCCTTTTTTTTTTCATTCTAGTTTTTTAAATATGTATTCAAGTGTAGCTGTGAATAATTTTGGGGAAATAGTGTCTCCTTGACGAACTCCCTTACCGATTCGGAAGGTTTCCGAGGATTTGTGGAGATGTATTTTTGCTGTTGCATCCTTATATATGTTATTGAACAACTGAATGTATGCTCTGTCAATGCCTTGTGTCTTTACAGTTTCTAGTATGGCAGATTTTTTGACTGAGTCAAATGCCTTTTCGTAGTCCACAAAGGCTAGGTACAGAGGGAGTTTGTATTCCTCACATCGTTCTATTATTTCCCGCAGCATCTGAATATGATCCATGTTTTTGCCCGAAAATACTTAAATTTAAGTTGTAAATACTTGTAAAAAACAAGATACAATTAGTTAAAATGTCACTAATGGAAGGTATATTAACATTTAATGTTTCATAGATAATTGGAATTCAAAGACAATATACGAGTATGTTAGGTATGCACAACAAATGCAACCCAAAACATATTTTTTGCTTTATTAAAAATATCGAAAAAGCATAGATCAATCTTCTCGTATGTGGAAAAACTCCGAGTACGTTAAATTGGTATTTTATGGTTAAATTATACCTAAAATTTTTTGGTTCAATACAAGCTCAAACAATGCGGCGAGATATTTACTCAATTATCTCAGACGACGTAAAATGCGGGTTGGGTTCTTTTGCATAATTAAGTCCATAGTATATTTGAGTTGTACCCCCTTACAGGTTTTATGGTTTTGGATTCTCCATCTTCTTCATTAGGGTGTCTCCTCTGTCACTTAAAAATCGGATTCATAGCAACTAAAAATCATCTAACATACGAGGCATATCCAGAAAGTAAGTGTACTGAATTTTTGTAGGTTACAATTTTTTTTATTTAAACAAAAAAATTACGGGGTTACCGTAGTACATATGTAAGCTATTTTTCGACATAGTCACCATTCCTCTCAATGCAGGTGGTGAAGCGGGGTATCAACTTTTTAATGCCTTCCTCGAAGTAGTTTCCCGCCAACCCCTCCGTCCACTTCTCCACCTCCTCCTTTACCTCATCGTCGGTTGAAAACCTTTTTCCACCCATGTGCAGCTTCAGGGAGGTAAAGAGATAGTAATCTGAAGGTGCTAGGTCAGGGGAATGCGCGGGATGGTTCAGGACATCCCATTTAAACGAGGCGAGCAGTTCCTTCGTGGCGTTGGCCGTGTGTGGTCTGGCATTGTCGTGCAGCAGGCAGACTCCCTTTGTCAGCATGCCTCTCTTCTTGTTCTGAATCGCCCTCCGCAATTTTTTTAGGGTCTCACAGTATCTTGTAGAGTTGATGGTCTCCCCTTGAGGCATATATTCAATTAAAATTATGCCTTGACAGTCCCAAAACACGGATGCCATGATTTTCTTGGCTGAAATTGTGGTTTTGAACTTTTTGGCGGAGGGTGAAGAGGTCTGACGTCACTGTTGAGACTGCCTTTTGGTTTCAGGCGTGTAGTGTGCAACCCAAGTTTCATCTCCAGTAACGATGGAGCGGAGAAATTCATCTCCATGGAGTTTGCAGCGCCTCAAAAACTCTTGCCCGGCATTATTTATTTCGCACTTGGCGGGAGATTGGATTGACATTTTTCACGAAACGTGTTGTCGCGTCGACACTTCTCAACGTACTGACCTCGAACCGGTCTCGTTGCGGAGGGGAAGGGTCAGGCTACACGGAAGTGTAGCCAACATGTCGAAAATAAAATCCATCCGGTC
Organism: Odontocerum albicorne; assembly: GCA_949825065.1. Lineage (NCBI taxonomy): Eukaryota > Metazoa > Arthropoda > Insecta > Trichoptera > Odontoceridae > Odontocerum > Odontocerum albicorne. The sequence continues at coordinate 26,661,694 of OX463840.1, forward strand.
GTGAGAGCCTCAGTACACTTACTTTCTGGATACGCCTAGTATATCACTAACGATAAAATTCCTAGTGAAATTATTAAAAAATATTTTATAATAAGAGTCTTAGTGGATACTAATCAGAGTATTCTTTCTTCTAATATAAATTATTACTAATTGTCGTTTTTTAAATGAAAATTAATGTCTTAAATGCTTTTTAAGTAAACAATTCTAATAGAACCAGTTTAAGGATATAAATTTCATTAAATCACAAGTTTCTTAAAGTGCAACGAAACATCATATCAAGGTTTCGAACTATGGAAGAGAAAAGGAAACTTGGACGAAAACAGACAAGTATAGTCAGTTATGAAAAGGAGACATCACGCAGGCTATACGAATGCACATTATGTTACATATTAAGGACACTGGGATTGATTGCTGAATGATACAGCATGCCAAAGGTGAGTATATGAGAAGAATAATGACAGTTAGGAAGATCTGCATCCTGGATATGAAGATATAGTCTGAAAAAAAGAATAGAAGAAACTGACAATTCGTAAGTATTGTCTAAATTCTAGACAATTTGTTGAATACGGGTATTTGGTTCAAACCTTAAAAGTGGGCTCTTCGCGAGGTGCTTGTTTTTGAGCGAAGATCTCGGGGGCTGTGACCTGGGTGGGGTAGTGGTGCCAGCGCGCGCTGCCTGCTGCCCCTCCAGCCAGTACGTCAGCTGGTCGTGCTTGCCCTTCATGGAGATCATGCCACGTTCCGAGAAGTGGTAACCGCCTAGCCGGTCCAGCAAAAGTTTGCATTCTCTGCTGCAGTGGATCTTCAAAGCTGTCGGAAACATACGAGTTTAGAAATTTATTTTCAAATATAAATACACGTAAATCATCATCATCACCCGTTGTACTTGTCGTATTAGAATCTTTAGTATTTAAGAAAACTATACGCATTGACTGCTGCATAATTTATTTTGAAATCGGGGAATTGCAAAAAAATAACCTGTTATTAAAATACTAAAAAAATAGTAAAAAGGTGAGAGCAAGTATAATTCATTGTCATATACTCTTACTAACCTAATCGGTATGTTAAGCAGCTCGGGGCTCACTTGTTTATTGATAAATCCAATCGGTATGTTAAGCAACTCGGGGCTCACTTGTTTATTGATAAATCCAATCGGTATGTTAAGCAACTCTGGGCTCACTTGTTTATTGATAAATCCAAAGAAATTTGGAAATTACGGCGATAGGTGTTTAGAGCATTCAGCAAAACTTTTGATTAACGTCTCTTAGCATTTTGTAGCGCTGAACGCGATAAGTTGCAGATGGTTGTAAAGCTAGTCAAACTCGGACAACCGATTGCTCATCAAGTGCATTTTATTCTATCTGATGTCGTCAATACAACTTTTATCAATGCTAAACAATAAGTCAACATTAAAAATCCTTACGTGATCCTGTTGACTCCATTCTACTGGCTGTGTTGACAGTGTCACCAAAAAGACAATATCTTGGCATCTTTAACCCAACAACTCCGGCACAGACTGGTCCTAAAATAAATTTATTTACTAAAATATTTTTTACGTAATTTTTCAGATTTATTCACTTTGTCAAAAATATTTTCTACTATGCATAGAAATAACTTTTTGCATACTGCAAGCTATCTTTTCTACATACTGCATTACATTTTCGTTGGATATAATACAACTCTACCGGGTTTATTTTCATGTAGCAATCTCTTCCAACCACCCAGAAAGGTGTTTAAACAAGCTTTAAGTAAAAAACTAGACAAGAAATCTCTTTAAACATCTGATTACCAACAGGAATTACACCCGGAACCTCTTAGCTGGAAGACAGGTTTATCAACAAGGCCACGGAGGTTGTTAAGGTCTCTCCGCGTCTTGTTTGTTGACTTAAAATATATAACACTTACGAGTATTCAGTATCCCCCATTCCTGAAAATATATAACACTTACAAGTATTCAGTATTCCCCATTCCTGAAAATATATAACACTTACAAGTATTCAGTATTCCCCATTCCTGAAAATATATAACACTTACAAGTATTCAGTATCCCCCATTCCTGAAAATAATAATCCTAAAACAATCAATTGATTTTTAAAAATTGTTCGTACATGTGACCAAGATATTTAGCTTTGTTTTATGAAAGTCGGCGATTCGCATACTAAAAATATGATTAATTTTCTCTTCCTTACAAAAAAACATCCAAAAAATGTAATACAATAATTGAAATTTGCTTATGGAGATTATTTAATTTTATTTGAAAGGTCCAAAATGTCCTGCATTTTAGTTTTTTGTTTTCCTTTATTTGATTTATTATTTGAAATGTAATTAAATGGAAATAAATTAAGTAATATTCGACAAGAACTGAATTACAAAATTGGAAAACGGCCGAGATACAATTAAGAGTTGGAAGTATCTCAAAATCGATAATACAAAATGTCGAAAAGGGTTCAATAGCAATATTTAATTAACAGTAAAAAATAGGTTTTATTTCGCATGTAAGAAAATATTGATACGTTGTAATTTTACATTTAGTATGATTTTCGATAGTATTTTAATGTAAGTTTTTGTGCTTTATTCAGATATGTTCAAATTGATTCATTAAAAAAAACTAGCCTAGTGTTTTTTTACCAAGTGGCAATATCTTCAAACCAACCAGAAATATGTTAAAAAGGTCTAAAACTGGAAACCAGACTGGAATCCTTTTTGGTACATTTGGGCACCAAACTCGGAACAGGTTTGTAGATAGGCGTCTAACTAAGAAGGCCAAGAAGGAAGGATTTTTGTTATAAATTACAAAAAATCCAATTTGAATAGTTGACAGATAATGTACAGTTTTTTTAAGAATCGTGTAGTTGCGGAATCATGAGCACTGCTATCGAACTGGAATGAAATATTAAAATAATACGATGAGAGTCATGAAACCAAATAGTATATTGCTGATACCTGAGTGAATCCCGATTCGAAGGCGCAGATGTTCAAGAGGTCGATGTCTGATGCGGAATCGTCTTACTGCAGAAAGCAGGTGTAAGGACATTGAAGCGATTTCTGCCGCGTGCTGGTCTCCGTTTCGGATAGGCAGACCACTCACCTGTAAAGTAAATAGTACACACCATCTTATTCAATTCATCCTTAATTATCATTTCTCCTTTTCCATATTCACTTTTTTAGTTGTTTAATTATTAAAGGCATATTGCAATTTGTATCAATATTAAATTTCTAAGCAGCGAGTATTTAATTTTTCACAAAAAAAAATATTTATAACATTTAATAAAAAAAACATACAAAATATCTTTCAATATGCAAGTATATACGTCATAATACTCACGCAAAAAAGAATAATTACAGAATATCCACAATTATCCATTACGGAACCCTCCAAAGGCGGGGAGTCCGCACTGTACCAAACCAGAACATTCCAATGAGGGTGGCTGTATCAAATTTGATTTCAAGATACGAAAAAGTGTGCGGAACAAAAGGCTCACTTGTCCCACTAATTACCATTTTTTTATTCAATGATATGATTATTCAAAATATGTACTTATAACAAAACTTTTTTTGTGAATTTTAAATACGTGCTTTTAATCTAACTAACCTAACCGTATCCTGTATCAACATAAGGGCTACTGTTACGTATGTTGTGACTTTGGGCGCCGTGGAAAAATTCTGATACAACGAGGGCGGCGTGAACCGAAAAAGTTTGGAAACCATTGATGTAAATGCATACAAACAAAATTAAACAAAGAACCAGTAAACAAATAATATCATCCCTTTAATAATGGTTTATGCTTAATGTATTATATTTTAACAGTTTACTATTGACGAAAATGTTTTGTCGATTTACTTACTGTCCTTATGAAAAAATATAGTTAATTTCCAACGTTTGCAAGGACAAATAGAGCATTTTTGATCACTTTTTAATTTTTTTTATCACTTTGCATGGATTTCCCCTGTTACACAAAGACGGTCGTTATTCGTTAGGAAGAATATCAGCCAGGATTTTTCTCATACTTCTAGGCGGTGCCGAGAATATCATATATTCAAAGTGTCAATATCAATTGGTTCAATATCTCTATATCACGCGTAACGAGTATTTAGCCATGATATTCGTTCTGTAAGTTGGTATATAGAACAGAGGGCGATACCTTGCACGGTTATATTTATGGTATAATGTACATATACACGTAGTGCTTCTAGAATCGCGGGACAGTTAAATCAACCTAGAAAAACCTTTAGCAGGAATATCGCAATGGATTCTTGCCTTCTTGTTTAGAGGCTTCTATAGTTACACACCGTGAGAAGTTCGAAATGGTGAGCATATTTTGAGTAATCGCCCATTGTTCTATACCATAGACATCTGAGGATTTTTTTTGTATTTGTTTCATATTGTTTTTATATTTGAGCTGATGAGGAGCCCAAACTGTAGATGCATATTCATATTAGAACTGTAGATACATTTGGTTCTTATTAGATAATTATATTAGTTTCGAAGGATATCGGTACAGTTCAATTCTCTTAATATACTCATTATAAAACCGATTAGTTCGTAACAGTCCGATATCAAATGCGAGACACGGTTAACGAACGCGAGTCCGACATCAAAGATTACGCCTAAATCTTTGAATTCAGAAACTGTTTAATGCTTCTCTCTGTATAATATACTGATGGTGGATTGGTGAAAACGATCGACTATAGGATACACAGACACATTTATTTGTATTGAACAGAAGATGATTTCAGTCCAGTAAACTAGAGAATCTAGGTCCTGTTGTAAATGTGCACAGTCGTGAAGTGAATTAATCTTTTTGAAAAATTTCAAGGCATCAGCAAACAATAAACATGTCGAGTGACTTATGGAATTTTATATATCGTCTTTTAACATGAGGAATATTAGGGGACCTAAATTGGATCTTTTTGGTATACCAGATCTTGCGATGAATTTCACAGAAGACTTGTTCCGGATTGTTACGTATTGAGATCTTTCTTTTAGGTATGATTCAAATAATTCAATTCGATTATCGCTGAAGCCAAGGTTATGCATTTTTAAAAGTAAAATATCGTGATCAACTTTATCAAAAGCTTTCGGGAAGTCTGTATATATTACGTCCGTTCGGAAAAGTTCGTCTAAATTTGACGAAAGCTGCTGTGTGAGAGAGAAGGTTAGTAACAGTCGATCGTTTTGGCAAAAAGCCATGCTGGTTTCCAATAAGTCTTGATGATACTTGATGGGTCAATTGGTTGCACAGTACAGTTTCGAATTTTTTGGGAAGCATAGAGAGAATAGTTACTGATCTATAATTATGAAAGCCTAACGGGTCTCCCGATTTGAAGATAGGGCACACACTGGTTTTCTTCCAGCTTACGGGAAATGTAAATCCTGACCGCTTCTTTTCTATCCAATTTTTAGGTTTTTTATTTCTTATGATTTAATGAGCTATTTTCCATTTTTTATCTACAATACTTGACGTGAATACAATAATAAGCATTTCAATGCTTTTTTCCGCTTATTATTCATATTATTTTCCAACCGGTTTTAAGAATGTTCTTATTATTCAGGGCTCTTATTTACGAGTACTCGTAATTAGCTATTTTCCTCGTGTTTAATGTTCAATTTTAATATACTGGATGTGAATACAATAACTATTATTTCAATGCTTTTTTTCCGTTTATGATTGTATTTTCATAGCGTTCTTCCGAAAAACATAAATAACTAATGTATGTGACTTAAATATTTTAACAATATTAAAAGTTCTAATAAACGTTTCGTTTGCCAGAAACTTTCCAATTAATTCAAAAGAGGGAATTTCTGTTATTATATGTTATCAAATTGTTCTAAGAAGATGCTATTTTTCCTATTGACAAATATTCTAAGACAAAAATATGTTCCAGGAAAATTTGGCAGGTAAATTGTTCAACATTATATATTTATCTTTAGGTTAACTACTAAGTTAGTATGTATAGTATAATATTATATTATAAATCGTGAGGTCTTCAACTATTGTAAAGCAATAATTTTCATTGTCATTGTGTGCAATAGTTTTCAGTATATTGTATTATTTTATAATGTAAGATTTTAGTTGTATGAAGAATTACCTAGCGTGCTTATTACCAAGCTGCAATCTCTTTTAAGGGGGTATTCTCATTTCATGGGCCGAAAAATTGACGACTTTTAAGATTTCTTTTCAGTGAACGATTTATTTTTTTAAATTGTTGTTTTTTAAGACATATATATATATATATATATATATAAATCTTTTAAGAACATTTTCATTAAATTTCATAATATTTTTTTTTTTTTTGTTGTTATTAAGTCGGAAGTAAGCCAGCCGTACATGGAGGGGGTCCATTATACACGTAATTGTGGCTGTTGTACTCGTATGAAAATAAAAATAAAAACTGTTTTACTCAAAAAGCATGTGGTTATAGCCGGTACTAGAATAATCGAAATATAATAATAAAAAAAATGGCGGCTTATTGAAATTCAAAATCAATTTGATTTTTTTTGTCTTTAGAGGAGTGAAAAAAATCGAAAAAATGAATTGATTGAAATAATTCTAGTACCGACTAAAGAGAGAGGTATAACAAAGAGAATACGTACTTATTAATTAAAATCAGTTAATTGGTTTTGGAGTTATTACGGGGAATAGTTTGAAAACGTGACTTTTCAGGAAACGCGTTGTAAGTTTCAAGTGCGATTTTTACACGAATTAAAGTAAATATTTTCAACTTACTGTTAATCAGCAATTCCAAAGCCATACAAACTTCTTTAAAAAACCCTTTTTTATACTTCTACACGACAAACTAAACATCAATTCATCATTCCAATAAATCCTATTGAACGAGAAGTCTTGGAAAATAAGGCTGCTGCCATAACCATAGACGAGCTGCAAAGCTCAGGTCATTTTTCGACCGGTGCGCGCTCGACTATAAACCCTCATAACTTTTCGAATTTTCAAGATTTATGAACATATCTTACTGAAAATTATTCAGAAAGGATTATAAAAAAATAAAATGAAAAAAAATCGTTATTTTTAAAATTCCAAATGAGAATACCCCCTTCACCAATCAGAACGGAGATTTAGAGACTTTATGTGAAAACCAGCCATACTTTTGTTAAATAATTACCAATCGATATTATTAACGCAATTTCCGGCTTGGGATATAACATACGAGTATATGTTAGATGTTTTATCAGTTAGGCCACGTAGGTCGTCATTGTGTTATTTAAATCCCCGAAAGTATTATATATGAGGTTTTTAATACAAAAAATGGAACATTAATGTGAACTCAGAGATTTTTTTTGTGTTAATATTACCAATCAATTTGAAAAATACAAAAGCATACAATCGTTAAAAAATAATTATCATAGTTGGCACCTCGGACGACGATATGTTAATCACATAACATATCTGCAAATGTTGTGGTTATAAGGGCTCGTGGAAGTTTTTAGGATTAAAATGTCTCATTAGAATATTCGTAAACGGCAACTTACACACTAATAACCCGGAAAAAAGCAGTTGTACGAAGAAAATTAGTAAGATAAACCTTATTTTGAATAGATAAACCTCTAAAACTAGGGTTCGTTTTGAAAATATAATGATGATTTATTTATTACATGACAAATAGACAAGCATACAAATAGTACATGAACCTATCGTAAATTTAAAAAAAGATTAAAGATGAATATGAAATAACAACATATGTAAGCAGAATGAGGATGATCACTTTTTGGTAGTTGAACGTGAAAGGTTGAAATAAAATAAAATAAAAAAAATAACTCAATTTTAAATAGTTTCATACTAAGTCGTATATTTATAAAGAAGGTAAAATATCCCTCTTTTATAAGAAATAATATTTAATAAAAAAGCAAAAAAAAAATTAAATACTTGAGAGAATAAAAAAAATATTTACGCTTTCAATGAAACTAATTTAAAAAACATTAAAATAACACATTTTTTTAACATTCAGTAATTTGATGTTAATAAAAATCAAATGATATTGAAAGTTTTCAACAAATTTATCATCGGAATAATAACGAAGATCAGTTAAAGGAGGGAAACAAGAATATATCCGCGTCGCGTAATAAAATGAGGACCAAAGGAGATGAAAAATTGTCTTCTCAGGGGCAAATTGGTAATACGAGTATGCGCCACAGACGGAAAAAAACCGTGGGCTTGGTCTAAAAAAAAACTGTTGTAATATAGTAAATGTGTTATTATGAGTTTTTCAAATTATTTATTATTTTAGTTATGTTTATGAAACAATATTAGGTATATTATGTAATTGTTTATCTGACTGTTCTGGTACAGCTGCCTATTTTGCCTGCGAGATGTAGTCTTGGAGGCGGATGCTACATATTCCATGGGCCGCTAGGCGCAACAACATCTACCATATATCATCCAAGAATTAGAGATTGTTGAAAGACGCTGGATTCAACATGCCCCCGAACCAAAAAGGATGGAGACAGATGGTGCACAAAGTTCCAGACATAGTAATGGATTACGATGCTCAGCATTGAGCACGCGATGAAGAAAATAGATAACGGCCTATGCAATGTTTTTTTTATTGATAACTGTAGCGGAGAAGGTTGTCGATTTTTGTAAATACGGATTGAGGATCCGAATATTTTATTTATGGTTTTAAAATATGACTGGATTTGTGTAAACCGAGTAGACGCATTTTTTGAGTTGTTTTTATTGCATGTTAGAAAGTTTAGCTATTGTTAATGTTAACAATATCTAGTTGAAATAATTTGAAGTGAAAAAAGCTGTATGACAAGGGCGTATCCCATCTCTTTATATATTCAAATTATGTCGAGAATTACTATAAGGAAGTTAAAAAATGGAAAGTTAACTAGCATCGTAGTCTAGTTAGTACGACGACTTTCTTCTGTGCCGGGGCTTGCGGGATCGAATCCCATTGATATAATTTTTTTAAAAGAGTTCCGTCTGATTTTTACTTAAGAACTATATTTTTCTGGTCGGTTGAAAAAAATTATATGCAAATACACCCACCAGGTTGTACTAAATGTAATAAAAGTGTTGTACAATGCAAGTGGTTTTAAAAAGCTTTGACATCACAAATATATTGCTAAACATGCTCAACAGATTAATATGACTTAGAAGAGGAAAGTGTTATGTTCAGATATTGTTTTTATCTAAAATATAATATTTTAATCAATTTAAAATCTCAATTCACTTAATTGAAATTATGCATGTAATTTGTAGGCATGCACATGTTGATTTAGATTATCACGTATATTAAATCAAAATAATTCATAACACAGAAATGAAATAAAAATAAATGACCTAAGTGCGCCGGATTAGAAATTCAATTATTGAAAACACAAAGGGAATAACGTAACCACGAAAATATCGCACATTTCTTGGGTTTATGTATTATATAAAATGATTTGAATACATTTGACACAATCCAAATTCCATAGTCCGTATCAGATTTTGCCCATTTGAAATACATTTGGGTTAAACAAAACATATAACTCCGCTCCAAAACATATATATCGCCATCCCTTGAGCCCGACCCGCCCCTGTCTCCACCCTTATTACTTTGATTCGTGAAGTGTCACAATCGCTGAGGGATGTGCTTTTGCTTTTGACAGGTGCTATTGACGACACTACGCAATATCCTCTTGAACGTATCCCGTTCTGCGTAACGGGAAGTTTTTTTATTACCTTGATCAAGTAAATATTTGCAACTCGTATATTTTTTGATCTCTTATTTGCTTTTTGTAAAAACCTTTTTTTAATAAACAAACTTAACACAAATGTGAAAAAGTAGTATATACTTGTGAAATATATATTTTCAATCAATCCGAGGAGAGCAATATTTGATTAGGAATGAACGAATGCCTATAACCCATGACTAGTAATAGAAGGTAAAATACAAAGTTGAGGATTACTGTATTTGTCATTGGTGCTACCAGAGATGACCATGTAAGCTAATTCGTGATAGGCATATTCTATTGCGTATAGGGCAAGCAGCTTCAGTGCTTGAAGCTTATCTTCGTCTTCTTCTTCAACAGTTCTACGCAATTCGGCTCCATTTACTTATGTTTACTTCCAGTTGTGCTAAGTATTTATATTTTTGAGCATGTCATGCAGTATATCTTTATTCATGCAGTGCTTTTTCAGCTTTTATCAGATCAGTAAAAAAATACATTTTTTGTGAGTCTGGAGTCAGGCATGCAAGTTACATGTTCTGATCAACGTAGGTGAGCATGTGACATCATAATCTTGATGCTAGTGTTGTTTGCAGTGTTCAAAACTTCATTATTCAATACTCAATGGCATTATTGAAACTTCATTCTTTGTGTAGTTCGTAAGGAACTCATGATTTGCATTTAAATGCCACATATGTTATGATTATAGTTTTTAGTGCTAGATCATGATAATCAAATACTCGCCAGCGAAGAGCTCAAAATGCCCGAGAAAGTTAAAAAGTTATTAAGAATTCCATATTGATGTATTACATAACAATAATTTAGTTGTTTTCCATATCTTTGTGAGTCAGAAAATAGAAAATTTAACAGGGCTAAAACGTGTCACAAACGAGGATTTATATAATATGAATATATTTTTTAAATTTCAAGTTTTTATCTGTATATTTAATATTCCATTCACTAAATTTGACATCTTGTCGCAAATAAATAAAAAATGAATATATGCTTGAATATTTAACAGTTCCAATGTGTCAAAATGAATTGAACAATGACAGTGGCGCATTGTATTTCATCAATCTTGAGAATGCAATAATCGAGTAACTCCAAATTTGGTTTTGTGGATATTTTTAATGTGGAGGTTGTTGAGTTCAAAAGGGTTCGTCACCGGCAAATTCTTAATTTTATTGCATTTGAGTTTTTGTTTTGTTTCAATGTTGCCATACACGTGGGTTATTTTATGTTGTTGATATTTTATCTTATACTGGACTAAATTTACCAAAGATATGGAGTTTGATCTGTATGGGGCTCAAAAGAAGGTATGGAAAATGCTAAGAGAAAAGAAGAAACCGATCAATGAATATGTACAAACAAACAAAATTACAATAGAAAAGTGGGAAAAGTACTTTCAGAAATTATACAATGCCCCGGAAGAAATCCTATTGCCTCTGATTGAACGAATTCGGAAATTATTGAGTATAGTGAAATCAAAGCAGCTATAGCAACACTGAAAAACCGGAAATCAACAGGACCAGACGATATTCAAAATGAGATGCTAAAATATGCCGACGATCGATTAGTAGCTGAGCTTTCTAAACTGTTTAATAAAATATTGGACACATCAATTATCCCTAACGACTGGAGAACAAGTATAACAATACCCATCTTTAAAAAGGGGCAGAAAACAAATCCTGAAAACTACAGAGGAATATCTCTGCTGTGCTCTACTCTTAAATTGTTCACAATTATAATAAAATAAAAACTTGAAATACATATTACAAATAGAGAGGAACAGCAGGGATTCAGAAAGAACCGCTCTACTACCGACGCTATATTCACTCTTAGACAAATTAAAGAAAAAGCATTAGAATACAACAAACCAGCCTACCTCTGTTTTGTCGATCTTACAAAAGCTTTCGACAGGATTCGGTTGAAGGACCTTCTGAACACTTTATTCACAAAAATGATACCTCCGTCACTCATTAATGTCATAAGAGAGATCAACCTGAATAGTAACACAAAAATCAGAGCAAATGGGAAATATACTAAACCCATAAAAACATCAGTTGGAATCAGACAAGGCGATAGCCTAAGCCCATTTCTCTTTAACTGCATAATGGATAATATCATTGCAGAGGTTGCATCTCTCAAATTGGGGTATAGTCTTGGTAAGGAAGCGGTGGGCATTCTCTGTTATGCTGACGACGCTACGCTCATAGCTGAAAATAAAAATGACTTACAGAGAATGCTCACAAAGTTCGATGAATCCTGCTCAAAGTACAATATGATTATCTCCGTAGCAAAAACCAAGTGTATGACATTCTCCAAAGACCCACTAGAGTGCAGAATTTCAGTACGTGACGAGCCAATTGAAAAAGCAACCCAGTTCAGATATCTCGGTAGTGAACTGTTCAGCTCTCATGACCTCCCCAGAGAAGTAAGGCCTCAGGTAGATAAAGCTGCAGTTGTGGCGGGCTGCCTGAGAGATGTCATATGTAGGAATAAAGATATGAGAACGGATAGCAAGGTACGCATTTATAAGACCTGTGTGCGACCTATCCTCACATATGGCATCGAAGCGAGGGCGGATACTGTCAGGACAAAAAGTATGCTAAGGACAACGGAAATGAGAACTCTGCGCGCTATTGCTGGGAAGACTTTGCGTGATCGTGTAAGGAACGCCACAATCCGAGAGGTCTGTGAGGTCCAAGATGTGGTCAGATGTACAGAGAATGAATTCCACAAGAATTCTATACATAGCTCTGCATGGGGTGCCGGATGGACGGCGTCCGCCAGGGAGACCCCCGAAACTATGGAGAGATAGCTGGAGCTCAGCATCACAGGACAATCCTGCAGTAACAGACTCTTGAGAGTCTACAGAAAGTTTAAGAAGAAGAAGATATTTCATCTTTTGTATACTAAATGTTGCTATGATTAGCAAAAGACACTCAAGTGTCGTAAATATTTTCATTAATAAGTAAATATGTGGATAGAAATTCTTTTTAATATCTTGTAAAATCAATTTCATAAACTTTATTAATATTCTTAAGTAATGTAATATTGAAACTTAGACGAGTAATATATAAATAAAGAGAAAACTAAAACAATATAATTTGAAAAAATATTATCTTCATGTCATGAAACGCGTATGATTAATTTTAAAATGAAACTTTATTATATTAGGTCCTTACATATGAAATTGGCGTTTTGTTTGGGAGGAACATAAAGTTGATTTTTTTTAATATAATATATTTATTTAATCAAAGTATGTACCATTGCTATCTATGCACTTTTGCCATCTCATAGGTAGTTCATCGATCCCTTTACTAAAAAAAACCATTCGGACGGGAATCAATAAAATCTTTGAAGTCGGTTTGGACTGCCCCATCGGAGTTGAATTTTTTCCCTTGCAAGAAGTTATCCAAATTTCGAAAAAAATAGTAATCTGTCGGGGCAAGGTCCGGAGAGTACGGTGGATGTCTTAGACATTCCAATTGAAGCTCTTCTAATTTGGTAGCCGTCTGTTGTGCAGTGTTGGTCTAGCGTTATCATGAAGCAGCAGTGGCCTAGAGCGATTAACCAGCCTCGGTTGTTTAGCAGCTAGCTTTTCCATCATGGTTTGCAGTTGCTGACAATAGACATCTGCCGTAATCGTCTGGCTAGATTTAAGAAAGCTGTAGTGAACGACACCAGCACTAGTCCACCAAACGCTCACAAGTAACTTTTTTGGAGTCAATTTTCGCTTGGGACATGGTTTGGCTGGTTCGGCAGGGTTCAGCCATTGCGATGAGCGCTTCCGATTATCATAAAGGATCCACTTTTTATCACAGGTAATGATTCGATTCAAAATCCCTTCATTATTGTGCCGGTTGAGTAATGCAACGCAGCAGTCAACGCGCGTTTGTTGATTTGCTTCACTCAATTCGTGAGGTACCCACCTTTCAAGCTTTTTCACCTTCCCAATTTGCTTCAAGTGGATTAAAACAGTTTTATCACTAACACCGCAGCCTGCAGCTAACTCGGACGTGGTTTGCGATGGATCCGCTTCCACAATAGCCTTCAATTCTTCATTATCAACTTTGGTCTCCGGCCGTCCACGGGGCTTGTTCTGCAGGTCGAAATTTCCAGAACGAAAACGTTGGAACCAAAAACGCACTGTGTTTTCTTTTGCGGCACCGTCGCCATACACATCATTAATCCTTCGAGCCGTTTCTGCAGCACTGGTGCCACGGTGGAACTCGTACTCGTAAATAACGCGATATTTCAAGTTTTCCATTTTGTAAACTGAGTGACGCAAAGAAAAAAAAACAATTGAGGAAAAAACAAATGAATTATAATTTTCGAAACACAAATACTTGAGTAAATAGCTGTATAAATTTTATATTTGGAATTCCTAACCAAAGAGAAGATATTTGAGATCAAAGTTGCCAGTACGGCAAAACGCCAATTTCATATGTAAGGACCTAATATTACATCATAGTGTTTGACAGGTTATCAAACAAAAAAAATGTATTCTTATCACGTTTTCGAGAAAACAAGTATACTATAAAATAAACACGTTTATAAGGAATGTCTATGGTAAACATTTTCTTATTCAGAAACTTCTCTAGCTTGTCGGCTCAAATCTTCATAGAAATCACTTAGAAATAATAGTCTCCAGTTTCAGTGTCAAAGTCTGGGTGGTTCGGAATAAGACCGTCGTCAGCTCTGACGGTAATTCTTTGTCTGAAAACTTGTTGTATTACCTTGAGTTGCTTTTCAGCTTTGAAGGTGAATGAGAAAATAAGCTACAAACTCTATTGCTATTTTTCACTTTCAACACTTTTTCAAACAAGTCGTTAGACTAAAAGCAACAAAAACTTGATAATTGATATTGGTGTTTGTTCAAGTCAGAGCTTTGGAGTAATTTTGTTTCGAGTAGAAAATAAATTAGCGTAGTAAACACGTGAAATCCTTTGACCAAGTTTCAGTACTGAAGTTTTGTCGATTTTGACATGTATATAGTAGTTGGTAAATAATATTCAGAAGATTATGTTGATTTACGCAGACAGATCTTTGACACAAAAATATGTGATAATTATTGAACGCATTTTTAGAAAAAATATGTCGAAAATATTTCAAGACCTGTGTGACTTAGTTGATAATACGCATCATTTACACCCGGGGGTTTCGGGTTTGGTTCCCAAATGGTACCCGAAAAAAAATAATTTATCTGATAACAATACACGTGTGGTGTTTTGTTTCTTTATGTGCGGGATATTATTGATAGCACGTGCAATGATGATTCGCGAGCTCCGTGTCTACTCATGTGCTTCTAAACCCGAACACTTGATTAATGGTGTCGAATATAATATTGTCTCCCGGTCACGTTCTTAATATTACATATGCACGAATGATTGTAGAGAAATCTAAAAATGTTTTTTATATTTTTGTGATCTCTTTATTTTAACGACATTTATTTGAATTAATGCTTACATATTTATTTGACGAGAAGAATAAGAAATTTAATAATGAAATTAATCAAATAAAGCATCAATTCCACGTTAAGAGTGTTAAAAAGAATCTAGTGATAGAAGTAAAGAGGACTTAACCTAAACAGCAAAAAAATTAAAGCAATTTGAATTTGAAAATGTACGAGTATGTTTTATCATTTTCAAAATGCAGTAAAAATTCAGTGTTACGAATTCTAGTTTTGGTTTTCATTGTTAGGAATTATACAACAAAGCCCTTGACATTTATTTCCATGCACCCAGAAACTCGAACTTTGGTCTGAAAATGAACTGGTTATGTTGAACTCAATTTTTAGTATGCTCATAAATTTCATTGCAAAAAATATTTCCTTTCAAAGGGAAATTCTAATTTAAAAGTTACAACCATTTTTGCGCATCGTAAGGTTTTTTATTTATACGATTATCCCGTACATTAAGAATTGCTTTTGGTGAATAAGTTAAGGAATAAAATTAAGGAAGAATTGACAAATGATTGGTTAAAATAAACTATCTGAAAAATGAGGAGTCAACATCTGATACATTGTAATTTGTTTTTATCCAACACTGTTTATTTCACTTTTTGTAACGGTATAACCCTACCGGTTTCAAGACTTTCACCTCATCATCAGGGGAGCACAAAGTGAGCTTCAAAAAGTGGAATAAACAGTGTTTGATAAAACAAATTATAATGTCTTTAAACTTCCACAATGTTAATGCCTTAACTGTAAATAATAAATCTAATTTGTTATGATGAAAAATATTTTCGTTATGATAGAAACTTCCTTCAATTAAAAACATATTAATTAAGTTAAAAGTATGTTAAATAACACAAGACATAATTATGCATTCTAATGGTGCTTAGTGATTATTTTTAACATATAGATAGAAAAAACTAGAAAATGTTAAATGGGAAAATTTATTAGATATTTAATTTCAAAATGAGTAAGAGAAATACTTGAAAAAAAAATTAAAAAAAAAAAACATAATGAATGAGACAGTTTTCTCTTTTAGCACTGAATACATTTTTGACAAAATTATATATTAATCCATCGATACATTAATTGGTGTTGCATTTAAATTTAAATTATAATTTGAAATAATTTCAATGAAATGTATAGTAGTTTATCGGATAATAATTATTGATGGAACTTCATTTCACAAAAAAAAAAACAAAATTGTTGTATTCTGTTCCACACACTTTTTGGCCATTTACCAATATCACTTGACGAAGAGCATGCTCAGAATAGTGGTTGGACAAGCCTGGTACATTTATTAATATACATTCAAATACCATTGATGGACAGCATTATTTTTGTAAAAAAGGAGAGAAACAAGTTTGTATATTATGTTTGAAAAAGTCTCTAGGGTACGTTTCTGTGATGGTAGAAATTTTAATTTGACTGGAGATTTTCGATAAGTGAGTGGAACAGAATTAAATAAAATTGGTTTTATTTTTGCAAAATTGATGAAACAATTTTATCTACTCGTATATCATGATATTATTGGAACGATGCATCAGAATATTATGCAAATAAAATATAATTTAATTTCATCTTCAAAAACAAAAAAAACATGATTTATGAAGCTCATTTGGAAACAAAATCTTTTCAACTTACCACCATGTATGCATCGCCAATAGTTTCAACTTTGTAAACGTCGTAGTTTCCGATGATGGAATCGAAGCAAGTGTATAGATCGTTGAGGAAATCGACCACCTAAAATAATAAAAACAGTTTCAAGTTTACGGACAACTGTATTACGGTGTTGGAAATATCGTATAAATGGTTTCTTATAATTTTTAACAGATAAGATGAAGATTTTTTTTATTGAGTTTATATGCTTATGACCAGTACCGGAACTAGGTTTTTATTTGCCTAATGTAAGATTTGGTTTTTGACCTCTCAATTTTTATTTGAGAAATATAACATTCAGACAAATATGATATAACAAATGTTTATAATAAAAGTTTGTGTACATAAGAAAAACCAAGATCATTCAAATGTATTTCTAAAGTTAAAAAAATATTGCATTTTTCTGACTTGAATGTCAATAAATTCATTGATAAAATTATTTTTAATAATTTTTAATTTCCTAAAACTCCTCGTTTTAGCATTTTAAAATAGATAAGTGAGAAATATTCGGAGAAGAACATTAATATTCGGATATGACTAAAAAAACCCAAAGTTTTGAAGAGTATGTGGAGTATCAAACGGAGTTGCAGTTTTAATGTTTTGTATTTATTTGAGAATTCAAACCTGAAACATTGAAAATATTATTATGTTTAACATTTTTTGCCAGTTTCATTTTAGGGCTCCCTTCGTCCTGAGCTCCGTGCTTGTGCGCCTAATGCACCTGCCTAGTTGAAGTACTGCACATACCATAACATTTCTAAGCTGCATTGGATAAAAGTGATTGTATATAACTAATGAGAAAACAAATGATACTTGATTATATTTCACTTCGTACAAAATTTGACTTGAACTGCTTAATCTCAAAATAAAAGATAACCAGAATAAAAATCTTGGTTTAAATCTCTCATATAAAAAAATATTTACAAAGTGTTTTGACAGCGACGTTTATTTTTATAGTCACACGAATATCAACCCAGCTCTGTAATTTGTCAATATCCTTTTTCACGGTTTAGTTATATCGAGTAGAGGAAAAATATTATGATAAAATATTTTCCCTGAAGACTTGGGACTTTTCCAAATTGAGAGGAGAATGTGACTTTCCTCGAATCATTATTCACTTTCTTTAGAAATCATGTAAAGTCTGGAGTTTTATATACACATACAATCAAGTTTGAGGTATTTTGGGAAATTGAAACTTCTCGGAAAAGCCTCAAATATACAGCAAATAAAATAAAATGTTAAACAGGAACAGTAAAAGTGACTTCATCCGTGATATTTTTGTTTTTCATTTATGTCTAGCATTTGTATTCGCCAAATATTCTACTATTTCTTTGCCTTTATCGGCTTAATATAGAAAGTAAGAACGTGTCTTCAAATGAAAGACAGAAATTGCATTGAATTTGAGTGTATGACAAAAGTGCTTGATACTCATTAGCTTCACCAGATGTGTTTTTTTTGTGTCTAGATTGATGGGTTTATTTCTTATAAAGACAGAGATATATTTTAATGAGTAAAGGTTATCTATTAATAGTTTAATATTCATTTTATGGAAACATTCTAAATAAGATCTACTCGTATATCATTGTCCCGACTGGACTTCATACTGAGACTTGGTAACAACTTTTCTTTGTAAAATTTTGTTTACTTTTTTGGTAACAACATTTTTTATTACAATTCGATAATATGGTTAAACCACTTCAATGTCCATGTTGATTAAATTGAACGAATACAGCGAAAGTTTTACGTTTTATTAGAAGTGATGAGTTTTACAACCTTGTTAGATAGAAATAAAATGTTTGTTCTTATAACGTTATTTAAGATTCCATAGTGAACTAACTTTCTGATGGTAATAAATTATTTGAACATCTCTTGCATAACAAGACGGCACACATTGGCTAGCAATATGACCATTGTATAATCTTTCAAGTGACAATAAATAGCTTTTCCGGGGTGAGTTATTTATTTATTTTCTCAATATAGGCTAAGCCAAATTACATTGAAAAATACAAAAATTGTTAATCTTTTGTATCAAAAAGGTATTTGGACCATCGAAATAAAATACAATATAAAAATAATGAAAATAAGACATTTGTTATTTTTAGAGAAATATTTTAAAACAAATACTTCATACAATATATAGCGGTATTCTTGTGCCTACTCTTAATTTTTTTTATATACTATATGTTGTGTAAACATTAAATATGTTGAAAGAAAAAATATGTTGTATGAATTTGTAACATACTCGGAGGGATTTGGGTCCAGATAACAATAACATATTTAATCTTATATTAAACAATTGTAACAGAATACAATAAAAAAATACAACAGGTTTAAAAAAACGCATT
>OX463840.1:26681031-26859387 GCA_949825065.1 Odontocerum albicorne
AATCAAACCATACAACATTTTTCCCCCTATAAAATGTAAAGATATGTTGCACTGTTTCTTAGTCTACTTGGCAAAATTTTGGTGAAATATACACCGAACATAAATATATATGATATTATTTATAAATATAACATTAATTCAAATAATAACATGTATTTATTATTATACTACTGTGTAATTGTATCTTAACGTTGGTTTAAAATAAATTTTGTTTAATTTTGTCAATAATTTTCAGTATTTTAATCCACTTGTCTTGTATTTTTTTGTTTTTACATTACATACTTGATGAGTGATGCCAATACTGCTACATGTAATATACTTATACATATGATATACTTTCATTTTACATACTTGACGAGTGATGCCAATACTGCCACATATAATATACCTATACACATGATATACTTTCACGTTACATACTTGATGAGTGATGCCAATACTGCCACATATAATATACCTATACATATGATATACTTTCACGTTACATACTTGATGAGTGATGCCAATACTGCCACATATAATATACCTATACATATGATATACTTTCACGTTACATACTTGATGAGTGATGCCAATACTGCCACATATAATATACCTATACACATGATATACTTTCACGTTACATACTTGATGAGTGATGCCAATACTGCCACATATAATATACCTATACATATGATATACTTTCACGTTACATACTTGATGAGTGATGCCAATACTGCCACATATAATATACCTATACACATGATATACTTTCACGTTACATACTTGATGAGTGATGCCAATACTGCCACATATAATATACCTATATATATGATATACTTTCAAGTTACATACTTGATGAGTGATGTCAATACTGCCACATATAATATACCTATACACATGATATACTTTCACGTTACATACTTGATGAGTGATGCCAATACTGCCACATATAATATACCTATACATATGATATACTTTCACGTTACATACTTGATGAGTGATGCCAATACTGCCACATATAATATACCTATACATATGATATACTTTCACGTTACATACTTGATGAGTGATGCCAATACTGCCACATATAATATACCTATACACATGATATACTTTCACGTTACATACTTGATGAGTGATGCCAATACTGCCACATATAATATACCTATACATATGATATACTTTCACGTTACATACTTGATGAGTGATGCCAATACTGCCACATATAATATACCTATACACATGATATACTTTCACGTTACATACTTGATGAGTGATGCCAATACTGCCACATATAATATACCTATATATATGATATACTTTCACGTTACATACTTGATGAGTGATGTCAATACTGCCACATATAATATACCTATACATATGATATACTTTCACGTTACATACTTGATGAGTGATGTCAATACTGCCACATATAATATACCTATACATATGATAATAACCTCGTCTACAGTTGTTATCCACAGTAGATTCCCCTTCTTAATTTTAGACACCATCAGGAATAAAACTCGAAATGTCGTACCAACTAGGCCGCGGAGGTCACGTACCAACTAGGCCACGGAGGTCACATACAACTTATAAATTAATTAATTGGACTGAAAATCTGAAATCAAAATATGTAAATATCTGAAACTGAAAATGTAGAATTTTGAAAATGATTTATCTCAATTTATATGAATGTGATTTAATGAACAAGAACAATGAATTAATCTGAGAACTTCAGACGTTTTCAGAATACTGCTGAGAGAGAATATATAATCTCATTCGTGGAAAATGAAAAGTTTGTTGTGTCGTGCATATACAATATTTTACATTTCAAAAAGAGTTAACATGGCAAAGAGCTTTAATTTGTATTAATTACAAGGATTATGTTTTATAAGACTAAACATATTTGAAATTAAAATAAAAAATATCATTCATTTACTTATATTTATCTCCTTGACTTAATAAAATTGTCTCTCAACTCGAGCATTGCGGGTTCTATTCCCGGTAGTTACCAGTTTTTTTTAATGGTCTAAGTTTGGTTTTCATGAAATATCTCGTTAGCATCTTTATGGTTGATTGGAAGAGATTTAAGCATAACAACACTAGGTTGTATACCGAATACAATGAAAGGAAAATATAAAACAATATGCGGAGGTCTTAATTTCAAATTTAAACACCTTTATTAAGATAATTGCCATCTCAAGACCATTCATACACGACACTTGCTAGAGGGATTTAATTTTTTGCTGTTTGTAGCGCTATATCAGAGGGAGTATCCAGAATGATTTGCACACTCCATCACAATATCTTCCCATCTTCTGCCATCGATCTGGTGCCTGGCATTTGCACACTCCATCACAATATCTTCCCATCTTCTGCCATCGATCTGGTGCCTGGCATTTGCACACTCCATCACAATATCTTCCCATCTTCTGCCATCGATCTGGTGCCTGGCATTTGCACACTCCATCACAATATCTTCCCATCTTCTGCCATCGATCTGGTGCCTGGCATTTGCACACTCCATCACAATATCTTCCCATCTTCTGCCATCGATCTGGTGCCTGGCATTTGCACACTCCATCATAATATCTTCCCATCTTCTGCCATCGATCTGGTGCCTGGCATTTGCACACTCCATCACAATATCTTCCCATCTTCTGCCATCGATCTGGTGCCTGGCATTTGCACACTCCATCACAATATCTTCCCATCTTCTGCCATCGATCTGGTGCCTGGTATTTGCACACTCCATCATAATATCTTCCCATCTTCTGCCATCGATCTGGTGCCTGGCATTTGAATCACACGCGGTATTCAACGTAGTCTATTTTTTATGTTAATATTTTTGTTGCAGGTGTCGTTGCATGTGCTAAAACTCGTATATAAATGTTAGACATTTTCACATCTTATTGATTGATTCTGACTGAATTTTCCACTATTCTCGGCCTCTCGGAGTGCCGACGTCATAGAGGACCATATTATATTCCTGACTTGAATTATATACGTAGTCAGGATATTTACCTTCAATATGTTCCTAACATATCTTTGGGAATACTATTCTTGACGATGAACGTTGTCTGCGTTTCATTAGCATATAGTAGAATCGGAATGATAAATACCACACGAACCATTATTTTCGTTTCTTTACGGATGCAATCATTTGTGAGTACTCGCCATCTTAACTATCACGTAGACACGGATTTTGATATTTCCCCAATAAAGGTTCCGAGAACGAAATGTTAAGGGCCAACCGCACATGTCACGATAATAAATTTTTACAGCTTTCCACCGGGCCAATTTCAAATATCCTAGTCACGTTTAGAAGTGAACACATACAGCAATGGTGGAGAGTTGAAATTGACGGGGAAATTGTAAAGTTTTGTACCGGTACAGAAGATGCAAGTTATTTATTAAAAAGGACGAAATGTCACGTAATGTTAACAGTTTCCGGAAAGGGTTGAAATTAAATTACGTACCATAAAGAAAACCGTAGAAAGGTAAAACAGATCCTAAAAAACTTAACGCTTTTGCTACAAGATCATAACCTATATGAGTATAACAAAAAAATCATTTTTTCTAGCTATTTTATGAGTTCTTAAAATTCATTAATTTTTATGATATCGTCATTATAAACAATATAAGTTACCAAAGCGTTATTCATTTGAAACATGTAATGCTTTAAATAATATTGTATTATATTACACTTTGTTGTATACAGTACAACCAAGCGGGTTTATTGTTATACTATATAGCAATATCTTCCAACTAATCAGAAGGATGTTTAAGGTAAACGGAACCTTAAGTGAGAAAAGACTGAAACCTTTTTTGAGAATATTGGGTATTAACGGAATTGAACCCGTAACCCTCGTGTTGGAAGACAAGTGTTTTAGGAACTGGATCACGGAGGTCGTAATAAAATTATATGCTAAGCTTAAAAAAAACTCAATTAATTAACATATCAAAACTTCTTTAAAGCATCGTTTCTATGAAAATTGTTGTTTTTTAAATAACGTAATTTATTTGAAAAATGAATAGAATATATGTTTCCAATTTAGCGATTTTTTTTCTAACCAAAATTTTAAGTATATCTCAAAAAATACTTACGTTAGAGCTTTTTAAGGATTGTATAAAGGAATATATTGTAATTTTATGAGAAAAAAAAGTTCAGCAATTCCTTTTTCAGAAATAGTTTCAATAAATGTACCATCTTGATCCAAAAATCCTGAAGTTTGTATTCGAGTATTCATTTGAAGATGATATCTGCGATACTTTTGACCCCCTATTGGGATTCTTAAGGGGGTGATGGAGTCACCGAGTCTTGCGACCTTAACCTTCCAGGCCGTTAACCCTCGCATGATAAAGAATAACTTCTTCAGACCCCCGGATCGGCAAATTGCCGACTCGCTGGTGAATGGCGAGCGAAAATTGAGCACCTTTTTACGAAGTGAAACCAACTAAAGAATACAGTAAAACTTGAATTTTTGAGTTCAACTGTTGCTTAGACATAAAATATTCAAGTGAGTAAATTGAATCGTTTTACAAACTCTCAAAAATAGATTAAAATATTTGAAGGTTTTTATGTTCGTTTTGAGATATTGCAGGATTTAAGATATAGATATTTTTTATATTGCTTGTCTATTAATTTAGTTTAAGGAATAATTGTCCACCAATTTAAACCTTATTAATTTATATCCAATCATTTACATTCCAATTTTACTTTCATTTTAGCTATCATTAAATCTACCTTGAACAAATAAAATACTTGGGCCACGAAAAGATCGGATTTTGTAATTTCTTCTTTAATAACTTATATAATTACATGAAAAACAAAGAAAGTAATTTATTTTTAACAAATGTCTTTAAACCTCCACAATGTTAATGCCTTAACTATAAACAACAAATTATTTTGATATATGTATTGTCTAAAATATAAAATTCGGAAATCGAAGTGAAAACAAATGTTTTTTTTAATTTCCAATATATTTCAATACTCGTTATGAAAAAAATATATACTCGTATGTCGACTTTTCGCAAGATTTGTCAAATTTTTTTGTCATAATTTTGCAATTATATCTTTATATTGTAAAGTCACCTTTCCAAAGTTAAAAGTTTAATTTCATTTATAATGTCATCCTGAGAGTGTTGAAGCTTTTCTTCCTTGCTTTGATATTTCATTGCAAAAGTTATATGTTTTATTGTTTGTTATTTTAATATAAATGTCCAACTAAAATTAATTTAGCTGACATCAATGAAGAAGAAAATTTTAAAGTTAGAAATAAGAAATATTTAATGCTTAATCAGTTTTTTATTACATATTGATACGGTTTTGCCCATATGTTTGAGCCAGGAAGATTATTCCAAAGTGGAGTTTAGTGAATAGAAAAAATATATATTTGTAGAATTACATGTCATACGTTGGGATACAAAATTAAATTGGAGAGAGAGTCCATACTCAGAAAGATATTTGATTTTTTATGCAGATTCTGAGGATAGCTTGATTGTTTAACATTCCAATTAGGGTTGAAATAATGAAGGAATCGCTTCACTACCGTATCTAAGATATTTGAGTCTGACTGTGATATTTTTGATAAGCAGATAGTGCTTATCCTGTTATCTCTCGGTTCATAAAATACAATATCTTCATTAATTTTGTCAATTATGATACTGAAAATTGATAGATCGATTCGGATACTCAAGGTCGTCCTGTATTTGAATTGATTTTTTATAAAATAAAGGGAAAACAATTCCAAAAGCTGCCTTAGTAAGTTGATATAGGTTTGTTTTACAGATTTCAGTTTAATTTTGCTGACCAAATGGGTGACGCTATTCATACTATCGCCTAGATTAACTGCTTTTTTGTTACTTCCACAAGGGAGGGCTGGTACGAGATTTGTTTTATTTTGGCCCGCTAGAAAGTTTCCACTCTGTGTTCATACTTGGCCATTTCCTTAAGATAAGCATGGATTTATATTTCACTATCGACGCCTGAAAGAAACCGTTTACCTAGCAATATTTCGCGCGAAGTACACATTTTCAAAGAAATAAACACCAAAATATACGAGAAAACTTTCTGTCTTGCAGTCAAATTTTTAGATAGTTTTTTAAAATATAACATAGAAGCAAAATCTCTTAACATTTTGCGTTAGATTTTAATATGTTAGTTGTTGAAACAATTATTTGATACATGATAAACGTCAGTGCACAGTAAATGTATAAAGATTTTGTTTAAATAGATTCTCTAAATGCGATTTTTTATAAAATATATCATTAAATTGTTATACATTACATTACCCTTTTATTTTATACTAGCTGTACCCAGCCACGCGTTGCTGTGGCTCAGTCTGGTAAAATGGAAAAGAAAGAAAAGAGAAAGCACACGTTTCTAATATGTTTAATTTCACAATACTTGTGGGTATACAATATTTTTGATGTCTTTCAGCCACTCTCAGTCTGTTGCGTTCATTCTCTTGAGAACGAAGCAGACTTGAAGATGCAGAACACGATCGTGGTGTTCGCAACCATGCATCCTCAAGTCTGGCTGCACGTCGCTCTGCTGCTTCCTCTGCATTTTGATGAACGAAAGCAATCGATTGCACTAAAAAAAAAAGAACGAAAGTTATAATAAAAACATATAAACTTGCGAAACATTAAAAAAAGGAACTGAATAATATTGTTAAGTTCGTAGACATCTTTGTTCTTGGCGGCAAGAATAGCTCGTTCACTCAGCTAATTGTGATTCTTATAATTGATTTGAATATAGGGAAATACTTTTTCAACCAATTCTTATTTTGACATCACTAAATTGCAAAAGTTATGAGGCAATGAAATTCGTCCTGAGTTCATACCAACCAGCACATTTCCGTTCTCAATTTCCAGCAATTGATGTGAAAATATCTCAGCTGATCGATCGTTTTGTAGCTGGACACGCATATTTGTAGTTAATTTCAACGTCTTTACGTGTCGCCACAAAGAAGAGTATTTCAGGCAACATATAAAATTGCGAAACATTAAAAAAGGAACTGAATAATATTGTTAAGTTCGTAGACGTCTTTGTTCTTGGCGGCAAGAATAGCTCGTTCACTCAGCCAATCGTGATTCTTATAATTGATTTGAATATTGGGAAATACTTTTTCAACCAATTCTAATTTTGATGTCACTAAATTGCAGAAGTTATAGGCAATGAAATTCGTCCTGAGGTCATATCAACCGGCACCTTTCCGTTCCTAATTTCCAGCAATTGATGTAAAAATATCTCAGCTGATCGATTGTTTTGCAGCTGGACACGCATTTGTCAAATAGGAGTATTGTTAAGGAAATATTTGTCAAATAGGAGTATTGTTAAGGAAATACAGAGATAATTGGAACTTATTAAATGTTAAGAAAATAGAAAGATTATTGAAATTAATTAAATGTTATGGAAAGACAGAGAGATAATTGTAACGAATTAAATGTTAAGAGAAGACAGAGAGATAATTGTAACTAATTAAATGTTAAGGGAAGACAGAGAGATAATTGTAACTAATTAAATGTAAAGGGAAGACAAATAGATAATTGGAACTTATTAAAAAATCTTCATTTCTACATACAATTTTGAAATATAAACATAGAGATAAAATAAAATTATATATAAAAAATATACTTTTGATATTCCTACTGACCTCTTTCAGCCACTATCAGCCTGTCGCATTCATTCTGTTGAATCAGTTCTGAAGCTGAACGAATCAGTTCTGAAGCTGCAGAACGCGATCGACGTGCTCGCAACCGTGCATCCTCAACTCTGGCTACACGTCGCTTTGCTGCTTCCTCGACATTTTGATGAACTAAATCAGATCGATTGCACTGAAAAAGAAGAAAGAAATTTAAAACATATAAAATTGTGAAACATTAAAAAAGGAACTGAACAATATTGTTAAGTTCGTAGACGTCTTTGCTATTGGCGGCAAGAATAGCTCGTTCACTCAGCCAACCGTGATTCTTATAATTGATTTGAATATAGGGAAATACTTTTTCAACCAATTCTTCTTTTAACGTCACTAAATTGCAGAATTTATGAGGCAATGAAATTCGTCCTGAGGTCATATCAACAGGCACCTTTTCGTTCCTATTTTCCAGCAATTGATGTGAGAATATCTCAGCTGATCGACCGTTTTGCAGCTGGATACATATTTGTCAAATAGGAGTATTGTTAAGGAAATATTTGTCAAATAGAAGTATTGGTTAGGAAATACAGAGATAATTGGAACTAATTAAATGTTAAGAAAAGAGAGAGAGATTATTGGAATTAATTAAATGTTAAGGAAATACATTGGAAACAATGCACGAATTTGATTTGGATGTGACATGTTGCACGTGTCATTAATGCATACATCCCAGTGCCGGTCGTTCTCCAATAAATTCAGAGCTTGACATGCACTGCGTAAAGTGGCATGTGTAACGCCGTTGACAATTCTCAATTGCTGGAAAGACGTTGGACCGGGCACATTTACCAACAGCATGCGAATATAGAACCATTCATCTTGATTGGGATGCACGGTGTACAGTCTGCCTATTGTAGTTTCTTTGAATATGCCAGGTTATCCGTCGATTCACTCTCCTCGTTTGCGTCGTTCAAATGATTTTCTACTCGCATTCCACGTGTAATACGAAGGCACTTCCGAATACAGCAGTGTTTTCGTAAACGCGTCATTTTGACATAACGTGAAGAAAGCAGTTAACGTTGTAGCTGGTAGATTCAGGGCTATTTGTTGCACATTTGCAGCTGTGAAATAAACGCGTTGTCAATTTTCTAGATGTACTGCTAAGTGAACAACAGCTGGACTTCGTTCATGTATGGGGAATGAAAGAATTCGCCATACAGCTTCATTGCTGCTTATGTACTCGTATCTTCCAGCCTGATATTGTGCGATTTCATCCATATGTATGACCGTATTCCTATCACTTATTTCTGGTTGCACGCCAAAAACTGCCATGTCACTGCCTTTATTCACGTACTTACAAATGTATTTGATCAATTTAACGTAGTTACAGTATTCCACGTTTATGTGCGCTTTGTATGTTTTTGATAGCAAAGGCGAATATGGAACAACCCAACGGTTGTCTACTTCGATGTCACCGTTTCGCATTTGTATGGTTGCTAATTTATCGCCATCTTCTGTTGATCTTCTTCTGTATAAAGGATATCCATCGTTTCCTGTAACTGTGTTAGATACTTATGTTCGAGGATATCGCTTAGAGCATTTTCCATCTATCATGCATGGTGAATTTGGATTCAGTGTACCGCAAGGTCCATGTATCATATTTTTCGTCACAACTTCATGCAAATTCTTATCGACGTCGGCATCGGGTATTTCAGCGCATATTACATCGTCGATTTCGTTTGAAGTGATTTTGTTATAGAGCCAGATTAGTATATGTGCATGTGGAAATCCTCTCTTTTGCCATTCCGCACAGACCCAAACACTTCATATTTTACCATGAGCTGTTGTATATCATCCCAAGCTGGATTACATGTGAATGTAGTGAATATATCTGGACACCCGTAGTGACGAACATACGCAATTGCATCTTGAGCGTACTCATGTGTATGACGTGGACTGCCTGTATATGAAGATGGCCAAATCGTTAGTCTTCCAACGTTAGTTGTATTACCGTCATTTACAACTGCATCTCGCAAATGAGCGTATTCTTCAGAGCGAAGTTTGGTCTGATTCAAACGGATGAATATCAAACTTATTAAAAAAAATCTCCATTTCTACATACGATTTGATAGATTTTGAAATATAAACATAGAAATAAAATAAAATTATATATAAAAAATATACTTTTGATATTCCTATTGACCTCTTTCAGACACTATCAGCCTGTCGCGTACATTCTGTTGAGAACGAAGCATTTCTGAATCTGCAGGTTGCGATCGCCGTGCTCGCAACCGTGCATCCTCAAGTCTGGCTACACGTCGCTCTGCTGCTTCCTCGACATTTTGATGAACTAAAGCAGATCGATTGCACTGAAAAAGAAGAAAGAAATTTAAAACATATAAAATTGTGAAACATTAAAAAAGGGACTGAATAATATTGTTAAGTTCGTAGACGTCTTTGTTCTTGGCGGCAACAATAGATCGTTCACTCAGCTAATCGTGATTCTTATAATTGATTTGAATATAGGGAAATACTTTTTCAACCAATTCTTCTTTTGACGTCACTAAATTGCAGAATTTATGAGGCAATGAAATTCGTCCTGAGGTCATATCAACCGGCACCTTTCCGTTCCCAATTTCCAGCAATTGATGTGAAAATATCTCAACTGATCGATCGTTTTGCAGCTGGACACACATTTGTCAAATAAGAGTATTGTTAAGGAAATATTTGTCAAATAGGAGTATTATTAAGGAAATACAGAGATAATAGGAACTAATTAAATGTTAAGCGAAGAGAGAGATTATTGGAATTAATTTAGTGTTATGGAAAGACATTGCATAAATTGCAAACTACGCACGAATTTAATTTGGATAAGACATGTTGCACGCGTCATTATTGAACAATAAATATCGATTCTAATAAATAGCAAGGTAGTTAGGTAAATATAGTACATTACAAAAAACTAACAATAATTGCAAATTAATACATCTTGTTACAAATTAGCAAAAATTTGGCAGTTCGTTTAAATTTAATATGACGTTTGTCAAAAATGTACATACCAACATCGCGCTGTCTCTCTGAAGCAAATGATCGCGTCCCTCCAAGAGTTCAATTCACGATATGATTTGATTTCAAACGAAAATCAATCAACACAATTTAATTTCACCGCTAATTGAACAGAGAAATAAAAAAATAAGTTAAAAAAACTAAGTGAAACAGATATTCTTTAGAGGTACATGTCAACGACGCACATTACGAAATGAAAATGATGCATAAATTATTTAGTATAGCGCTATTTAACATTTTTTTTTATTTTTATAAAATTTAATATTTTTTATTTAAATATTGAATATTTGTTATTAAATATTTAATATTTATTTATTTAATATTTATTATTTAATATTTAATATTAAAAATCAAAATGGAACTGTCAAAATTTCAAAGCAATCCGTGAATAACTTTCGGAGTTTTTTAATTAACGAACATTTACATTTTTATTTATATAGATCTTTAATATTTATTATTTAATATTTAATTATTTAACATTTCATATTAATTCCGAAACGTCGAAAATGCAATGTGACATAACTGTCAAGTTTACATGTGTCGCTGCAGGAGGCGCAAACGTTATTTTTTCTGATTTATAAACTTTTTTATATACAACTGTATATAAATAAAAATATATACTATAAACATTTTCGTATACGAATGCAACCTTTTGTCAAAATTTCAAAGCGATCGGTGAAGAACTTTCGGAGATTAGAGATTTTTAATATACTAACATTTACATTTTTATTTATATAGATAATACAACCTGACAATTTTTTGCCCTGTGAAAATCTCTTACAACTACTCTCTTACAACTTGAGTGAAAATCTCTTACAACTTGAGGGAAAACCAGAATAATATCCTTTTCAAATTGGGTGTCCACTTTGGTGAGTTGACGGAGGGCAGAACAAAATACTGATGCCAGCACAATATATATAAAGACGTACTGCATAAAACGCTCTAAAACATTAATGCTCAGCATACCTCAGAACAAATATCAGTAGATCGAGTCAAATAGCATAAAATGATTGCTAGTAATCAGGGACCCAATAGAGAAAGAAGATGTCGACAAGGTGCAAGTACTGAATCTACTTGTCCCATATACGACAGGATACACCTATCCTAAATCTTTATTCTGCGACTCCATCAGGATTTAGGTAGGGTGTACAATAAGGAGGTTCATGATGATCCTAACGAGAAGTCACAATTTCAACGTTTCAACATTTATCACAAAATGTCAAAAAATATTAAAGAGGTCGAAAGCACGTGGACTTTCGTACTCTATGCGTTTTAGACATTAAAGTTAATTTTTGAAGCAGACAAAATATATACGTAAATATAAGTTTTCTGATGTATGTAAGTTCATATTTTTTTTTACTAAATAAATAAAAAAATAATTAGTACGCATGCCCTCAATGGAAAACGCTACAGACGTCGCAAGCACAACAACTTAAAGACATTAATCATTCGCCTCTCCGATTCCCTCAACGTCTTTGTTTCTTTACTGCATATGAAAGCGGAGAAGATGAAGGCTTTTATCAAGCGTCTCTTTCTTTTGATCATGATCCCGCGATTCTTCGAAATCTTCTCTAGACGTCTCTTTGAACTTTTTGTAATGGCAGTAAGAAAAATGTCTTTTCCGACGCCAGTTTATCAACCCGAGGGCTGTGGGTTCGATTTCCGTTGGTACCTATTTAAAAAAAAAGGGTATGATACTCGTAGGGTAATGGGAACATATGGTTTCACTACTTATCTATAGTAGAAATATTCCCATAATATGTGAGAGCCTTTTTATATTGTTTAGGTTGAACCATTTTAAATATGCTTTACGCTTTGCCCTAAAAGCGTTTATTCAATCTATTCATTCGTAGTAAAAGGAAAGTTTGGTCAAATGCGGTGAAATTGTACAACGACACTGACAAAGATTTATAATTCCGAAATTAAATAAATCATGATCCTTAGAAAATATTTTTTAGGGTGGCAGAAAATTTAAATTACTTTGGATAAATATCATAGTTAATTTGTCACGCAATGTTGTAATCAATATTTAGTGTGTGATAATAACATGTTACTAATAATGAATCCATATAATTGAAAATTATAAGAATTACAGAAAAGCAAGATAAATTAGATGTTTTAACTGTAATGTAAGAATATATATTGTAAAAAATAAACATACATAAAATATTACAGGAATACAATTCACATTGAGAATGAGAAAGAAACAAATAGCGATACATTTTGTACTTTTGAAACAAAATTTTACAGTTGTATATCGAAGTATTTCAATTGTAAGTTTTTATCAAGTAGCTATATCAAAGTATTCCAATTGTAAGGTTTTCCTTACTTAGTTAAAAAGTGCTAATAAATGTGATTTTTAATCCAAAACGTAAATAATGGCCACATTTTAATGAAAAAGTCTTTTATAAAATTCACATTCTTGCTCTGTTTATTTTTGAACTTTTTGACATTGTTTCAAATAAATCTATTGCTTGCTTATATTTGTTGGATTGTGGTGTTTTAATAGGAAAAACCAATAAAATATTTCTGCGTTATTGCTACGCTCCTTTTTTGTATTTAAAAGGAAAAAAATACTCTTAAAACAATATAATTATTAGGAATGACTTACAAATGTTATCGATAGAAACAAAGTTTACATTTTGTTCGCATAATAAATAGGCTTTATAAGGTTTACTTACCCTCTGGACTTTAGACCCAGCTGTTGTAATAGCTTCCTTCTCGTCGGTAAGTTTGATTTCTCGGAAGTCCAACTTCCAGAGTAAGCTGTCCAGCTCCTGTTCGTAACGCCAGTTCCGGTACAGGGCCAGGGATACCATAGCCAATACCAACAAAACGCCTCCTGCCACCCCTGCACTGATTTCTCCCGTGTGACCTGGATGTGTCAACAAGTATTAAATTTATTAGACGTAAACATTAATATCAGCCCCTCGTATGCATCTCGTAAAGCACAACTTAGTTTACTATATATCTTTAGTTCAGTTCCGACTTTAAGACAAGAGCGTTTTTGACATTTCCTAAATATTCACTTATTTTTTTTAAAATTATTCGTATGGTACCCTTTAATACATAAAATAAATGGTTCGGACGTATTGAAGGGCAAATCGGGACTCAAACTGCATAAAAGTATAAAAAAAAATTGTTCAAAAATCTTATTTTATGTGATCGACCGTCTAATTGTTGAATATTTTTTGAATATCATACGATCCTCCTTTTTTATAATTTTAGCTATTTAAATAGATATCACTACTAGAAGTTAATAATCGGTAAAAATACACAAACATTATATTTGCGCTACACGAAATTAACACCCAGGTATTAAATAACGTCTACATTTTGAAATACTCGTATATAGAATAGTTTAACTAGATTTGAAAAGAATACCATCAGAGTTTATAATTTACGTTTTTTTGTAAGCTTATGTTTTTTTATAGAAATAAATTTTAGGAGTGTGAATTGGATTAATTCATAATTTTCAAGTTTAACATAATAATACATTTAATAGGAATGTAAGGGAATTATGATTAACTTAAAGCGAGTTTTTGGTAAAAGAAGATTGTGCATGACGAGATGTATGAATGTGGAGGAGGTGTAAGTTGTACGTTTGAATATAAAAGTATGGAGATCTGTTTTTTTTGTCTACAAAACAACAATCATATGACATAATATACATACATGTCAATATATCGTGATTATACGAGTATATCATATATGTTAATAATTTGTTTGCAATTTTGTATATTCAAATATGTCAATTTATGAATATTTATAAAAAGTATTCATTTTCCTCTGAAATCTAAAAGCATCAAAACATTTCTTATCCTTGATATTCATAAAATTTCGATTCTTGCCTATAAAGGATTTTATAAAGGATCACCTTGAATGATTTGAAGGAAAAATATATTTTTAATAAAACGCTTCAAATAAATATATTCAAATATTACAACTTTTTGCTAAAGTCGACTCAATCATGTTGATATATTTGTATTTGTCAAAGAAATATGATCCTAATATTTGATATTACAATGTAATTTTTTTCAACATTTTTTAGTTACGATATCTGAGAGTTTACTTTCTAACAAAAAAAAAACACGGGATCCAAAATTTACTAAGAATATTTTCAATAATAGAGAAATGACGATGTATAAATATTTCTGTGGGTGGAATACGGACTCGTGAAATATTCTGTCAAACTACTCGAACCAAATAAGTTACAACCTCATAGACAATTTCTCACAAACCCAAGTGCGAGTATATGATAAAAAATACTACTTCATGTTATGAACAATGAATAAAATACTTACTTATACATTTTTCCCCTCTAAAGCCACAAGGAGGTTCTGCAATCGGGGGTCCGTCGCCTATCCACTGTACTGGTCGCGTTAGTCTCAACTCCTATGGAAATATTAAACAATTCGATTGTCTTAAACAAAATTCAGTTTCGGTACATACGAGTATATTGTTTATTTGATGGTTTTTACCTATTTATCAATTATTTTTGTGATAATTAAAATCAATGTTTCATAACGACATAGAGTGTAAAAAATAAAAATAAAATAAAACAGTTTCAAACTGCAAAGACGACCTCCGTTGTCTTATTGATGACACATGTCTTCTAACCTGAGGGTGGCTTCAATTTCAGAAGCTGTATTTTTTTAAAGATGTTTAAATCTGGTTTTCACTTAACATCTATATAAAACAAAAAAAACTTTTTAATTGGTTGGGAGAGATTGGCACATGGCGATAAATTCGCCAGGTTGCATTGTATATTTCGAAAGGGTAATACAATATAATTTTGTAAAATATGACCATGGTTCACCATGTTATTAGAATTAGAACCAATTAGCTTAGATTTATGAATATCCTTTAAATATAATTTCAAAACAAAGTCAGAAAATCAAGACTAAAAAATGTGGAACTATCTGTTTTGTTAACAAACAAATTAACAGTGAAATGTTTTTTAATAATATTGATTTATGTGTGTCTTCATTAATTAAGTAATATAATATTAATATGTATGAAGAAGTAACTTTAAAAGGAGAAAGATACTCGTATGTTGCAGTTACTCAAACATTGTTCGAGGTTTATGAAACATCAATAAGCTTTTAAAGACTTAGTATGGAAAAGTATTAGTGGATTATATTTAATGTTAGGTCTTAAAGATTATGCAGTGATGAAGAAGAGATCTTGGTTCAGAATATCTAATGCAACCGAGTTTTAAAAGATTTTGGATGAAAACTAAATTTGTATAATATATTCATTTAGTCAGGTCGTCTGCATAGAGATAATGTAAGATCTTTAAAGATTTAATGTGATAAAAAAAACAGCGGAGAAAGATTTCAATATTTGGAATGTCTCCATTCGGTTTAAAAAAGTCTGAGGCATTATCTTGAAATAAAAAGGATATATTTATCTTTTATATTCGCAATGTTAAATTGAAAATACTTGAATATACGGGTTAAGAGATTTAAAAAAAATAGTTTTTCAGTGAATACAAAGTAAGATAAAGCTCTTAAAAGAAAAAAATAATGTATGGGAACGTGAAGGTCAATTTAAATATAGATATTTTCACTTGTTTCATAAATTAACCTTAAAAAATAATTAAAGAAAACTTAAAATAATAGAAGATATCGGAGTCACGCAACGGTCTATCTTCACTCCTTTTTATTCAGTTTAACGGAGTGAATTCTTATTTTGGGTAATCGACATTACGTTCGACAATTTCCTTTCACATCGAAATAATCTCTTACAGAAGATGAATCAGAAACCCTTGAAATAATATATCGAATTCTTTTTCAGTCGACTTAACTTAAACATCAGTCTGAATGAATGTTCAGTTTATCATTTGCCTTTAGATTAGGGATGACACGTTTCGGAAAAATCGGCTGGCGGAAAATGTCAATGTGAATAGGAAATATAACGTTTTATGTGGTTAAAAACATCAAAGTTTTCCTTTTTTTATATAGATATTTATAGAATAGCTGACGGCACGAAATGCCGAAAAATAGTTAAATCGAGTAAAGTATAAATCAGTGCTTTCCAAAGTGGTTGATACTGTCTCCTTGAGGAATGCTAGAATTATCCAAGGGGGCGATAATACCCTCGGGTGCAATTGGGGGCGTTGAATAAAAATAAAGGGGCGGTGAAAGCATAAAGAAAAAAGAGAAGATAAAAAAATTTAAATCCATCGGTATATGTTTCATCTGTTATGAATCATATAGTTCGAGTCGAAGTAATTACTTTATTTTCCAAACAAATATCAGTGGTTAAGTCCGTCAACAGGTCTTAACGAGCAAGTGTTGGCAGGTGATCGTGTCGTGCATTGTCGGGAAGTCCAGCATGCATCGACAGGAATATGTGCATCTAATGACTTGTTTACAGTACGATACTATAAATAGGGGACATGTATGAAATCTAATTTAGATTGTTTCTGAATGATGCGACAAGCATTTTACAACAGTGCAAGTGCAATGAGTATTCAGAAATTTTAATTCATATTCGATACCTTCAATCTTTACGAACCACGGATCACATACAAAGCAAATTGTATTATTGTCATTTGAATTAAACAGCAATTGGCACGTGAGTATTTTTATACATTTTCTTATATATCTACCGTATGTGTTATATGTCTATGTCTTCTGGTCCAGACTTGTGTCGTTAAAATACTAATTGAAAAATACAGTCAGTATGTTTGTTATATTTTTTATTACAATATTAACAAAAACAGGGTAAAAAACTGTTAACTATTAACATTTATTTATATCGATCGAATCACCTGAGTTAATTGATAAATAAGGTGTGTGCTAATAAGGTAAACTAAATTATAACTTCCAACTGATTTTTATTTGCACATTGATGTATTTTTTTAAATAAATTATTCCTCGATAAATTTGGTTTAATATTTGATCATTTAATATCAAATACATATATATTATGCTGAGCAAAGAACAAAACCCAGTTGATTAGTTTCATTAGTATTTTAGTTAGTTTGTCTTTTGGCGTCTTACGCAAAAATCACTGTACCCGTAAACTTGATATTGTGAGCGCTATTCTATTGTATTAACACGAATATTGCAAAAAAAATTGATTCCGACGAGAGAACTTACACTTGATCAATTATATAAATAGTTAAATCTCTTAATAACTTTATACCCCTATTATGATAAATAAATATATAAATTTAGACTTTTTTACAGATATCATGACTTATTCTAAGAAAAAATGAAGGCAATGTAGTATTGAATAATTGAACTTTGCTTTTATTCAGTCACCTACAAACATTACATTAACGATGTGCTTGATTTGCCAAAAAGTTTTGGTCAAATGAAGCTATGAAGCCTTCAAGGCTATAATAATATTTTACAAAAGTCCATGCTGGTAAGAAAGATAAGGATTTATCTTATCTTAAAGCACTTTTTTGAGACAACCGACATTGGTAAAACTCTTCTCAATAGCACCCGAACAGGATGACGATGAGTTGCGTGCTTTTAACATTTCTCTACTGATTGCTTAATCAGGAAAACCGCATACTATTGGTAAAGAACTAATTCTACCGGCTA
The DNA here is from genome assembly GCA_949825065.1 of Odontocerum albicorne. Taxonomy (NCBI): domain Eukaryota; kingdom Metazoa; phylum Arthropoda; class Insecta; order Trichoptera; family Odontoceridae; genus Odontocerum; species Odontocerum albicorne. The sequence continues at coordinate 26,699,285 of OX463840.1, forward strand.
TAGGTGAGGTAATACGCACTATGCTACGTAAACCAGCGTCTGATTTTACTATGAAAATTTATTTGAGCAATAATAGAGTGCAAATACGAATTGATGAAATGGTTCAAGATGTTAAAGACTCATTATGATAGCATTTAAAAACATTCCAGCTGTCTTTAGAGATTGACTTTTTTTTAGCACATGTGCGATTTATAAAATAAGAATAAAAATGCTAAAAATTGGCCAACTGATACTAAAAGAGGAAGTGTTTTTTTGGAAAAAGAAATCTTCCTGAGTAATATCATAGAGCGCTACAGGGATTTCTTGTGTATTTAAAAAAAGCGGTACCAAATGTATTCACTGTGTTGTTCGTCATGACATAGCTTATTTGACAAACTATTTAATACGTTTAATTAAACAAACCTACAGATCCAAGGCAATGAGCTGAATTTAATCAAAACGAAACTGTTATTTCCGCGTTTGGGACAAAACTTTTTTTGTACAAACGAAATTTAGGACGATGGGAACTCAGCCAGTTGTCAAATTTATTAACAGTAGAAAACATGACGAAAACTTGCTTACATGCCAGCACTTGTAGACTCTCCGTTCTGACTTCAATCAACGATTCAAAGATATTCTTAAAATGAACATACCCGATTAGGTTTTTAACTTTTTTTCAAGTACAAACACAGAAGGCTCTCCAAAATTTCTAGAGTAACAACAAATTAGGAATTGAAATTTAAATTCAAAGTATGCTGTCAACAGTTCAGGATGCAAAATCAAAAACCTACATTTTAACCTGGATTGTGGGTTATAGTACAAAAGTTTTTAATTGCATTCACTTCATTATATATTTAGTGAAACAATGGTTCAGTGTGGTTACAAATCTGTTAACTAAAAAAGAAACTGACTGCAAATAGGTAATTGCGGTGATTTAAGAATGCTGCTGACAAAAATGGAGCCGAACATCAATAAATTAATAGCAGCGCACCAGGTTCAACCTTCTCATTAGGATTCATATTTTTAATGCTATTCGTGATTTTAATTTCAACATTATCCTTCGTCATCTTAATTTCCTGTGTGTTATGCGGATATTAATATGATTGAATATAAAAATAATTTTATAATTTCTAACTTCAAGGTGTCTAATTTACAACATCTGTAGAATGTTGTAGAATGTAAGTAGAAATATGGATACATAAAGAACGCAAATTTATCACTGCATCTTTCGGTTTGTTTCTGAAATGAGGTAGATTTCCAGGGGGGTGGTGTTTTTTTTTCTGAAAAGGGGGTGGTAGGCTAAATAAATTTGGGAAACGTTGGTACAAATAAACACTTAATTTTGTCTTTAAACATTATTAAGAAGTATTTAGTCGTTTTAATTTTTGGAAGTAAATTGAGATTTATTTAAGAGAGTTAAATTTTTAAATCATATTTACGGATATTCTTCTTTTAAAAAATTAAGTTTTCAAAAAAAAAAAATTGAAAATTTTCCTAAAAAAAAGAGTATCTCGAAAGTAAGAATAATGGTTATCAAAAATGTATGACTGAAATGTTAATTAGTTTTATTGTTGCTTAAAATGTAATTTTAAAACGTAAAACTGTTATTTTAAGGGATTATGAAACGGTTTGGTCCCATTGAGAGAATGAGTTGCGAAATACTTATGATACTTAGCAAATATTATATGTACTAGTACGTCTGAAATTAATGTAGAGTGAGGAAATAGTGGAAGGACACATGTTAGTTGGTAAAATTTTAACTGGGAGAAAGGTTAGAGGTATGAGAAACAGAATATGTATGATGATATTAATGGGTAGGGAAGAGAGCGAGAACCATGTGCATGTGTAGAAAGAAGTGAAAATTTGTTCTCTCTGCCTATACAGAAAGGTACACGACGTGATGGTATATACGTATGTTATGTACCTATGTATCTTTTAATTTTTTTTGATATCACGTTTTTAGACAAACATGTATGCCCTCACGTTATTTCCCTGTTGGGGTAGGAAGAGAGTACAAAGCTCCATGTGTTCCAATCTCGGTACACATATTTTGCCTCTTCCACATCAATAAATCTTCATATTCAACTCCAACGATTTTGATTACTTTTTACACTTCCTTCTTCCAAAATATAATTCACTCAATTCAACCATAGTTTCCTTGGTCTCACACAACTTTAACTCACATTTGCACCTAAAATTTGTTTTTTTAGTCTCTCTTCATTTATTTGTTCCATATGCCCAAACCATATCTGAGTTTTCTTTTTCATCACACTCAATATCGGTCTTAAATTCATCCCTAACCACTTAACCACTTCATTCCATATTCTGTCATACATTATCACCCCATTTATTATTTTCAGTGTAAAATTTCTAGAGCATTTGTTCGGCTCTTTTCACTATTTTTCCACATCCACTTTTCCCTTCCATACATTAAAGTTGGTACTTAAATACTGTTGTGAACTATCCATCTTAACAGATTTTGAGACTGCCCAGTTCGAGTAGGTATGTTAAATGCTCCATTCGCTTTTGCTTCATATTGCTACATATCCTTCGATATCTCTCGTAACTCATTCACATGCATGTTCTTCTTTCAAAATACCACGTGTTCACTTTTTCAACACCATATTTCATTAAATATTTTACAAATCTTGAATCTTATCACGCAGTCATTTACTTTTTTCCAAGTTTTAAATGCACAATACACATTTTTATTATTTTATGTATGATGTATTATATTTTTAATTGGTAATATTATTCAGTCTATTTTAGAAAGCGTGCAAACTAAATTATTTAGTACTGTCACAACGAGAGACTAACGTGAGTGGAAAATTAATGGTTTTTGAGTAATACCTGATATTGAACGTAGTGTTAAAAAAAGAAACAAAGTCAATGTGACACTTAAACAGAATAGAACCAGAGTCTCAAAATCTGTTAAGATGGTCCACAACAGTTCACAAATGTGTCTACTTTATATACACATATAGGGTGATGATAAATGGTAGAATACGGGATGAAAAAATTAAGGATAAAGTAAAAATATGTGCCTTGTATTATATATGGGGGTAACGATGTATATTTACGAACACGGAATGTGAACGGCAGACAGTTTACCCCCATAGGCAACCGCATTTCTCACCTTCAATAAACATTTTCTACACCTTAATATATTTATAAAAGTCACACACATTTCCCCACTCATTTATTTATCTACATATACTATATTCATTCTTATAATTTATTCACAATTCATTTTTTTTTTTTTTTTTTTTTCACCCATTCAATATAAAACAGTGTGTGACGACACAAATTTATGTATATTTGTATTTAATATTATGTATATATCATCATATTTATATATGTATTTAATCGTTTATAATTTCTCATAATCATTCATAAAATCAAAACAATTACCACAAACCTATCCTTTCCCGATTCCCAAAAAGATCCAAAAATTTCCAATAAATATCTTAACAGTCAGAACTTATCCGATGAAGGAGTAAGGTGTCCTACCATCGGACCGAAACTCCGAACAAGCTATCCATCACTTGTAAGGTATTAATTTCATTTTAATGGAGAAGAGAATTTTAAGATGGTTTGGCTATGTAGAAAAATAAGTGATGAAAGACAAAAAATCAAACAGAGCAAACATGAACGAGAGTCGTAGAAGAGGCAAGCTGAGGAAAGCATGATTGGGTTAAGCGAATGAAATGTCGAAAGAAGGAAATATTAGTCACCATGGAAAACGTTGTATGAGAAGTATGAGTAATCAAATGTATCGTGAGGAATCAAATGTATCGTGACAGAAATGTCTACGCCCAGTCGAATTAGAAAAGTCGTGATGGTTTTGATTATTTGTTTTTTTTATTTGAATTTCATTTGTGTAAGTGATTTTTTAAATATCAATAAACAAGGTAAAATAAATGATTTATTGATCTAAAATCCAGGCGATTTTTTATATTACTGATTTAACTATTTGAATAGTATAACAATAAACCCTTCCATTTGAATTATTGGAAAATTGAATTTCGGTAGCCTAAGTAACGATTATTCTTAGATTAATATAGATTTGTCTCTTCATTACTCAAAGTGTTCCAAAAACATTCAGTGTATTATAAAATTTAATGCGAAATTTAATATTTTTTCACCTGTTAAAAATATTATATTTTGTCGTTCAAAGGAAACTTTTTTTTTGTAATTCGGTGTGCCTCTTTATACAGTGTGATTACTTCTGTGTGCCTCCTTATAGACTGATTACTTCTAGACAAATTGAAGTTTTCTTTTTACGCGAAAATTCAACCCCATTACTTGGATATATGTTTTAGTATCTTTTTAAAGAAGAAAATGCTTGGTTCCATTTAGCTTTAGCTTTAGAGACATGCTAACAAAGTTGACTTGACTGAATTGAAATGCAGAAATAATGTTATCTTTGCTCGGTAAATTCGATTGTTCTCTTCAATTTTGAATATCGGAAACTTTATCTGAGTCTCTTTTTCTGATTGTGAAAGAAAACTCTAGTTTAATTTTAGGTATATTATTTTCTTAAAAATATTTTTGAGAACAAATCTTAAGCATAGAAAGTTTGAAAAATTATTCGAGTTTCTGAAGTTTGAAACAGCTTGAAGTTTTAATATTGAAAATCGATTTTAGTTTAACAAAATTATTATTGTCTTCTTATGTTTTCAAAAAATCTTTTCAGTTTATTACAATGTTTTTTAAATGTACTGTCTTCACAAATATTTATTTGGATGTTGTTTATAGTTAAGGCATTAACGTTGTGGAGGTTTAAAGACATTGTAATTTATTTTTAACAAACACTGCTTATTCCACTTTTTTGTGACGGTATAACCCTACCGGTTTCAAGGCTTTCACCTCATCTTCAGGGGAGCGCAAACAAGTCTTGTCTGCGATCCCCTGACGATGAGGTGAAAGCCTTGAAACCGGTAGGGTTATACCGTCACAAAAAAGTGGAATAAACAGTGTTTGTTAAAAATAAATTACAATATTTATTTGGATGTTTAAAAAAAAAACTGGGTGGTAATGTTAAGAAGAAATCATACTACATCCAGAAGGTTCGCAAAAAAAATTTTTAGTATAATTTTTATTCACATTTAAAAAATATTCCTCAACAATCTTTAAACCTTTCCATTTCATACCAACGTGTTTTTCTTCTTCTTTCTACCAAATTCTTTTTTTATTTCAAAAGAATATTTATGATTGAAGTCATACAGAAGTATCCACATATACACGGATACTAGGCGTTACAGTTATGTGTTAAAAGCGGTTTGTATTGTTGAACTATTATATTTCTCGAGATTATTGGCATATGTACTTACAAACTTAAGTTTTTTGTTAAATATAATCGTATCTGTGTGTGTTTTTTTGTTTTAAGTTGTTTTTTTTCTCTCTCTCTTGTATTGAATGAAGTACTCACTGCTTATACTTTCATGATTATTTTCAAGTAAAATGCGCCATTGTTTGGTTAACAGATAAACAAACATATAAAATAAATAAATAATAAAAAATATCGAATGAAGTACCAAAAATATGAATCCGACTCTATTTAAAAATAATTTTATAAGAAATATTATTTGAAAATATACGCAATGTTTTCACCTAAAACTATTTCTCGAAAAACAATGAAAACCGAGAAGAGGAAACCAAAAAGAGGAAAGACAGATCCTCTCAGATTTCTCTGTCAAGTCAAATACAACCATATTATTTTCGTACTGATTAACTAACGTACGTCAAAAGTAAGAGTAAAATACTTATTTCCTTACTAAAAATAGGTTGATACTGACTGACACATTATTGTGTATTGATTATAATTTATTTCATAAAAAATAAAACAAGACTGAAATGTTCTCATTTTAAGCAATATTATATTTAAGAATTTTTTTAGAAGGGATAATGAACGTTTCAAATTATTCAATAATTCACCAAAAATATACAAATGTTATATTTTTGAGAAAATTTGTAAATAACAAAAGTTAAAGATTAATGTTTATGAAAGAAAACTTGGTAAATCATAAATTATTATTCTTTGATTAATTCTAATCCATTAATTCAATATTAAATTCTTCCTTTATTCTTCTATGAACTATTCTCATATATCCATGAAATTTCCTTAAGTTACGCTTCAACACTCATTTCTGCCATTTGCTTATTCACCCGTATCTCTGAAGAAGAATATGGTATGGAAAATGTGTATAGAACAAACCTACCCAGGATATGAGACGTGTTTCCAGGAAGTACAATATTCTTCCTCACAGGGTGCAATGATAATATCACCGGCACTTATTATTTGGTTCACACGAGTGACGTAAAATTTCATTAACCCTCCTGAGAACACTGTCGGTGGTATTAATGATATATACGAGTATGTATAAAGCCACCAAGAGCAAGTGAGATTTTACACGTGCTACACGAATTGACATTCAAATAAAACATTCCGGTGTCTATGTTTTTTATAAAATCAATTAATCCATTGTAGCGTTGCAATATATGACGACCTCCGTGGCCTAGTTGGTAAGAAGTTTGTTTCCAAGCCTGAAGGTGGGGGATTCAAATCCCGCTGGAATCCACTTATTTAATAGGATTCCTGTCTATTTTTTTTAATAAAGGCCTAATCAACATCTTTCTGGTTGTTTGGAAGAGATTGCCACATGGCAATAAGGTCAGGTTGTACTGTATACAACGAAAATGTAATACAATACGATATATGCATAATGTCGGTATTGTTTCCATTCCTTTGGAAAATTGTCAATAACTGTCAAGGGTTTCTAAATAACCCCTTGTGTTACTTGTCATGAACAAAACTTTCTTATACATTAAAATCTAACATTCATGTTTCGTTCCTCATTTTATTTGTTACGATATTTTAGTCATATGATGTGCAAAGGAGATAACTATGTGATCACAATATAGCCTAAAATACCCATAAACAAAAGAGGGGGATTTTCAGGAGGCTTTTGAGGCCCTTTTTGAGAGATAGTGTCCGTCGCAGAATTCAGGAACTAAAATATTGACATATAATTTTCTACAGAACTTTTAGTTTCATTATTGTAATCTGGCTACGTGTGGTTTCTTCCATATCTTAGGAAAAATATTTGAAGACATGGTGAGTTCTAATTGTCTATACAGGATTTTTTTTAATCTTCCATCATTAATTCTTTCTTATTTGTTCAACCATATCAATCTGTATCTTTAATCTCGATCTTCTTTCGATCCGCATTATTTCCAAATGTTTCTATTTTTTATTTTAACGCTCAAATTTCTACCGCATGCATCTTGCGTACATTGTTCATTTGTCCCATCTAAGCCTCGAATTAATATTCTTAGGCTGGGTCCTAGGTGCCGTTGTGAACAGTAAATTTTGTTCCTCTGAGAATTATCCGACGGTTAAAGATATTGAACAAGCCGTTATTCACTATATTTTTATGCCATTTTCGGTATTGGCTAAAATTATCATGTAACATGGAGCTCCTACTACTGATTAGATTTTAAGAACGGTTTATACTGGGGTGATCCGGCAAGTAGTTCCGTATTTTTTGGATAGATGTCATAAGGTCTAAATTTAGGTTGCAAAATTCACTCCAAATGAGCGAAATTAATATTTTTTTCAAAGGTAATTGTTAAGCGCATTTTTGGCCACTGTCGACCCAAATTGCTTGGGTGGTTTTTTGGTGTGATTTTTAAGAAATCTAATAAAATAAGTTGATTTTTCGGTCCTTAATGCTTTTTTACCACCACAAAGAGAAAATACGACACAAACTAAAATATAAAGTTATGTGCAGTGTGTGGTGATGGTGTGTAAGCGATTGTGTGTGTTAAATGTGATTTGAAAAAATCCGTACTGGTGATACGATACTAAAGATGGTATCCACTTTAAAAGGCCGATTATCACTTATGACGACCAAATGAAGGCTTTGATCGAAAAAAATTGATGAGATACGGAAAAATATCTAATACTACCGTCTGCGAGCATTTGGTGAACTTTGGTTTGAGCGAAAAAAACTAAATGAATTGGGTCTCCGAATACATTGTGGGTAAAAACTCAACGAAAACGAACATTTTTTAAACAAACAATAGAAAATGGATCAGCGGAAGAGGCTATGAAGCACGCAATATGAACCACATTTTATCGCCCCGAAGGCTTCATTCAAAAAAGGTCGTGTTGTTTATTTTGCAGAACTGGAAGGGAATTATCTATTACGAACTGTTTTCACACAACAAGATGATAAATTTTGAGAAATACTTCTCGTAATGAACCAATCATACGAGTAGATAGCCAATTGGAAGTGCATCAACTTTCACAAGGACAACGCTAAACCTTACGTTTGTTTGTAGACTAGGAAAAAAATGTCTTACCCCATCTACTGTGTTTACCTGATCTAGCACCCTCTTACTACCACTTATTTCAGTTCCAACAGAACGCCCATAAGGGGAAGAACTCTACTTCTTTGAAGGTATGCAAAATAATCTGGAGCAGTTCTTCACCCAAAAATACACAAAATTCTGGGAGAATGGAATTTTAACGTCGCCCGAAATATTGCGTAAGGAACTTTCCGGATCATCTAATATACATATTTGCTCACCAAAAAGCTGTAAAATATTGAACCCGTCAAGGGAACTTCCCCGTGACCAAATAAATTCACTAACAAAATAGTTTTGTTAGGTATGTATCATACTTTTATCCTACAAAATACTGTAACACTTGTGTTGTCGTGCAAAATAACTATATAATAAGCCTACAAGATGGAGTTGTAAACTTTATTTCAAGCCTTGAGAATCGAAAAAGGCATTATAGATAACATATTTATTTATTAAACCTTACAGTTGCTAGGATTTTCAATAAACTGAAATAAGAGACAAATCAAGAAAGGTAAATATTTTACAAGTTTTAAATGTTTTTCGGAAATGTCATGTAGTTGGCTTGTGTTTTGAAGGCGTTGCAACTTTTATCATCTAGGCGACGTCCAAAAATATTACTGAATATGGTATAAGAGAAGTATCCACTATGCAACCCACACTAGCAACGGCAATTGAACACGGGTTCGGCATGTTCAGCCACACCCGCTTTATGACCGTCACGTAAACACACACAAGTATACCAGCGCATGACATCGAGTGCATGACGCACTCCCTTCATGGCGATTTAAAATGTATCCACTTGTGTTGTTTGCATCTTTCCAAAATCGACAGCTTAAAGTGTAACCTATCATCCGTGTCAGTTGCAATAATTAAACTAATGAAAATATATGAAGAAATGAAAAGTGTTCTGAACGCTTTCCAGTGACTGTAAACCCAAAGTCTCGATTAATTATGTGGTCTCCTGACCACGCTTTTTAATATGTTCATATCACCGATTCGGATATATTGAGAAGCAATATATATGCTATGAATGCTAAACGTAAAAAAGAGTCTTACTTTTTAAAATCACCTGCCTTGATTTGATGTCGCACATCTCGTTTCTGCCTTTGTATCCCAGTCTCATTATACACTGTCACGCGCCGTTATTCTTTCACGGTTTATCTTCAGCCCCGTCCAGTCTGAGGAAATTAATCACCCAGATCTCCTTACGGATGGAAAGATAACGCAGTGTTTTGTACAAACACGTGTAAACTGATTACATTTTTTTCATCATTTTTAATGAAGAGAATATCAAAAGAAAGATCATGGAAGGTTTAATTAACAAAGTTCTCATTTTCTTCTTTAATTTTGCTTGCATTTATACACGTCTTTTTTGTATAATAATTCCAGGAAAACAATATTTTACATATTTATAAGGGAATAAAAGAAGAAAGTGGAAGATCAATGAAAGGAATCGAGTAAATGCAGTGGAAATTCATGCACTGAGAAAGATATTTACGTGGTGTGTTGATGAAATAAAAAATGTTATGTTGATAAATATGAGTGAAAAACTAATGTGGTAAGAAGGGTGAAAAAGAGCCCGTTGAGGTGGTTTGGACATGTTGAACGGATAAGGGATGAAAAACTGAGTAAATAAATTTTTTCAAGCATAACTTAGTCGCGGTAGAGCACTAAGGAACCCATGCAATTTTCAAAGAAGGAAATGTAATAATTGTGATCAACGGAAGGAGCCGTAAAAGAACATATTTGAATGTGGAGGAGGCGTAGGAAGTATGTAGTGATAGGAAAGTATTCTCTGTTCACTCTGTTTTCCTCTAAAGGAAATGGCGTGTTTATATGTAAAATTAAATAAATTATAAAAATAATAAATATTATATTGAACTGGCTGAGTTAATTTTTTACAATTGTACGCAAGATGGACAAGATTCATCGGTCAACCAAGGTTAGCGTAAAATTGAATAATTTCAGTTAAGATTTTTGTTTGTGTTCTCCTGATGATGAGGTGAAAACCTTGAAACAGGTAGGGTTTATCCTTATATAAAGTGGAATAAACAGTATTAGACTACACAAATTACAATCAGTTAAGATTGTTGTAAGTTATACTAAGGATACTTTAATCAAAGTTATTCCAAAAACATACATTATAAAGTTATCTTGATCGAGTTAAGTCGAAAATATTAAACATTTCGTCGCATTGATCACATAATAAGCTGCCCTAACACAGCAAAAATAATATCATTGGCTAAAATATTAAAAATATGCTAGGTAACACTGGTAAAAAATTATCTCAAGGACATAGGCTTTGTAATAAGAACAAGTTGACTATGTAAAAGCACAGAAAAAGCGAGAAATATGTAAATTGGTGGCCTGAAAACTTTCTCATAAGATTTTTTCGGAGTCCCAGGATTTTTTAGTGAAAATTGAATGTCGCTATCAATGTTTGGTAGCATGTGCTTTAGAGCGAATAAGGATAAATTGAAATTTCGCGGAAACTCGCAGTTGTGTCTGATATATTTTTTTAATAAAAAAAGACTATCTATAAATAAGTTTATTTGAAAACGACGACAAGAAAAAAACTAAAAAAATATGGCAATTTAACATTCTGACTTTTTCACAAACCCGGCATTTAAATTGTTTATAACAGAATATTTTAAAGCTTGAAGAAATTTCTGAAAAATATATAAGGATATTATTGCAAGATATAGGTGACGACAATCACTACGCATAATCACGAGTATAACGAGAAGATAAAACCCGATAGCCCTTTTGATCATTCCGCATCAGCTAAAACACATTTAAGACTTCCAAAACTTTAAAAAATTATGACAGTCACATTATTTACCAAAAATTATACATGGTGATTGATTTTTCAATAGAATCATCTTACCCAGAACTTTTTAATGAGGGCGTATCAGTGGCCTGGAGTGTTGCAGTATGTTTGAAAATTTTAATAATTCCAGGCAATCTTAATTCAATACGCGGACGCACGGTTACAATGATAGGTAAGGGCTTTTTTTTTGGAGTGAGTTGTGGTGGGCTGTGTGAGGACTATATTTGATAAATTGCATATGTATACATCCTCGGTACTGTAAATTCTCGATATGTTTTATTTTTTTTAAATCGCGAGTCCAGACCGATGACTCACTAAGTGTTGTTTTAAAAATATAGAAGTTAAAATATTATAAAATACAAACGGTTAAAAGTAGGGTAATAAAATCTCTTAATCCTTCTGCCGAAGTCTCAAAGCACCGCTTGTTATCTGGGACACCCAGGTATGATTCCGAGAAGGCTTCCTTATGGAATGTTATACCTAGCGCGGGTTATTTCCACGTTTTGGTGCATAGTTTGTCGCCACGTGTGTTACTATGGGGATGGGAATATTTCTCCCCTCCCCCGAGATTGTCTTTAAAAGGGGGAGCACGAGCTCCCCAGGTCTTTTTCCATTCGGGACGCTGTGCTGTACGGATCTCCTTCACGCTCCTCACGCTGAATACGACCTGCGATGTTCATCAGGCTGATAGCTGCCAGAATCATTCGCTGCGTTTTCTTGCCGCATATATAGACGCTTCAGGACTCTATCTTGCAATTTTGGGTGAATATATCCTTTATTTGTGTTTAATGCTGATTTCGTGGACGGGACCTTCTGCCCTGTCCTTGCTGTAGGAAATTGCTATTATATACCCCTTTGTTTGAATTATCACAACACAACCTTCGAGCCACCGATTCGGGAACCAAACTATTGAATTAAACACGTTTTTTTTCCTTGAGCTACGCTCAAGGTTTTTTTTTTTATTAAACCGTTTATATTATAATAAACTTCTTTGTTTCTAAACTTATATATCTTTTTATTTGCCCCCCTTGTCCTGGTATAAGATTTGAGAGAGAGTTACTCAGAATACAAATAATCCAACGAACTCCTGAGATCAAAGAGGACTTGCCCCTTTCGCACCTGCTGAGCCGAGCCGCGTCACACATGGTAAGATTGTAATGTGTTAAAATTGATTTACGTAATTAAAGGCGTAAATTAAATTAGTTTAAATAACAGGAAAAGGTGTGACAGCTGCCTTGCTTATTACATATTAGGTGCTAACATAAGTTGTGTCCGTTTTTTCCAAATTTAAAAATGAGCACCAAAAGTTAAACAAAATGGTAAAGGTTATACGTCATTCGAAAGAAAATTTTCTGCTCTACAAGAAATTGTGTTTGCTTTTACGTTACATATATTATTTTATTTGATTACAAGCCTTCAAAATGGAATGTCAAGTAGACGAAAGTGAGCATTTTCGACACCTCCTTCTGTTCGCGTTCAATCGAGGGAATAAAGCAGCCAAAGCTGCTCGCGATATTTGCGAAGTGTACGGTGAATATGCTATGAATGAAAGGACAGCTCGTCGATGGTTTTTGCGTTTCAATGACGGTAATTTCGACCTGAAAGTTATGGAGCGTTCCGGACGACCAGTGGACTTCGATGAGGACCACTTAAACCATATTATTCATGAAGATCCCCTTCAAACCATCATAGAATTGGCTGAGCAGATGAATTGTAGTCACATGACTATACCGCCATCTTAAATCAATGGGAAAAGTCCAGAAGTTTAGCGCTTGGGTTCCACATGTTTTGAGTGAAAACAACAAAAATCAACGTTCGACAATTTCTGCTGGTTTGCTCGCGCGTCATCGAGCTACGCATGGCCACAAGCCAAGGTTCCTTTACCGCATCATTACTGGTGATGAGAAATAGTGCCTTTATGTGAATATGAAGAAACGGAAAGAATGGGTGAGTTACGGTCAACAAGCAACACCCAGAGCGAAACAAGGTTTGCACCCGCGCAAGACGATGATTTGCATCTGGTGGGATCGGTAATGCGTCATCCACTACGAGATACTTGAACGCAATCACAGTCAACGTGGAGCTAACATTTTGCAAATGCAGTGGCTCAACACTGCAATTCAACAAAAAAGGCCGGATCGGCAATATGGCGTTATTCTGCAACACGATAACGCCCGCCCTCATATCACCAACATTACGAAAAAGGCCATTTAAACGTTTGGTTGGGAAGTCTTACCGCACCCTTCATATTCTCCAGACATTGTCCCGTCGGTTTCCACCTTTTCTGGTCACTTTCGAACAATTTGCGCGGCGTTTCCTTCAATAATGACGTCGAATTGCGGACATGGTTGGACGAATTTCTCGAGTCAAGACCGGATGGTTTTTATCGCACAGTCATCGAAAAACTTGTACGAGTAGAACGTTGGCAAGAAGTTGTAAATAATGAAGGAGAATACATTTTTGACTAATTTGTTGTAAAATAATTAAGGAGAATACATTATTGACTAATTTGTTGTAATTTTTTTGTTGTGTCCTCATGTTCTCTTTATTTGGAAAAAAAAACGGACATAACTTATGTTAACATCCAATATAACATTAACTTGGACTTAAGACAAACATTTTCTAAAATGGATGCGTTGGGGTTTTCTTACAAAATGTGCTATTTTCTTTTTATGGTATACACGGAACATATTATTTGTGCGACCCCCTATTTCAATTTTGTGCATCTGATATATTAAAAAAGGGACTGTGAAACTAAAACGTTGGAAAACCACTGGTCTTACCGGTAATGCACTGTCATTGTGCTTCTTGCGTGTAAGCGTTCCAACAGGGAACAGTCCGAACCTGCCGGCCACTGCCGGGTCTTCCAGCCGTCCTATGAGCGTGTAATTCCCCTCTGCGTCTCCGTTTTCGTCCATGTATGCCATGTAGCTAAACAATTAATTGGTGGTTAATAACTGTATTTTGGCACCATTCATTATTTAAGAACAATAATTAAAAAAAATGAGACAATAACATATAAATTATGTAGCACTATTAAAAGAGTTGGTTGCCAAGTCTCAATTAAAAAAGATTCTCCTTCATCTGCAATCAAATAAAAAATTTAAATAAAATCTGATCATTTTCGTGGCCTATTTGGTTAGATGTTAGACTTCCACTCGGGGATTTCAAGTTTGATTCCAGAAGTTACCCAAAAATAATAATTAAAAAGGTTCCCATTCCGGTAAAAGAGTTAACATCTGGTTAAAATACTTAAAGAAAACACTTATATCCACGCGCTAGACGTGCGTGAATAATATTCATTTAAGAATAGGATGATTTTCGTTGTGACCTTCAATAAGGAACAAAATCGTTTAAAATTTTCTCAATAGGGAAAAAATCTGTTCGATTTAAAATTTTTTTTTAACAGGTTGATAAAACTATTTTATCAACATTTTGTTTTGTTGTGAATTTGTGTGCAAATTCAATTCGTAAATCGATTAAACTGCAATATTTCATATACATTTTGTTTTGGAGGGAATTTGAAAAGTTCTAGTTTGAAAAACCCGGATCGAAGTTTGATTCATGTTTAATAATAGTTATATTTTTTCAAGAGAAAAGTGGTAAAATAACTACATATAGATTTGAGAAAGAAGGAAATTTTAAAAGGCAGAGAAATCGTATGAGTTGTTTTAGACGGTGCACGGATGTAAAAGAGGTGAAATATGTGTGTCACGATAGGGAGTTCTCTCTGTCCTGTATATCTACCCCCACAAGAAAATGGCGTGATGATATACCATATATATGTATGTATCATAAATAAAAATGGATGTTTTTTTACGTTTAAACTATTTTGATGAATCAAAAACTTCCACAACTTCTTTCATATTTCCATGTAACTAATAGAAATTGCTGTGTAATCAAATTATTGATTTAAGTTAATTAAAAAAATACTTAATTAAATATTTTGATAGTTAATTTAATTGAAAATAATCAATTAAATTAATTTAAATATTCCGGCAAAAAAAGACTTGAAGTGATACGTGTTCTTAACTAATAAAATAAGCAGCGTGAAAAGAAATACACAAAAATTAGAAAATAAGGATTTGTCTCACATGGTTTTAGCACGAACATCCGATGTAAGGGTCTCGATTTTCAAAAGTCGATGAATCGATAGACTGAGATGGGATGAACGTTTGGATGGATAGTTTGATACGGGATACATGACAGAATTACGCGTTAGGTATGTGCCTTCTGGGAGACGTTCTCAATAAGTTCGTCTAACTCTCAGAATTGCGAATGTCTGATGTTGATCGAGTAAATACAAGAATACTCATTCGTCTTGAGTGGGATTTTGGAGTAGCTAAAATTTAATAACATAACCCACTTCCTGGAAAGTGAAGTCTGCTCCGAGGCATAAATATCTTCGAAAGACTTATAAAGTTCGCGTTGTTTGAGAAATTTTACCTAATCACTGTATTTTTTGTGTTTAATTTACCTTATATACGAGTACTATGCGTATCCAGAAAGTAAGTGTACTGAGGCTCTCACGACCGGATGGATTTTATTTTCGACATGTTGGCTACACTTCCGTGTAGCCTGACCCTTCCCGAGGTCAGTACGTTAAGAAGTGTCGACGCGACAACACGTTTCGTGAAAAATGTCAATCCAATCTCCCGCCAAGTGCGAAATACGCGGCGTCATCCGTTATCTCGTTTGGAAGGGAAAACCTCCGGTTGAGGTTTATAATGAGGTGAAAACCGCATATGGTGATAAAGCTATGAATCGTACGAGTGTGTACAAGTGGTGTCACAAGTTTAAAAACGGTCACGTCACACCTCTTCACCCTCCGCCAAAAAGTTCAAAACCACAATTTCAGCCAAGAAAATCATGGCATCCGTGTTTTGGGACTGTCAAGGCATAATTTTAATTGAATATATGCCTCAAGGGGAGACCATCAACTCTGCAAGATACTGTGAGACCCTAAAAAAATTGCGGAGGGCGATTCAGAAAAAGAGGAGAGGCATGCTGACAAAGGGAGTCTGCCTGCTGCACGACAATGCCAGACCACACACGGCCAACGCCACGAAGGAACTGCTCGCCTCGTTTAAACGGGATGCCCTGAACCATCCCGCGCATTCCCCTGACCTAGCACCTTCAGATTACTATCTCTTTACCTCCCTGAAGCTGCACATGGGTGGAAAAAGGTTTTCAACCGACGAGGAGGTAAAGGAGGAGGGGGAAAAGTGGACGGAGGGGTTGGCGGGAAACTACTTCAAGGAAAGCATCAAGAAGTTGATACCCCGCTTCACCACCTGCATTGAGAGGAATGGCGACTATGTCGAAAAATAGCTTACATATGTACTACGGTAACCACGTAATATTTTTGTTTAAATAAAAAAAATTGTAACCTACAAAAATTCAGTACACTTACTTTCTGGATATGCCTCGTACAATACAGCGGGTTTATTGACATTTGGCAATCTCTTGTAATCAACCAGAATGGAATATTTTTTTAAAACTAATTGGGCTTCAATGGAAATCGAAAGTAGACACCCCTGAGTAGAAAGATAGGCTACTGAAGTCCTTAATATTAATATTTGCACTCTTAGAGAGATCTTTGTTCTCCAAATGACACCCAAAAATAAATAAATATATTATACCTTCTTCTTGAGGTGACGTTTCTTATCGAAGAGGGGCCAACATTGTGTCAATCTTTATTATATTTACTCTAGCTCGAAACAACTCAGTAGAAGTGTATGTATATTTACTTATAATATCAACGAAATTAATTTATTGTTCCACCAAAATAATTGAAAAGGAAATTAAATTCCAAGTTTTTTGTACAGTAAATTTTTTTTAAAAGTATTTTTGCTAGATGAAACTAGTGTTGAGTCATAAACACGTTCGTGGCGGTTCGGAAGTTGGAAAATTTTGAACAAGATTGTAATAATACAAATGGCTTGTTTTATAGTAACAAAATTTGTACTTGTATAATTTGAAATTCAAATTTATTTAGCTCGTGGTTTAAATACTCTAATTTTACACAGTGAAATTTCGACAGTGTGTTTGTGTATTAATTATATCTTATAGAACATAACTTGACTTTTTAAAAATTTCATTATCAAACTGGAAAACTTTTTTTTTATTGACAGTTTTGAATTTTATAGTACTCGTATAAACGATGTATTATGCATTAAAACATGTAATTTAAAGTCTTATGTCTATTATAAGCGAAAAGATTTACAATATTTCATAACACTTAAAGTCTTGCATTTATTAATAAAAGGAAATAACAATATTACATGACATTTACATACCCTTTGATCTATAACCAAAGAAAGTCATACTATTACATGACATTAAAGACATTTATCTCTCAAATCATCTTAGCGTGGCTGGATTGCCTATTAAAAAAGACTTATGTCTATAAATAAATAAAGTCACAATATTAAATGAAGACCTCTCTCTACCTTTTAAGTGAATATTTTTTTGGTAATGTTCAAAAATAAAATGTGATAAAACGTTTCTTGAGATTTTAAAGAGATTGTCGGAACTAGAACGTTTGATAAAATTTTATAAAAATATTTTTTTGGTCTTAGTTTTCTCCATTAATTTCATTAAAAATGGAGATTCATATAAATGAGCAATTTAAAAAAAAATATAGTAATTCAATAGTTTTTTTATTGTTTAAAAAACTTGAAAGTGATAAAAACATATCCAATTGAAGAATGAACCCCTTTTTCCATATTGCAGTTTGCATGTAACTAAGTTGTACAATTTCCTTTCCTTTACCTTGCGCTAATCTACCTTCATGAATAAATCTTCTCATGCATTAAATAATTGATTAAAGTATTTTTATGTATCTTTTTATAATCCCTTAACCTTTTAAATATTTTCTATTCACAGAAAAACATTGATTACTTTCAGTACTGTTTTTTTTGTCGCAAGGCATTAAATGTGAAAAACTGTATCTACTCGTATATTGTTCTATATATGCTCGAACCGTACAGTATCAAAATCTATTACGATGATAGTCCACAGCAGAATTTTGGTGCAAACTTTAATTATGTGAGTGAAATGTGGACGTGGAAAAAAACTGACAAAAGCCGAATAGCTGCTGTCGAATTGCGGCCACTGAGAATAATACATGGAGTGACTATGTATGGTAGAATATGGAATGAATGTGAACTTAAGGATGATGTGTTGAGTAAGATGAAAAAGAGCACTCTGAGATGGTTTGGGAATGTGAAACGAATAAATATAGAATGGTTACAAAACAAATATGTGTAATGCAAAAGTCGTGGTAGAGGAAGATCAAAGAAAGTATATTTGAGTGAATGATATTTAAAAAAAGGAAATGTGAAGTCGGAGAAATCGTAGGAGTTATATAAGATGATGTATGGATGAACAAAAGGCGAAGGATATGTGTCAACATAGGGAAGTATGGCAATATGCCCTCTCTGCCTACCCTGACATGGCAATGGCATGATAGCATGTATGTACATTGTTATTTTTTGTATAAATATAGTTTCTTTTTTTCGGTAAATTTTTTTTTGCTTCGAATAAGTAGAACCCTTTAGTGTTCAAAGATTTGCGAGTCATTAGTTACCAGCTGCTTCCTAAAGTGCCCACTAAGCACGAGATTTAGAAAGCGACACGCGATAATAACAGAACAAAAGCTTTATTCAAAGATTAGTTAATCTCCAGCACTATAACTCACCCCATAGCGCTGTGGTAATGTGTGTTTTTAATTGAACTGATGATGTAAGTTCCGTTCTTTGGATTTTCTCCCTCACGGAGGGCGTTCAACAAGGCCCCAGCATAAAGGTGAACGGCATCGTAGAGGTAGGCCGCCTCTGGCCTGATCTGTTTTGAAATTTAAATTGTTTAGAGCTATCGATTATTGACAAGGTAAATGCTTAAAAAGTGCCCACATCATAATATATGTAGGTTAAGTGACACTTGTATGAATAAAATATCGTGTAATAAATATGGTTCATATTTCATTATAGTTAATACAAATAATTTTGTTAGTACCATGTATGTTTACAACATTGATGGTAAAAATGAATAGAAAAATAATAATATAGAAAAAAAAGTAAATAACCTTTTGGCAAGAAAATCCAATATTAAACAATATCTGAATTGTTCTTAAAATTTATATCTGAATTGATCTAAAAATAAGTAGAATATAAAACAATGTTTTCATAAATCGTGACAGTGTAAACATTCATTACATTTTTGTATGTTAAGCTCTTTATATATTTTTTTTTGTCTTTAAGCGAAGTTGAAAATTTATTTACTTGCTAATTGGTACATGTGAATGATGACCGTTTGAAGGTTATGAAATACAGTAAAATAAATGATTTCTTGCAAAAAAAATTATTTAAAAAAAAAAAAAATGTTTTAACTAATTGAAGTAGAACGTATGTATTGTACATAATCTAAACAATTTAAAAGTATAAAAGTGGTACTCGAAATACATTGATGGTTTTAAGAAGAAATTAAAAATCTCTTTTAAAAATTATCCACAATATCTGTAAGAAAATATTTTCATTACTGTTTAAAAAAATCTTCTATTTCTAATTAAGATTGGAAAACAGATTTAATCAGGAATAGATAAACAAGATTTTTTTCAATGTCTCTTGACATTAACAATATACTATAAGTGGGTCTATATTTTTGTTATCACCTAAATATAAAATTAATCTTATAAGTGATCAACAAATACCAACAGAAAAATAAAAACATTTTGATACGCTACGTTCTATTTAAAACTATTTTCAAAAACAAATTTAATATTAAACTGATGGTATACGAGTACTAGGGAACTGGCTATGACATGTTAAACATTAATTTTATTGAGTTGCTTTAGTATATCAATGTATAATATAATAGATATAAAGCGAGTGTGACATATATACCCCTGAATATGTTGGGGGGATGCGATAATTTATTCATAGATGTCTCTCTTGAAAGGGGTTTTATATTCAGGGTTTAAAGGTGTCCTTTAATTAAATGCTATTTAAATGAACACAATAAAAGTGTAATTAAAAAAAGACTTTGGGTAGAGGATAACCTTTAATTGACAGTTATGTGATATCTTATATTATATTATTAAAATAACAAATAATCTCGCCTTTATATATTATAATTTGTATAAAATATAGGTTTATTCATTTTTAATCAAACCACGTTTCAAGTATACATAATGTTTAGCTCATAAATGAGAGTAATTTTATCTCTGCTTTTTATTTTCGGAACATTTTTACACTGCTTTTTATTTTCGAAATTGGAATTTTTTAGGCATTCAAATATTATAGTTTGTATTTTAAAAAAGAAAATTAGTGACTAACTAACCAACTTTTTAGAGGGTAAGATTTTTTGTTATTTTTAATAAAGACTTTTTAAGCACTTTTTAAACTACATAACATAACTTTGAAACAACTTTTTTTTAACAAAAATGATTTTTTAAATAGTTCAATTAAATTTATACCATATTTTAAAAACGGGATTAAAAAGTAATTAACTTATACATAGCATAAATATATTTTTCTTAAATAAAAAAAATCAAATATTATGTTTCGTATATTATATAAAATAAAATTTTTGTCCTAAAAACGCACAAACGCGCACCTTTTACAAATTCTTACCATTTTCATTCCTCCCACGTTGGTCACCGCATTGGGGTAGTTAAAAGGAGGTAATTCCATATAACGGTTGACCATAACAGAGAAATTCTTGAATCCATAAGGTGCACTAGGGACGATCCCTAGAAAGCCGCGGAAGGCGTGGATGACGATCGGGTCGGGTCTTGTGGTGGCATCGCGCAAAAGGCCACGCAAGTATTTCCCAGGAGATCCGATGTCATATTGCTCTATGTCGACACCCAGCACCCAATATTCTCCTGAAATATTTATGTAAAACGATGACACACATTATACAGACATATATTTGTAAAAAGGACTTAACCCTCGTAACAATTTTTTTCAGTTTATTTCATATAACATACGTGTATGATGTGAACGAAAATATTAAGCTAGAAAAAGTAAGTATATTATGGTTAAGTAACGTCTTAATTTTTTTAACAAAAGTCCAAGTCAACCGATGCCAAGTTTTCTCGGTTGTCTCAAAACAGGTTAAATATGTGTTGGGTTCTTTAAGCATGTATAAATATAATTTTAATCAAATAAATAAAAAAAAACTAGAGCTTTATTTTAAAATTCTATAAGGATAATAATAAATAAATCTATTTCAAGTTGACCAACTAACCAAATATGTTGACTTTTAAAATTAATTTTAAATACTCGTATTTTCTATCAGAATTTCAGATTATTAAAATTTTTTTTAGGATTTCAAATAAAAAGAAATGATATTTCGATTTTAATCCAATTTTTTGAGTTTGTACTGTGTCAAATTGTATTGTATAATGCTTTTGTTGTATATATTATATATTGGGTGTTAACATAAGTTGTGTCCGTTTTTTTTCAATTAAAAAATGAG
Source organism: Odontocerum albicorne (assembly GCA_949825065.1). Taxonomy (NCBI): domain Eukaryota; kingdom Metazoa; phylum Arthropoda; class Insecta; order Trichoptera; family Odontoceridae; genus Odontocerum; species Odontocerum albicorne. Next base: position 26,720,949 of record OX463840.1, read on the forward strand.
CACCAAAAGTAAAACAAAATGGTAAATGTTATACGTCATACGAAAGAAAATTTTCTGTTCTACAAGATATTGTGTTTGCTTTTACGTTACATATATTATTTTATTTGATTACAAGCCTCCAAAATGGAATGTCAAGTAGACGAAAGTGAGCATTTTCGACACCTCCAGTGGACTTCGATGAGGACCGCTTAAACCATATTATTCATGAAGATCCCCTTCAAACCACCGTAGAATTGTCTGAGCAGATGAATTGTAGCCACATGACTATATACCGCTATCTTAAATCAATGGTAAAAGTCCAGAAGTTCGGCGCTTGGGTTCCACATGTCTTGAGTGAAAACAACAAAAATCAACGTTCGACAATTTCTGCTGGTTTGCTCGCGCGTCATCGAGCTACGGATGGCCACAAGGAAAGGTTCCTTTACCGCATCATTACTGGTGATGAAAAATGGTTTGAAAATGGTGTCGAAAAATGTTTGAAAGGGATCTTCATGAATAATATGGTTTAAGTGGTCTTCATCGACGTCCACTGGTCATTCGGAACGCTCCATGTCTTTCAGGTCTAAATAACCGTCTTTGAAACGCAAAAACCATCGACGAGCTGTCCTTTCATTCATAGTATCTTCACCGTACACTTCGCAAATATCGCGAGCAGCTTTGTCAGCTTTATTCCCTCGATTGAATGCGAACAGAAGGAGGTGTCGAAAATGCTCACTTTCGTCTACTTGCCATGCCATTTTGAAGGCTTGTAATCAAATAAAATAATATATATATAACTTAAAAGCAAATAGAATATCTTGTACAGCAGAAAATATTCTTTCGAATGACGTATAACATTTATCGTTTTGTTTTCCTTTTGGTGCTCATTTTTAAACTGAAAAAAAAAACGGACACAACTTATGTTAACACTTAATATAACAGCCTGGCCAGTTTATCATAACGTGGTAATCTTTTTCCACCAACCCAAAATATTTAAAAGATATATTATGTTAAGTAAAACCAGGCCGGAACTTTTTTAAAAAAATATTATGAATTGAAACCGTAACCCTTTGGGATGGATTACGGCATCTTACAAACTCAGAAGTAAGTTGAATAAGTAAGAAAACTATTCTAATAAAACTGTCTTTTATAATTTGAACATATTGACAAACGATTATGTAAATTATTAAGTGAAATAACACCAGTAATTTTATCTAATTCGAATTTGAGAAAATTAATATAAAAATAGAATAGTTTTTTGCCATTAAAAATAATTAACGAATTGCAGAAGAATAATATGCAGGATTTATCTTTAGCGATAAACTTAAATTTCATAATTTTTATCGTTTATGTGAAATAAAATACATAAAACGCTATTGAAGACCTCCGTGGTCTAGTTGGTAAGACGTTCCTATTCGAATTTTGGGTTTGATTCCAGTAAAAACTCATTTTATTTTAAAAGACTTCCAGCCTGGTTTTTATTTAAGACGTCTTAAGTATCTCTCTGGTTAGTTGAAAGAGGTTGCTTTATGACAATTAACAGATTAGGCTGTATCAATATTCATAAAACGGAAGTATCACGCAGTAAAATTTCAAGAACTCTCTTTTTCCATAATTTTTAAATACTTATTGCATTTGTGATTTATTACAAAACTGTTTTTGCCGTTTTAAGTTCACTTTTAATTTACATTTTTTGAAAATTTTCCTCACCAAACCGAAGTTCAAATAACTTATGTGAGCTAAATGAATATAGTCAAAACATTGAGAGATCCCTCTGATTTTTTTATGAAGTAACAGCAGCAAGCTGGAGCGGAGCGACTTTCCGCTTTTTCTGTACTTAAACTTTATCTAGAGTGACCATTAGACGCACATGCGGTGCGGTGCGGTGCGGTGCCTAAACTTGTTGGTTATTACTCCGGAGAGCCATTTGGTCTCACATATCCTTACGGGCATTACAACTTTATTGATACTTACGTAACGGCATGGTTACTCACCTTTATCAAATAATTTCATCTCCTCCATAGCGATCATGAGGCCGAGATGGTCGTAATGGTTGCCGAGCACGACATAAACTGAAATAATCAAGTTATATTGTGTTAGTTTTTAAACTCACTCGGATTTCGTAAGTATTGGGAGAAATATATTTTGTCAAGTACCTCGTTAGCAAATATATTCTAGTTCTCCAGTAAACGAGGAAAAAGTAAAGGCAAATCGCACATGGAAAAAAAGTAAATGTCTGTGATTAACATAAAGTGATTGTTAAATGATCAATTTAAAAAATCAAATGTTACGAAAATATCTCTTACTTTACTTTATGGTCCATACACATATGTTTGTTTAATTTTCATAATTTCATGTAATATGTGAAAACAATTCATTAATGTCGTATTGTATTGTGTAACCGTTTCGTTATACGAGTATATATTACAACCTGGCTGGTTTATTGTCATGTGTAAATCTCTTCTAATCAATAAGAAAGGTGTTTAAATAAGTCTTAAGTTAACACTAAACTGAAACTCTTTTTGAAATATTTAGGTATCAACGGGAATGGAACCTACAACCTACGTGTTTGAAGACTACCGTCTTACCACTTAGGCCATGAAGGTTGTCTTTTTTTAATGTTTGTTTATTTAGAAATATCAAAATTTCAAATATTATTTTTGTTATACTCGTATTTATTTATGGCCGAGTAACACTCTTAATGGGTGAACCGCAAAAAAACAACAAATGAAGAAAGTCGACTGTTGCAACATTGTCATTTTAATTTGGTATAAGATGTTCTGAACTTGCTTTTATAATGTGATAAATAACTTAAAGATATCCGTGACATAGTTGGTAAGACATATGTCTTCCATCCCGACGTAGGGGGTGTGATATCCGTTGATACCCAGATTTTTTTAACAAATATTTTAGTTTGATTTTCAACTTCGAGTTGCTTTGAGTACATAAGAGTATGTTGCTTGAAGAATATGACTGTTGCAAATTTGGATGCAATGTTGCATGGGTTGTACTTTTGGAAAAAAGAGATCACAAATTCGGAGCAAATGTGGATTTTAGAGGGAAAAATCTATGGATGTTCGGACTGCGTTCGTTCATAATTATAGCATCCCTAGCCATTCCTTTAAAAAAGTTCGAAAGATTCGGTGATGTCCACTGAGTGAACATTAAAAATTAATGTATTAAAACAAAATGAATGTTAAATTTCCTGCGTTTTTTCTCAAATTTATCATGACAATCATTTTATTGTAGATTAAACATCAAATTGTAGTAAAATAATTGCTTAAAATTAGAAAAACGTTTAAACAAACACCAGAAACGTGAGACGACACATATATGTATACAGTGTACATGCACAAGTATATCACCATATATCTCTCAGTTCGTACTTGTCCATCACTCGCTTCATACATGGTCTTCTCTTATTCTCACTTTATGCATGTGTTTTTCTTACATTACATCGAGAAATTTCTTAAGATGAAATTTTTTAAGATATGTAATATGTTAACGAAAGTTTTACCAGACTTTTGTCACTAAATCGTGATAGAGGAATAAAACAATGTTTGAATACATTAGTTCATCCATAAACTGATTAAATAAAACGTTCGTTAAATTTAAAACAGGAGAGGATTGTATCTTCAAGTGAGCATAAAGTTTCTAACAGTGTGACGCAACAACATGTGGCTGCGATTGGAAATTGTCGTCGGAAAATTGCGTCAAGCTGTAGTAACTGAGTGTGCGATGTTTTATCACGTAGAGACGTTAATAAATAGATATTCACTTTGTTCAGTTGCGAAATGTTAAAAGGGGCAAACTGTGATTAATAACGTTGACAAAACAAAGTTTAAGAACAGTTATTCATATTTGTGAAATCATGTACTTCAAGTTTTTCGATAATTTAATAATTGAAACAACTAAATTATGAAATAATGTACTATATTAAATATATATAGGAGTAAAAGATTTTTTTTTCATAACCAAAACACCAGAAGAGAAGTCAAATATTATAAACAAAGATGACCTCCGTTGCTTAATTGTTAAGACGTCTGTTTTACAGCCCAAGGGTCGTGTGTTGTATTTCCATAGGTATTCAGTTTTTTCAGAAAAGGCTTGTAAAGTTTTCACTTTTGACTTTTTGAACACCGTTATGGTTGTTTAAAAAATATTATTACTAAATTAATAAGGTTGTACTTTATGAAAGTAAAATGTAATACAAGTCAATTACCTAGTAGTTGTTCTAAATAAAAGTAACGTATTGTCTGAAAAAAATCAACAAAATAAATATAAGACTTAAAATGATAAAATTGTGTCTTTTAAAAATGACTCATTTGATAAAATGTTGATTATTGTTCTTATTTTTGTCATAAATTAATCAATGTAAAGCTATTGGCTAATAAGTTTTAGCCAAAAGCGTTTTTTTATAATATACTCATCAAACGAGCTGTATTGCTTAAATTTTAATGTGCTTTATATGTTTATGATCAAGAGAGAATATCTTGCTATAAACGAGACAGCAAAACATCGTGAGAATATATAAAATCAGGAGTGTGCGATTCAAATGTAAATAATTCCTTTTCACATCCGAATGAAATTGAAAAAAGCACCGAGCAATTATAAAAAAATCACAAGAAATTAGGTAGTATGCGTAGTCTGTTAATTAGTAATGCAATCAGATTTATAGACAGCATTCTATAAGAGGCTGTTTGTTACACGATGGGACAAAATGGTGCTCTTTGATTTAAAATGGAGAAGTTTTTTTAATTAAAAAAAAATAGGTATTTTTAATGGATGTAGGTTCATCAACTATAGTAGGATAATTTGTAACATTGGTGTTAAATTAAAAAATGTTATTATAAGAGAGCCAATGTAATCAATTAAATTTATAGGAATTTTTAGATTTACATCTTAAACTGATAAGAAATTAAATATTTGAAAAACAATATACCTACGTATCACAGTTTCATGGTGATCAATGTTTACATAGATTTATTTGTGAAGTAAGTAGAGAGGCCAATGGTATCCAAATGACGTTCGTGTATGGTGTATGTGTGCGGATTGCTGTTAGCTATGACATGGTAGAGTTAGTGGAGATTGTGGACGAATTAGAGTCGAACAAGTAAATTGCGCGAGATATGAAAAGAGAAAGACTTGACAATGAATGTTGCGCAATTCAATGTCATGGTGATAGAAAAGTGTGAAAAGAAAAACAAATGCGATATATGAGATTAGAGCAATTTGAAGACAACTACTATTTAAGTAGTATTTTCTAAAATGATGAAAGAGTTACGAGGGATATTGAACGGCGGGCAGCCATAGGAAATAAAGTCAATGGGGCACTAAAACATATATACTCGAATCAGATAATATCACAATCTGCTAGATGATATAGTCCACAATAGTATTTTTGTACCATTTTTAATATAAGTAAGTAATAGGCGAACGTGTAAAAAAAAAATTTATTCTGAAATGTGTGCACTTATAAAAATACATGGGGTAACATGTATGACAGAATATGAAATGAAGAGACTGGAAATTAATATAAACTTAAAGCTGATGTGTTGAGTACGAGGAAGAACAATTTGAGGTGGTTTGAGCACGTAGAACGAACGAATGAAGAAATACTGAGGAAACAAACAAATATTGCAAATGTGTGGTAAATGAAGAACAAGGAAAGTATGGGTGGGTCATGTGCATGATATTTAGAAAGAAGGGGAAGTAAGAATTTAGGGAAACCATAGGAGCTGTATGAGGAGTATGAATGTGGAAGGGGCGAAATACGTGTCTTGAGATAGGAGAGTCCGGTGCTTTGTCTTCTCTGTCTACCACAACAAAGAAACGGGCAGATGGTATGTATGAAAAATATGTTTATAAGTGGAAAAGTTCCTCGCAGAAAGTAGAAACACCACAATTATTGGAGGTGGCCAATATATGGCATTTTATAAACTTACTTAGTCACGTAAATTATGACTGAAAAACACATGATTTTAATTAGTTTTTACAACGCGACATTGTATATTTTCGAAAACGTGACAAGGCCACAACCAAGTTATATAACAAATTTGATATTAAAATCGTTACTTTCAGTTCTACCTGTAGTATGTTTAGCAGGAAATCTTTTTGTTACATTATTTGCTTAAACTAGTATGTGATACAGAAAAGGCAACCAGCCAAAACGCATGTCTGCAAATACTGGACCGTTATAAAACAACAACAAAAGGTACACATCGCATTAACAAAGCCATTTAGATGGGGAAAAATAAGAGCAAGCTTCAGGGTTGCCACTATTATAGTATATACCCCCTAGGAGAAGACTTGGAAGGCGCCGTCTAACATTGATGTTTCTTTACGACCCTTAAATGTTACTTACTGACTTGGCTGTCCATAATGGGTTTTACTGTTGACCAAGAACAGGAAGAGCCGACCCCAAACAATAAAAAGAAAAAGATAGGAAGATGATGAAGGTAAAAGAAGATATACATGTATCAGTACTGGTTCAGTTTTGATTTAATTTTAATATGTTAATGTAACACATCGATCAATAATTCCCCAGACTTACTACTAAAACAACACTTGTTTGCCAAAATTCTTCTTTATTCATCAACATAGTCTCCTTCAAGAGCAATACATTCATTCTAACGCTTTCCTAACTTTTCTATGGCAGCCGTGTAGAACGATTTATCTTTGGTTACAAAATAGGCGTTAGTTTCGGCAATCACTTCTTCATTGGAACCCAATCTCTTTCCCTGGAGCATCTTTTTGAGGTCTGCGAGCAGCCAATAGTCTCTGGGGGCCAAATCTGGAGAATACGGTGGGTGCGGAAACAATTCGAAGTTCAACTCATGCAATTTGACCATCGTTACCATCGACTTGTGACACGGTGCATTGTCCTGATGAAAGAGAACTTCAAACGCTCCAATAACGCTATGCAATATTTGCTATTAATGGTTTTTCCCTTTTCAAAGTGATCGATGAATATTATACCATACGCATCCCAAAATACGGATGCCATAACCTTCCCGGCCGACTTTTGAGTTTTTTGTCGCTTCGGACGACTTTCACCGGCTGCTCTCCACTCAGCTGACTGCCAATTTGATTTCAGAGTATAGTGGTGGATCCAAGTTTCATCCATTGTCACATACCGATGCAAAAATTCCTGTTTATTTTGCGTCAACAGTGCCAAACAGCGCTCTGAATCATCGATCCGTTTTTGTTTCTGTTCCATTGTGAGCAAACGCGGCACCCATTTTGAAAAAAGCTTTTTCATGACCAAATGTTCATGCAAAATAGCGTAACACTACCAAATGATATCTTCAGGATGTCAGCTATCTCATGCAATTTTACTTGCGATTTTCCATCACGATTTTGAGTTTTTTTTATGTTTTCTTGTATAACAACCTCATTTGGACGACCAGAGTGTTCAGCATCATTTGTGTCTGTACGACCGCGTTTGAAATCAGCATGCCACCGACAAATGGTTGTTTTCGACGTAGCAGATCCCGGATAACACATTTCAAGCCATCGCTGAGTTTGAACGGTATTTTTTCCCATTAAAAAGCAATGTTTTATCAACACACGAAATTCGGCTTTTTCAATTGTTTTGAAAGTAGCGTCACTAAAACCACTGTAACTCAATGACACAAGGTCGGAATGTCATTAAAGGTTTACAGGTACCTTCCAAAGGTTGTCAGTAACTAAAAATGGTATAGATTTGTTATTAGAGGCGCCATCTGTTGGTAAGTCTCGGAAATTGTTGATAGCGTTATTGGAGCGTTTGAAGGCAGATTTTTACAAAAAAACGGCCCCATATGAAGAAGAAAAAAGTTCTCTCTCATCAGGACAATGCACAGTATCACAAGTCGATGGTAACGATGGCCAAATTGCATGAGTTGAACTTCGAATTGTTTTCACACCCACCGTATTCTCCAGATCCCCAGCGACTCTAGGCTATTCGCAGAGCTTAAAAAGATGCTCCAGGGAAAGAGATTTGACTCCAATGATGAAGTGATTGCCGAAACTAACGCCTATTTTGAAACCAAAGATAAATCGTTCTACACGGCTGGCATAGAAAAGTTAGGAAAGCGTTGGAATGAATGTATCGCTCTTGAAGGAGACTATGTTGATGAATAAAGAAGAATTTTGGCAAACAAATGTTGTTTTAGTAGTTAGTCTAGGGAATTATTGATCGATGTGTTAAGTATCTTACGAGTAGTATACTAACTCTTCACATTTCTTTGAGTTCCGGGCATATTGTGGTAATAAAATAAAAAAAATGAATTTATAAGATTTTGTACATTTTTCTTAGAATGATATACGATGATAATTCGTCTAAAATCATGATATGGTGATGAAATACATTTTTTGTCGGATTCACTTCCAGTTGAAAAATATTTTATTGGTATCAAACATCTGTTAATTGGTATAATAATTGAATTTGTTTAAAAATATTCTAAATGAATCAAAAACGGTTTGAGTTTTATGAGTCAACAGTGTTTAATATAACAGTTTTGACTTGATTACTTCAAAATTTTATAATTGATTCGGGAAGAATTTTTATTGTTATATAAAAAGTTTTTCTCGCATACTTTCGAGTGTAATGATGATACGAATAAGTATAAACAATTTCAATAAAAATATGGTATAAAAGCTTTTACCCAAGTTTTTATACTTCAAAATAATATTGTAAGATAATCAAAGGGATTTATTTGAAACCAATATTTAAGTTAAAGCTGCTGTATTAAATGAAAAATATAAATATAAAATGAATTTCAAAACAGTGTTACAACGGTGTATTGAATTCTCAGTGTATTGAAGTTATGATTGGTATATTATATTTATTCGTTTACAGATGTGAAAAAACTGGTGAAATGTATTAAAGTGAACAACATGACTGGGGTGAAAGTGTAGGATTAACAGCGGGGGAAGTGGAAAAGTTGTGTTCCTCCTGGAAATCAGGACACTATTACGATGGGAGTGATTGACTTTCTGATGTGATTTTCATGTATCATAGCAGGGAACCGTCATTTTATAAAAACCAATCATTTTCTTTACTCGACCAAAAATTGTTTTTCAAAAGAAGCACTCAAAGGATTATGTTGAAAATATGAAAAGATTTACGATGCACTACGTTATATATATTTTGGATAAAGAAAAAGTTGTCAAATGTGGGCCACACAAGTAAAAACTTGAAGTTAGATAAATAAAAAAATCTCTTTCAAAATATTTGAAAAATGTATTATATGTTAATTTGACAAAAATATGAGTTATACTCGTATCGTATCTTATGTTTTATTATCATACGATTAAAATATGAGTTATACTCGTATCTTATGTTTTATTATCATACCATTAAAACTATATAAAAATCGATAAAATAAATTGTATTTATAAATCAAAAAAGATATTTTGTGGCTGGCCCAAAGGCTAAAAGTATTATATCGTTTTATTATATCAACATATCGTTTTCAAATAAAATTGTTCATCTTTTCAATTTATGACAAAATTAAAACAAATTTTTATATGATAAATGAGTGAAGTGGTTTTTTTCATATCTAAAGAAGTAAATGTAGATATGTTTACTCTGTCTACTTCGATCGGGATATGGCGTGGTTATTATACATACTCGTACTAGAATACATAACAAAATAAATAAAATAATGTAGATTATTTTCAGTTTGCATTTAGTCGTATTTTTAAGAAGAAGTTTAGCAAAAGAAACAATTATCTAAGTTTTCAGTTTTGCACAAAAAATGTAGGGAGCGTGAAATATTGATTACATTATTGTAGGTTATTCAGTTTAATATTTGTCGAGCTCTTCACGCAATGTAATACCAAATGCTACATTGTGATAAGTAGATACGCTAGGGAGATCAAACGAATAATTATCACTGTAAGAATAAACCTCTGAATAACTTTATTTCAAGATTATTAGTTGTTTCTTGTGTTCTCTGTTTTTGGACACGGTCCAGTCACCACGACCTCGGTCATACCACAATCCTACTGTCATCTATGTACGAGTACTTCTGCGTAAAGAGTACGCTTTGGTATATCATACTCTTCATAAAGATCACTCGTACAATCCGCTTCAATTTGGATAGTTTATACTGTCTTTTATAATAGATTTTATAGATAGATTTGTATACTTTTAACGAACTTATAAACGCAAAAGAAGAATTTGAAACAAAGTAATAGTATCAGCAGCCGTGATCTGACATTTAGCATTTACTTAAGGAATAGTTTTACTCTTGGACCGTTTAACATTTGAATTTGTATTAATCTGTAGTTTATATGTTGGTCACCATATACTTTATAGCGTTACTAAGCAACGCAAAAATAGCGCTACATAAAACTGTCGAACGAGAGACTGCTGGAGAATGAAGCTGCCAATTGTCTCGGAACTTAAATATTCTTGTCATCGGATCTTTTGGTTTTATTTATCAAGATTGTGAGCTTGCTGAAGTGCCACAGCTTTCACACAATACACCAATGCACGCACGGGCGTCTTCTCTCCGTAGGATGGGTGACAGCCATACTCGATTTTGAGGAATAACCTATCATACCTATCAGAAATTTTGGAATAACCTATCGTTGTGGTTAATAATATTGATAACCTCTGCTATAAAAAATGTTTAGTTACACATATTATATTACTGCGTTGAGAATTTCGAGAATATTTAACATGTATGTTTTCAACTTAATATTTGTTAGAAAATTAAATATATCTCACGTTCTTAAAAAAGTACCCTTTATTAATTGTCGCGATGTTTTTTTAGATTTAAAATATTTACCTATTTATAATTCTGGAAAAGTAAACACACTTTTTCGTTAAATCTCAAGGGACCGTTGACGTGCGAAAGCTTTTAGTTTAATTGTTCAAATTTGCTTTCACAATTTAGACTTAAAATGCTCCCTACATTTATTTAATTCTATTGAATTAAAAAAACTGTAAATAAAGTGTACGTATTGCAAAGTTTTGATTTACTTTGAAAGAAAAAATCTCGGTGGTAAAGTAATGAGTTTTTGTGTACGTGAACACTCTTGCACGATCTCTGAGGACCGACTGACGTAGTCTTTCGACCCGGGGGTTGTGGGTCCGATTCCTGTTTTTTTTTTATTATTTTTTCAAATAAGGTTCCAATTTGGTTTTCATTGAATATCTATTTATTATCTTTCTGGTAAATTAAAATAATTGCTACATTACAATTGACTCATCAGGTAGCTCTGTATACGACGAAAGCGTACATATGTATTACAATTCTAGTGAGCTATATTCGATTCCTGGCTGGCTTGGAAAAAAATTATAATGTCTGAGGTTGGATGATTGATTATATCAATTCTTCGATCTCTCAAGAATTATTAAATGTATAAAAAATGCTCCCTTAATATTTATAATATGCATTATGTAGTTGAATGAAACATAGCGTTGTCGAGAATGGCTAAACACGAAGATTTGGAGTATGCATTGCTTGTTTGATTCAAACAAGGTAGGTCCTAGAATGCTCCAATATCAGGACCTTCATTAATAAGGAAAGCAAATGTGTTTGCAATTCAAATGAGATTTAATTGAGTCCCCTTGAACAGTGAATCTAGGATAGTTAGAACGTTTCAAGAAAAGAAACAACATCGTTTTTATTTTTTTTTGCGGTAAAGTAAATCAAATTTCACCGACTATGAATCGGATTTGCTCATTGATATATTTAATGCCAATACAACGAAGTTTTTCTATCGCTGCTTATCAGATAAAACATTATAATTTAAGGGATAGCAGTGTTCAGGCGGCAAAAGTTCAAAAAGAGGATAATGGTAATGAAAGCTTGCAATTCGGATTGATGTGAAAAGCTGCCCTTATTCATAATTGGAAAGATCATGAAACCGCGCTGTTTTAAAAATGGAAAAAATACTGGTTGAGTATTCGGCAAACAAGAAAGCGTGGATGGTTGCGACTACATTTACTGATAAGCTTTTAAATTTAGATGAGCGCTTTTTTCGCGAAAAATTGCCACGATTGTTGATAATTGTCCAGTTCACTCTGAAAAGAGATTAAAAGCTATAGAGCTTTTATTTTTGCCTCCAAATACTACTAGCATTTTACAGCCTTGTGATCTTGTTGTAGTACAAATATTTTTTTAACCGAAAACAATTGCTTAGAAAACATTTTATCACAATTGAAGCAAAGAAAGATTTTTCCTCAACCTATTTGATGCATTGCATATGTTGCGCACTGCTTGGAATTTCATAACACCAAAGACTATCGAAAAAAGTTTTCGACATGCCGTATTTTCCAAAACGACAGATTTAAAATCAACTCTGTAGACAACTATTTAGCTGAACTGGCATTGATTGAAATGTTTGGGTTTGTTTCATCTCTTTTAGAAACTCCGGTATCATTGGTTGAATTTGTTGCAGTTGATGATAATGTATAATACACAGCGCCGATTTTAACATTTAGTGATATTTTGGACGTTCAGCCTACGGAAGTGGATCCCACGGGTGAAGATAGTGATGATAATGCCTTCGATTAGCTAGTTCCTGTTCCCATTACATAAGAAATTCGAAAATTAATAAAAAAGTATGCGCAGTTATTTAGATGTACAAATTGATGGACTATATTGAATAATTTGTAGATAATAAGATGATAATAAACAAAATTGCTGTCAAATTGGGAAGCAATAAGAATAAATTGGCCAATCAATCAATATTTTCGAGTTCGGGCGTAATATTTTAATACAAAATTACATTGTGCTAAAATCTTCTACAAATTAGAAAATCGTTATTTTTATAGCCTATTTCGACAAAATACACAAATTTCGATATTTTTAACGAAAATATTACGTGGAAATTGTCGATGGAATCCTGTTATGATCATATATCAAAATTGGAAAGCGAACATCGAATTGTCAAATTGTTAGTCGTGATGTACACTGGACTACCATATATGAAAACTTTATATTTTGGAAATGTCCAAACTTCAATATCCGTAAGCAGTCGGACCTGAATAAACGCCTGCAAGGGTCAATCTGAAAAATGGAACATTTTGTTTATTTGACTTATGGGAAGGGTTTGATCTTAAAATTTAGTATCACATAAAAATCTCCAGAGTAAATAAATGATGTTTAATGTTTTCTTGGAATCGATCCTTTTTTATATTACTTTTATAACTATACAAAGGTCTATGCCTAGTTTGTTGACAAATGAAACTCTCCTAAAAGGCGTTTTATAACATGGACATCAAATAATCATAATTTTAACGAGAATCTAAAAAGTTTAAAGTAAAAAAAAATATCATTTCCAATAAAAAATTAACGAAATCGTGAATGGTACGAGTTAATAAGAAAAAAGTTCAAAACATTTGTAGTACGTAATAATAGGAAAGTTGGAAATATCACCACACGTGCGCAGACAATAATACCACTCGCTTAAGTCAAACGCGTGTATTGTTATCAGAAAAAAATATTTTAACAGATTGATACCCTTTTTTAATAATTATTTTTAGTATCATCAGGAATCGAATCCAAAAATCTCGGATGGAAAGCCAGCACATTTTAAAATAGGCCACGGATGTTGTCAAATGAAGTCTCTTATTTGTGATAGTAAGAAATTGGTTTTTTGGTATGATGTTATCTATATGCATAGGTGTTGTGTTGTTGTGTTCATTCTTTTGGATAAAACTTTCTAAAAAACTAATAACGAAATGGTTATTCATACTGCATATGCTTGTTCACGTAATAATTGGGGAAAGACCTTTATGCCAAATCATTTCAAGTTGCAGAAATGTTCAAACCATAATACCCCCCAGCCTTAATGAACCGATAGCCAGAAATCAATTCATGAAATTATTTCAGAAGTGAAATCTATAAAACGAATGTTGAAACAGTAGAGAACTTAAGGTAAGTTATCGGACAGAAAGTACAGTAGAGAATTTTGTAAATTATCGGACTATAGTAAAGAAAGAAAAAAAATATTGAACATTTATTTTGTCAACAGTTCCAGTAAAACCATGATTATTTATCGCGCGAGTGTATAGTAATGTGTGCCGCCATATACTCGTGTGTAGCTCCATATATAATATTAGGATAAATGAGAATGTTCTTTTTGTCGCGATACATTTACCCTGTAAATTACGCCAGAGTGACTTCATGTTCCTTGCTTTATGGCAGAGACCTGATAACTAATCTCACATTTACTACCTGTATTTTAGAAATATATAACCTTTTGAAATTAACTGTTGAAGATTTAAATGAGATTTTTTATGTTATTACATGCCTATAAAGAGTATATCTGGCGGATTTATTGCTATACAGTAATTTCTTCTAACCAACCAGCTTATTATATACATTAATTTGTTTAAATCCATGATAAATTTAAAACAAATATTCATTTAAATTCAGAAGTACAAGAAACAAATTTGTTTACGGATAAGGAATGTAAATTAGGATAAAAGGATATTCTGAGTGGTGTAATATTATTCCAATTATCTTTTTTAAATATAAATAAGGATTGTGTTCCTCTGACAGCTCTTGGAAGTCTGTTCCACAGGTGCGCCGAGTGAATCACAAGTGCAGACATATAAAATGAGGTCTGGTATGATGGTATCCAAAGGAATCTCTCATCACGTGATCGAAGAGAATGTTCGTGTTCTCAAAGACAAACCTATCGTTACAAGGATAAAGATGTCTACGTTTGTTAAGTAATATTAAGAAACTTAAAATATGTCCTGTTATTCTTATTAATACAAATGAAATCGACGGTAGAACGTTTGTCTATTTTTTTCTCACCATTTCCAATGGTGAGAAAAAAATAAAAAGACTTTCTTATCAGAGTTTTTCTAATATATATGTATTTAACCTCCTTCCCATATTATGCTGTATCCAAAAAAGTGTGATATTACAAAATAAATTTCATCGTACGATGTTAGCATCTTAAAGACGCTTTAAATTAATTCGGCTCTTATATATTATAGTAATAATACTTGTGTCTGATAAGACTTGCTCAATTTCATCAACTTCATTATTATATAATTGTTTTGCTCAAATATTGACTAGTCGAGTTTGACTCTATTTAATTTTGCGCATTGAATTTTCAATGATATAGTTTGGGATTTTGTAGATTTAAATGGATTTTTTTCACACTCACCATCTGCCATATATTATGAAGTAACAACAAACGAAATACTTGTATTATTCTCCACTTATCAATATATATTAAGATCTAGGGAAATAAGTTAAATTTTTCCCGAGGCTAACGATAAAGACTTAAAGATTTACCGCAAGGCTTAGATTTTGCTAGTGAGAGTAAATATAATCACGTCGGTCGTCCCTTACGGCGCAGGAAGACATACAATATTTAAAAACTTTTCAATCCAAGAACACTATAATATAATTTTCAGCTCCACCACATTCACAACTCTCGTTGTGCATGCTGAGATTTATGGATAGGGAAGAGGCGTAAGATGTGTGCTTGGATAAACACGTTTGAATATATGTTATCTCTGCCTAACCCGCAAGCACTGTATAATTGTTTGGTAATCTTTTTTTAATTATTCACTTTCATTTAAAAAGAATAATAAAGAGTATGATCTTCATCTTTATCAGTTTAAAAAATAATTAAAAAGCGTTTTGCTGGTAAATCTCAAAATGTCCTTCGTACCGAAAATTATTTTGAAACAGAATCTAGTTGGTTAGATAAAATTACTTTTAAACAATAAACAATTAATGTGTTAAAATAAATAAATATACAAATAAATACCGAGATAAAATATATATGAACGAAAAAACACATTTCCTTTATTCAATCATGTGTTATTCACCTTTGAGAATAATTTTGTCGTATAAAATGTCTGAAACTAATTTCAATTTAAAAATTCTGTAATGAAGACGGAATCAAGTAATGTAAAAAAGAAATATAAGGGACCGGAAAGCTACGTCAATTTTTCATAAAAAGTTTAAAAAAACACCTAAAAGTATTTAATTTTGAATCCATTATTTAATCACCATTGTTTAATCCATTATTTAATCACGGTTACCCATCTTCAAATAAAATTGTTCATTCCCTATTTATAAAAAGAAGTTGGCTTTAATGTGAAAAATTTCGAGAACCCAGTTTTGGCGTCATCAATATTTCAGAAAGTTTTTCCGCTGAGAAAGTGCTGCGGAGATCTGAACAAATCGTAATCAGATGGCGCAATGTAGGTGAATAAGGTGGATGTGGCAAAACTTCCCAGTCTTAATCTCTGATCTTGGTCAGTCTCGCCGAATGTAGTCTCGCATTGCCATGCCACTTTTTCTGTTGGCCAGCGCTGGGTGTTTAATGGTAAGAGCTTGGTTCAGGCTTTCTAATTGTTGCCAATAGAGGTCTGCTGTTTCGGTCAAATATGAGAAGCTATTTATTTTGATCAAATATGAGAAGCCATTTATTTTTATCAAATATGAGAAGCCATTTATTTTTCGCTTGATTTTGACGAAAATAACACATTTCTCATCTCCAGTGACAATTCAATAGTAAAATTGTTCCTTTTTCTATCTGCTAAGCAAAAAGTTGCAGATTGTGGAACGCTGGGTTTTGTTTTCAGCTGAAAGTTGGTGTGGGACCCAAACTCCTTGTCTATTGACCTTCCCTATCTGTTGAATGTATTGTTGAACAATATACCATGATGAATTAAGTGGTTGATATTATTCGTCGATGGTCTGACAATGGTCTGCCTCGACAGCTAAGCGCAAAAGGTCGTTGTTCAGCTCTACTAGCCTTCCCAAACAATGTGCATAGGAGAAATCGAAATCGCGCAATCAGAATTTGGCGAACCAATTGTGGCATTCGAGGACATCTAGAGTATTAAAATGAACACTTCAAATGTTTTTGGCCGCCGTTGTTGCATTGTTACCCTCGGTAAATCCACGTGACTCATTTTAGTAACATTTAAAGTACAATAGCTCATTGATTGCCAAAACACTTAGTTCACTTTGAATGAGCATTAAAAATAAATAACTCAAAATAATATCACATAAAAACGACATTACTTTACAAGTACCTTTATACAAATGTAGTATCTTTTAAAATATCCTTCAATGTAATGATATTTAAAAAAATATAATGTAAATATGTCAACATTTGAACAAGCTTGAGCGACTCGTCTATTAAAATTAATCAAGTTACTTCAATATAAGTTTTTTACGTGTATGTCCTGAATTTTTATTCTTAGAGATATAACGCGATATTTTAAATAAAAAAGATTAAAAAATGTTTTTACTTTCTATATTAAAAATCTAGTGCAATTATTTTGTGTTTTATAGAAAAAATTGTAATGAATTTTTTTTAATATATGTGTAGTTTTTTCCTTATTATGCTAACATCTTATTTTATATATTACAGAAAAATGTTCGACATCAAAAAAACATTTGAAAAGAAGCGTTTTTTTTACTTTGAACTATGATTTCTCCTTGAAGTATTTGATATCACAATTAAGTTGAATATTTAAGGCTAGAGTTTTAAAAGAGAAGAGTGAAAATGATTTATATTAGGAGAGTATACATGACAAAATGTATAGAAGTGACTGAAGTGAAGTATGTGTGCCAGGATATAATGAAGTAGATGTCTATTTGTTCTGCCTACTCCAATAGGGACATGGCGTTATAGTGATTATGATGTGTTTTAATTAAGTGTGTTAAGTCATTATAATTCTTTTCACTTTAAAATAAAAGTGCTCTATACATATGTATGTTGACCCGTACTTAATATAAAATATTGAAGAAGAAAATAAAGGAATCTAATAAAAATAATACGACAATATGAACTAAATTTCAATTCCTGTTCAATACTAAGCAAAGAAACGAAAATTGTCTGAACTGAACTTCATATTTCTATTTAAACCGCATACTAATGGCTCTTTCCCTACCTACTGCTTTCTACAACAAATTGTACGTAATATAAACAAATTCGATTGCAACGTTGTTTTGGCGTATGTGCATGCCCTTACCTTATGTACCTTCTCCCGTTCCAGTATTAAATATAAGTTGACCTATTAGTTATAAGAGAGTATGTCACAGTTCCATGAAAAAAGTTTGTTAAACATGACTTTATTTTTTTAATTACATCCAATCTTTGTAAGAGTTCAGAATTGATATCATATTAATGTTTCCAATTTCTTTGTCCAGATTGTGCTCCTTTATTACCGGTTTATTTGTTTTGGGAAATCATGACGGACGTAGTTTTTCCAGTATTAAACTTATACAGATCTGTTTGAAAAAAGTAATGTTTATAATTGATAAATCAGTACTTAAAATTAAAGAAGCTATTAGGTTGTTTACTATGTCGGTTAACTACATTTAAAAAAAAATTTTAAACGATAATTCTTAATATTTCGCCGAAAATCTTCAGCGCCTCTCCGTTCATGGACCTGCGTTACGCTTAAGCAGATACTGCCATTTTGGCATTCCCAGTTGATCTTTATTCTTCACATCGTCCTATACTGCCAATGCAGTGAGATTCTGGAACCAGCTACTGGCTGGTGTAAGACCACGCTGGTTTGGTTAAAAAATGACTGAAAACACTCTTCAATGCTTGCGCTTCTTCATAACTCACATTTTTGCCCTTTTTTTCCTTCCCCTTTTCCAATTGTTGGTGACATCTGCAAACATGTGTTTAAACTATTTTTTCCTTTGATTTTTCTATCTACATTTAAGTTTTCTTTTTGAAAATAACGTTGTAATCTTGCACTCAGCAATTGTCCCTTATGTGCGTAACTCTTGTATGGTTGTTAAGATAATATTGCTGCTTGGCAATGTATTCTACATTCACATATTTTTTTAATAGAAACAACAAAAGTTAAATTTATAAAGCGAAAATTAAGAGAGTAGAATAAAATATAACAAAAAATGGTCGAGTTTAAAGATAGAAATATGATGACTGGGGCTAAAATATTGTGTACTTACTCAGCGTGAGTTGATAAAAACGATTTGGTTTATTTTAATAATATTTTAACTGGTAGTAAAATATTGTAAACGAAAACAAGTGACGCGGAAAGACACACACAAACTGATTTATTTGATGGATAAACTATGAAAGCCATTCCGTTTCGGAATTGCAGCGCAATTCGCAGAAATACGTAACCACCATGCGCTTCGGTAATCCGAGTCGGAGCTATTGGAAATTCCAACTCGATACAACTTGAAAAACAAATCATTTTGATGGCGTTTTATAAAGTAAATGTTTTCAATTTTCATTAAAGACATATGTTGTTAAAAAATATGACATAAAAAAAAGAATCGTTTCTGTTTCTAGGAAATATATGATATTATTTTCAAATACACTCATTATAAATATTAAAAAGGCATTTTTAAAGAGGTTACTAATTTTCATTTTCTTTTCCAGTAAATAACAACTTGAATTTCAAAATAGTTCTAAAAAAATATATGTGGTATATAACATATATACATATATGGTATGAAGTACTCCGTAATCTAGTTTATATTAACCACCACCTTTTTTGGTTGGACCGCAGATTATAACACCGTTTTTGGTTGGAAGGAAGATTATAACACCTCTTTTGGTTGATAGGAAGAAATTAACAAATGGCAATAAGCATGTCAACGAATATTCAAGTATTGAAAATTTTACTGTAAATAAGTTGTATACAGTATAAACTGGGGGATTTGTTATTCAAATTTTTTCCAACCAACCAGAAAAATGTTAACGAGGCCTTTAATGAAAATCAGACTCAAACTATTAAAAAAATCAGTACCAACAGGAATTGAGCTCGTAACCCCCGGGTTGGGAGTCAGACGTCTTACCAACTAGATTACGGAGGTTATCAGTATTCTCTTTTTTAATACTATCAATAAAGCGTTAATTTCAGAAATGCACCTTGTGATTGAATACCTTGTTCATCTTTCAAATAAGGTATCTGTAATTTTGCTTTGCTGAAACAAATTCATCTCGTTAGAAATTCTTTGTTGACGTATGAGATATAGCCGGAGGAGGAGAAGAGGAGGTTCCTAGAGACTTTGTTAAGTATTATGATTAAGAAAACAGATATTTAACATTTGTTTACAAGATACGTTTTATTTTCTGGTGCAATATTTGAAGGATATAAAATAAGCTTTTATATAATCATAATAAAATTTACGCTTTTGTTTCATGTCACTTTGGAAGAGAGGGTTATGGATTGAATTAGGAAGCATGCATAAAAATATTCGAACATAATAAAAAAACATAAAATATGTTATATTATTCCAAATTACATTAAATAATTATATGTAATTACATTAATTGAAATATTTAGTTTGGCGATAACTCGACCCATCTGATACACTCTTCTGTAAATTCGTGAATCCGGCATGCTCTTATACGATTGGTTGTTGAGCTTTTCTGATCAGAATACAGCTAACCAACCTTTAGAAATGATTCCACTACAAAATTAAGTGGAATGTATCACACATTTTAATGTTTTTTTAAAATTTTTTATTAAACAAAGTAAATTATTGTACAAACATTTGTCATGGCTATACCTATATACAAATTTATTACTTAACTAATCTTAATCATATGTTATAATTTATGAACTTACTTAATCTTATTTTCCTACATATCATTTTATTTTATTTATTCAATCTTAATATATGAGATCTTATAAATAATTAACACCTACATACTACTTCTAACTAGATAACAATTCTTACACTAATTATTTAGCAAAAACAAGTCCACTCGTTCAGGCTACTTGTATTCCATCACATTCACTCAGACCTTGGTCGTCCCAGCTAATACTGTAGGTGGACTAGTCAGGCAACAGATAATGCTTCGGGAGCTTGTGCTTATAACGGAAGGGTAGGTCGGATTTACTCTCGTAAGCCCTCAGGGCAGCGACTAAGGGATTGCTGTGATTTTGTTGGCTTTTATAGAACTTCACTGTCCAAGCGAGGATGTGGTGTTGTAGGGAACATTTTAATGTAATACAGTGTGAATAATTATATTTTACAATGATATCAATTAATTTTTTTTACAAATTTTCTAGGTTAATGAAGGAAAACTTCGTTGAGTTATGTGTTAATTATCTCAGTTATCTGAAGATAATAATGTGGATTTGAATGAATTTAAAAGATACAAATTATTCGTATGATGAAAAAAATATTTAAATGCCAAATAACATTTTATACGAAGGGTATTGGTACAGTGAAATCGAATACCAGTATTTTTTAGGAGAAGTGATGAAACAGGAGATTAATCCTCTACCGTTAAGATTAATCGAGAATAATTGAGTTTAATTCTAGTAAGAATTGCAAAAAAGGTCCCTGATAGGGATGAAAGATTTAAAATAGTATACTCGTATAACGACAATTTAAAAGATTCATATCAAAATAGCGCTGAATAAAAATATTATCAATAATTTATAAGAAAAAAATAAACATGGGATTTAAATGTAAAGGTGAACTTGGAGATATTAAAAAAAGGATTTTTTTGTTTGTGAATAAATATGATTTAGTTTCAGAAATAATTAACTAAGGTCTATAATTTTAAATCTGAGAACTTATGTTTGTATCTTTTCTTCATCATCATCATTATCACCACCAAGCCATGTATCTATTGAGGTAGTCATAGATAACACATTTGAATTGTATCCTGACATACATCTTCGGCTTTTACAACTCCACACGGCTGGTGATTTATACTCTCCAATTATAAAACCTTTCAACTCTTTTACTATTCATTTTTTCTACGTGGTCAAA
The DNA here is from genome assembly GCA_949825065.1 of Odontocerum albicorne. NCBI lineage: Eukaryota > Metazoa > Arthropoda > Insecta > Trichoptera > Odontoceridae > Odontocerum > Odontocerum albicorne. The sequence goes on from OX463840.1 coordinate 26,742,638, forward strand.
CCGTTTTATTTCGCATTTAAATCTATCATTAACATATATAAAACGTAATCAAAACGAACAGTTCAAAAAGTTTTATCATTGACTTTTATAAGATTATTCCACGAGTAGAGTGAGAATCGTTGAAATAATTATTATGATCTTCAAAGATAAAATCTCAGATACAATTCTAAAACGAAAATACATAAGTGCTACCGTTGTAACACCTTTTTCCCCAGGACAATTACTAAACGCTAGTAAAGCAATGAGTTCAGATGAAAATATAGTTCAGTAGTGAATTCACCGGGGCCGAGCCCGTGTGCATGCACTGCAAACATGATAATTATATTAGGTCATGTCTATTCAAAATGTAGGGAAAGTTTCATCAGAGGTACTTGTGTTGTGCCCTCAATATAAAATGGCTGGACAAGCGAACGAATCTTAGCGTTCTTGATGAGGATAAGATAACCGGCAGAGAAGCAATTACTAAACAGAAATTTCGACGAGCAGGACACATTGCCAGATTGTCGAGTTGTCAAGCGGTTACTTTTCCCATATCTTATGTTAGGTAAAAGAAGACAGAGTGGCCCAAAACGAAGTACAAGGATGACCTTGAGTACAGTCTCATGATGTGTGGTATATATACTCAGAGCTGGATTGCAGAACCACAGAAGTGCGACAAGTAGAAAGGTACTGCGGCTGAAGGGGTGACACTTTTTGAGACGGTGAGACGCAAATGTAAAAAGGAAAGAGGGCCCAGCATCGAGTCGCAAGATGGAGTGAGCGTACACTGCGAGAAGGTATGTATCCAGGATCCAACTCTTACCTTAGAATGTACAGGAAGGAGTGATTGCTTAAAAAAGTATTAAAGTAAAGGCGTATGCAATATAAAGCTGTATCCTACTTGATAACAAATATTTCACCTGTTCATTCAATATAAAAATGTTGGGAATCGGAGACGTGGAGGTGACATAAATTTATTATACAGATACCATATACTTGAATGCAGTGACTTAGGTATATTTACAATGCAGCTTTTTAAGTCTTACGAAGTTATTACGGTCAGCATAATACCTGACGCATGGAACAAGAGCGTGTCACAATACAACAGGAATATTTTCTTCAAGTATATGTGTATGTGTCGAGATGGGAAAGTCTGGTGATCTGTCCTCTCTGCCTATCCCAACAGGGGAACAGGATGATGGTATGTATCTATATGTATGTATGTATTTTCTTCAAAATATTTGACATAATTAATTGAACTCAATAGATTCCTTAAAGACCTTAACTGTATTTTTTCCGTTAGTTTAATAATGATTTATGCTTCAGCAAGATAATTTCGGTCAAATTGCAATTTTTCTTTCCCGTTTCGTGGCATTGATTAAGTTCTAACGCTTAATAAATTGCTAAGTAAATGGAGAGTCCGCCGATCTCAGCAAAAATTTTGCAGAAATTCCAGGCCATTTGTCAAGTAGTCAAAAGCATTGCCCCCTGAAATAACTTATTTTTAAAAGTACCAATTCGATTAATGAGATATTAAAAAAATATGTTTCGATAGGAAGCGTATGTCTGTTTTGAAAATAAGATAAAGGCTTCTCTTTAAAAACATTTTATATTATGTTAACGGAAACGATTATATAAATCCTAAATAAAGTTTTCAAAAAGCAGACCCAAATTGAAGCGAAACCTTGTACGATGTAATTTGATACAGCACGAAAGTAAATATTACCCATATTATGCAAGAACATTTTTCCAGTATAAACATTTTATGGTTGATATATGTTGATGCAGGATTTTTTCAGGGGTTAAAACGTACAAAATGAAAGATGGTATCTAATACAATAAAAATATGTAGAGGGATCGTAAAAGTTTAGGCACAAACTCGGTATCTTCGTAGTACATTTCCTATCCAAATGCAACGGGCTCAATATAACATAGACTGAGAAAACGCGATGATGTAAGATAATATTACGTCGCAAAATTTTTTTCCATAATGCTATAAATTGTTTTATGCGCGTTACGTCTTTAAACTGAGTTTGTCTTTGTATTGATTTGATGGCATTATTAATTTAGTTTTGCTATGTTTCAATAAATAATTTGCAATAAAGCTCTGTGTGATTTTATACATGTTTAAAAAGAAAATTTATATGCCACACAAACTGCATAAATATGCTCATAAATTTGATGGCAAAAATAAATTAAACATTTCATACATTAATATTCCTCGTTAACTGATTTTTTTATAAAAGTATATTACGTTTACTATTCTTGCGCCTTAAGAAATATATCTCTAAGAAACTCATATAGATAGAATTGGAGAACTTACCATGCCATCAGTGCAAAGCTACGTCAAGATCCAGGCCAATGTATCTAACTCATTTGATATTTACAACGGGCTGAGACAGGTAGATGTACTGGCGTGTCTCCTTTTTAACATAACAAAAGTTGTAAGAGACGCCAGACTTAGTCGTATCGTATATAACGAGTTTGTGCCACTTTTGACTTATGCTGTTGACATAAAAATCATTAAAATATCTGAGCAAGCACAGAGAGAGACATTCCCGTCATAAGAAACGACGGCAAAAATCCGATGGGGCGTAGAAAAGTGACAAAACCAAAGCCGAAATGGCTGGATGATGTGACAAATAATTGCCACACACTGAGTATAACCATTTGGAGACGAAATACTACTAAGAGAGATATGTAGCAGAAAATACAGCCAAACCCATTCTGTGTTGTAGGCTGATGATGATGACCATTTTTGTTCTACAAGCTTCTTCTGTATGGCGACCTGGTAAATGAGTGAAAAGTTAATGGAATAATATTATATTACGTAAACTTTTTAATATATTTTTGCAGTTTTTAACTTTTTATATTTTCATATCCATTAACCGTTTACTTCCACTATACAATAAATGATTCTTCTACACGACGTCATTTTTCCTTTTTTCATCTACAAACTTCTAGTTTGTTTTTGAGCGTCTGCTTGGACTAATTTTTGTCATGGGGATGCCGAATGACGTCTGTGATTTACGCGGAATGAACGCGTATCCAGAATTGAACTGTCCTTTCATAGAAGATTACACGATAAGCGCGGAGGAGGAAAACAAAACTGACATTAGAATAGCGATGGTATTCTTGACTGCGAGGTTCAGCAACGACGATGGCTGAAATATATTGAATAAAACGTATTTATTATTATCAGGATCTCTTTTTATGCAACATGATCAGTCTATTGCCATTTTATAGATTTCACTCGATCTTTCATACAAGTAATATTCAATAATTAAATTCTTCATCAGTATATGAGTAACATTTCACCAGTATATGAGTAATGCTTCACAACATATATCTGTTATTGATTTAACTGTAATTTGTGAAAAATGCGAAATTGATCAAAATGATAATAAAATTTGAGAACAGTATGTAACAGACGAATTTTCGTTTCAAATTAATCTGTGAATTTTTGCTGCGCAGTTCATTTTAAAGAGAGGTTATATAAAGTTCCAACGTAAAATTATCATTTTAAACAAAACTGATCAAAAACCTTAAATATTATAAAAATATATTGTGTTTATATAAATTTTAACGAGACTTAAATTTACTATTCATGTGGTTTTATGATGAGAAAGAATTGACATACCAATCAAAAATTACATTGCAGTGAAAAAATATCCTAAAATTTTCCCTGAAATGCAACTGAGACGTTTTCGTTTTTTTTTTCGTCTCAAAAAATGTTACATAGAAAAGGGTCCCCGCGGAAATTTTGCAATTGTTCTTTTGTGAAGCGATTCTTCTCAAAATCCGACCTCATTGAATAATTCAGAAAGAAGAAGTCTTTGCCTATAGATTTCCCTTTTGTGAGGTGGTGTTATTTTCACGCTATTCAATATTTTTTTCTAAAGTGTTAAGAAGAATAAAATCTGAATATTGGAAAGGAAGATTTTCATAAAACTCTTCGAGACCTTTGTTAATTTCACAACAATGGGTACATGCTATTTAACGAGACAGGATCATGCAATGAAAATGTTAAATCTGTAATTTGCACGCAGAGCAAACTAGTCTTCTAAATTATGACATCACAATTATGACATCACGGACTATTTTGTGTTACATTTTAATCAAATTTATGTGGAAGGTATCTTTAATATAAAGATGTAAATCATTAGTTTCCTACGGTCCTTCGGGCGAAAAATATCGGGAGCTCAGAATTATTAGCAATTCAATGGAGACAGAAGATGCAGACAAATTGCAAGTATGTTACTGTAGTTTATACTTTATATGCAACAGAGTATGCCTATCATAAATTGACTAACATAGTCATCTCCATTCTAACAATGATAAGAATCCTAATTCCCCACTTTGTACCGTGCACTATATTATACTCATCTCAGTTAGTGGTCATTCATTAATTCACTCTAATGTGAATGCTACAATTTTTCGTCATTAAATTTGTACTTTAGAATGTCATATTGTTAAGTCGATTAAACATACTTAAACGAATTTTTGAACGTACTCGTATACTCTTAAACTGCGAGCATTTTTATCCGTTATTCAAAATCATAATATTATTACATTAAGCCCTTGATGTTATGTTAAATATTATAAATAGTGTCTAATTGTTGTACTTCATGTTAAAAACCAAGACTTACATTTTTATGTGAATTCAAGCAAAAGTATAATTTATACGAAGTTACAAAAGTATACCTTGTAATAAGCGGTAAAAACATAGAAGCGCTTCTAACCGTTGTTCCTGTTTGACAAATAAATTTAGATCATAATTTACATTGATTACGATAAATAAATACGTACGCGTCATCCCGCCCTGTCCCTTGCGGGGTAGGTAGAGAGAACATATCTCCAAACTTTTCTATCCTGTATACTAGCTCAGCTTTTAACCTGTATACTAGCTTAGTTATTATTGATTACGATAAATATAAAAACAAAAATAATAATTCTAAATGTTTTCAGATGAATGATGACATTGTCTCCATGGGAATAGATTTTCAAATTAATATTAACATTTCAAATATAATATTAAATTGTAGCAAAATTTAGCATAAAAGATAAAAAACACATATATGGTATTCATAAGAATCCATTACATTCTAGATATCGTAAAAATAATTTATTTTTGTTTTAAATCTACCACGATGTAGGTATATATCTACTGCGTCTTGTTCAAGATAAAACTGGGTGAAATCAAAATAAGAAAGATCATACATATTATACGAGTGTATTGTCCTGTAACGGAAAACATAATGAGATTACACGCAGTAAAATAGAACGAGACGTATGATGTCGCAAAGGATCATGAAAAGCTTGATTGTACCAAATAAATTAGATTACACAAGGAAATAAAATTCTTGAGATATTGTAACAGCGTGACAATTTGTTCCAGGGATACGGTATGTGATAATTCGCTTCAGGAATATGGTATGTAGTATGATGATTATTAAGAAAATTTTAATATGATTAGGTAAACGTTATCATTTGAGAATTTCATGACTACTAAAAACGGTCCAAATATGACATGAAGTGATTTAAATAATTTGTATATATTTCTGCAGAGTGCTGTAATATTTATTTCATCCACGGTCAATGGCGACCTCAACATAAAATCCAATATTTTTTTAATGTTATCAACCAAGGAAATTAAAACATGTATATTTTTCTTAAATACTAAAGCAATCAGCTATTAAGTACTAAATTCTCGCATACAATCCTAAGTTATAAACTATCGTATCATAAAAATCTTGTCCAACAAATTTTCACACATTCTATATTCGCATTAGTCATTCAATTACATGATTATAACATATGGTGACTCTTTTATTAGATATTACAAATATTGTCTCTTTCCCTTTTTTTTGGATAGTGGGATATATTTAATTATTGCTTAAGCAATTATGGTTATTCTTAAATTTTCAATTTATTTTGGAAGCGAACAGTCTAGGTGGAACTAGATGTTGATAATATTTAAAGTAAACATTTCAGAAAGCTTGATTAATTTGACATAAAAGAAGATTTAGCGAGCATTATATCACCCTTTCGTTCCTTCTGAAAACTATTTAGTACGCTGAATAGACGTCGTATAATCTCATTCTCAAAGGACGTGTCTTTACATATTACAAGAAGATTATGCGAAACCCGCTTAAGAAGGATTAACTGGTGTACAATATTCCTATTCTCAGAAATTCATAATAAAAATGTGGAATCACTAGAAAACTATTAACGATGATTGACTTAAGATTCTAGAAACTGCTGATATTGACACCTAAAAACCATGAAGTATTATAATAAGGAGATTCGTTTCTTGCCTCTTCACATTTTGATCACGACTGGTTAAAATCAAGCCGAAAAGCGTGGATCCATTATTATCACAGAGCTAATTATTTAATTAAGTCCGTGAGAACCAGGAAGCGTGGGAGTTAGGATCACGTAGTTGCACCAGGAAAGGATTAACGGATAATATGCTGAAGGAACTTATTCATCCATTCATTCGTAGAGTATCCCTCAACATATTCGAATTGGTAATATGAAAATATTAAAGTGCGTGGCTGGAAAACAACATTATCTTCGGCTCCATTAATCAAGCCTTTAACTTTATAACTATTAGATAAAGTCCGGAACTCGCAGTTTGCCATCGCACGTGTTTGAAATACAAATGCATTTAAAGGAGCAACAGCTCTCGCAAAGCCTAGCGTGAGAGTGTTGTTAGCAGACGAACAAAGTTTTTCAGACTAGGACTTTTTCAATTTTCAATTTGGAATATAATTCAAAACTCTAGGGCGGAAGTCAAGCGTCTTACCAACTAGGCCACGGAGGTTAATTTAAGCAACTTATATTATTGGAATTAAGTGCAAATGAAGATGAAGAAGGATCTAGAACGAAAAGTATGTATGCTAAAGTTTTTCAAGAAAAATGTGGTCAAAGGAGATAAGTATGGTAACATATTCTTTTTCACGTGATCCATTAGTTTCATAGATAGTGTGTAATATTTTTACCATAAATAGTAAACTAAAACACCAGACAAGACAGGTATTCTAAAACTTGGACACGGAATTTGTATCTTAGGCGAACTTTTCATTTTGGGTGTTATGTTCACAAGAAAAATTCTATCTTTGGACATTCTTGTAATAAAAAAGAGCTCAGCTTTGGACAGCTCCATGTCTTCAAACATAACATTTTCCCCATATCTAACCCACATACAATTTGATATCAAATTATTCTCTAATTATTTCAAAACAGAATCATCTTTTAGACGTACTACATTTAATTTATTTTTTAAGACCTCCATTATAAACGTAATATACTCGTATACATCACTTAGACTCGGTTACATAATAGGGGGCCACTTAAATAGTTTCATCTGCTATGTTGACGATGTATAAATCGTTGCAGATTATGAAAACAACCTCGAAAAGATGCTTCAAAGGTTTAATCTATCATCATAAAAATGTAATATGACCATATCTTTAGAGAAAATTAAACGTTGAACATTTGAAAACAATCCCGTGAGTTGCCCACTTACGATTGATGACAAAACTATTAACCAAGTGATGATATGCAAATATTTAGATGTCAATATGCTCAGCTGCAATTATATCCATACAGAAATAAGATACCAAGTACATAAAGCCGTTGATGTCTAAAGTATGTGGCCTTTGATAACAAATATATAAGAGAAACAGTAAAGTCAAAATTTACAAAGCGTGAGTGAGGCCAACCATGATTTATTGAGTAGAGTCGATAGCGGATACAATAAAAACAAAAAGTATGCTCAGAACAAATTAAATGAAAACCCTCAGAGTAATTAGCAAGCTTAAATGAAAACCCTCAGAGTAATTAATCACTTAGAGATATAGTTGAAAATTCCCATGTACGAGAAACATGTGAAGTAGATGGCGTTATCTTAAGATGAGGTAGAAACTGCAGAAGTCACTTGCGAGGTCATGTGAAAAAAAAACACAAGAACTCCCAACGTGGCCATGTATCAAATACCCATTGACAGTCATCCTTTAGGAAGACCTCCAAAGGGAGTCAAGATCTCAATTGAGACAGTTCTGATAATAACATACCATAGGCCTAACATAAGAGAAAGAAGAAGAAAAATACTTTATTTGCTTATTGTATTTGTCGGCGCAGATATTCTAGTAGTAAACGTACTTATTTTGAACTCAAGGATCTTAGATTTGATTCAAGTGGGTTGCAAATGTTTGTTTTTATATATTGTTTAAACGTATTAAAGTAATAAATCCTCCAACTAACAACCAACAATTATATTTTAAATCTTCTTAGGGTGAAGTAAGTATGTGTAAAACTTATTTCATCCTACTAATTGAAATTGTAAAAGTTCTATACATTACTCGTAAAGTATCTGAAATTGAAAATACGGGAAAATGTTGAACAGGAAAGAGCTTTGCGGTATCTTGCTTCAGTTAATTTTAACTGTTCAGGGATTTTCATACGAAGGAATGATTTTAACAAAAGGATATTAAAGTATGAATTTCCTAAACAGGTTTTACGAGACGTCTTTACCGTTGCCGTTCACCGTTAAAAGTTATCAAAATACTCGTATAAGGTTTGAAGTAATTTTATTTTGTTTATAACTAAAAATTATATAAAATAAATGAAAAAATACCTTATTTTATGATACAAGCAAATAAAAAAAGAGATATAAAATAGGTTTTCTTTCCTGACTATAAAATCGCTAAGGGGAATGGGATGAACGATTGTTCAATAAATTTTATATTTTACCTTTCTTTTCAACACTTTCGTTGTATACAGTACAACCTGGCGGGTTTATGTTATTGCCTGTGCTATATTTTCTTTCATGCACGACCTAGTTACTTAAGACCCGTGTCTTCTGACTAGGGGGTTGCGGGTTTGATCCTGGTTTATACTCGATTAAAAAATATTTCTGTGTAATTTCCACTTAAAACCTCTATAACATTTTTCTTGTTAGTTGGAGGAGATTGTCACTTCGTAATAAAATTGAAAGGTTGTACTTTATATAACGAAAACATATTAAAATAATATAACTAATCTATGAGAATTTCTGTTATTTTGTACCGCTGAAATAAAAGCTTTTTAAGTTTCCTTCCAGGCTGCATGTTTTACACGAATAGGCCAGCCACTCTGAACGTCTTACTAAGGTATCTTCCTGAACCTGTTGGTCTGATCTACCTTTGCGAGATTACTCACACTCGGAAACATAGCCGATACCAGTGATTCATATCTTTGAGAAATATTTGTTAGATTTAACAGTCAAGTTATTAAAATTACAAGCCATTACTTTTCGTAGCATGATGCGATTTACTGGCGATGTATCTCTAGCAAGCTTTTTGACCTTGTTGACAGAACACTTGTCTTAAAAAAATATTACTAAGGGCTATTTTGCCGTGAGTTCAGATTGTCTCAAAATAGATATAAAGCCAGCATCTCAATAATGAACAACAAGTCTACTATTCATCATTTACAAACTTTAAACTGCAGATTTAATTGATTATTTAAGATTGTAATAACTAATGCATCTTGTCATGTTATACGTTCCTTGTAGGCCCACTCGGCCATATGTTTTGCTTCATAGTGAAGTGGTTGCAACTAAGTAATTGTATAACTCTTGCAAAACAAGACTTTGCAGGTTGGGCAGTTGATATGGTCATTTTATGGATTTTCACATGACTTTTACTATTTACAGGAGTAAAAAGTAGAAGCAGTTTGAGCTGGGATAATTGATTGAATTTTACAGGTTTGCTTTGTTGTCTTGTTCATCTAAGACTGGTTTTTTTCTATGGGATAAAATTGTTTACATGTCAATGTTAAATTGTATTTGTTGTTATTTTTGAATTTTTCTTACGCAAAAATTTTTACATTTTACGTTTGAAAACGTTTGACGTTGTAAATAAAAAATAAAACATTGGTACCGATACTATTTCTTCCAAAGTTAGAGCAAATACATATATATAATATTATTACGAAATAATAATGATGTAGACTGATAAATCCGATAAGAAATTTTAAAGACCGCTGTCTTTGGACGGCGGCCATTTACCTTAAATCTCTCCAAAAAAACATGTGCATTAATAATATTTTGAAAAAAAAATTCTTCTGCTTTTATTTAAGACTTATTATTATAATAATTTTAGGCCCATTACAACGCACATGAGCCAAAGCTATTGTACTATCTGAAGAAAAAATGTTTTTGAGATTTCTCTCGTTGTTAGTCGACTTAATTAGAAAATATGTTAGATGTTTTTGTAATTTCTCACACCCTGTGTACGATATTTATAGTTAGTTGATGGCTTAAAGGTTCAGACTTATCACAGTTCGTATTTACAATAGTAACTATGAGTTCCGCGCTCACGCCCAGGGTGATGATTGTGATGTGCGATCAATCTGGTGTATTGAGCGATCTACAGAAAATAGACTACAATATATAGTCAGTAAATAATTACGGCAAACGTATTTAATCATAAAAAAACAAATGTAAGATTTTTTTATTTAGCTTACTTAATTTGCTGGCAAATCATATTCCATAATGTATTTCCGATATACTTAGTACTGTGGAACGAGAAATCATATAAACTGTCCACGGACGAGTATTGGAAACGCATTTTCTACGATATTAGCCCCGTCGACGGTTAAATGTGATCTTTCCTTGTAACAAAGCTCACTTTGGTGAACCTAGAAAATTCCGATAGTGCATTTGAAAGGAAATGGGGGCGTTTAATGATAACATATTTTTACTGTTATGAAAGTATCGGGGAAAATAATAAAATACCGTGGGGGTGTGAGAAAATTCGCTTGTAGGAAGAAAGATTTTGTTTTTCTCTGTCTCGTCTTATTGAGCGTGCGTAGGCGATTTCTACAAATATATATCATTACAAAAGTATTGAGTTTATCGTGGTTAAATAAGAACATGAAATTGTTTACTAAATTGCTCTTTTCTCTTTATATTACGAATAATTAGTATTATAAAGTCGCACAAATATACAAAAATGCCAAGATACTATGCGTGTATCAATTAACGTATGTCTTTCAAAATATGTAACTGATTTTTGTAACTGAAATTTTTTCAACAATGTTGCTGCTTCCAATCACTCTCTGATTGCACTTACCGAGACGTGGTTGGACGCCTCTGTCTATAGCCGTGAGCTTTTTGATGGTAATTATTTAGTTTTCCGACGCGATCGCTCGACCGCTGATGGAGTCTCCGCACACCGTGGTGGCGGCGTGTTACTTGGATTGAGAAACTCTGATTCGGTTCTTGCTGAACGAGTGTCATTCCTAGAAACGAGTAATGAAGATCTCTGGGTTAAAATCACTGTAAATAGTTTTCTAGTAATATTTGTATGCGTTGTTTACTTCCCACCGAATACAACCGAGGAGAAATACTCGCTCTTCTGTACCAACATTTTAGCTCATGTAAATTACATACGAGATAGAAAAGTAGTAATTCTTGGCGATTTTAACTTAAATAGCGCGATAGGGGCACGGGGGGTTCAAAACGAATTTTTGTGTGTTTCAACTGCCTACAGCTTGATACAATTTAATAATATCAATAATTTTAACGGCAGGCTTCTAGATTTAATATATTCAAATATTAGCACCAAGGTGCAACACGCCCCTTTTCATCTCGTACCAGAAGATCTTCATCACCCGGCACTAGAATTCGATCTCACAGTCTTCTTGATCAAGGATAAAATAAATGCGTCTCCAAAAAAATTTGAGAATCCAGTGTTTAAAAAATGGCGATTTGACAAAGGAGATTTCCATTCCTTATATCTGAAGACAAGGGATATTAACTGGGATCCCTTATATTCAATTTTAGATGTGAACGAGGCGGTAGCATATTTGTATGAACATGTTTATTGCGTATTTGATGAGTGCTTTCCCGTAAAACCAAAAGAGCTACGTAAGTGGCAATACCCGAGGTGGTTCACAAGTGAAATTGTTGGGAATATTAGACTTAAAGATTCTCTTCACAAAAAATGGAAACACTCTTGTCGTCTGAGTGACTACGATGCGTTCAAAAGTGCTCGCGCTCAGCTCAAACATAACATTCGCACGGCCTATAAAGACTTCATAAGGAACTTAGAATGTCGAATGGTACGTGAACCAAAACTATTTTGGAATCATATTAAATCCATGCGTAACGATTCTCCAGTGCTTAATGTTATGAATTGGGATGGGAATCAAATAACTGGTCCCAAAATATCTTCTGCATTCGCAAATTATTTTTCAACAGTTTATTGTAGGGACTCCGAGGCATTTGTTTTTGATGAACACCATACTTCCTCGGGATTTAAGCTAAGCATCACTACATTTGATATACTCAAACAAATAAAGTTGATGAAAAACACGAAAGCAGTCGGGCCGGACGGAGTACCTACATTTTTTCTTAAGGGCTGTAGTGAATTGCTTTCTGCACCTCTTGCTTACATATTTAATCTTGTCTTCCGAGTCCATACTTTTCCAAGTGAATGGAAAAAGACTCGAGTTATTCCCATATTTAAAAATAGTTCTAAGGACGATATAACCAACTACAGACCTATCGCCATACTTTCTTCAATAGCTAAGCTCCTAAAAATGTTTATGGATCGCACACTAAGGTCGTTAGTGGACCCATACATAATTGATGAGCAGCATGGCTTCAGAAGAGGCAGATCTACTGAATCCAATCTGATGGTCTTCACCGACTATGTTTCAAGGGCTGTAGATAGTGGCAATCAGATTGATTGTTCGTATCATGACTTTGCAAAAGCTTTTGATCGCGTCAATCACAAAAAAATATTAGAAAAAATGAGTGAACTTGGGATCCCAGGTAACTTACTAAGGCTACTGTCAGATTATCTTACAGATAGAAAACAATTTGTTTCACATGGAATCTACAACTCCGATTACTTCACTGCCTACTCAGGTGTACCGCAGGGGTCTTATCTTGGACTTACCTTATTTCTTATTTTTATTAATGATATAGGTAGAGTTATAAAAAAATCCACGTTTCTTCTATTTGCTGATGACCTCAAAATCTTTCAAAAAATTCGTTCTTATACCGACTGCTTAGACCTACAGGCAGATCTCAACAACGTTTGTGAGTGGAGCCACAATAATAAATTATATTTCAACGCATCAAAGTGCAAAATTATGTCGTATCATCGTTCACACGTCTTGAAATTCCATAGATATACACTAGAATCTATACCTATTCCCCGCACAGATAATATTAAAGATCTGGGTGTCTTGTTCCACAGCAATCTCGCGTTTGGTCCTCACATAGAAGTTATGTGCAACTCAGCTTATAAAACTCTAGGATTTGTTATGAGAATCTCTAAGTCGTTTGAAAACCAATTGGTGCTCAAAACGTTGTTTAATTCATTGATCCGTAGCAAACTAGAAAAGAATGCTTGCATTTGGAGCCCGGTGGGGGCGCAGAACTCGCTCATGGTGGAGAAAGTACAAAAAAAATATCTACGATATCTCTACATGAGTGAGTTTGGTGTCTATCCGTGGCTATATCCTACGCAGTTTCTGCTGGGCATGCTCGGGTATAACTCCTTGAGCGTAAGAAGAGATCTGCGTCTCTTGGTATACGTTGTCAAACTCGTTCGAGGAGTTGTGAGCTGTCCAGCATTACTACAAAGATTAGCGTTAAATGTTCCTAACAATTACACTAGACTGCGCCGGCAGGAACTGTTCTCAATAACATACGCAAGAACGGGTCTTCCAGCCGCTATGCCTGTTGGAAGGGCCTTAACTCTTCTTAACGGGACTGCTTCGGATATTGACATATTTCATATCACATTACCAAAAGCAAAAGTAAATTTTCTTCTTAGATTAAGCGCGTTAGAAAGCACTCATCAACATACTTAAGTGACTGAATATATATGTAACATACGTTTGTGTGTAAATACTCATTTGTATACATATGCATTATTTTTACTTTATATAATTTTAAAAAAAAAAAAATTTCCCTGTAATTTTTCTTCTTTTTTAATGTCTTGTATTTTTCAATGTAATTGGGCTAAGCCTGTTTTGAAAAAATAAATAAATAAATAAATAAAAAATTTCAAAATATGTGACTGATTTCAAAATATGTGACCGCCAAATCTTTCAAAATACTAGTTTACTGACTGTAAATTGTCTGGACGTTTTTTAATATCACAATTCGGGTATAGAGTTTCAAGTATTTAACATTGCTTGAGTTTTTACGTTGAAGTGTTTATTTTTATAAAATTCCCGCCGTTTTGGAACCCTTGCGAATATCTCTGAAGATGTTCTAGTTGGGTTATGTTGCTTTTTAATAATAAATTTAAAAAAAGGTAAAAAGTCTTAAATTTTATTTGAATGTCTAGTACAAGCAGCGGTGGCTAGTCTGGAGGCACGCTGGTGCGCTGAACCGGAGAAATAATTCGCAATAATTAAATTAAATATTCGCAAACATGACCCAAAAATGTTTAATATTTGTGTAGATTAAATATGAGTAAGAATACTGGCAAATAGTACGAGTATTTTTATTTAAGTGGAAATTCAAAAAAATTTAAAGTAAAATTTAAAAAATATTTCTTTCAAATTGACCGGCCAAGTTTGCCAATACTACTGGAGCGATCTTCAATACGCATCGGACGGAAACGCAAATTCATATAGGGCAGACAGAGACATACAGCAAACCGTGAGACAGCGATATTTCATATTCGCTCAGCGTCTCGAGGTGCGTTGGTGCTCAGCGCACCAGCGCACCTCGGGGTCCGCCGCCGCTGAGTACAAGTATTAGTAGAGATTTTCTGGTTATGTGTTGCGATTCACTGATGATGTCTGCAAGAGATCGCGCATGCATCCATTATGGAAGGGTTTAAAAAAATAATTAAAGGGCTACCCAGATAACCGGAATCAAATATGATTACTTCTATGTAGATTGATTAAACTCTTTACAACGAAAGTGTAATACAATACAATACAATGTATGTAATGAAAGGAATTACATGTGTACTAATGATGGTAGAGTTGAAGCAGCTCTTGTGATGTCTTTGTCAAAAAGGAAGAAAAAGCACTCACTCCTGGTGTCATGGTGTGTCTCCCTGACGATGTCTCGAAAAGGGTTGCGCGTGTATCCGTGGTGGTAGGGCTCGTGCCAGGCGCGTACACCCCGCACCAGCACTCCCGCTGCGCGCACTTCACTCATGACCGTGCCAGCTATCTTGGAGAACGCGTCATCCGGCGCATCTAGGTACAGGAAAGTTATCTGTAAAATAAATTATAATTTTAGCGATGATACCCTACAATTAACAATACTTATAGTTCTTAAGATGCCAGAGAGGCTTTCAAGATTATGCACTCGTTGTATTCTTTAGTTTTTCGGTCACATTTTGCGCAAGGAGGGCATGGAGAGATTCATGGTCACTAGCAATGTGGAGGGTCGCAGGAGCAGATGTGGATCAACTTTGTACCGATGCAAACAAGTGTTAAGTGCTATGAGCTTGCTTATGCCACAGGTTCTTTTAACAGCGGAATATCGAGTAATTTCATTGTGGTTCACGTTTCTTAGCATTAAGGTTACGACGCAGAAGAAGAAAACAAAAAAAAATGACGCACTCTTACAATGAAAAATATTATTTTGATGATAAATCTTAAATTTAATCGTATATAAGATGTTTTAATGTGGTTGTTGTACGGCAAGAAATTTAAAAATAATATTTATTGCCACCAGTCACTTTCAATTTCCACACAAAATGAAAGAACGATATGTTGTTAGTTTGAAAGTGAGTTTGAAATGATCACAATCACCATATAGTTTTTGTGTTTTTTGTAATTGTTTAAATATTTGTCGCTGTAAAGGGATAATTTAAAATGTGTTAAGTTAGTTAGGTGAGCTATATTTGTTTTGCCGCGAAGAAGTCACATTGATATTTTTATATTTTTGTTGTTTTTTTGCTAAAATTGTGACGATTGTGAATTTAAATTTACGTGTGAATTTCATGGGTGAAAGTAAGCGGTCTCAGAACAGGTATTGCTGCTGATATAGGTCATTTGTCTTATATAGAATGATGTAAACATTTAAAGAAATACAATTTCATTGATTAAAGAGTTAGTGTACTTGTCACAAGGTAATTTTTGCCATCGATTTAATCATTTTGAAAAGTGAGCGAAAAACATCATAAAAGTTTAAAAACTACTTAAACGGTGTGTATGTAAATTTTCACAACAAACTTTCTGGTTTTTTGTAAAAAAATATTATCATTATCTGCTCAATATTCTGTTCTACTCGTATCACAATAAAAATCTAGCTTTGTTTTTTCGTATCGCGATTCCATGCAAATCAAGCAACTTTGGAATCATTCATGAGCTTTGATGTAAAAACTCACGGTTTTTTATATCGTTGTAGATTTATTACCTTTATAAAATGAGAAAAAGAACCGACTTAGATAGTTCAAACACATTAAAAATAGATGAGATGTGAAAAAGCTCAGAAGAGTATAAGAAGGTGTAAAGGGAACAATATTATGAGACTATGATTCGGAAAAAGCCATGCCCAATAAATAATCCAAGCAATCTCGAAGAAAACATCTTATTTACACCATTATGCTACAAGCTATGTTATGTTGTTGTGAAGCCAAATTAACAACAACTTTTCAGTAAGCACCTTCCAGTACTTTTTCTTTCAAGTAATATCAATGTTTTGCATATATTCATAACATTATCGACCCATCGTACTTTTCCCCATCCCAGTCTGCTTTATACCTATGTAACTCCTTCCAGAGCCACAACACATATTTCGGTTACTTCACGCTCTAGGTATGTGGTTCAATTTAATTACCTTTACTGTTAAGTTGCTACAATGTGTTGGTATCTCATATATTTTTCCCCATGTGTGAGGTTTTTACTCACTGTATAGTAAGTGTGAATTATTTACATTGAATTTGACATTTTCATCGTTTCAAGATATTTTATAACTTATCTCCGAATATCATCGTCAGAGGTTTAACAATTTCAAACGGATTTTAGGTTCTTTTTTATAAGCAGATCTTATATAAATTTATTATTTATATACATTTTGCCATAGTTCTTTATTTTTGAACCATTATACGTAATGCCTTTTTTCTTTTCAGATTAATAGTCATATTTTTAGTCTAAAAAATAATATGAAAATTTATTGTGATCATAAAAGTCAACTGAAAACATAAAATCAATAGTGTATATAAAAGAAATCATCGCCGTTAGAGACATTTTATTTGTTTGCATAGGGTTTAATCATTCTATGCTGAATAGTATTACTTCTGAATCATGGAGTTTTTATCTCTTCTTACAAATGATGATTTCTCTTGTTTAATCAAACATATAAAAATGAATTTTCCAAAAGAAGATAATCTAGAGTAAATGTCTCTTATACTGAACATTTTTCAAGTGTATTGGCAAATATTGAATGGAAAAACAATATTTGTCAATATTATTAACATGTATTGTATTTACATAAGAAAATGTTATGGAATCTTAAGTTTCATAGCGAAGGAAAAATATTTATATAAGGCGTAAGAAAGTAATAATAATATTAGGAAAAAATAGAAAATGGACTCTCCTTAAGAACACTCTAAAGGTGAGTCTCACAAAATTTATTAAAAATTGATCGAATAAAAGATATTTTTTGTTACAAAACATATGTTATGAGTAAAATAATGAAAATAATCTTGAGATGGTTTGGCCATATCGTGAGAATGAGTTTCGAGGGACTAACGAGGGAAGGGTAAAAAGCTTGAGAAACAGAAGAGCACGTATAACAGGATACACGAATGTGGACCAGATGGGAGCATTGTGTACGAAGAGTACACCTCTAAAGGGATATGAAGTGATGTTATGTATGCATAAAATTGATTCCGTTAAGAGAAAAAAAATATTTGGGACTTTTTAATTAAATAAATAAATTATGATACTCGTATAACTAATCAGTATAATATTTAAGTGGATCAAATGGTTTTAAGTATATTTCTTAATTAGTATTATGTCAGGTCTTCCCCGTGTTAGTGATATCATGATCAGCTGTCGACTATTTACTACCCTTTACTTAAGTATCATACTATCGCAATTCCATTTTTTTCATGATAACCATTTCATAAATAATTCTATGATTCGTATAGTGAAAAACTGTTTTCACAGATCATCTAACTGGTCACAATTAGATGTTCTGTAAAATCATTTATCACGTTTTAGGTTTATCTCAATTTCAATTAATAAGTGGTGAGTTAAATTCGTGGCATGTTCTGAGCCAGTTTTACTTTCAGACTTTCATTTTAATTTATTGTTCTTGCGCAAAGTAGCTGTTTAACATAGGTGACCCCTATGGGCAAGTTGGTAAGACGTTTGTCTTTCATTCTAAATACAATAAAAAGCAAAAAAGGGGTTCGAATCTGGTTACAAATTCTTTTGCACGGTTATTGTTACCTCCTGGTGTGTCGTTGTATTAGTAACTTGTGGATATGTGGAGGAATATTATAGGGACGAATGATACGTGAGACATTTTGTTAACATATTTCGACCATACAAATAGAAACAATATTTTTTTTCTTAATGACTATTCATCTACATTTTGATGATCTCAGCTAGTGAACAATACTGAATCGAATACATTAATTAAGAATGTAAACTCTTGCTATCATAGTTTTTAATAATAATGTGTAAATCAAGTGAAAATATGAATTTCAAATCTTTATTGCATTAGATATTTTAACCATTCTTAACACTCGGAGGGAGAAAAGTTTGTAATGTTCGTTCTCATATTGGTTGGCAAGCCATTAAACTGTGACAGATATTTTATATTTGCTATAAAAAAGCAAACTTATATTTTTTCAATCAAATTTGCTATACAATATTTGAAAGTCGAAAAAAAATATCAATTTAGTACATAACTCAAAACAATTGAGATTTTTTTTGTCTTCAAATTAATATTTTATTCGGAACGAAAGATGATATGAAATGAAGCACGTTTGGTTTTTATATTCTAAAAATGATTTTCTTCATTTTATAGCCCACCAACAGCTTGCAGAGCTGTAAAAAATGTGAAACTAGTAAAATTCTTCCTTTTATAAATTAAAAAGGAAACAATTTAAGACTTTCTTACAATTTGTTAAGATTAAAAAACACGTTTTTTTAAACTTTCATGGATATTATTCTATATTTTTTTCAATTTGTTCCAAATAAAACAACATAATATAGCTGGCCAAAAGAAATGTCTATCGATTATTGTATTGTATTACACTTTTGTTGAATACAGTACAACTTATTGGATTTAATGACATGTAGTAACAGTTTTTTTTTGTTTCTTTTGGTTCAATTTTAAAATCATATTTCATAATTGTGCTTTATTAAAATAAGAACAATTTCAAAATCATCTAGTTTTTCTTAAAATTAACAGTTTCATACATTATTGAAAACATTTTTTTAAAATAAAACAACGCTAGTGTCCCTCACAGTAACCATTATAAATTAAGTGATATAAATGATAACGTACCAGCATCTTAAAAAAAAACAACAATTTTGGTCACACACATCAATCAATTAAATATAAATACACATATACATATTATCACACAATTTTCCTCTCGGGGTAGGTAGAGGAGAGAGTGTCAGATTACCTATGGTGATACACATCTTTTGTCTCTTTTACATCCATTCATTTTTTTATACTCAACTTCTTCTCCGATTTTTCAGGTGTGTTCATTTATTTTTTTTCAAAATATCATTAATTTGATTGAACCATACTTTCAGTGGTTGTTTTCTATCACGCCTTTCTCTTAAATTTGCAATGTATATGTGTTTTGTTAGTTTTTATTTGCTCATTCGTTCTACATGCCCAAACCACCTCAGAGCTCTCTTCTTGATCTTACTTAATACATCAGCCTTAGGCTTACATTTATTCCACATCAATTAATATCGTATTCTGTCAAAGATTGTCACCCCATTTATTCTTTTCAATGTACGCATTTTTACAATATTT
This sequence comes from Odontocerum albicorne, assembly GCA_949825065.1. Taxonomy (NCBI): domain Eukaryota; kingdom Metazoa; phylum Arthropoda; class Insecta; order Trichoptera; family Odontoceridae; genus Odontocerum; species Odontocerum albicorne. Next base: position 26,762,604 of record OX463840.1, read on the forward strand.
ATTCGGTTTTTCAGTCTTTTCCATGTCCACGTTTCACTTTACTACATCAAAGCTTGTAATAAAAATCGGTTTTAGACTTTCTATACCTTAGTGAATGTTAACACTACCCGTTTTGAGTGTATGTATCTAAGTGCCCTATTGATTTTGTTGTCGCTACTCGCCTTTCGATATCTCTCGCCACTCTTCGATCATTTAAGAAAATACTACCTAAATATCAGAATTCCTAAAATTGTTCTAATATTTCATTGAATAAATAAATATAGGTTTATTGATAGCAACATGATATGTAAACATATATAAATAAATTCCAAAATTGTATATACGAGTATATCTCAAAATAAATAGTAGAAAATAATTTTAAAAGAGAAGCTATCAAAAGGTTATGAACTCATATCATAACACCCTCCATAATGGACAAACGTCATCTACATAACCTATAAATTAATCATGCAGCGGTACACGATTGCAGAATGCTTAGAAATGATTAAAATTTATTATAAAAATGGTGAACAAATCAGCAATGCACTTCGTATAATTCGTGTAAATATTATACGTTTGACAGCTGAAAAATGGCGGCGAATTTTAAATTGCAGTTCTTGTTGCGAAACCCTATATAAGTCGATATATTAACTAATTATACAATTCATTACCAATATTCTGTTAAGTTTTAAATCTAAAGGCTGTTCTAACTCTACAGTTCTACGACGAAGACTAGAAATGTTAACAGTTACTATAGCAAACGCGACAAAACTTGATTGTAGTTTCTACAAATCTGAACTGTCACATGGTTCACTGCTAGGGGACTTGGAAAGAATTTTTTTTTAAATCAAAATTGTTTCCAAAAATTTTAAAATGGGTACATGCGATTTTCTATTATTCTTTCTTAAAATTTATGGTCAAAAAAGGCCATTATATCTTAAAAGCTTCTTTAGTGTCTCAATTTTTCAAAATTGCGATTTTTTTAAATCAGGCATGTAGTCAATGTAAAATATAATTGTTCGGGAGTTTCCTCCCTACTTTGAATCTAAATTGCGTGGGATTTAAATGAAATCAAAGCTGTGCCCCTGTTTTAATTAAAACCAACCACTAGAATATCAAACCGGCACTTATGGACGAAGCTTATGGACGTTTTACTTGAATTTGATAAATGTTGAATGAGTTAACAATCATAGGACATTGAGAAAACTTTACGTCATTAAAAGGTTATGTGACAGACTTGCACCATTTTTAAGTTGCCGTACTAATATCTTGGCTTAACCTGGCTCAATTTACCCATTCATAAAATTATTCGTATATTAGATAAATCGGTAAATTGAGCCAGGTTATGCCTTTAAAATATAAGTACAGCAATTGATGATTCAAACTTACTGAAAAGTGTTACACATATTTATCCTCCTCTACATCCATACACTTTCTTATGCATCTCCTTCGATTTCATTGACATTTAGGTTTTCTTCTCTTAAAATATAATTATTTTGATTCAATCATACTTTCACTAGTTAGTCTCAACCAAGTGAATACGTGAGACATTTTTATGAGTAGTTTTCAAGTCAATCAATAGAATATGGATTTTTATGTTCAATTCATGTTTCAAATAATAAAATATAAATAAAATGACCTCCGTGGCCTAGTTGATAAGACCCCTATCTTCCAGTCCGGAAATTGCGGATTTGATTTCCGTTGACATCCAGATATTCTAAAAAAATATTCAATTCTGGTTTTCACTTAAGGTTTCTTTAATAACTTTCTGATTGTTTGGAAGAGATTGCCACGTAGCAATAAGCCTGCTACTTGTACTATATACAACGAAAGTATTATGGAGTTAAATTTTAAGATCTCACTTTATTTGTGTAATAAATTTATACAATACATAAAACAAAATTTAAAAAAAACATACAAAAAATGACATTGCCTTGTATTCCACTTTCGTTGTATAAAGTAAAAATTGGCGGGCTTATTGTTATGCGATAATCTCTTCCAACTAACCAGAACGATATGACAGAGGCATAAGTGGAAGCCAGAGAGATACCCGTATATTTTTAATTTGGGTTCCAATGGGAATCGAATCCACAATTCCGAGTCGGAAGACAGGTGTGTTACCAACTAGGGCACGGGTGTCATTTATATTCATTTAGTTTGTTTAGATCTAAATTTGTAAATTGTTATATTAAAATACAAGTATAATAATATAACAAGTTGTTGTAATATAACAAGCCTAGTTGGTTAGCAGCTTTTATTTCATACAGGGTTACGGTATCGATTTCTGATGTTCCAGAAAAAAAAAGAAAAATATGTCTTTCTTCATAATTCAAAATAAGTATTATAAAGTATGGATATAATATATGTTTAATGCAAATTACGAGTGAAAGGTTCTGATGGAGAGATATAGTATATCAAGTGGTAAAATAATGAAAGTTTTCAAAAATAAATGTTAAACATCTTTATGCACGACAATATTTCCTCGGAACTGTTTGCGTCAGAGATTTTATGTAACGAAGCACGAAAGTAAGCTCAGACCCACTTTTCCATTTGCTCAAAGAAATTTCAAGACTTTATTTTTGAAGTTTTATAGTGCATCTTCCTTCGACGATGAAAATGCTTTATATTAGGAGAAAGTAATTTTCCTTGCAATCTCCCATTCTATAAACCAATTTTAAACCGAGTCTTAGTGTTAGAACTCTTCCGTGTTATACAGAATCAAAACCTCTCGAAGAATATAAATAGTGCATTGCGAGTTTCTTTTCTTTGGCTTATTAATTTTTTTCTAAAAATTGTCTAATATTGCAAGTTTTTTTTTTAATATACCAAAGTCATTAATGCATAGCTTAATATATCAATGTTATGATTATTATACTTATAACCGTTCCCTCCGTCAATTTTTTTCAAACTATTGTATAAGTATAAAATACGTATAAAAATACATTTACCTGTGTCCAATTAAAATATCGCAGGACTGCCGCAACGGATTTCGAAATTTGCGTATCGGGAGGTTTGCTGCGGGCAAAAGTCGGAAACTTTCGTTTTTCCGATGTCTCATAGTCCGTGCAGAACTGTTAAACAAGAAAAAAAACATAAGTTCATAAAAACTTTAAAATATATAAAAATAAAAATATATTAAAGTGGCCGTTTTGTCATAGATTTTTTTCAAGCACTGTTGTTAAGACGTTTGACTTCCAACCGGAAACCCCCGAGTGGAAGTCAGGCGACTTAAAATCTAGGCCACGGAGCTCAAATTGTGATAAGTAAACATCTGAGCATTTCTAATATAGCCTTGAATTAAGTTGCTTCAAAACTGCTCACGCACAATTGTCATCGTTCCAATAAAACGCGCAACTGTATGGCGAGTTGCAGAAGCGGAATTCCAAGTAGCAAACGTTATTTGCATTTGTGTTATGCAACTGAAGCACTCTGACCTGTTTGTTTCTAAAATAATTACAATATTTCTGGGTCAAGAAACCCGCACTGGTTCCAAATAATCAAATCTAGAAGAAACTACTTTGAAAATTTCTGGCTCAAGAAGACAGTAATGAAAATTTATAGCATAACCTTGACTCCCAGTACTCAATCCACACATAAGTTTTACAATATTTTAACTTGTATTAGAGTTAGTGATAGTTTAAAATCACCTGAAGGCTTTTCTTAACGAGTTCTATTTGGTTTATTGTTTTATATATTTATTACGTAATAATAACACTGCTCGAGATATTTGTCATAACACCAGAGCCAGGATTATTGGTGCCAATAGGCTGGTGAATATTATTTATTATTGTCATTCCGGTTTTCAACGAATAAGGTAGCAAGTATGCACACGTATTGTCTTTTATAAATTGACCAATAATGCTGGTCGGAGCTAAAACATTTCGCAAAACTATGTGATACAAATTATATGTATGATAATTCATTAATAATATTATGTTTTCACTTTTGTTGTATACAGTATAGTCTGGTAGGCTTATTGCCATGTGGCAATCTCTTGTTGGAAGACAGGCATTTGTTGCCAAGTGACAATGTTTTCCAAAAAATCTGATCGATGTTAAAGATGATTTATGTAAATACTAGACTGAAACTTTTTTCTTTATCAGTGGGAATCGAACCCTCAACTTCTAGGCTGGACTATGACTAGACTATGGAGTCTCACGCCTTACTAACTTGACTATGGAGGTCGTTATAAATGATTACATCTGAAATAAAAAAAACCTTTAAATCTTTTATTAAATGAAATGATTTTCCATTAATACCAAGGACTCTGTTTTACAACAGGATATGATATGCTTGAAACGACAGTATTTTATTATCAATTTTGATATCTGGGAGTGAAACGTGGACGTAAAAAAAGACTGAAAGGAGCCGAAAAAATGCTGTAGAAATGCGTGCACTAAGAATTTATACAGGGTGACAATGTATGTGAGAAAAAAAAATTAAGTGATTAATGGTGAATATGAATTCACAGCTGATATGTTGAGTAAGATGAATAAGAACACTCTTTGATGGTTTGGGCATGTAGAACGAATGAATGAAGAAATACTTACAAAACAAATAAAATAGTAGACGCGGTAGAGGAAAATCAAGAAAGGCACGGTTGTGTCAAGAAAATGATATTTTGAAAGAAAAAGCGAAAAGTCAGATAATTCGTAGGAGATGTATGGATGAGGATGAGATGTAGGGTCTGTGTCGAGATGGGAAAGTCCAGCGCTCTTCTCTGCCTACCCCGATAGGGGAAAGGCATTATGGTATGTAATATAGGGTTTATCACTTTTTTTACATAAAATAATCAAATAGAGACCGCCATTCCAAGCAACCTCTTAAATATTTTGGAACCATGAAAACTAAATATCTAGATAATTCCACAGTATTGCAATTTGTTTTATCAAATACAGTTTATTCCACTTTTTGTAACGGTATAACCCTACCGGTTTCAAGGCTTTCCCCTCACCACCAGGGGAGCACAAACAAGACTTAGTAGAGCACAAACAAGACGAGTATTGTTTGCGCTCCCCTGATGATGAGGGGAAAGCCTTGAAACCGGTACAAAAAGTGGAATAAACAGTGTTTGATAAAACAAATAACAATGTCTTAAAACCTCCACAATGTTAATGCTTTAACTATAAACAATATAATTCAATAGTACTTGTATCCTGCGAAACTTACACAATTATTCACGTATAATTGAATAAACTAAGAATCTGCATCAGCTGTTTGGGCTCCCCATTACCTCAAATATAAGAATGATATAGAACAAATACAAAAAAAATCCTTACATATCTATGGTATGGTATAGAACAAAAGGGTGATTACCGAAAATATATGAGGCATGTCGAACTTCACACGTTGTGCAGTCATAGAAGCCTTAAAAAATGAAGGCAATAATCTATTGCGATATTCCTACTGAAGGGAATCCAGGCTGATATTCTTCCTTACGAATTTGCTAACTAAAGGGTCTTTCAAATTGACCGGTTTTTTTAATTCTTGGATAAAACACAGATGGCGTCGCGAACTTGCCTGAGTCCTGTGAAATTTGTAAGTGTAATGTATGACATTTCTAAAAATGGAGTCGTATACAATACAACAACGCGTTCAAATTGTTGAATTATTTTATGTATTGTAATCTCCGGTTGCGGTGATGGTTATTGACCATCAAGATCATGTGATCTGACACCGTTGGACTATTTTCTCTGGGGTACGTGAAAAGCCAGGTCTATAAGAATGACCCCCAATCAATTCCTCAGCTGAAGGACGAAATTATTTTCGTTATTGGTGAGTTAGAACCGCAATTACGCCAAAATGTCATCGAAAATTTGGACAAAAGAGTGGACATCTGTGGATCTGCAAGAGGTGGACATTTGGCGGATATTGTTTTTTGTGTTTAAATGTCATACATTATATTTCAATGACCAATTAAAAGTTTTTTTTAAAAATCAAAGCATATTGTGTGTTTTATTCAAGAATTAAAAAAACTAGAATAAAAAACCCGCTCAATTTGAAAGACCCTTTAGTAGAAGACCATCTTTATGTAACAGAAAAAATGCATGCAAAGTGGTCAAAAAAGGTAATAACTTTCTCTTAAAAATAAAACAATTTCATTTTCACTATGTAAGTGTAAAATTTTATAATTGTGTGGTTACAATATTTAGTACTTTCTATTATGTTTAGGTGGCGTTTGAACATCATAAAAACATAAATTTTAAATTATCGTGTGCGTATGACCTTATATTAATTGAAAATAAACACTTTTTTTTTTAATAGCTTAATCAATTCAGGATTGTTTGTCACTTCTAAATATTTGATAATAATCTTTTGAGTGCATTATGAGCAATTTTAAAATAGCCAATATATTCTTTCCTTCGGATTTGTTAATATAATTATATAATTAACATTTTTTACTCAATTAACTGACACCTTTACATTTCCACGTTTTAATTTCTTCATAATCTATATGAAACCTTGATTGAAGATAAATTAATTTTTCATATTCCAAAACATAAAAATACACTAAAAAAATAATATTTGAATCAACTTAGTTTTGTACATGTCTCCTGTTGAACTAATTTGTTTATAAATACAGTCGTTAATGTTGACAATCAACCTTGTCGACAAAAATTCTAAATTTTCACTACTTGTATATTGACAGAAGACAGTTACGAATGTATAATTAGTGTTGTAATGTAAGAGGATCCTTGTAACAAGTTTTACGTATTGTTAGCCTTTTTCTTAGAAGAAATTAATATTTCTTAATTAAGTTTATCTTGTTCTTACGAGAAATCTCTCCTAATTGCTCAAAGCTTTTTTTTCGTCTGTACTTTTATTTTTTATCCGTTTAAATATTTCATGGTCTAGTTGGCAAAACACCTGTCTTCCAGCTTGGAGGCTGTAAGTTCAATTCCCATTGGTCCTAATTTTTTTTAAAAGGTCATCCGTCTGGTTTGCAGGCCAGGCTACTTTGTAATATTTGTAGTTGGTTGCAAGCCCGCTAAGTTGAACTGTATATAACGAAAGTGTAAAACATCATTGTGATTATCACCATCATGCGATATTCCTATTTGGAAATGATGTTAATAGTTGATTTGTTTAAATTCACTCAAGCTTAGACTCGTTTAAAAAAACGCAGCTAGGACAAGCACATTTAGAGATATTGAAGGTCAGCTCATTGGTTTCATTCCATTTCTAGACACCATATGCACTTCTATCTCCGGTTTACAAATATGAAATTTGGGAATACAGCGTCTTTCCCAGCTTGGCTTTTCTCCGCATTTTACCCTACATCAAAGATCAAACATAGCTAACATATGTTAGCTATCCAAAGGTCCTGGTTCATCTCATTTCATTATTTCAGTCAAGATGTACTTGGCAACAGGGAAATGAGCCGAACAGTGAAACTTTTAGACATTTTCCATCTTACGCCTTTAACATAATATATATTATACCTTCGTAGCCTACTTAGTAAGACGTACCATATATGTTATCTTGCATTTCGTATTTCGTGGTGACGGGTTCCATTCTCGTCGGTTCTCAATGTTTTTAAAAAGTATTTGACACCTTTTTGGTTAGTTTGAAAATATTGCCTCAAAATAACTAACCCACTAAGTTGCATTGTATACAATTAAAGTGTAATGCAACAAAATTATAAATATATCTGAAAAATTCCATTCTTGCGAAAATATGGAAAACAACTTTTTCTTACATTTTTAATTAAATTCATGACCCTTTTTTTACTTACATTATAAGTGAAAACTACCATTCGTGATATATTTAAATGTCAAATAAAATATACATTTATTGTTTCAGCCCATGTATAAGGGTGGGTTTGAATTCTAACCTTTAGTTGAGATGATAAGAAGGCTATTGGATTGTATTTATATCATAAACTAGGAAGTCACAGGTATTGTAATTAAATTTTTGTTCATGCTCCATCTAATAACGTTAAATAATTTTGTCATTGATATAAGATTATATCCATCGTAGGGTTTTTATCAAATTTATAATATTCACAAAAAAAAACTATTTCAAACATGTTGAGCAACACTGACTAAGAAGAAAACTTGAAGATTCTGGCCTCAGCTTAAGAGCTCTCGTAAATCCTCAAACTACAGAAGAAATTTTTCTTGCTTTGTTGGTTTTGTGTTGGATTTTGTCTTATGAATATTTTCTAATCTCATCAAATTGAATTTAATATATTTTGCTTCTTCGTAGTTACGATTTTACAATAAGATATTATTTAGAACTTATAAGCTCCTTACAAAATTTGGATAAAGAATGAATTATCGTACCTTTCTCGAAGGTACCTTAACAATGAAGTCATGGAAAGCTTAACGTACCTATGATCCCAAGACACAAACCTAAACTATACATTTTCTGAAATCATATAACTACCTCAACTTGAAAACCAAATATTTTTCTCTGCTGTCATTCATTACATTTTGTCAAAATTTATCTTTTTGATTGAAAGTATTTTGTAAAAAAATATCCTTCGAATGAATTTAAAAGCTTTTAACGAAGATGATGATGAATTATTATTTTATATCGTTATATCACATTCTTGAAATAAGCGTCGTATGTACAATAAATAATTAGATGAACATAACATATTCAAGGAGCGCACGAGGAGAATATTTCGCAAAATACTTTAATGGAAACCTTGATAAAGATACTAAGATCGCGACATTAGACTTATGAAATGAAAAAGGATAATAAGTATGCAGTAATTTGTAGAAAACCGATGTGACCAAGAAATGTTTAAAAATATGTTTGAATATGCATGCCTATTATAATTTGGCGGTTTATACATATTGTTTATAAACATTTTATTCCAGAATTCACAAAATTTGTCAATTTAATAAAGAACACGTGTATAACAAAAGCAGTATGATAAAAAAATACACGAAATGTACAATTACATATTTAGATACAAAAAATGTAATTTATGAAAAATAAATTTAAAAAGTTACAAAAATTAATAAATTAGAAAAATACATTTCTCCCCTTCTACGTTGAAAACAGTCGTTTCTGTGTCCAAAAATAGCCGAGACCCAGTTATTGTACTAACATAATATATACGAGTATGTTATATAAAGAGTTTAATCATTACATATTTGGATTCAGTAATACGACACGAAAATCATTTATTGCCATGCGGCGATTTATTTTTCTTTGAGATTATTAGGAATTTCTATTAAAAGGATTGTATAAAACTTTCCACCCTTAATTTTTTATGAGCAAAAATGAACAGTAAAAACCATTCAGTGAATTTTACATGATATTATTGTAGTTTAGATTTACTATCATATTTGTAATATGACATTTTGTCTATATGATTTATGATATTTTGAAGAAGTGAGTGTAATATTTACTTTGAAACCGCCTAAAAAATGATGTGATAATTTTTTTGATATTCAAACCCTGCTATTTATTTTAATTGTTTAAGAAAAAAATCTGTACCGTTAAAAATAAATTATGATTAGAATACAATAGGGCTAGATAGTGGCATTGGTAATAAAACCCCTAAACATTGTACAAAGCAAACGAGTAAAATAGATTTCGGATCGCGTCAACTTTGAGTGCCTGTCACACACAGCTGACGGATAATTTTCATTCTGATTTAAATGTCAGTCCTCATGGCAATATATCTAAGACCTTTTCTCGTATTTTGTCATCTATTTTACTAGTATATTCTATCTCTTACATGGAAAACCCTTCAGGCCTATTTCAGTCTTACAAAAGCTTATTACGAGTCAAGTCTCATTGTATTATCACCCACGATTCTATCACCCGTCTTTTTTAAATTGTCTGCCACTTCACTTTGTTATGATATGATGAAAATTATCATTCTTTCAAATTTATAGCTTGCCCAACGTAAATTTCTATTTACCTCGATCTCTGGTTATCCCTATCAATTCAACCCAGACTAGTCCCAGCTTTTCCTCAAACAATAGCTTCACCTGTTTCATCTCAATCTTATTGGGTCGACCTGCTGGTCTTTTCCCTTCTAACGTTCCAGTCATCCTATCTGAGACCTCTCTTTTTTCGCGAGGAGTTCTGTGCTAAGGATTTATCGAATTTCCGTATTTTATAAGCTTTTACTCTTCGCAGAAATCTCATGTCGTTCGTCAGAATTTTGTCTATTGAATATTCTTTAATCCTTATTTCATTTTGCTTCTCTTTATTAAAAATTACAAACGAATAATTTATAAAGCGCTGTTTGAACTGCAGATTCTCTTTAAGGGCAAAATATCCATGAATTTATCATAGGACGAATTCCTTTCTTCTAGTTCTATTATAATTGTTTAGAGATGGGTTTGTTTTTTTACTTGAATTATGTTAAACGAATATTTATTTGGTTAAATTAGTCATGGATTTAAACAACTGGATGTATCCTAGATAAGCTAGATGGTTTAAAAAATGTTATATATACTCGTAACATATATCATGTATAACTACTCGTATGTACACAAAACAATAAAAATACACTGAAAATTAATTCTCATTCTGACTTCCCGTGAAGTGTCCAGAAGTGAGAGAAGGCAGTAAACATATAGCTGAACTTCTTTCGAATTCGAAAAAATAAAAAAGATGTCTTTTTCAACAATTTTGTTTATTTATTCATTTGTATGATCCTTCAAAATATTTGAACAGGCGTTGCAGAAAAAATAAAGAGTGTGACCAGAAGAAAACTTTATTCACGTCTCAGTAATCGAGTATACAGATTTTGGAACTACTGGAGAAGGCACAGACAGAGCTCGCAGTTCTACATCGCACGTGTCAGCAACACTACCTTAAGTGAAGATGTAGCGAAACTCGTATACATCTGGCGCGCGAGTATTTACTGGACGGTTATCATTGATCTTTTTTAAAATTACTTTTATGGTACTATTGGGGATCGAACTCGAAACACCCCGGGAGGAAGTCCAGCGTCTTACTAATTAGGCCACGAAGTTCGTTAATAATCTAAAAAAACTGTAAAAGGGAAAATTAAAGCAGGTGGAAAATATATCATAAGAAAGACAACGATACAAATTATCATGTGAAAGAAATACACTTTTCAACCACAATACATCTGATAAAATTTCAGACAGAATTTCGTTGGACTGAGCATTAAAGTTTTTAAAACTTCTGAATTTCATCCGCGCACAAATTAAACTTTATTACTAATCCGTTTAGGCTCAACATGGCAAGGGGGTTTTAAGAAAATTACTTCACTAAACACCTGAACATTTAAGTTGAGATGTTTCCTATTTATCCTTGTTCAAGTAAGAGATTTATCACTTTAATTTGTTCAAATTGAGATTCAACAACGGACAGTTAACTGAAAGGATTATTTTTTTATTCTTAATGTTGTCGTACTTTTACAAACTACTGACGGAAAAAAACGAATCTTTTCTTGATTGACACTCTTTTGATTAATGTAGTTGTCAATTATTTGCGCCATCGTAAAATGATTGTTTTTTGGTTCTATATTCACAAGTTGATCTATTAAGAATGAAACCACTCGCACGTGGAATGGTCTTGTTGAATGTATTTTCCGACATTGATATATTACATATCTCGGTGGATAAATTTAGCACTTCACAGCGGAAGAATGAGAAATAAATGTTATTATTTTTTGACATATACCTATTAATTTCATTCTTACAATTTTTGTATGTCATAGTTGGCTTAAACCTGTATTAAATGAAAAATAAAAACATTTCACACAAGTAAAAAGAATGCTGTAATTTCGTCAAGTTATATTGTAGTATGCCGTTTAACTTCAAAAATAAATTTATGGGTATGCTCTCAAATAAAATGCTTCACGCCCTCTTGCCTTATATCAGGTTTCTTCAGTTAGCTATTCTAGCATCTTCACTAACATCGTGAATCCATCGAAGCCTTTAACTCCCAAACGATCTACAGCTTTCAGGTCTACTATCTAAAATACTCCTAAGCCATTGTCTACTATATTTTTCTACTACGTGGCCTCCCCAATGAAGTATTTGTATCTTAACAAATGAGCGAATAATAATAATAATAATAAAATGACAATTTAGAGAGCCAAATGCCGTTTAGAGAGCAAACTATGGACAGATGAAAAATATCATTAAATAAATAAATATAGGGTTATTGATAGCAGCCAAGTATGTACATATTTAAATACATTCCAAAATCACATATATGATATATCTCAAGATAAATAGCAGGAAATACATTTGAAAGAAAAGCTATCAAAAGATCTGGGCTCATTTCATAACATCCCCCTCGCCCTATATTGGTGTGCCGAGACATGATACACCCCACCAATATGGGGTGAGCCCGGCCGCGTAGATGTTTTTCAGCTCACACCCTTATACATGTAGATTAAGAAAAAGAAACAGAAAACAAATAAATGCCAGAAAAAAACACAAATATCACCTCAGATAAATAAATATAGTTTTTTTGATAGCAACATAGTGTATGGTATACATGGTAAATATTTAAATATATTCCGAAATCGCACACATATCTCCAAATAAATTGCAGAAAATACATTTAAGAGAGAAGCTATTAAAATGTCTGGGCTCATTCCATAACATCCCACTGAGACACACCCCATTAATATAGGGCGAGCCCGGCTGCAAGGACACCAGACGTTTTTCCGTCCACACCCTTATATATGTTGACTAAGAAAAAAATAATATGACAGAAAAAATATAAAAAAGTAAACCCGCAAATACCACCTGAGGTTAATTTTCAACAATAAAAAACAGAAAAGCGGACAGGAGTTCAAATTATATAAAAATAAAATCACAAATGTATAATGATGTTCACACAAAAAAACCACAATACAAAAGATGAAAATAAATAAGCACACACAACCCCCGATTTACCATCAGGGAAACGAGAGAAAAGCAAATAAGGGTTCAAATCACAAAAAAATAAATCACTAACTATTTAGAAGGTAACATTTCAGAACATTCAGAAGGTACAATTATTCATCCGTTCTTTCAAACGCAGGGGCAGCTCATTTCAGCATTTGCTGGCTGAGTATGAGAAGGATCCCTTAAATAATGTTAGATTATGGTTTGGGATGATTAAAATAGTTTCTCTGATTCTAGTTTTATAGTGAAAGTCTCGATCCCGATTAGGTTTTTTAGAGAAGGTGGTATTTTTGTGCAAATAATGTTGAGACAATACCTACAACCAGCATTTTGTAATCTTCGCAACTTTTTTCCGTTTTTTTAAAAGGCACACCCCATAGATACAACCACCGTACTCGACTATTGGGACAATGAGTGCGTCGGTTATTCTCCGTCTAGCTTCAATTGAGAGTTATATAAGTTGAGTGTTAAGATGTGAAGGTAGTGACTGCGGCCATAAGATGAGGTACTGCTCTGCATCTATATATGTTCAGAAAAACTAAGGGAGGGGTTCGTTTTGGAAAAGGTCATACCACTCTTGGTTGTATCGGGCGCACCTTAATTGGTATACCATGTTTTACTGGTCCATAGATCATTCATCGAATTTTGCTTTTAAATATTTTTAGGGATTTCTCGTCGGACCTTGTACATAAGTGTCCTACACTCCGACCCATATATGAGCACGGGTCGAATTAATGTCTTATATGTGGCGTGGATACTTGGACTCTAGGAGCAAGCGAGAGACGCAGAATATATGTATTTGAAATTTGGTGCTGGAGAAGGATGTTACAAATTCCACGAACAGCAAGGCGAAATATGCCTCCATTCTCGAATAACTGATAATCACCGACAGGTGGTCGACACTGTCTTCGGCGAGTCCTCAGATTTTTTGGGCACATTGTTTGTGGCCAACGAGACAGTTTGAAGAGGTTTGTAGTTACTGGAGGCGTGGAATACGACGCACAAGAGGAAGACCCCAATGCATTGGACTGATACAACTGGATTACCCTTAACAACTGCTCTTTAAGCCGCGGAGTCCAGGGATGGATAGAGGGGAGTCGTCGGGGGCTATCATGGGAGTCACGATGCTCAGTCATGAGCTACACGTCAGGATGATGATAGGTATATCAAGATCTTGGAGCAACGTGAGAGCAGTCATTACAAAAGCTGAATTAGCAGTCCAAAGTAACATTTTATTAACAGGTTATTGTTCTTTGCCCTATTCCCTTTTTAATTTGCCAGGTAATCGAGATAAACAAATAGTTTTATTCCCTGAGAGATACGAGTATAATGTCTAGTTTGTAGATTTGCAGTGGTTTTTGAAGACCTGTACTGAAACTATACAGCACATTATTTATCTGATACATGAAAGATGCAGCAGATTGGGCTGTTAAGATTATCTTTTCCCCAATATTTCTTGTCATCGAAAACTTAGGTTAAATATGTGAACTCAAAGTGTCAAAACATGCATCTTATGTAAATCAATATATGGTACACATCAAGATAATATACCGCCATTCTTTCTGGATGGTCTGGATTTCATCAGAATATTAACTTAAATATTTTGAAAACAGAAATAGTAATTGAATCATAAAAATGTTTTCCTTGTATATATGCCATTTTTTTCAAATTCGAAGATAGATTAGGAAAAGTAAGCTTGTTTTGGGCGTTAGAATTTAATTATTTTGTTTCTTATAAAAATACCTAAATTATGTATAAAAATGCACAATTGTCAGCACAGCCAATTGGTTTTCCTTCAAACTGAAAAAAATGTATTTTCCATTTATGATAACCAAATATTAAAAATGTAAAGGATGTTTTGTTGATGACCAAATATTTTAAAATATACACAATTTCCAAAAAAACTCAAAAATCCCAGTTTTGTTTTTTAAGTAATAAATCAAGTACAATTTACTGTCTGACATAAAATAAACTAATAGAGATCAATTTAAAATAAGTAGAAAAATTAATTAATTTTGAATTAACATACGAGTACATTGGTTTTGTTTTGTCAATTTGAGAAGTAAATAATTTATTTTAACATTCACTAACCTTTGAGAATTTTAAGTAACTGTTATTAATTTAGTATATTTCCGACAAAAGTGATAATCTACTCGTAAATGGTTATAAAAGATTTCAGAACAACTATAATACTTCAAATTAGTATAACAATTTTTTTGATATTCTCGTATCATTTAGTTGATGGCATTTATGAGAAATCTGTTAACATGAATGACAACGACCGGGTTAATCCTTTATAGCAGTGGTTCTTAATCGGTGCTCCGCGAGGATGTTACAAGTGCTGCGTCAAATATGAAACATTTGATCGAAGTTTGGCGAATTGCAGTTGACAATGCAGGCGAGGCGCGGCGTAATCTTCTACATTCTCATAAAAATTGTCGCCTCTTGAAAAATTTATAAGAAGAAATGAGGGTAGCTATATCAATCATAAGACCTGGTATTGTTAAAACATGTAAAAGGCATCAAGCTCAAGTATCGCAATAATAATATGTTTTATAAAATAGTTATTTTAGTTACAGTTTTTGCAAATACCATATGTACACTGTAGTATACATATTATGTTATATTTTTATAGTAATGTTTTATTCTTTTATGTTTTTTTTTGTATTCAGTAATTTTTATTTCTAAATAAAAGTAATGTTCACGCATTTTTTCTTGTTAGTTTTATGATCTTGATGATTTTGGTGCTCCGCAATTTTTTCTTATAATCTTAAGTGTTCAGTGACTTCGAAAAAGTTAAGACAACCACTGCTTTATACAATAGCATCATCGGAATCTTATATTTCAGACTATCATTTTTTAAGTGGGCAAATTAATGGAAGTGTGTATTTTAGTAGATATGATATTATCTTCTTTAAAGCCTTATTAAAGAATGATATAATATACAATATATTAATGGAAATCGTTATGCTATAATCAATAAGAAGCACATGTATACTATAGAATTCTTACATCCAAGTCGTTTTACATCCCGGCACTTTAATGATTACTAAGTTGCAATTGTTAAAAACGACATGATTCACATAAACTAATTAAATTCATTAGGTAATCAGACTGACTTTTTATTTCGTTCTAAGATTTTTTATTGCTATAGTAGTAAAATCTTGATTTCGGAAATTTTGATAGGGATTTAAAGAGATTCATATATTATATTTATAAATATTTTTAGTGACTTATAAAAATATTTGAACACACCGACAAAATTAAACATGTCTATAAAGTTTAAAAAATATAAAAAAATAAAATATATAATTTTTTTTTAATTCAACGGACAACTTTATACAGCGCCGTTTAGGTAGCAAATTTTCCTCAAGGGCGCTCTAACTCGGAACTAGAACCTAGTTATGTTAAACAAATCACGCCTGGCCTTAAGTGAAAACTAAACGGACGGTAATTGAACCCGCAACCTCCGGGACGGGAGACAGGCGTCTTACCTACTTGGCGACGGAGATCGTCGAATATGTATTAATGACATACTTCACGTTAAAATATTTGTTTTGTATCGAGGCTATCTTACGAATAAAAGTATGGAAATTGGATTTTTTTATCGACAAAAATCACGAATCAAGTGATAATAAAATAAGGAACGAAGGTCTATTTTAGAACACGTAAGCTATAATCTTTCGCTTTTACGAACTAAAAAGAAATGAAATGAAATAATTGAGAGAATGCGACTGATTTGTAGGAATGATAACGAAAATAAAACGAAATACAATTGATAAGACAAGTTTAAAAATAAAGTATTTGGGTCAATTTGCTTCAACTCCAAAACTAAAAGAATACCCGTTTGACTGTGAAACCAAAAATGTTAAGTTTATTTACGAGTATGTTCTTGTAGCAGGGGCTCTTCAAGGAAATATCCAACGGGATGGTTGTGCAGGGCTCGTTGTCTCGAGGATTTTTATAAATATGTTAGAAGAATGTGATGAAGCATTTTGTTGAATCTTTTGCTGGATTATTTAGTTGTGGAAGGTTTTTTTTTTATCAACGTACGATTTATTGTTTCCAAATTATGGGTCTTTATGTACATATTTTTACCCTACTATATTTAATCAATTTGTTAAATTTTAAAAATTTGTAATTCACATGTGCTTTTGAACGAGTTACCTCAACTAAAAATACCTACCCTTACTAACAATACAATCATTCGTTGACATTCACGCTAAGCAAGCGGGTGTTCCAGGTTCGATTCTTAGCGGATTTGCTTCTGGGCTGACTTTACCATTTTACATATGAACCTTTTTTTAAATTACATATATGCTATTTATCATGTAAATGTATAGTCCTTTAAAGCACTCGTAACACAAAAATAGCGTTACATAACTTTGTCAAACGAAATACTGTAGTTGATTACATTTGTCGATCGTCTTGGAACTTTGATCTCCTTGCCATTGGAACTTTGGGTTTGATCTGCCCGGTTTATTTGTTTACACATTATACACATATAGGCGTCTTTCATCTAAATGATGGCTGACAATCACATTCGATCTCGAAGGATTTCCTACCGTATCGATCAATATATAAAAAAATCCTATGTTTCTATGTATTTAATAAAAAAACAACTTTTTCATTTAACACTATACGTTTCTAGCCAATGAATTTTGTTTCAATATAAGGTCAGGTATTATATCTAGAAAGACGACCCCATAAAACCCACATCCGTCCCAGTTTGGTAGATAATCTTACAAAAGTCTCTAGAAATATGGTGATAGCTCCGATATTCGTGAATTCTTTGTCAATACGATTATGCTAAGTCAATCGGCGGGAGGGGCAAAGTCTTCAGCGCGGTTATCGAGAGCTGTTGAAAAGGGAGGCGTAGCGAATATAAATTTACTCATGTTGAACGGACGTGTGTGGATTGTAAACTTCACAAATCCAATATGGTGTTAATTCTGCAGAAGTTATTAATGACAGTGTTTTGCGCGTGAATACACAATAGATTCAACAGCCGTTTTATTCAAGGAGTGAAATATATTTATCTCGTATAGCGAAGTATTAATGGGCTGGAATCTTTATGAGTGTAACAAATAAATAAAACAATTATTGATCAAAAGAAAGAAAACTTGGCCCTCCATTGTCTAGTTCGTAAGATGCCAGTTTTTCTACCCAGGGGGTTGCGGGTTCAATTCCCATTAGCATCCATTTTTTGCATAATTTAATTTGGTTAATCCTTCTTCATTTTATTTCAAATTAGCGTTTACCCGTAACATCGCTCCAGATCATAAAATATTATACTAAAGTTCCTATAAAATATTATACAATTTCATTGACCTAGTCGACTAAACACCTGTCTTTCGATCCAGATGTTACAGGTTCGATATCTATTGGAACCCAATGTATTTTAAAAATGGTTCCAGTCTGGTTTTCACTCAAGGCCTCAACCTTATTTCTGGTTATTTGGAATATATTGTTATACAGTTGTAACCCGGAAGGTTGTTTAACAACAAAAACGTCATACAGTAAAACAAAAAATTTGTATACAATAATATCGAGGTATTCAATCCTTCATTCTTCAACTAAGGATTCACTTTTCCTAAAAGTTATAAATACATTTCAAAATCTTGAAAGATATCAATTGTATGTAATATGGATTTGAAACGTGTTGCTAGAAAAGGCTGTTAAACATTTCATAGACGGCAAGGCGAACTATGTTAATGCCTCCATTTTCGAAGAACTGAGAATATCCGAGAGATTGTCGACAATATGCGTTCGACGAGTACTCTGATTTTTTAGGCAAATTACTCATGCCCAATGATACAGTTTGGAGAGGCTTGTGGTTACTCGTGTCCAATGATACAGTTTGGAGAGGCTTGTGGTTACTCGTGTCCAATGATACAGTTTGGAGAGGCTTGTGGTCACTGAAAGCGTTGAAGAACGACGCGCAAGAGAAAGAACCCTAATGCGTTCGACTGACCATTTGAGAGGACAGGACTACCCTTAATAACTGCCCTTCGAATATGAACTTCCCCGCAAGGGACATGGCATAATGGGACAAACTGTAAGTAGGTGTAACACGTAACACGTATTTAGTGATTGTTTTCGCATAGCCTTGGATGGATTTATCAGCTAGCATATGTATATATTTTAATATAAGTCATCCTTCAGTGTAACGTTCTGTCATATCTGTCTTCCACGACAAGAAATAACGCAATGTCATTTGTACACATTATCCATTATACACTATTTTAGTCTCTGAAATGTACTTGAACTTATTAATTATCCAAGTCTTATATTATTTTTATTAATTTAATGGTTTCAATATTAATAAAACTTTATATTAAATAAAAAATACGCTTTGGTTTGAAAGAAGAAAAAAGAATATCGAAAAAGGTTGATTAAGGGTGTGGTAAAGCATTGTTTTGTCCGTTTCACAAAAAAAATATTAATGTTTGCATGCAAAATAATAAAAGACACTTTTGAAATTGATATTCAAAATTAAAATGTTCAAAAATAATATAAAATAAACATGCCAGTAGAAGTTCGGTCATTTATGAAACAGTTTTATTTGATAGGCTTTATTTTAAGAATATTAGTGGCGAGTCGGTAAAACGCGGGCAATAAATATGATTTTTCATGTTTTTGACAGTAGATGGGGAAATCAAAAGTTCCTTTGGTTAATCCGTGACATGCTGAAAAAAGATTAGCTAGCATTTACGAAAACGTCTCTCTCGAGAGAATAATTTCAGTTTCATTGTTGATTTAATTTATCGCTAAAGTGGGGCTCAATTTCTCTCTTGAATTTTAATAAGGTTTGACCTTAAATTTCAATTTGTACAATGACATGAGATGGAATTCAACATTCATTTTCGAAGCTTTAACGAAATATTGTTTTAATAAAAAAGCGATCCTATTTTTTTTCTTCCACATACCCATTTGTTTTCATACTATATTCTTAGCAGACAGATTTTAATGCCCTATTTGGTAAGACAGCTGTCATCTAGCCTGGGGGACGCAAAGTCGATGTCAGATGGTACCTGCCTTTAGACAAAAACGTTGTAGTCTAGTTTTCCCTTACAGGCTTTTAATTTTTTTTAGAAGTAAGTGATTATCACTTAGCAGTAAACCCACCAAGTTACATTGATTACTTTAAAAGTGTGTTATAATATATAAAATAACATAGTCGAAGAGTTGGATTTTCGGAAGATTTTTTTACCAATAAATTGAAATCTTCCAATATAAAAATATATAATTGGTTAGCTAGTACTGATCTATGGGAAGAGCTGCTGTCAGTATCAGCCAATAGCATAAAACCCGTGGAATGGTCAAAGCGTCGATCAATCGACAGATCTCGTGATCGATGATGATTACCAGCCATTCTGTGGGTGGATGCATGTGTGTGTATTGGTTTATTGTGTGCATGCTGCTACACCTTTGCAAGCTAACATTTTTGATAGAACAAACCCAAAGTTCTGATGGCAAGGATAATCAACTTCCATGGCGATCGGTAGGTTAAATCTGCTGCAGCCTTTCGTTAGCTAGTTTTATATCTTAATCGCACTATAAAAATGTATGAAAAGCAAGATATAAATATTCTAAAAATCAAACCAGTCCGAATGTGAATCCGTCAGGAATCAATCCTGAGGTACCCGCTTGCCAACCATGAGGTACCCGCTTGCCAACCATGAGGTACCCGCTTGCCAATCCTGAGGTACCCGCTTGCCAATCCTGAGGTACCCGCTTGCCAACCCTGAGGTACCCGCTTGTCAATCCTGAGGTTACCGCTTGCCAAGCATGAATGATAACCGTTAGATAACGGTCACCGATAAAAAGCGTGCAAGACGATAGTCTGTCCTGTGTACGAAAGGCGCCTGAGTGCACTGATTTTTTCTGTGTGAGCTGTTGCACTTCAGCAAACACTGTTTGGTAAGATACCTGAATTCCATCCATGTATTTTGTTTCCCATTTCTGATAGTATCAAAACAAGGGTATGATTCTAGTAAAAAAAGGTGCACGTGCAAGACGTGTGAGAGTGTTGTCACGTCTTCACGCGCGTGGTAGTGACGAGCCGAGAGTGTCGTGCCTTCTCCAGTGGTTCTAAAGGATTTATTAATGGATCTGAAGACAATGTTTTTTCCCAGCTTCGTTCTTCAAATATCGAATTACAATTTGGATATGTTGAAGAGTGACGATACGGGTTTATCAATTGATAATAATTCTTAAGAGCCGTTTACTACTCGTTAGCTCTTCCATTGCCTTGTAGTATATGACAACTATTAACTAGTAGTAAAAATATCTAAAAAACTTCTAATCAAATTTTTATGCATAAATCCTTGCCCCTCAGAACTACTGATCTAGATAACCAGGTCTCTCAGTGTGGTCTTCAATTTAAGGAGGTTAATATATCGATACCCGTTAATTACAGTATACCACATTTTCTAGAGTTTTTTTATTTTTTTTTTTATTAAACAAGTAAATTATTATACAAACATTTGTCGAGGCTATACCTATGTACAAATTTATTACTTAACTAATATTAATTATATGTTATAATTTATGAACTTATTTAATCTTATTTTCCTACATATCATTTTATTTTATTTATTCAATCTTAATATATGAGATCTTAGAAATAATTAACACCTACATACTACTTATAACTAGATAACAATTCTTACACTAATTATTCAGCAAAAACAAGTCCACTCGTTCAGGCTACTTGTATTCCATCACATTCACTCAGACCTTGGTCGTCCCAGCTAATACTGTAGGTGGACTAGTCAGGCAACAGATAATGCTTCGGGAGCTTGTGCTTATAACGGAAGGGTAGGTCGGATTTACTCTCGTAAGCCCCCAGGGCAGCGACTAAGGGATTTCTGTGATTTTGTTGGCTTTTATAGAACTTCACGGTCCAAGCGAGAATGTGGTGTTGTAGGGTTTCTTCTCGCTGTTCAGCGTGAAGTCGGGTAAGATTTGTTCTGGGATGGGTGTTAAAAGATATCTTGAATGCCTTGTTCTGCACTCTCTGGAGTTTCAGGTGATCCGTGTTGCTCATACTACCCCAAACGGGTGCAGCATAGGTCAAGATAGGACGAATAAGGGTTTTATAGAGGAGGAGCTTATTTTTGGGTGAAAGGAAGCTGCGTCGATGAAATATCGAACTGATAGCCCCTATGCCCTTGTGACCCTTCTGTCTGATGGTATTCAAATGGGTTTTCCACGTCAGTCGCCGGTCAAGGTGCAGGCCGAGGTATTTAACCACGTCCTGCCACTCAACCAGGCAACCACCGATGACTAAGGGCATCGACGGCACTCTTTCCTTGATTTTTCGGGAGAACATGATGGCCTCAGTTTTGGCGTCATTGATTTTGAGCCTCCAGTCCTGGTAGTATTTCTCAAGGATCTCAAGAGCAATCTGAAGACGGCGACCAGCTCGATCCACCTTGAGTGACGATGCGTAGCATGCCGCATCGTCAGCAAAGAGTGCGAGTTTACAGTTTGGGGGAATAGGAATGTCGTGTGTGTAAATGTTAAATAGACATGGTCCAAGTATACTGCCTTGGGGGACACCCATAGGGATGGGCCTGGCGGATGACGTAGAATGATGAGTGGTGACTGTGAAACTTCTATTGGAAAGGTAGGATTGAAGTAGTTTCACGAGATAGAGTGGAGTGCCAGTGAGGAGAAGTTTGTGAAGAAGGCCATCATGCCAGACAGTATCAAAAGCCTTCTCAAGGTCCAGCAGTACCATGCCAGTACTTCTGTTCCTATTGAAGCCCATCGACACGTCTTCCACGACACGGGTAAGTTGCTGGACCGTGTTGTGTCTTGTTCTAAATCCAAATTGCTCATGAGGGAATGTATTATTGGATTCGTGATGGAACACTAACCTTGAGGCAACCACTCTCTCAAGGATCTTGCCAAGACCTGGAAGAAGGCTGATGGGCCTGTAGCTAGTTGGATTTTCGGTAGGTTTATTTGGCTTGTGGATAGGAACAATATTGGCTACTTTCCAAATACTCGGAAAATAGCCATTAAGGAGTGAGGCATTTATTATTTTAGTAAAATGTGTTTATGTCGTCATTTAATCAAGTGTTAATCCATTTATAGTATTGAATACCGAATCCAAAATTGTATTTTTCATTTTACGTATTAGCGAACTTTTCTTGGAAGTTTTTCATCGTCCTCATCTTTGAACTAGGTTTATCTTGCACATAAATATATCTCCAGATCTTACAGTAACAGCATTATACCGTTTAGTTCTTCAAGGTCTTTAGTGAAAATTGGACCCGCAACATTTATGAGGTTTTGAAGTGGAGAATTTAAAAATGTCTCATGATTCTTGTAAATGCGTAACTCTCTGAAATGTAGATGGAACACAAAAGAGTTTATGAAAATGAAAATATGACGTTAATGCCTCCGGCAATGTATTCAACGAAAACATGCAAATTACGCAATTTAGAGTTTAATTTGCTTTTTCAGGAAAAAACGTTTATCCCAAATGTGATGACAATGTACATGTCTAATTCCGCGTACGAAATTTCTCGTCATCAAATCGAATATTTTTATGATTATCAAAAAATATTTCCACTCTACGAGGGCAAGAAAATCAATTTTCAAGAAATTATTTTTCACTGAAATTCGTTGCAATTGTGTTCAATATTTGATGGCGATAACAAAGGATTTAAATCGTATTCGGTCACATTCCCTGTTTTCGTCGAATGCTTATCAAATGTTAATATAATATTTTACTCGTCTTGTGAGTATATACTTTTGAAGTATAATTTCATTGTTTAAAGGTTATATTTCATTGAGTGAGGGAGTGTATTTATTAGGAAAGTAAATTGATATATCTCGTATTATTTGTAATGATTTTTTAATTTGTTTGAATACTACATTGAGATTATTACATGTTTGAATAAACATAGATTAGTAGTTACAGGTTATTTTAGATTTATCTCGTTTATCAGAAAATTGATCATATCAAAGAATAGTCAGGATTGTTTTTATACCAGAACATGATTTATCAATTAAATTCCGAGAGCGTTAAATTACATAAGTTAAATATCTAGTGAAAATTTATTGTTTCAATAGAAACACAAACATTTTCAAAAAAAATTTCTAAATAAATCATGTAAAAATCCTAAAAATGCTTTGTCCACTTTAAATTTCCATGTATTTATGAAGCGTTAGCTCGAAAAATAATAACTTTAAGATTGCTTCATTTCTGAAATCCTGAAAGACAACTTGGAATCGACCAGTTTTCTGACGTCACATGGTAATGAAAAGTGAATTAAAACCGTATTTATACCGGGTCGGTTGTTCTCCAGATGTAAAGAAAAGACGAACACGCGTTAACTTAGATAAGTAACTATATCCCTAGTTACCAAAATTAATAGATAAATTGGTTCTAGGAATAATCGTAAACCTAAAAAAGGCTTGTAGACTGGTACCAATTATTTTCTCAACCAGATTGGTTTTAATTTGATTGAGGTAGAGATTGGTTTTAAACAATGAATTCCAAAATTGATTTTTATTTTCCATAACAAAGCCCACGTAGCTTTTTTCCGATCTGATAAGGAATCAAATGGGTCTAGCGGATCAGGTTTATCACTTTTCTGCTGTCTTGATGGCTTTGGATCGTTAAGTAGATGATTTTCCTTTGTTTTTTTAATTAACAAGATTAAGTTGACATCGTGCTTTTTCCTGATTTCTATAAAGTACTCTGTAACAAACAAAAGAAACTCTGAATTTCTCTGGAAACTCTATCAGTATTAAGATAATTATTGTGACCCGTTAAGACAAATTGCATTGAAATATGGACGACACAATTTGCTAACTCGATGCTGCTATTGAGTATAATCTAGGCCGCGCAAGTTATTTTATTGTTTACAGGGCTTTTAATATTTTTTCTTAATTTCATTTAAATCGCATAATAGTAAAATTGCATAAAGTGAGATCGTGTACAGCGAGGGATACCTTTATTATATATATAGTATTTTCTGTTCACCAAACATCGCGTGTAAAACGAAGGTTGGACAATTTAACAGGTTTTAAGTTTACCAGTTAACAACGTGATTTTTAAAGTCTGCAAATCGGCTAAATCTTACCCATTGTATTAATACGCTTTCCAAACACGATACATTGTATGACTGTAAACTAAAGGGACCTATTTTTAGATTTTTATGTAAATTGTCATAAAAATTATTGGTCACAATGATTTTTTTATATCTTGTGTTACTTTTGACGTCAAGAAAAGTTCTGTTTAATTTATTAAATCCCTACTACTTTTACGTGCTTCAATAAATTCCAGAAACCTATTGACACTGTTATTTCACATTGATACGATCAATATATTTACCATCGGTCTTAATGATCTAGAATTGGTAAGACTCTAGACTCCAACCGGGGGTTTAAGGCTCGGTGCCCGATAGTACCCGAAAAAAATAAAAAAGTCTCCAGGCTAGTAAAAAAGTTTGTCTAGTTAATAACTCGCGCGCACCAGACCTTTGCTGATGTCGTTGACACCTCACATATGGCAGTAATGCTAAAACGTGCGAAGACGAACTAAAGGTTTCATGCCTTTTTCTGAATCTGAATAAAACCTCGAAAAATATGTCCGTATTGCCAATTTGGAAGTGTTGATGGGTACTAAATAAATATATATTTAAATTATTCTCGTACATTCAAATTAGCGCCGTTTTATTAAATACGAGTACTTTTGTGTGTGATTTGTTAATAATCTATAGTTCGTAATCTTCATCCGAATCGTTTCTTTAGCTACGAAGATCACGATCTATAATGGTTTGTAATTGTGTTGCATCATAATATCGTTGAATAAAGTGCAACCTGACGGGTTAATTGCCATGTGTCAAATTTTTCCAATCAACCAGAAATATGTGGAGAGGTCTTAAGTGAAAACCAGAGGAAAAAATAAATAAAGACATTCTAGTGTAAATCGCGCTGAATGGGAACTTATGTAGTCCCTCATAACATTATGGGCGGGGGTGGGATTGAACTATCTCGTCATACATCTTTCAAATCCTATATACTACCCTTCTTCGTTAGTTCATATTTTCCTCACTCTCCAGCCAATTCAGAAAAATCTATTTATTCTGTTTATCGTTCGGAACTCAGTGTATTATTGTTACGATTTTTTTAAGAATATTTAAAACTAATTAGAAATAAAACGTAGATTCTGATAATTTAATAAAAACTAGACAATTCATTCCGTGACATAGATGATTTGGAAATATTGAATTAAGCATAGACAAACTTCAGGGACATATTTTTTTGAGCATAAAAATGTTGATTCGCCTGAATTAAAAACACATCGACCTTAACACTTATGATTTTCTCGATTCTCAGATTTTGTTTTCTTAAAATCCGCTTACTGAAGTCAATTCAAATTTCTTGAAAACATATTTTTAAGAGTATTGTTATCAATATTGTGTTTCGTATTGTGTTACACTTTCATTTTATGTAATAAAGCCTGGTGAATGTATTGCCCTTGTCAATATTTTTTATCAATCACAAATGTGTTTTAGAGCTGTTAAGTAAATGTCAGGCTAGACTCTTTTTCAAAAAATATTGAATACCGATGGGAATCAAATACGCAATCCTCGGGTTGAAAACATGTGTTTTACCATCTAGACCACGCAGATTATTCGTTGTCAAGTTTTAATATTTTGGGTTTCTTAATAATAATAGGACAATTATATAGCGTAGTTTAGACAGCATACTCTCCTTAAGGGCGCTTTAACTCGGGATTCGAACGCAAAATTAACGATTATTCATATATTCGAGGTGTTCTTCACAGCTCGTACACTTTTTTATTCAGCTCACTTATTAATGTCTTGAGGTCGAACATGGGGCAAAATAATTTTTATAATCTTTTTACTAATAAAAAATATGTTAGTTGTTTGATTATTATTACGAAAAACGTTTATCTTTTTGTATTGCTTTTTAAGAGTAATAGATACGACAAAATTATATGTAATAAATGCTTTACTCCTTAATGGCTATTTTCCCAGTATTTGGAAAGTAGCCAATATTGTTCCTATTCACAAGCCAAATAAACCTACCGAAAATCCAACTAGCTACAGGCCCATCAGCCTTCTTCCAGGTCTTTGCAAGATTCTTGAGAGAGTGGTTGCCTCAAGGTTAGTGTTCCATCACGAATTCAATAATACATTCCCTCATGAGCAATTTGGATTTAGAACAAGACACAATACGGTCCAGCAACTTACCCGTGTCGTGGAAGACGTGTCGATGGGCTTCAATAGGAACAGAAGTACTGGCATGGTACTGCTGGACCTCGAGAAGGCTTTTGATATTGTCTGGCACGATGGCCTTCTTCACAAACTTCTCCTCACTGGCACTCCACTCTATCTCGTGAAACTACTTCAATCCTACCTTTCCAATAGAAGTTTCACAGTCACCACTCATCATTCTACGTCATCCGCCAGGCCCATCCCTATGGGTGTCCCCCAAGGCAGTATACTTGGACCATGTCTATTTAATATTTACACACACGACATTCCTACTCCCCCAAACTGTAAACTCGCACTATTTGCTGACGATGCGGCATGCTACGCATCGTCACTCAAGGTGGATCGAGCTGGTCGCCGTCTTCAGATTGCTCTTGAGATCCTTGAGAAATACTACCAGGACTGGAGGCTCAAAATCAATGACGCCAAAACTGAGGCCATCATGTTCTCCCGAAAAATCAAGGAAAGAGTGCCGTCGATGCCCTTATTCATCGGTGGTTGCCTGGTTGAGTGGCAGGACGTGGTTAAATACCTCGGCCTGCACCTTGACCGGCGACTGACGTGGAAAACCCATTTGAATACCATCAGACAGAAGGGTCACAAGGGCATAGGGGCTATCAGTTCGATATTTCATCGACGCAGCTTCCTTTCACCCAAAAATAAGCTCCTCCTCTATAAAACCCTTATTCGTCCTATCTTGACCTATGCTGCATCCGTTTGGGGTAGTGTGAGCAATACGGATCACCTGAAACTCCAGAGAGTACAGAACAAGGCATTCAAGATATCTTTTAACACCCATCCCAGAACAAATCTTACCCGACTTCACGCTGAACAGCGAGAAGAAACCCTACAACACCACATTCTCGCTTGGACCGTGAAGTTCTATAAAAGCCAACAAAATCACAGAAATCCCTTAGTCGCTGCCCTGGGGGCTTACGAGAGTAAATCCGACCTACCCTTCCGTTATAAGCACAAGCTCCCGAAGCATTATCTGTTGCCTGACTAGTCCACCTACAGTATTAGCTGGGACGACCAAGGTCTGAGTGAATGTGATGGAATACAAGTAGCCTGAACGAGTGGACTTGTTTTTGCTGAATAATTAGTGTAAGAATTGTTATCTAGTTATAAGTAGTATGTAGGTGTTAATTATTTCTAAGATCTCATATATTAAGATTGAATAAATAAAATAAAATGATATGTAGGAAAATAAGTTTAAATAAGTGCATAAATTATAACATATAATTAAGATTAGTTAAGTAATAAATTTGTATATAGGTATAGCCTTGACAAATGTTTGTATAGTAATTTACTTGTTTAATAAAAAAAAAAAAAAAAAAGATACGAAGAGTATTCGTGTAATAGATACGGAGAGTATAAGTTAATATGAACATTTATTTTGATCAAGCAGATTACATTATTAAGCTTTCAACCCCCAAAACTTATTTTGAGATAGAAAAAAGACGATAAGTACTGTAACACGGTAAGATGCTTGCCTTCCAAAAAAAGGCGGTTATGTTCGATTCCCGCTGAAACCCAGATTTTATAAAAAAGGTTTCAAATCTGATCTTTTTGGTTAGTTGTGAGAGGTTGTCACATGACAAGAACTCGACCGAGTTGTATTGTTTATAACAAAAGTTTAGTACAATACTCATGGAACTAATTATAAAAACCGTGATCTTGACCAATAATATTAGTAAAAAAAAAACAAACGTATTAATTTTGTTAAAAAAAAGTTGTCAAAACCTGTTGAATTTTTAAGCTGAAAAATCAACGTAAACAAATATAAAATGTAATAAGTGTAAATTTAAAAAAAATGTATGAACGGTATTTATTGATTTTGATTAAGTAAACAATTTTAAATTTCAGCGGGTTCTAATAATGAAACAAACATTTTCATTGAAGATTAACAAAAAAATAGGGGTTGAATTTAGTTTAAGGCTAAATATTCTGTTCTTATCACTCCAGATTATTTTCAAAAAACATTTGAATGTCAATGCAAAGCGAACCTTCACTCCACAAAGGTTGACTAGGAAAGCAAATACTTTTACTCGACTGATATTCGAGTCAGAGGAACAAATAAGAATACCTTGGATAAAAATAAAGTTTGGAAGGAGAAAGGTCTGTCTGTTATTCGCTTCAAGTTTGTATTTTAATGTAAATAACATTTCAACAAACATACAAATGAAAATGATCTTTACTTAATTTTCATAGCAAAAAAGAAAAAAAAATACTTTGGTTCCGATAAAGAACGATGGTCCAGTGTCAATATTAAATCGGGTCTTTAGCTTTATATTTTTTATTCAAAACTTTTAGTAAATCTCCAGAGGTCACGACTTGACATTTTTTATGTGTACTTTATCTTGTTATAGGGATTATGTTAATAATTTCTTTATCGCGTTTAAGAAAGTTAATGAAGAAACTGGCTACGCGTGTACAATATAACTGTTTTTAATTATGACATAATAAACTTTCTGAAGATTCATATTTTTTTCTTCATAGGTCGAATAGGAAAAAAACCTAGTTTCGTGATATATGAGTAAGAAGAATACATAGGAATAACTAAAGAGAAGGGCCGTCTATAAATCACTTTAAGTTTGTTTATTGAATAACATTTCTTCATAAAAAATTACTTGAATTTATTAGATAAAGCAACTAGGTCTGATATCAATATTTAATGAAGTATAATATTTTATTATTTATTAAAGCTCTTTTAGTAAGGATCCAGAGATCACTTAAATAGAATTTTTAAGATTTTTTTACGATTCTCTTTCAAAATATAGTTGACAAAATCATCATTAAAATTTTATGCAATGCCTTTAAAAGGATACATTACTGAATGTTATCTTTGAAAAATTTGAGACATACGTTTTTAACATAATTTATTTGCTAGATTTTTTTCAAAAGAGAAAGAGTTATTTTTATTGAAAACTATTCAAAAAAAATTAAAATACTAACTTAAATATGAATATTGATTTAAAAGTACTCAAGTATGTGTTTGTATCCTTATTTGTTTTAATATACACAAATATTAATTATTTTTTAAACTGTCAATATGAATGCAATATTGACAGTTTTAAAAATAATTAATAGTTTATCCTTATCCTTTCGTTCATCAGAATACTTTTATCCTATCAATAACTTTTTTGTTCACATTCATACATGAACAAAGTGGGAACATTTATTGACTTATGACTTTTTGTTAAAATTTTACCTGAAAACTCGGGCAGATAAATACCTGTGAATACACCTTTAACTTATATAATTCACTTTCAAACCAAAAGTTTCTTCAGAATAGTTTCATAAATTGAGAGCGACTCTCATAAAGAAGTGGCACCAAATTTACGTCTCAGGTACACAAACTTTATATTACACCACATCCCATAAATTATATAATTCTGAGATAAATTATTTCCCAAGAATCGGCGAAGAGAGATGTGAATAACCCTTTGAATGCTTTAAGTAGTACGAGTAATAGGCCAAACTCAATAAGCTCCAAAGTATTGAATCTTTGATGAAGTTCGAAACTTAAATGAGCTTTTACTTTTTTCTGACACTGATGGACTAGACAGCGTTGAGTGACGTTTGCTTGAAGTAGAAAATCTACAATTTACTTCCCGGATGAAATCCGAATAACTTCTATTTTTTTTCTCTCAAAATAATGAATATATTTTTTTAAGACTTAAAAATAATGGTTTTATAATAAATAGTAGTCATGCACATAATTTAATTTGCTTCTAAAATATGTTTCAGAAAATTACTATAGCTTTATTTAAATTAAGTTTAGTTTTATTATGAAATATTTATGTATATTATTTATAGTAAAGGCGTTAACACTGTCGAGGTTTAAATACATTTTCATTTATTTAGTCACACAGTGTTTATTCATTCCACTTCATATAACGTTATAACCCTACCGGTTTCCAGATTTTTACCTCATCATCGAGAGCACAAAAAAAACTGAATAATGTTCGAACTGGTACCAACACACGTTTCTAACGGTTAAAATTCGAGTTGGGGATTGTGGGTGGAGGGAGGCAGGAGACAACCTCAGCAAGCAGCGTCGAGATCCTGGGAATATATTATATGTGTATGTGTTTGCCAGATGTTCCCCCGATGTACTGACTTGGATATTTCTAGGGTCTCTAATCTGTCCAATTTATTTCTCTTACTACTAATATACAAGAATTCGTCACCATCAATAGAGAATGTGTGATTTTACGGTGACAATTATTAGCCATTTCAGAATAAATTTGAGGATTCATTAAGGCGGAATTGTGTACACGAAGTCTTTTTCAAAAGACCTTCCTATTTTTCCTACATATAAATTATCGCTGCCAGTACATATAAGTTTATGCACACCACTATTGCTAAGTATTGTTTTTTTTGTCTTTCCCTTTAAACATAAATTAGCGGAGATTGAAATTAATGTAAAAAGCTGGCTTTATGTGACATGGAATTTTTTTGTTATTTCGTATGTTATGTTTTTTTATAAATACAGTTTTGCTCCATATTTAGGTATGCTTATAGATGACATTAAATATAAGAGGTGATCCTATTCAGAGTACACTACTCTTTCCGAGGTAGTGAAAATCCAAACAATTCTACCGTCAGGTCACCCAAAAGATACCTGTTTTTAATGTCACGTTCTATCTTATGAGACCGTCATTTATCGGTATAGATCTATTGTTTATTTGTTCTAAAGCTTTTCAGTTTGGTCGAAGGGAGATGCGATGAAGTAGTGGTGGTTTTTATTTAAGGCTTATTTAACAAATATTATGATTTGTTTGAAAAAAAATGCCTCATGGTAATAATCACACCAGGTTGTATAGTATATAACGTAATAGAAATACTATAATGCCATATTTAAAAGGATTATTTGTACTTTTGTGTCAATTTAGAACATCAAAGTTCTCTTAATGGTATGGTACGTTTCACAAAGGGGAAACTTGAGTGTTAGGATAAAAGTTTGAAAATGAAGAGAAAACCATATAATACACAAAGGGTGTGAAACAGTAACGCTTAACCGGTTGGGATGATTAAGGTACAAGTGAGGGTTTAAGGTTTTCATACCGAACATTAGATCCCACTTCTCTGAGTTAAGGTAAATACAGAAATAGGGCGTTTGGCTTTATGGGAATCCACGTATCATGCCAAGGGGGGTGCAAGAGATTAATCTAGGGTAAAGATATATATTTATGTGGGCTCAGAAATGGATTACTATAATGAACAACGTATACTCTATCCCTTTCATGACACAACCGAGTAAGGGATTTGGCCTATGTATTCTCGAAAATATCTTCCCTATTATGCCAATTCAAGGACAAAGATTAAGTATATTTGTAGCCTGTAGTTTATTAGAAAAAAAATATAGTAATCGTAACGGAATGTTTCGGAATAAAATTATTAAAAAAAACAGTTGTTTGAGATGTTTTTTTTACCAATTTAATACAGTGTGATAAGGCATTCAGCAAAATTAATAATCTCTGTGGCCTACTTGGTAAGACACTTGTCTACCAATCCGGAGGTCATGGATTTGATTCGAAATGGTACCTAATTTTCTCTAAAAGTCTCATTTGCATTTATGACCTCTAAAACATCTTTTTGGTTGGTTGAAGAGATGATAGTAAACAAAAACAGTGTAATACAATAATATAATACAAATTAAGTTTATAATGCACGAACCCTTCCACCCAGCTTATGTTTATCGTGCGCTAAACATTCTATTTCAATTCAATGTGTGCACTATTGAATCTTACTTGGTTCTCATTGGTTCCAGAAAGGCAGCGTGCAAATATAAACCGCGTGAATGGGTCCATTAAAATCTATATTAAATAAATAATCTAGAACACAAGAGTATATCAAGATTTTCTATACTTATTAAGTTGAAAAACCTATTTTATTTTTAAACATGTTTTGTAATTGATTACTGATAACGAATACAACACATATTTTGTTGAGAGATAAACAATGAATTGGAAATTACTCTCAATAGATTTTTTTCATTATTATTATTGTCACTCTAAGAACTCGACTTGCTTTAATTGTCGATGTTGATGGCATAAAGAATATGTCCAGAGTCTGTTGCTTGACTGTTCTTTTCCGTTCTTAAAATAATAAACCATGTAAAAGTGAATTCGTGTAACTCGAGACCGCGTAAATGGAGGATAACACTGCCTCATTTTTGTAGCTTGTATTTTTAGGTCAAGACAAAATATGAATTAAAGACAATTTATACTAGATATTAGTTTATACTCTTGAATTATTTTCATTAATTCATCTTATCGAAACGAAAAAAAAAATATAAAAAAACTCGTCATGATTAAATATTTAAAATATATATATTTTTACTTAACTTTATTTCAAGGAAAAATTCACCCGATTTGTCAAAATATTTTCAAGCTTCTGCATAAGTGACTTGCGCATTATTTAACCATCGTTCTCAATGGAACATATTATATAATACTCCAAATAGACAATATAGGGAACTCCAGGTGGAGCACATTGCCCGAATACATTTAAGAAAGAAAATGTTTTTTTTCAATTTTGAATTTGATACTAAAAAAATATATGTGTTACTGAGAAATAAGTGATATTTTAGTACGCACTTTTTTTTTATTTGATCAACTGAAACTAACCTCAAATAACTTTGTTTTAGATACAAATTCAGAGATTATATAATGATGCATGTTTAGGGAAAACCAACGTTTTATTATCCTGTTTTTGTTCTTCTACCATATGTTACCTTCCACTCCCACTCCAGAATATGTTTTGCTTTCTTCATTCATTCGTTCTACATGCACAAACTATTTCTGAGTGCTTTCATTCGGCTTGTTACATCAAGTGTTAGTTAAGGGAGGTCGTCATTCACAGAAGGAACAGATTGTTAAAAAACTATAAAACGGCTCCTGTGATGTAATGTCATTTATTTTTTTGTAATAATAAATAACAGATCATAAAATATAAAGGTCTTATTGTAAAGTTTAGAAAATTATAATTCTTGTATAAGTGTGCGTTATTATACAAAGAACATAAGAAGTGTTGTACTTTAAGGAAAAATAAGTAATAAACATAATTATATCGGCTTAACCTAATAAAGAAACAAGTTAATAAATAATAAATGAAAACTAAACCAAACTTATTCTCTTTTCATATAAATATATTTTTGTCGTTTGTTGGGTACAGTACAACCTGGTGGGCTTATTGCCATGTAGTAACTTCTTCCAACCAACCCGAAATATATTAGAGAAGCCTTAAGAGATAATTAGACAGCTATCCTTTTATTTAAAAAAAATATTTTTAACGGGATTGAAGCCTGCAGCCCCCGGATTTGAAAATTGGCGCCCAACAACTAGGCCATGGAGTTCGTCAATAATATTATAGGATTATATAAAACCATTAATTCGTCCTTGAAATAAAAGTAAACCAATATTTCAAGAATTCACTCAAACAGTAACATTAGCTTAATTTTGCTAAAAGTATTAACAAGTTAAGGTAACATCGGTTTTATTTTTGGATAAAAATAAATTTATTTTTCATAGCTACATCTTTTTCTTGATTATTGAGAATGAACTTGACATGTAACTAACAAAATATTCGAAAACTGTAATGTAATTTGAAAAAAAAATCCTTAACTGTGAACATTTTCTTTTAATTTGGGATAATTTTTTACAGCTCAGTGTTTTTTAAAATTAAAATTCATTACATTTTTTTCTTATTTTAAAACCATTTCTTTACAAAATTTTAATTAAGTAATGTGGTTTTTTATATTGAAACTTGAAAGCGAAATACAATGTTTTAATTTGATACAATATTTCAATCTCTCCTTTTTTATGCTTTCTATTTAATTTTTGCCATTATTCAAGAACGTTGTTTTATTTGTTTAAAGCAAGGTCAAGTTAATATTAATAATATTATGAAATTAACAATGTAATGTAAATAAAAGTGTTTTAAATATTTATTAAAAAATGTTAAATACGACAAAATCGGGGGCTTAGATGGCAAAAAAATACAGTCTGGATTAGTTCGTTGACAAAGTTATTATTTTTATGTGAAATTATTGACAACTTGTATGACAGTGAACTGCGAGTTAAGTATGGTTTCTAGTAGTTCTAACTACAGAGGCTAAATAAAGTAGTCTGGAAAAGGAAATGTTTTCTCATGGTTCCGTCTTTCATCATATTCACATCAGCGATGCGGATTAACTAAGGAGTATTACCACATATGAATGAGTAAAAGAAGAAAATGGGTATAAAAATAATATAAGTGAACATTCTTGAGTAACATGTAATATGGTAAGTTTGTTAGTGCGAGTGATCTCCCAAAACTGGATGCTTTAGATATCGGTATTCCGGATGAGACTCGATATGTCAAGGATACTTTTTCAGACGATTATTATTAGATTTTGGGTAATTTGGGTATTGCAGAAGTTATGTATTGTACAATATTCCATTATACTTTTAGTCTATTGTTTTATGTTGATAACAGTATATTTGTCGTTATTTTCAAATGTTTAATTTGTTGTTGCAACAGTCATTTTATTATCGCGTAATATTTAATGAATTAAGAATTTTTATGTTTGGATAACATTGATTTCACCTACAAATATTTCAATTTAATGGATTTTTTCCTCAAAGTGTTAGGAAGTCTTCTCAAAGTGTTAGGAAGTCGAAGTCTTTCTCAAATTGTTACGGGGGTCGTGTGCAGCTTTAAGAAGCAGTTAAAGACAACTCTTTTTGATATGTCTAATCAAAATCTATGATTATAAAGGGTCTTTCAAATTGATCGGTTTTTTAATTCTTGGATAAAACACAGATGGCGTCGTGAATTTGCCTGAGTCTTGTGACATTTGAGAAGTGTAATGTATGACATTTATAAAAATGGATTCGTATATAATACAACAACGCGTTCAAATTGTTGAATTATTTTATGTAATGTAATCACCGGAAACGGTGATGTTAATTGGCCATCAAGATTATGTGATCTGTCACCGTTGGGCTATTTTCTCTAGGGTTACGTGAAAAGCCAGGTCTATAAGTCCTGGCTTTTCACGTAACCCTAGAGAAAATCCCCAATCAATTCCTGAGCTGAAGGACGAAATTATTCGCGTTATTGGTGAGTTAGAACCGCAATTATGCCAAAATATCATCGAAAATTTCCACAAAAGAGTGGACATCTGTGGAGCTGCCAGAGGTGGACACTTGGCGGATATTGTTTTTGTGTTTAAATGTCATACATTATTCTTTGAAATCAAAGCAAATTGTGTGTTTTATTCAAGAATTAAAAAAATAGAATTAAAAAACCCGCTTAGTTTGAAAGACTCTTTATATGAATCCAGGTACATATATTACACTCCACCTAAAGCCGAATGTAATACTCGTACAATCAAATATTGGAAGGTCTTCAAAGATTTCTTTGTTCGTCTTCCCTTGGGTTTTCTCACAAAATGTGTTGTTCTCAACATATGCATATGCGAGGATGCTCATATTGAATGCTGTAACCCCAACATTTCTATCTTTATACTAAAATTGTTTTAATGTTATAATTTAAAGTCAATAATAGTAGGTTCAATTTCGTGGTGCTTTCTAAACATATATTATTATTATTTTTGTTCGTTTTGCAATAATTTACGTATTATTATCCGATGAAGTTTTCAAAATTACTGTTTCGTATCGAATCGGGAAGATGAAGAGAATTCTATGCAAGGATGGGTACCTTACACTTCACATTTGTTTAGTTATCCTTGTGAATTCTTCAAGGGTTTTTTTTATAAAAAAAATTAAATCCCTTTTGTGTTTATTGAAAAAAATTAACCATATATATAAA
Source organism: Odontocerum albicorne (assembly GCA_949825065.1). Classification (NCBI taxonomy): domain Eukaryota; kingdom Metazoa; phylum Arthropoda; class Insecta; order Trichoptera; family Odontoceridae; genus Odontocerum; species Odontocerum albicorne. The sequence continues at coordinate 26,799,517 of OX463840.1, forward strand.
GAGACCAATGTATTCTCTGATTACAAGACGTATTTAATATTCATGGAATTATTCTAATCGTAAAAAATAGAGTTTATCGAAACAACTTTAAGACAGCAATAAAGCTCAGATACACGCTGCTTACAAATTGTTGGCGAATTTAGATTTTGTCATTAACTGTGATGTTATTTTCCGTTTCAAATTGAATTTCAGTTAACTAGAAAGATAAAGACGCGTACGTGACACAGTTTAATAGTTTATCCAGGATATGTTATAGAAGATTTCTCTTAGATTGAATGTTTGAAATCTCAATCGTATATACCATACTGTTCGTGTCAATAAATGAGGAATAGAAAAGAAATTTATCTAAAAATCAAACAAACTTCATTCTCTGTTAAATAAAGAAAGAAAAACTATAAGAGCAGACATCAAACATTCACGAGAGTGAGGTGTTCAGTTATAGAATAATTTCACTATTATACTAAACCTTAATATATAATATCACATTAAATTTCAATTATAAAATGTAATTTTTTTACAAAATAAAATATTCATTAGAAATGCAGTGCTTTTTTAAGTGTTAATTGTGGGATATTTTTTTAGTTATTTCAGAAATATATAATTTTTTATTTACTAACTTATTGGATATAAAACATAAACAACTTTAAACTCGTTTGATTTTATCAACAAGTTGAAAGTGTATTTATTTTAGTTTTCCAATAGTAAGTTCCTAGTAAGATAAGGCTAAGTCGCTTAACCGACAGTTAACCTAGATCTACATAATTTAAAACATTGAATATAAAATGGACTTAAGTGTGTTTTTTCGTCTTTTTTAAGGTCAAATATATTGTTTTTTTTATGTACAATATAAATAATTTTTTAAAATGTTATAATTTCATCATGCTTCTAATGACTGTGTAATTACCAGCTCCATATGATTTATCATTCTGCATCATTATTATATAAAAATAACGTATATACATATCTATTCCAACATCAGAGGCTGCGTAACCAATGCCAATAGTCCGACAATATATAGATTTGTTATTTTTTTACTCACAACAAATCGCTCAGAAGTGATATTATTTTAAGAAACATTCCTATAAAAGTACTTTTTCTGTTCATTTTGTCGTTATCTGGTATGGTGTCTAATAAAACAAAGTCAATAGGGCATTTAATGAGATATATTCAAATCAAACAATGTCAAGATGTGCTGAAATAATGGTTGACAATAGTGTATAAGCGCCAAAATGGATGTATATGAGTGAAACAAGGGCGTGGAAAATAAATGGAAGGAACCGAATTAATGTAGTGGAAATAGGTGCACTGAGAAGAATATGTGCTGTTTTGATGTATAACAGAAACAAATGTGTTTATTAGGGATGGCTATGAGCTGAACAATGATATGTCAAGCAAAGTGAAAAAGAGCACGTGGAAGTGGTTTGGACATGTTGAATGAATGAGTGACAAAAGAAAGAATAAACACATTTATTGCAAACAAATACAAACCTAAGTGGGAGTCGTGGTAGAGGATGGCCGAGGAAAGTGACAAGGTGAAATTTTGGAAGAAAGGAACGTAAGAAGTAAGAGAAACAGAAGGAGCTGTATGAGAATATATATGGATATGGATGAGACAAAGAAAGTATGTGGTGATAGAAATTTGGCGCTATTTATTCTATGCCTATTCCAACAGGGAAATGGCGTAACACTATGTATATATGTGACTCAAATAACTTATTATTTCAATGTACGAGTATTATACTTACATAACTGATCATCGGAAGATTAAAAGCAGCTGCCATCCTGCCCTCGTGCACGCAGGTCTCCTGTGGGCCGATGTACGCTGAGACATTCCGCGCCCATAGTGCTGCAGTCTGCCTGATGGATGTCACTTCTTCTCCGAATGTCTCCGCTACGGTAAAGTTGAGTGAATGCCCGAGTTTACCAAGAGGACCAGAATTCACTTCGGATATGGCCAAAGATATAGCCCCTAGAACAAAAATGTGAACTTAAGCAGTTAAAAAAATGTCTTCGCATTATCAGATACTGCACTGAAGGAAATTATGATGGAAAGCCCTGTCGTCTGATTCACACTCAGATATGCTTTTAAATAACGGCGGTCTAATTTTATAGTTTCTAATGAAATCAAGATATAAAATAAATATTCTCCTTTGAAAAATCTGATATTATTTAAACTTTTGATAGCGTAAGCAAATAATCTCTGTGCTTCTAGAAGATAATCTATATTTTTAATGAAAATAATCACTCACTGACACTCAAATTTGGGAAAATAACCATAAAACAATAATGAGGACGACAATTTATATACCGCTGTTAAACTCTCCAAGACGAGCAATAAAAGAGATCTTCCTATATGAGAAAGTAATAAATTCAGTACAGTGTAGTGTATGTGTGGAGTGTTAACAAATAATCATAAATTTTGATAAGACATCCCAAAAAGGGTTATCGTCAAATGCTTCCTTAAGGTGCACACGCTACCTATATATCTAACACTAAGAATCAGACCTTTCTACTTCACATGACCATCACCGGTAAAAGCCCTGTCATAATAGCCTCACCCTATTGAATCAATTTACAATATTAAATTTATTAGATGAAGATGAAATAAACCCAAACGTTCTACTTCTCTCCGAAAGAATATCTCTGAGACAAAGGTTCGAAAAATACAATGGAAACATCCCATTAAGGGACTTGAATACAATGAGATAAAGTTTGAAATCAATCCGTTCGCAAAACTTGAGGAAACGTAGACTGAACTATAAAAAGAAGATATATATTATAATTGTTAAGATATAAAAATATGACTACGAGTACGTTTATGTCCACTGGTCCAAACATTTTTATTTAATTTAAATAAAAATCTTAAAGACCGCAGTAAAAGTCAATATAAGATGCATTTATCGATGGACATTATTCATTAATAAAAACGGAAATTATTTATTAACTATTCAACTACCATTCTAAGCAACCCAAAGCGGAAACTTTATTAAGTGGAATAAAAACATTAATGATCATATTATTAACTCGTCCAGTGCTGAGAACACGCGTGGCGTGTCCATGTGAACATCGGCTTCATGCTCAGAACACGCGCGGCGTGTCCATGCCTAAATATTGTTAGTATATTACATCAGCATATGATATTCGTCATTATTTTGGAAGATTCCGTCGCTTCGGGCGTTTGCGCATGTGCAACGCATTGTAAAGTTGAGGTTACACCCGCAGTTGTAAATAATATTTTTTCTAGTTCTTATTCCGTTTGTTTTCATTGTGAGACTTGATAATAAAAATAATTGGACTATTTCTCTAGCGCTGTTTTGTGAAAAGGTCACTCACTGCAAGGGATATTTTGTTTGTGTGTTCTAGTTATTTTCAATTTTGAATGAGTGACATAGTGAATTGTGAGCAAAAATAAGTGCCTTTTGAAAAATATATTATAGTAATTGGTGTATACATAGTGATATTTAGTATCATATAAGTTTCTTTTTTGATTTTACGAAAAAAAATACGTTTACCTTGAAAAATGGATCACCCATCGAGCTCTAAAAGACAAAAGATTGAGGATGATATGGATGATTCATTTAGTGACGTTAGTGATGAGGAATTCACCATCATCAAGGACGATTCTGAATTTGAGTCAGATATTGAAAATGGTGACAATATTCAAATTGAAACTGTTTCACAAACATCTAGAACACCAGATGTTAGCTCTACGCAATAGTCGAATATAAAAAAACAACCAGCCTCTATACCATTTTCAAAAATACCCGGGTTGAAAATTGAGATGTCAAGTAAAGAACCAATAGATTATTTTGATTTGATTTTCAATGAAGATTTGTACAATCTTGTGACAACCCAAACTAATTTGTATGCTGTTGAAGTATTGTCAAAATCAGAAGGTGATACAAGCAGAATCACGCGATGGAAAAATGTCACTAAAGACGAAATGAGGGTGTGGCTGGGTTTACTACTACACACCGGAACAATACGTTTGAACCGGTTGAGTGACTACTGGAATACGGACTACCTATTCAATTTACCGGCATTTTCACAAGTCATGTCAAGAGATAGATTTTTACTCATCTTACGGGCACTTCATTTTAACAATAATGAAGAAGATCTGTCGAGCTTGGCAAAAGTCAGGGCATTGATTGATTTTTTCAATCGAAGGATGGAAGTAATTTATGATCCACACAGACAACTATCGATAGATGAATCATCGGTTCTTTGGAGAGGCCGATTGATTTTTCGCCAATATATAAAAGGCAAAAAGGCCAAGTATGGTATAAAACTTTACATGTTAGGGGAATCAAGTGGATTGGCCGTAAAAATAATTGTATATGGTGGATCATCAGATGAAGAGTTAGGTGGCAAAGGCCACACTAATAAAGTCGTTCAGAAATTGCTAGAGGGGAAGACGGGAGCCGGATATTCAGTTTACATGGATAATTTCTATAATAGCGTTCCTCTTACAAAAAATTTATTGAACCAAAACACATATGTCACAGGAACACTACGAGCAAATAGAAAAGAAAACCCGATCGATGTTATAAATAAAAAACTAAAGAAAGGAGAAAGTGTGAGTCAGTACACAGTAAATGGTATATGTGTTACCAAATGGAAAGACCGCCGAGAAGTCTTTATGATTTCTTCTGAATTCGATGGGGAGTTGTCTGATAGTAAAAACCGACATGGTCAAGTGGTCACCAAACCAAATATGGTAATAAATTACAACAATCATATGGGTGGTATAGACTATCATGACCAGATGTTAGCTTACTACCCATGCAAAAGGAAAACATTACGTTGGTACAAAAAGTTGGCCATTCATCTATTCCAGACGATGTTATTGAATTCTTGGCATTTATACAATGAAGACGATTCACAGAAAATGCCGTTGTATGATTTCAGGCTATTTATAATAAAAAAATTACTAGGTCCACCTCCATCATCAATTCCGAGACAAACAGTACAATCAAAAACCAAGATACATCTGCCGAAGTTTTGTGAAAAAGACACTGATAATAAAATCAAAAGACGCAGATGTAGGCAATGCTGGGATACAGCTAAGAAAAGAAATGCTTCATTATTCTTTTGTCTAGATTGCCCCACACAACCTGGTCTTTGTTTGGATCCTTGTTTCCAACTTTACCACAAATATTAAATTATTTAAAAAAAAATATTGTGTACACCTAATTAGTAAGTATATTTTTCTGTTAGTTTTTATAAAATATTGTTTTTTTTTTTGTAATATAATGTTGTTCGAAAAATGTCATAAAAACCTCCATTCAATACCATTACGGTATGCGTCAAAATACCGACATCACTCTTATCACACAAAAAAGTCACTCAAGTACGTTTGATAAAAATAAAAAGACTGGGTATCTCATTTTGCGCCGAATTACCAATGGACAAAATAAAAATAACATAAAAATAAACACATTTGAAAAAGGACAAAAAAATATTTGCTTGAAAATTTATAATTTATTTGAGAATATTTTTTACATGTGTAACTCCACCTTTACAGCATGTCCTTCGCTCTGATTGGTCGATCAAATTTTTGAACCGGTGTAAAAGGGGACGATGTATAAATGATATTGGGTCCTTACATGTGAAATTGGCGTTTTGTTTGGGAGGAACATAAAGTTGATTTTTTTTTAATATAATATATTTATTTAATCAAAGTATGTACCATTGCTATCTATGCACTTTTGCCATCTCATAGATAGTTCATCGATCCCTTTACTAAAAAAACCATTCGGACGGGAATCAATAAAATCTTTGAAGTCGGTTTGGACTGCCCCATCGGAGTTGAATTTTTTCCCTTGCAAGAAGTTATCCAAATTTCGAAAAAAATAGTAACCTGTTGGGGCAAGGTCCGGAGAGTACGGTGGATGTCTTAGACATTCCAATTGAAGCTCTTCTAATTTGGTAGCCGTCTGTTGTGCAGTGTGTGGTCTAGCGTTATCATGAAGCAGCAGTGGCCTAGAGCGATTAACCAGCCTCGGTTGTTTAGCAGCTAGCTTTTCCATCATGGTTTGCAGTTGCTGACAATAGACATCTGCCGTAATTGTCTGGCCAGATTTAAGAAAGCTGTAGTGAACGACACCAGCACTAGTCCACCAAACGCTCACAAGTAACTTTTTTGGAGTCAATTTTCGCTTGGGGCATGGTTTGGCTGGTTCGGCAGGGTTCAGCCATTGCGATGAGCGCTTCCGATTATCATACAGGATCCACTTTTCATCACAGGTAATGATTCGATTCAAAATCCCTTCATTATTGTGCCGGTTGAGTAATTCAACGCAGCAGTCAACGCGCGTTTGTTGATTTGCTTCACTCAATTCGTGAGGTACCCACTTTTCAAGCTTTTTCACCTTCCCAATTTGCTTCAAGTGGATTAAAACAGTTTTATCACTAACACCGCAGCCTGCAGCTAACTCGGACGTGGTTTGCGATGGATCCGCTTCCACAATAGCCTTCAATTCTTCATTATCAACTTTGGTCTCCGGGCTTGTTCTGCAGGTCGAAATTTCCAGAACGAAAACGTTGGAACCAAAAACGCACTGTGTTTTCTTTTGCGGCACCATCGCCATACACATCATTAATCCTTCGAGCCGTTTCTGCAGCACTGGTGCCACGGTGGAACTCGTACTCGTAAATAACGCGATATTTCAAGTTTTCCATTTTGTAAACTGAGTGACGCAAAGAAAAAAAACAATTGAGGAAAAAACAAATGAATTATAATTTTCAAAACACAAATACTTGAGTAAATAGCTGTATAAATTTGAGTTTGAAATTCCTAACCAAAGAGAAGATATTTGAGATCAAAGTTGCAAGTACGGCAAAACGCCGGTTTCGTATGTGGGGACCTAATATATATAAACAAATTCTATATTTATGAATATATATTTTCTTAAATGTAAAATTTGTTTTACTTCCGTGAAAATATCACGGACTGCAACTATATTGCGCACTCATCGGCTCTCATGGAAATTGTCTCAGCAGTGAAAGAGTTAAGAAACATAATAAACGTAAATAAACTGGTTTAGGATTTTTTTCCTTCCAATTCATAATTTTATATTGAATGATTTTTAGAATTTTAAATCAAAATAAACATAAAATAGCATAAAAAACATTGTTCTTTTTTTTTTTTTTTTTTAACCTGGCGAGTTTATTGCCATGTGGCAATCTCTTCCAACCAACCAGAAAGATGTTTTTATAGGCCCTAAGTGTTAACAACCAGACTGGAATCCTATTTTAAAAAAAATCTGGGTTCCAACGGGGATCAAACCCTCAACCTCCGGATCGGCAGACAAGTGTCTTACCACCAGGCCACGGAGGTGTTCTGTGTTTATTTGAAATTTAAAATCTGTTTTCAATCTTTTCTGACAAAAATGAGAAAATGTAAAAATAAATGTATACGATTAAAACTTCTTCAAGCTTTTGAATTTAAAAGAATTTAGCGGTCGAGGGTTTTGCTAGGAAACTTAATGAAGGAATTCTATACTTGATCAAAAAAACGTCTGAAACAAAAGAAACAGAATAAAATATCAAAAGGAAAATATTTCCCAAATAAGTAGCGAGATGTTGGGAAAAAATTATGGTTTTTATGTAAAAATATTGTGTTGTCTTTAGGTCCAATTCGAATAACATTACTGAGATATTGAAAATATCTCAGTAATCTTTTATGTCGTAAAACCCTGATTATTTTGATCGAATCTTTGATTTGGTCGTCATAAGTGGTAATTGACTTTTGATAGCGGACCCCATCATCGAGTGTCGTATTACCATTAATGAATATTTAAAACCATATTTAACACACAAGATCGCTTACTGTATCATCGCCATAAACTGTACATTTTTTTTGGTAAGTGTCTCATTTTTTCTTTTGTGTAGTGTAAAAGCATAATGCACAGAAAAAATCACTTATTTTGTTCTGTCTTTAAAATGACACTAAAAAACAATGCTAACGTTTATATTTCATAATATATACAATCACTAAGTTAAAAATGAAGCTGGAAACCAAAATGTTGTCGTAACGAAATATATCCCAGAAATACGAAATTACGTTCCGGATAACCTTTTATGATATACTCGTATTAGAGGGTTTATTATATTTATTTGATGAGTAGTATGTTGTTATGTAAAATGATCTATCTTTATATATCAAGAAAAAAAAATCGGTTACATTCTTATTTAAAAAAATAGAGTGGAAAAATACTGACTTAATCTTCAATAACATATACTCGTATATTATTATGCATTAAAAACCCCTATTCGACAACTCTCTTGGATAAGCTGGTAATACGCTTGATTTCATCCAATAATTTTGGGTTTGATTCCCGATGATACCAAAAAATAAATAAAATAAAAAGGGCACTAGTCTGGTGTTAGAGCTCCTCTAGTTACAATACTCGCAAGCGCCGAGAACGAGTACGAGTGTTTTTACCGTGTAAAAGTTTTACCAACAAGTGCAATGATGAAACACGAGTTCCGTGCCTACTTCAGTGACTCTCAACCCTAAGGTTTGATTACTGGGTTCCAAAACAATGTTGTCCCCCGGTCACACTATTCAATATGTCTGAATCACGAATTCAGATATGTTGAGGGATACCATATGAAAGAAAAAGAAGACAAATTGAAAATCTTGTTTCATTTACATTCACTGTGAAAATTAAATTTATAAATATATTTACTCCCTAATACTGATTAAACTGTGTAAAGCCAAATTTCATAACCAAAATTCAAGCTTTTATAAATTATAAAGCTTTTGCAGTGTAGCTGAACGGGAAAAACACGGTACAAATTTCTGGAACTTTGTCGTAATCTTCTTACAAGGGATTAGTTGATGCTGCCTACTTTGACTGCTCTATTTGTACGGACATGTTTTTCAAGCTCAATTCTGAACTAATGCTCCTCAATGGCAAAACTAAAACTCAATTCCTAATCTTATCTCATTAACTTAGTTACAAATGATTTGATTTCAATCACTCCTTATTCTTAATTGAGTACGATAAAATTAATAAAAATATCGTTAAAGTTTTAAGTATATAATATGTTCAATTTCCTGGAATTATTTAATTATAGTATTTAATTAATATTTTTCGCTTAGTTATCTAACAATATGCATATCCATCAGTAAGTTGAAACTAGATCAACGTAAAAAGAAACAATATTGACATACAAAACTCATATAGATTTGTTTTAATGCGTGAAATCCAAAGACATAAAGAGTGCATATACGTGTATGCTTTGAAGTACTATATGTTTAAGAATACATATTTTTTTTATATAAATTAATAATGGTAGTCGGAAGATATATCGTTGCTTTAGGGAGCAATTCAATACAAACAAAACTGATATCTCACATTGAAACATGGTCCCAATATTAGAATATGTAAGCGAAATTTGGACGTGATCAAAAAGTTATCCAAGTAAGATAAATGCAACAGCAATGAGAGCGTATGGCAGATATGAAAAGAGGACATTTATGAAGAATGCGGATTGAAAGAAGTTGCAGTGTGTTAGGTGGGGAAAGGAGCAATGATATGGTTCGGTCATTTAGAAATATTGAATGATGAAAGGTTTACAAAATTAATTCTTAAAAGAATATAGAAGACATGAGAAGTTGGGATGACTCAGAAAACGTGGCAAAACCAAATTATTCAAATTTTAAAAGAGTGAAATAAGTGTCCTAAGATAGAATGAAGTAGAGATCTGTCTTCTCTGCCTACCTCAAAAGGGACATGGGATGATAGGAAAGTTATATTAGTTGGAATTAAAAAAGTTTGTTCTCACCAGCGTGAATTATCTCGCAAACCAATTTAGATATGTTGAGGGGCACCTTAAAATGGGAAGCTTTGTATTACAATTATGTTATGTACAGTACAATCTGGTATAGTTACATTAGGTCTCATACATATTTCTGGTTTGGATATGGACTACTTCCAAAGCTTAGGTGAATATCTAGACTAGTTTCTGTTTTTGTATTCCACCGGGAATGGAATCCGAAGCCAAGGGATGGAAGTCAAGCTTTCTATCAACCAGCCCACGGAGGTCGTCAAACGTTAAAAGTAAATCAAATGACTATTTTTTGTTAAAAAAAATAAGAAGTAGGTAATTGACAACCTACTTTACCTAGCATTTCTTCCGACCCCCGGTTGTGGATTCTTGTCCAGATCGTTCTACATTCACCGTTCTATAGTAATCGTTCTACATTCACCAAACAAACTCGTTTTAATCCTGCGCATTACATCATTACTAAGGTCATAAGTGTCCGATGCTTATTTTAATTTAAATGCAATAAATATTTCCTTTACAACAATACCTTGGTGGTCTACTTGGTAAGACGCCTGTTTTCCAATCCGAGGATTACGGGTTCGATTCCCGTTGCTAACCGATTTTTTTCAAAATTGTGTTCGATTCTGGTTTTCACTTAATACATCTTTAAAATACTCCAGGTTGGTTGTAAGAGATTATCACATGGTAATTCGCCAGGTTTTATTGTATAGAGCGAAAGTTTAATATAATTCGATACAATATACGAGTATATCCTTTTACTACCGATCTTCTACTTAAAAGTTCAGTCATTGATCACTTAGCCATGCACAACCTTTTGTATTTGGTTTTCATTTAGTAACTTATTGTGAGTTTCTTAGTCATTTGATATGTAGTGATTAATTTCAATTAATTTGAATAGCGGTGCACGACATTTAAATGCATTGCAAATAGTGAAAGTTAAGATTCTCTCAAGAGGCGCATTACTCAAACATGAAGAGAAACTTAAGATTAAGTTATAGTGATAATTGTACTCGTGCCAATGAGGTATCTACTCGGAAATATCTAAATCTACCGTAGTCACTTCGGTGAAAACTTCTTATATACTCGTACTATGATATAATTATGTTTGCTTTGCAGATTTTCTAACTTCCATAAGCGGAAGTAACACGTGGCAAAGTTACAAATTCATATTAACATTTAAATAATGTAACGGGAATTAAAAAAAAGTACTATGCGTTTTGAAGCAATATTGCTACCCTTAAGCCCGTTAGATCTATATTCCATACAATTTAAATGTTGACAGAATCAATTTTATCGTTTGATTGAACTAAAAAGAAAGAATATTATTTTGTGGTCGCCATCGACTGACTGTTGATGGAATAAATGAAAAAAAAATAGTGTAGTCTAGAAAATTGTATACATTATTTGAAAAACTGCTGGTAATGACATTTTTTAATCGTATCTAGTAGACATTAACGGGACCAAAAATGCCTACTATATTTCAATCAATTAGTTATGGTTAGATTTGTTTAGATAGCCTTATAAAGAAGGATGGTTTTTATTTTTACTATCCACTGTAAATCATTTAAAATTTATATTGTTTTATTAGAAAAACGAAACGTCGAGTACGAGTGCTACAACAATGCTAAAACCCTCACGTATTATGTAGAAATATAGAACCGATTAATTTAGTAAGTTCTTTTACAAAGTAGTCTTTTTCTATGATCATAAATCTTATTTATTCATCCTAAACACTCAGCTTATATAGAAGAGTGTTTTTTTGTTTTTACTATTCACAATGAATAATTTAAAAATGTATATAGTTTTTTTGGAAAGGCTAACCGTACGAAAGAACGAGTACATAACAATTCTAAAACCTTCTATTTTGTAGAAATAGAGAACCGATTTATTTAAGTTCAGTTACAATGTTGTATTTTTACTTGATCAAAAATTTTATATACTTTTTCTATACGAGTACGTAAATACTAAAACAATCAGCTGAATCTTTCACAATTTGCATTCACAGCTTTACGCACTATAGTCACAAACTATTACGCACGCAATTCTAACTGCATAATAATTTCATCAACCACGTCAAAATGATATCCAACAGCTCCTCATTACATACTCTATATTTGCGTTAGTATTTTTTTTATATTTTGATATTTTTAGGAATCCCTTGAGTATTCAATTTTAACAATGTATTCGAAATTCGCTTTCGAATATATATTTGATGATGAAAATTATTTCCGAAGGCGAAAAAGGTTTGTCTCAATCTTGAAATATCTTTATTGTCATCTACAGATAAAAATCAATAAAATTCCATCTATCAATTGCACGATCCTGAGCTATCCTGCAAGCATACTGTAAGAATGGTATGAGACACTTCATTTAGCGGATGCTTATCCATGCGATATGTTAACCTCTAATACAGCAACTTTTTCAGACTGTCTCTAAACAATGTGTACAAAATATTGCATTAAGCTATCTATGCTTGTGAAGGAGGGTATTTCTTCAATTTGCAAATCGATCAGGATGGAATTATAAGTACGCATAACGGTTTACGGAATAAGAAACAAACGCTGTTAGCGTCATATTTGATATTTGAAAGTATTGATATTTTGCCTTTCCGATTCGCTCAAAGGCCATGCATCTACATTGTACTGGAACATAGTATGTTACAAATCGTATCTTTGTCTGGATCGTGACGTCATTGTTCCACATATTCTCTTTTATTTCGACGATTTGTCCCATTTTTTGCAATAGTAAATTTTCGTTAGATTTTAACCCTGAGAGTGCTACGAGAAAAAAATATAATTGTCTATCTAGTGCTGAGATATATTTACGATTCGGACGTTCGTGATCAATATTTATTTTAAACAACAAAAAAACAAAAAAGAACTATTTTTACAACATAAATATATTTTAGAATATGTACCCTTGTATTCTAAATGAATTATATTCATTTAGAATACAAGGGTAGAACGAATTTCTTCCACTGCTATAGCAGTGCGCCGATCTCTCAGGGTTAAGCTCACAGTTATCTCCATTACTGAATAGGGAGCGGAGCCTAGGTATACACATTTATACATTATTTTAAGATGATCTAGAGTAGCGGTCGGCAACGTATATGTATATGCACTGAAGTGCACTTTTTGATATTTTTTAAGTATTGGACACTCCGCGCGTCACTTACGGATTCAGGTATTTTTCATGGGAGTGGGGGGAAGGGGATTTTCTTTAATGAAAAATTTATGTTAAAGAAATTTAATATTTATTTAATTACAATATGCAAATAACTTACATGACCCGATCTGCAATATAATTCAGTGGCCCTGTTCAAAATTAAAGCAAGATTTTGCGCAGCAAAAATTTTTGGATTTCCCCCTCAAAAACTAATAATTTCGTCGAAAAAAAAACGAGCAGTTTCGTTTAAAAAATTATGCATGTAATTTGAAATCCCATGGAGAAGGGTGCGATCGTCTCCATCGCCATTAAAATTAAACTAGTGTAACAAAAATAGAAATATTTTTGTAATAAATAATTTTTATTTATGTACTGAAGAATGTAATTATTTGTCATTCTTTATGTCGTGCCATCAAAAACCTTCCGCATGCCACGTAATACACGCGTACCATAGGTTCTCGACAGCTGGTCTAGAGCATTCGAGTTTGTTACTTCGATTGATGCTCATGAATTTGGTCTTACTTACATTTATATCGAGAGGCAAATTTACCTCTTAAATACGATAAAAAACTCTTATTTCAGTTTTGCTATAATTATAAAGAAATTTTAGTAACTTGAAGAGGTGTACCGGTGCTCCAATTTTGTGAAAAACAGTTCAGAGCTTATTTCATTTAACGCAATTGAAAGTCCTTTGATGAAACAGAGCAGAACAGGAGTAATGAATTTTCTGTTTTTCTCTATTATTTGAAAAATTTTCAAGATTTGTTCAAGTGTTCCTTTCACAAAACTAGTTTACCCTTGAGAAATTTGACTGTTCGTGTAATGCCTCTAAAATAAGACTGAACTCGCGGAAGATGTTAGAGCAATAATCCAATCATTTTTGGAGAAGAATGTACATTGATTCAGTTCAGTCATTTGAAGACCTCTCTGTTTCTCAAATTGAATGACATATGTTATATTGTGAAACATTTTAAGTTCTAGCTGTCGCAGATCCCTTAGAAATTCAGCAGGGATGCCATCGATGCCGGCAGGTTTATTAAGTATCGAGTGTTAAATTTCCCTCTCAACCTCTATTATTATTATTTCCGGTTCCCATTCATGAACAATTCTAAGAGAGCACATTTTGTTATTGTTGGTTTGGGTTTCAAGTTGCAAAATTATTATAGTTTTGCCATCTTTGTATGACTAACTTTGTACGGTAATATAGTTCCCACCCTCATATTCAACGCTAATTTTAATACATACATACCACCACGCTATTTCCCTCTTGGGGTACACAAAAAGCATAGAGAGCCAACATTTTATATCATATACTCGTACTTCCTTCGCCTCTTCCACATTCATTTATCTTCTCGTACCGTTCTTTTTGTTTATCTTATTCCTTACCTTTTCTTCTTATAAAGTTTCATATATCATACTTGTTACCACAAAACCTTTATTTGTTATTTGATACGACTTCGTTTCATACTTGCATTGTAAATTTGTTTATTCAGTGTTTCGTCATATATGTGCATCCATTCAAAATATCTATGGTAGATCAGCTTAACGTGCTCTTTTTTTTCAACTCAACACATCAATTTTTAGTTCATATTTACTATCAGTAATTATATTTCTTTTTTTGTCATATACATTATTGTATATTGAATTAATAATATATTTTTTAAGACATATTTTCACTCTCATACATGAATATTGGCAACAATATTCTGTTATGAATAATTTTATCTGATTTTGACATGGCTTGGTTAAAATATTGCTGTTTTGAATTTCCTTAATATTTCGGTGAAAACCAGATTTGGATACTATGAATGTTTATTAAAGGAAATTTTTTGGAAAATATACATAATTCAACGCTCGATACTTTCTTCGCACGCCATTTAAAAACAATACCAAATAGTGGTTTGTCAGGAAAACCCATAAAGAGTTCAGTGGACTTCCAATAATGTACATGTTATACGATGAAGGCAATTATTCTGCAAAGTTAAATTTTATTTTATGGGACCATCAGACAGACTTGCTTACTTATCAACATTAATTTTCTATGTATTTTGATTTGTGAACGATTTAGTTTACTAATATAACGTTGTTATCATCTTATGAATTTAGTATAGTCTGCACTGGACCTACTCATATGAACATTATTATCATACCTCGGTTAAGACTTTTCTTAAGACTTTTTTTGATCGTGTGCTGCCCTTCGACATACCTGAACTGGTAATTTAGTAATATTAAAAAGTGTAACCGGAATATCACATAGTCTTTAGCCGTATAAATTAAATAATTTATTTACTTTTCTTTATTTTTTATATATTTTTTTTGTATAAAGCTACATGTACAGATAAAACACAACTCTATAAAAAACTTAAAGATAATTATATTCAGTAAAAAGTTATTAAAACTAATAATCAAGAAATAACTGTTAAGCTGAAACAACTTATTTTTCATAATTATGAAAGCTTAAAATACTTTCTTTAAAATATTTTTTTTAAACGTTTTAAGATGTCAATATACAAGCCCCTATTTAAAAGGGGCAGTCCGTGAAACAAAGAAAGAGCACTTGAAAAGTTAGTTCTACTTATTGACACTCTAATAGATCAATGTTTCTGTACGTCGAATATTTTTTAAGAACATGAAACATATATTTTTCAAAATTGTTTGATTAAATGTTGCTCTCGTTAGCAATTTAAATATATAAGAAGATACCTTTACACCCGTCCTCACGCTTACAAGGTAATATTCCAGCATATCTAGAAAAATCCTTGTAGGGTTGAGACATGGGTAGAAACCACACTCTCGTAAGTAGAGAAACCTCAAAAATTTATTTTGGACCTTCACCATTTGAAAGTAACGAATCCCCCGCGGGCTCCACACCAATGATCCACATTTGCACAACTTGATACGTACTATACCAGCGCACTGTAGAGGGATCTGAGAACCTCTCCCCTCATAAATTACTTAGACTTATGTCACAAATTGCAATACTATAACATATAAGTAGACATACAGTTTCTCTACGTGAGGACCAAATGCGCGCCTAATGTTAAAACTAATTCTCAAGTTTCTCTCTTAAGACGTTTCAAATTGTATCTATAGTGTTTGAAAATCATTGCTCTGGAAAAATACAAAGTTAAGTACCACAGGATTATGCAGTTCATTGTCACAGATATTAAAAATACTTCCAGCGCGTAAAGAGGCAACAACGCTAGCGAATTTTAGCGTATAATTGTTATTTTTATCAGAATACAAACCTTTTTATATGTTTTGAGTACCATCGGAGTTCGAGTCCAAAATCTCCGAGTGGAAGTCAAGTGTCATACCAACTAAGCCACGGTGGCCGTTTAAAGAACTACTCTCATGACATCGTTTAAATAATTGTGTACAATATTATCTTCCTCCGTGTATATTATCTTTTCTAGCGCAGAAAAAAAATCACCACAATTTATTTAACATGGCAATTAGCCAGTCAACTTGTTCTGTTTGCAAAAAGTATTGTACAAGTGTAATCAGTAATGTAAAAGAAGTAAATTAAATAATTACACGGTGGTTCAGTTCAATGACTTGGTTATTTTATCATTTTGCGTGCGGTAACATTATGATGACCTGCAAGATACGTGTTTACTTCCGAGACGAATAATATGTACGAGTCCCAACCACGTTTTTCAACATCTTTGCCCACATTACCAGTGCGGATATGCCGGGGAGTTCATTACAAATATATATTATACAATACAATAATTTTATGAAAAGTTAATTTTATCAAATAAGTCGGAGGGTGGTAAAAATGTGCAAATAAGAATTGATAATATTGAACAAAATTGCCGAAAAAAAAACAAAAATCTTGTTAATACTAATACGTATTTTAACGGATTTTGTGTTTATTTTACATTTCATTGTATTACAGTCTGATCGGCTTGTTGCTAAGTAGAAATCTTCTCCAGCCAACCCTGCAAAAATAAAGTTATTTTCTCGCGAATTATTATTGCTTCGTACTGAATTAGTGAAAAATATAAATAAAAACAATAAAAGTTGCATATTATCAAGCAAACAAAAAAAAGAAGGGATGCTGGGGAAGAAAGAAAAAAAGGAAATTAAATACGTAACGGAGTGAGTCCAACATTCGTTGTTAACTGGTTCCTGAGTTCAACTGCATGAACAGTCAAGGATGGCGTTAAAAAACTATTGTGAAGAACTTTGAAAGCCAATAAAATATCATTGCTCGAGTGTAATACTATATAAGTCCACGATCGGAAAGACGTTGAGTATTGTCGGTGAGATAAGAGCTGGCGGCGGAACAGTCGAGGATATTTTACAATATTAACAATATGCAAATTTAGCGATTCTTTTTAACATTCTACCGATTAAGTTCTTTTTGATATACATAGAGTGACATGATCGGATTTTTTTTGTAAAGAAAATAAGGAATTTGGAAAATGTAAGGAAATTTTCTTAAGAGAAAATCCATTTTATTTTGACCATAAGAACTTTTCTCAAATTATAGACCTAACCACCCACATATTCTAGATACCCTCGCCTGTCCTTTCTAATTACATTAAATAACAATTATTATGTAAACCATTAGACCTGTAATGACAAAATTAAGTTATTAAATTATAGTTTACTGCTTAATGAAAATATACATCAGCACACATGAAGTTTCATATTTTCTTAATTAATTAGTCATCCACAATAATTTGTGATTAAACACCTATATTCCATGACTAAATTTAACTTTTCAATAATTAAATTGAGAAACGACTTTTATTATTGTATTTATCATATTCTAACTCAAATCAAAAAAGAAAAGTTATAGAAAAAGTTGTGTTCATGATAAATTGTGTAACTTAAATGTAGTTTATTTTCCAACTTCACAATGTCGTATTTTTTTTAACAATGTTATTTGTAAATAAAAATGTTTTGTTATACTTATCGGGATATGCAGTATAAAAAGTTTAAAAATAATTTTCTTCTTAACTCATCACACTTTATTTCGCAGCTTAGTGCCCTAGTAAATATGTTTTTCATGTTTGCTTGACTTTGAGGTAAAATAAATTAAATTACGTTTTCTGTTTGGTTGAGTTGACGGTGAAGTTATTGTAACATAATTATTTATGTATTTATGACAGGTCTACTTTTAGGTAAAATAAATGTAGTTTTTTTTTCATTATGCTTGGTTTACTTTCAGGTTAAATAAATTTAACTGTAAATTGGTTTATAATAAATGAAATTGAACTGCATACATTTTTTTTAAGTACGTATACTTTTTTGGTATATCTACAATATTAAAAAAAAATGTTTCCAGCATAAGTAATCTACTTTTCAGCATAATTAATTATAATTTGTAAAATATATATTTTGATAAGTTGGGTTTTTATTCACAAAGTTCAATATTTATGTAAAATAAATTATTTACCAAAATAAGAAAAGAATAAACGAGAACATGAAAAAAATAATAAAAAACCGCCATACGCACGATAAAGTAAGGAAAATTTAGATTTATTGGTCATAGGGGGAAGAGGAATGCAAGAAGATAAGTAAAGAAATCCAGAGATTTCAAGTGTCTGTTGTATATACGTATGGTGAAGGTAGAGCAAGGAAAATTTGAATATAGTTGACCAGAATTACAAAAAAAATTAGTAAGAAATATGAATAAAAGAATATATGCATGTACAAGAAACAAAAGGAGTATGTTTGAATAGAACCGTGAATAGGTTGTATTTGCCTGTTTCACAAGACACACTGTCCCTTATCCATTATTTAATGTTGCCATTCATGTTGGTATTAACATCTTGTTCTATAAATGAAAATTTCAAGTGTAGTTACCTGAAATTGTGAGCCCCGGTCTAGTATATTCCAAATCACCCGGACGCCTCTGTGAACCAGTAAGGTACCCCAGCAAAAACTCCTCGGCCAGTACAGGACTAAACGGGATACACACTGCTGCACAGATTAGCCAGAAAAGCTGAAAATAATTAAAAACCGATAGAAAAAATATCATATCAAGAAAATAAACAAACTGTGGTCTTAAAATCAATATTTAAAAAAAAATCAAGAATAATGAGTGTTGAGTAACAAAATTCTGGATTTCTAGACAAACAAATTATAATTTGAATTAAAATATCTTGGAATTTTTTTATTGACATCGAACGAATATCGATTGACAGTGAAGGAACATAGAATGGAAAAAAGTGCATAAAAAATTAGTAATATCTGCTGTAAAAAAACATGTGTTAGTTTGTGTTTTATGAATGACCACACTGAATAAATGTCTTTATTTTAGATGATAGTTCAAATGGGTAATAACACGAAGAAGAGAACCAAATCTAGGTTTTTGCGTTGTTTCTCTTTAACTTTGAAATAACGCCTAAACCTATAAAGTACAAAATTGTTCAGTCTCCATTCTTCACGGAACACAACATAACAGGTTAAGGGTGCATTGGTGAACCCAGAGAGCCAAACTACTGAAAAGGATGATCACCCTTGCTTTTGAAAGCAACAACTCAAAATAGGATTGTTAGTGAATTAGATCAATGCTTCTTCACTCGAGAGTGCTCGTGAATTTAATTTTTAGAGATATATTGAGCGTTGTAACAAATGTAAAACGAAATTCAGTAAATATATTTAAAGTTTGTTAATGTTTATAAATATTTGAAATCTATGTAAAAATCTTAAGTAACTAATTTTTTTTTTAAAGTCTATAATCGTTTTGATTATTCAGACAAAAATAAAGTGATATGAAAAAAAATCTGAATTTCCTCAAAATAAAGGTTTTCTGGTCCATAATCTTTTTAATCAAACTAAAAAGAGAAAAGTTAGCAGATTTTCAGGTCATATGCTGTGATTCCTGTTAGATATTACGGTCCTAATATAGCAAAGTGACGAAGTAACGTATACAGCTTTCATATCGACCCTTTCCTATATTGTTTTGTATGGTACATGAGAAATTTTTGTCATTTCCTTTCTGTTATTGTAGAAATCAAGACAAAGAAAATATTTGATATTCGACAAACGACAACAGATTGCGACCATTGACACGAGATAATAGACAATCGAGTCGACTCTTCATTTTTTATTTTGAGACAAACACGAAGTGTATCAAGAAACATATATTCCTTTACGTTGTGAATGAAATCTATGTTCATTCATCGTAGTAAAAATATGTTCTTTAGTTGTTTGGAAAAAAACATTAACCTATATTTCTTTCTTAAATAAGAACTATATTTCAGCTCGTGCTTGAATATTTTTGATAGTTCGACATAAATGGTGAATGTCAATGAAAGCAAGTCATTGAAGAAGTAAATATAAAATTAATTTGTGGAACAAAAATTTTAATTAAAGAATTAAATTAATAATTTGTAAAAACACTTTTAGTTACTCATAAAAAAATATTTCCCCATGGAACTTTCACTCCTGTTAATTAAATGTTTGTCTGCACAGTAATTGAAAAAAAAAGAAACACATTACAATCGAATTTATTAATGTCATGCTTGTTTGTGCTGAGGGTAAGTTGTATTTTAGTATTTATAAATTACCATTTTAGTTAAATATAAGATATTTTTTCAAATTTATTTCCTTCGTGATTGTTGGGAATCTATGTTGGGTTCAATTTATTATTTCCCTTATACTGAATCTAACTTTTTTCAATTATTACATTAAATACCTGTTACCTGTTTTATAAAGTCTAAAATCTTATTTTGAAAAAATGAAAGATTTTCATGAAGTAAATTCCTTTTATTTCTTTTTATAATATTCTTGAGATTGATTTCACCAACATTCACTCATTGAGTGGAAACTTCCTTAACGGTGCTTTAATTATAAATACAATGTATCAAATAAAAAAACATAAAAAAAAATGTGATTATTACTTTATATGTTACTCATATTAATAATCAAGGGAAAATCAATTTATGTGTCAAAATAACTTAAAACGCATAAATAAGTTTAAGTTCGTATAACAAATAAAAAGCTTTTTAAAAAGACGAGTAGTTAAACTTTTCGAAAAATCGACGAAAAAAGTTACTGAATAATCATTATTTTCAAAAGGCTCGAGAAAAACAATTAAAAAAATCCACGAAAAAGTTTGAATTTGTAAGGAGAATTTTGAAAGTTCCAATAATTACGGTCACAAATTTAATCAATTTATGAAAGGTTGTTTAAAACGTATTTTCTCCCTTTATATAAGGATATTTAAGGGCTGGTTAACGCAGGTAAAATATCGAAGTTGTTTCAGCAAACGTGGCATTGATTATACTACTCAACAATGATTTTGCATCTGGCCTAATGTATATTTTTTTATGTAATTTTGGGCGTAGAAACCGAAACTAACTTTCAAACTGACCTATTACACAATATTAAGTTTAATTAATTAGTAAGCGTATCATATTCTATGTATATATGTTAAATGTGTATCTAATAAGCGTGATTTTATAAAAATAATTGACTATCCCTTTAGATGTATGTTAACCCCCCAAAACTAGGAAATATTGTCCATTATTATGCCAGACGCAGAATTTTTTTAAGTTGGAAAGTTATGCTATTTAATGAAAAAAACGTTGGATCAAATATTGGTCGTACATTTATTTAGTAAAATAACGTTTTTTTAACCATTAAAATAGTTATAATAATTAAATTAAAAATTTAATAAGGGTGTGCTTGAAAATTAAACAAACGTGTTATAAAAATCATAAACTTTGACATGAATAATACACAAAATATATCTGACAGGAATCCGTGCATGCATACTACCCACCATACATAACATACAATACCACATACCAGTACTTAGGAGGTCCTGTGTACAAAAAAACATACCAAAAAAAAACATTTTCGTATACTTAATCCACTCAATACACGTATTGGAATTTCAAGATATTTTTTTAGGAATCTTGGAAAGTTTGAGAGAAAAAATTCAACGAGAAGAAAAAAAATCAATGACAAGAAATTTTTTAAAAACCAGTTTGTGTTACGCCATGGCGTCAGATTTATGAATCAAATAAGCGAAAAACGCTCCCTGAAATAACTTTTAAAGGCATTAAAACTGTCTCCAAACATGTCCGAGATTGCAACATACTCATTACTCAATCGATATTATCTGGGAATTGGAGAATTCGAGTAAACGTTAGTTCTGTAACTCTCCTACCGGAATATATTCTGTGATCTCGTACATCTTTTCAGCGCCCTTGAGAAGAGTAGCTCTCTTAACGGCACATTACAATTTGTCATTTTATAATTATTATTCTCGAAGATATTCGGAAGTTAATCGATTCCAATGATTTAGGATAATATTCCATTTACTATTTTGAAAAGTAGAATCACAATATAATTATTCCTAAGACCAAGCTTAAAGCTGATATAATGTAAAAATCTGCGTTGTGCCCTCTTTAGAGCATTCGAGTGGGCTGCGTAATAAAGAGTCTATATATTGGAGTTGGCCACATTAAGATACTCAGTTGCGAAAGACTAACAAAATAAATATATTTGTCTGAAATTAATAGAAACCGAGTAAGAGGTGTACCCAGAAAACATTGGAAGGAGATAGTTTGATTAATTTTAATTGGAAGAACGAAAAAAAATTGAGAAATAGAAGAGCATGTAAGACGATATGAATGGACGTGGACGAGGCGAAAGCTGTGTGATGAAACAGAAAAGCGCCTTTACCCAGATGTAAAGATGAATAGAAAGGTGTGGAGATCTATCCTTTGTGTCTACCCCAAAAATAATATAACGTAATGGCATGTATATGTATGTAAAAAAATATTTTCCTCACAAAGAAAATAAATATGTTATATATTTAAGAAAATATCTGATGCATGTTTTAAAAATAAAAATCCTGTTCAGCCCCTTACAAACTCTACTTTCCTAATATAATATGATAACGCCCTAAAAGCAGTTGCCCCGCAAACAGAATATGTTCAGAATACATTGAGACATTCATATAGAGAGGGTTCTAATACGAGTACAAAAAGGTTTGGACAAAAATTTGATTGGACTGCGGAAGTACTATACAGGACGATTTATGATTACGGCTTTTAAAGCTGTTTAAATGTTCACAAACCACCCTTTTAAAGGATTGGTTACCTAATTGAAAAGGGAAAAAAGTAGATGTTTCTTGTTTGATTTTGTATAAATTGAGGAATTTTGACTCATTTGAATAAAAAAATATTTAATTAAGTTTAACCCTGATTTTGTATCGAATTTTTTTATGATTACATTCAAGTCGCTGTACATTAATTGAATAACTTATTATTGGTTGTTGTTTTTTTTATATATTGTAAATTAAGTTAATTTTGACACATTTTTGATAAAAATATTTAATTTATCGTGACCTGATATATTTACAAATTTTGAATAGAGTTTCATGTTTTTGTATGAATAAATAAAAGTCGCAGTTTATTTATCAGAAATTTTATCATGTTATTGTTGGTAGTTTTGCATTTTTTTCAAATGAAACTTTGCAGGATTTATAAAATATTTTAAATAAAAGTAGCTCTACATTTATTTGGAAACTGAAATGTGTTCTTATTCTAGCCAGAGGATTTGTTTTTGAGTAGACACAATATTGTATCGAATTTAGGTAAGTTTTTCAAAATTTCCTTTCTTAAAGAAACACTGATATAATTTTAATCTACTTATATTTAAATTGTAACAATATTCTTAGATTATGGCATATACTCGTATGTTGTAGCTGCTGCTTTAATACATTAACACTCGACTTATACATTGTTTTGTTATTTTAAAATTTTCAATAAAAGTGGGTTCGATTCGAAATATGCTTTGAGGAGAATATGTTTTCTAAATAGCCTTATTCAAATTGCCCTTTAATAATTATATTATATTATTATTGACAAACAAAAATAACGGTTAAATAAAGATATTCATCGAACATCAGTAAATAATCCTCAACACGATTTTCCTCGAACTCCGTAAATACGAGTCCTATTGTTGTTAAGACTCTTTTTACGAGATATGATAGTTTCAGAGCAAGCATATATGTTTGTTGTGTTGAAAGGGAGAATATTGTGAGAGGAAAAATAAGTAATAAATATTACAATCAACCATCATTTTTTATTACGAGCAACTCTGACTTTATATAAAAAGCAAAAATTTACTAATTTATAAAATGAATTCGATTTGATTTATCAACATATAAGTAAAAAAAAATATCAAGCTCAATGAAATTCGATTAAAATTCTGTTTAAACAATGAATACGTTTCAAAACGAAAGCACTTTTTAAGGAGTTTCAGGTACATGATACTCGTCAGATATTTGTGAAATCACTTATTCTATATTATACTGACCGTCATCATATGAATACTGACCATCATCAAAACGTTAGACGACAGTCACCGAAAGGGAGGCGATAAGTGGAATCTGATTCCGCACTACGTGTTAATACATCATTTCGGATGAAGAAAATGCAGTTTTTTTTGCACTAAGAACTTGCAATGAATTACTGGCAGAAAATGTTGATTTTGTAAAAATCTTGAAATAAAAAAAAATGAGACAAAATGTTTCTCTTACATAGGGAGTATAAGTATGTGAATGTAATGTGTGATATAGTGTTTAGGGATAATATTTAAAATTGTGATTAAGGAATGCGACTACGAATACTTCATCGCAGACCTTACTTAGTGACTGTTCTCTTATCCGCAAAACGTTGGGTTTATAAATTTAAAATGTACTTTTGGCTCGTCGTTCTATTAAAATTATTCTTATTGGAAATGTTGTTTCGTGTAATGAAAAAATAAAGCACCAATGATGATTTTAAAATCACTCATTCGCGGTCCATAATGACGACAAAATTATATCTTATGTTTTTTAATAAGAAATCAACGAATTAAATATGGTACATCACAAAAATGATTGAAATAAATTGTATGAAAAAAAAAAGTTTGTTCTGGGATGGGTGTTAAAAGATATCTTGAATGCCTTGTTCTGTACTCTCTGAAGTTTCAGGTGATCCGTGTGGCTCACACTACCCCAAACGGGTGCAGCATAGGTCAAGATAGGACGAATAAAGGTTTTATAGAGGAGGAGCTTATTTTTGGGTGAAAGGAAACTGCGTCGATGAAATATCGAACTGATATCCCTTATGCCCTTGTGACTCTTCTGTCTGATGGTATTCAAATGGGTTTTCCACGTCAGCCACCGATCGAGGTGCAGGCCGAGGTATTTAATCCCGTCCTGCCACTCAACCAGGCAACCACCGATGAATAAGGGCATCGACGGCACTCTTTCCTTGATTTTACAGGAGAACATGATGACCTCAGTTTTGGCGTCATTGATTTTGAGCCTCCAGTCCTGGTAGTATTTCTCAAGGATCTCAAGAGCAATCTGAAGACGGCGACCAGCTCAATCCACCTTGAGTGACGATTTGTAGCATGCCGCATCGTCAGCAAAGAGTGTGAGCTTACAGTTTGGGGGAGAAGGAAAGTCGTGTGTGTAGATGTTAAATAGACATGGTCCAAGTATACTGCCTTGGAGGACACCCATAGGGATGGGCCTGGCGGATGACGTAGAATGATGAGTGGTGACTGTGAAACTTCTATTGGAAAGGTAGGATTGAACTAGTTTCACAAGATATAGTGGGGTGCCAGTAAGGAGAAGTTTGTGTAGAAGGCCATCGTGCCAGACAGTATCAAAAGCCGTCTCAAGGTCCAGCAGTACCATGCCAGTACTTCTCTTCCTATTGAAGCCCATCGACACGTCTTCCACGACACGGGGAAGTTGCTGGACGGTGTTGTGTCTTGTCCTAAATCCAAATTGCTCATGAGGGAATGTATTATTGGATTCGTGATGGAACACTAACCTTGAGGCAACCCCTCTCTCAAGGATCTTGCCAAGACCTGGAAAAAGGCTGATGGGCTCGTATCTAGTTGGGTTTTCGGTAGGTTTATTTGGCTTGTGTATAGGAACAATATTGGCTATTTTCCAAATACTCGGAAAACAGCCATTAAGGAGTGAGGCATTTATTATTTTAGTAAGAAAAATCCTCGTTTTGAGTAGTAACTGTTTAAGAAGGCTATTGTGTATATTGTCGGGACCGGGTGTTTCTCGTGTTTTAAGTCTGTCAAGGATACGACCAATTTCGGACGGGGTGCAAAGTTGCACCTCGTTTTGGTTGGTCGGGGAGTAAGCAAAGCTGGCGAGAGTGTCCTCGACAGCTTTGTTGACATCAACATTTCCAAGGTCGGAAGTGATTGAGTACGTATTCTCGTAAGCGTCCGCCAAGGCATTAGCCTTGTCAATGCCAGAAACAGCTAACCCTGAGGCTGTGCGCAGAGGTGGTATGCTTTGAGACACTTGATACTCTTGACGACTCGCCAGAGAGTACCGTTACCCGGTTCTAGAGCCGCCAATTTTCTCTGCCATAGCTGGTTTTTAAGTAGGCGGATTTCTTTTTTGATTTCATCTTGGAGGACGTTTAGAAGTGTTTTGTCACGCTTGTCTAGTGGACGTCTGTCTTTGTTTGTTTTTTTAGAGATATGAGGAGTTTGATATGAGGAGTAAGAGCTATTTGGTATGGAGTGACAATTGTGAGGGGAACATTTTCATCACGAGCATCATGGATGAAGGTGGAGATGGTATCTATCGCGGCATCGATGTCCTGTGGGCTCACCAGAGTTTCATGTGATAGGCAGAGCTGGTTATGGAGGTAGGCTTTGTAACCCTTCCAGTCAGCATTGGCGTAGTCGTACTGCTCCCTGAGGCTAGTAATCGGCCTCACTCCCAATGTGAAGTAGACTGGGAGGTGGTCTGACGAGAGAGCTTCTAGAGCAGTCAAGTCAGAGATGTTAGGGTAGTTTTTGACTACGGCAATGTCCAGTGTAGAAGGACTACGGGGGTTGGTGAAACAGGTATGTTGATTTGGATAGAGTATTTGACAGTTGTGGTTTTCCATATAATTGTACAGCGTCGTTCCGTTCGGGTTAGCTCTCAAGCAGTTCCAGTAACGGTGCTTAGCATTGAAGTCCCCGGCCATGGTGACCTTGGGTCCCAAAGCCAGCACTGCCTCGATGTCCTTTTCCAGAAGTGAACGATAACCGGTACAATATGCTGCCACAATGGTGACTGTCTCCCTGTCAACCTTGAGACTGATAGCAGTAGCCTCCAAGTTTATCAGGGCGGGTGTGAGGAGTTGGATATGATGGATAGTGTCTCGGATGAGGATCGCGGTGCCTCCACCTCTACCGGAAATGCGATCCGATCTATAGACGGTATAGCCACCGGTGCCTCTCACACGAGATACAGGTTTTAACCAAGTTTCCGTAATAGGCACAATATCTATACCTGAATTGTTCACCAACTGCATCAGCTCCTTGATCTTCTGCTGCAAGCTGTAGGCATTCCAGCAGAGCACTTTCATTCCAGAGAAACTCGTCATCACGCTTATCCTACGAGCTGCTCAATGATCTCGAGGTAGATTATAGTCTTCTCGAGCTTAGTGGTGCAAGAAACGAGCCTGCTCCGGGCTCCGATGACATGGCGCATGATGGCGAGTAGCTCGCTCTCTCCGTTTGTGAACATGTTAATCGGGGGTGGGGATAGGGGCTGAGCACGAGAAGGGTGGAGGGGTTGAGTAGAAAGGGAGCCTATATGAGAGGCTGGGAGGTGAGGTGGTGGGGCTGGAGTACCGCTGGCTACCTGGCTCCACGAGCGATGGCCCATCCGGGGAGCCGGTACGCTGCGTCTCTTGTGTAGGCTGTATATGTATTATTGGCGGTGGGGGCAACCACCATAGTTGGCCGGATGAGCACCCTCGCAGTTACAGCAGGCCGCAGGGGTGTCCCGCTCTTTCTTGGGGCAGTCGGTAGTGGCATGCGTCATTAGGCACTTCACGCATCGGACTGTGTGATTACAGTTCGCCGATGCGCGGCCGAAGTTTTCACAGCGGTAGCACTGGGTGTCTACCCTGCCATCGGTCTTGTATTTCTCCAGGTGGACGCGACAGTAGTTAATCATTGTCACGTCTGTCCGAAAAGCCTCAATGTTTGTGGCATTTGGGAAGAGTACTGTATAGACCGGGCCACCCTTGGTCGTCATCCTGAAAACCCGGAGGGGCTTGTACCCTTGGGTGGCCAGATCAGCCACGATGTCATCTACCGGGAGCTTTGGGAGGCCCCTGATGACGGTTCGCTTACGTGTGGAAGGGTGCCTGGGTCTCTCTCAGGCCAGCCACGAGAGTTTTATGGTCCTCCAACGTTGAGCAGTTGACAGCTACACGGTCTCTGCCTCTGTAAGAGAGCGTGATGCTCGCCTTTGTAAAATATTTGGCCAGATTTATTATCTGGCCATGGGTTTTGTCCCCTAGAGTGATAATTATCGGGGGGATCTTCGAGGTATTCCTCTTTACTGGCGCTCGGAAACCAGGTGTTCCTAGGGCATCTCCGATCTCCAGGAGTGCCTCGAATCGGTTTTGGTTCGGTAACGGTTGAGTCGGGACTGGAGTTGAATGTTAAACTCTATTGTGTGGAGTGATCCACGCACTGAAGTTGCTGGTGCTGGTGTTTGCAGCTACACCAGGACTCACTTTGGTGGAGAGGTCGGAATTCTTCCTCATGGGGGTGGCTCGTGGCTTAGCGTCCATGATACGGCTAGCGTTTGTTCCCGAGGATTTCGGTACTTTTCTCCTAAGAACCATCATGTGTGTTAACAGTTAAAAGTTAAACACTAAAAATTAACACTTCAAACGACATTGTTGCAGAACAGAATTTTATGTTATATAATAAAAAGAGTACTCGTAATAGAAATAATGTTATACAATATAAGGAGATAGCACGGTAACGTAATGGTAATGATGTTTAGACGACCTCGGTAACATGTGTTGAAGGCACAACATGTACGAGAGCGACAGGGTCTGAAATACGAGTCGACACGGCCAATTCTGAGAATTTAGGGCACTATCCTGACTGACCCAAAAAACTATCACTTCACAACGAGAATATATCGGCACTGTGTTAGATATTTATAACATGAAAGTTTTTTAAAAACAAAACGATTTTTTACCTTATTAACCTATTAGAAGAAAAGTAAAATTTACACAGCTGATTTACACTTATAAGAAACTAGTACTATAAGTACAAAAATATCTAATTAATATTATGATATTAATAGAGATACTTTAGGAGCGGAGACTAAAGGAACGCGTGTGTCTTGTGTGACAAGATGAGCGAGCGGAAAATGACGTGTAACCTTTATCATTTTGTTTTACTTTTGGTGCTCATTTTTAAATTTGTAAAATAACGGACACAACTTATGTTAACACCTAATATTTTCCCGTCGTGTGGAAAAATCAGGGTTTTCGACATATTGTATTTCTCTACACTTCTGTTGTACACGGTATCGCTTGGCGGACTGATTGTTATTTGGTAGCTTTTTCTAACCTATCAGAACTATGGGAAACATTTTTATCAGGATTCAAACCAGAATCTTCTGAGATGGCAGAATATTACTTTTTTGCTCTGTATAGTTAAACTAGGTGGGTGTGTTTCCTTATAGCAATCTCTTCTTACTAGCTAGATAGACGTTTTTAGAGACCTAAAATTAAATCCAGACTATAAATTAAAAAAAAAACGTGGGTTTTCCGGGAATTGAAACCTCAACCCCCGAGTTGGATAACTAATGTCTTTTTAACTAGATCATGGAGGTCAACAATTTTGAAAAATATTGTTTAGCTTTTTACAGACGTCACCTTTTGTGTCAAATATTGAATTTAGTAGCATCACTTATACATTAAGTCATTAGCATAAATACAACTAGTAAATAACCAAAGAATGTAAAAATATTCCTCATTATTTTTTTCTTTTGTATTAAAAGATCACATAAACTTTTAACAAAAGTAATACAGAATAATGAATTTAGAAAAATACATAAAGATATAAACAAAAAAATTAATAACCAAAGAATGCTAAAAAATAGAATAACAAATATGCTACTCTCCTTGAAACGGTCCAAGTATTTTTCCGCCAAGTATTTAGGGGTATTAATATACCTATGACTTCGGTCATATATATTATTTAAAAAAAATTATGTTCTCCGATCTACGCCAGATCGGTTCAGCAACGACGACGAACGAACTATTAACAACGACGAACAACGACGACGACGAACTACGAACAACGACAAATTAACGTATTATTAAATATTTTAACATGAAGTACTACAAAGTTATACCCGAAACCTTTGAAATGTTGCATAAAACATATTTACATATTAAGAAACTGTTTTATTTCCCTAAAAAAAGTTCACAGATTTGGTATTTGTTAAAAAATAAATCGGTGGAAGGAAATTTGAATGAAAATCTGTAAATAACGACAACTGAAAAAAAAGTAACTGGGGGAGGGTTCGAATGAGGGCGTATATATTGAAAATTTCTTTTTGGACCGATGTTCCCTTCGTATATAAAACCCATAAGAAACACGCGCTCCACTGGCCGGGTATTACTATTCCTGAATGCTGAATAAACTTCACGAAGAATCTATAATGTAACGACGATAATATGATGTCAAATTATATTAAATTTGATCTTTATTTCACCGTTTATGAAACTGTTATGAAGGCTCTGCATTATCATATATGGTAAAGACACTTTCAAACAATTTTATTTTCGGTAAGAAAGCTATCGAAAAATATTGAAAAAAAAATGGATTATCGTACTTTTTATTTTAAATAAACATTTTATTTATTTCTTTGCGCCGTGACTGATGAAAGTAAACATACTAAGTATTCGAGTATCGGGCTTGATTCGAAATAGATCCAGAACGGGGTTTTCTTTCAGACCTTTTATCATCTCAATTTACTATTGAACTAGTAAATCCTAAAATATCGTCATAAATGTCATTCAACAAAATCTGCAGACTCTCGGAACTTTTGTTTAAGGGGTGTAAGACCACTAATATGTTTGGTAATATTTATTCTTTGTAAATGAGGATAAAAATCCTGAATAGCGATTCGATTGAAAATATCCGATTTTCAATAAACTTACACAAATTATCCAGCCTATGCGATTTCTTTTGCGATAAACCAATGGTTTGAATATTAAAACAAATATATTTGGGCTGTAAATGTTTCATGATTATTGAAAGTCTTCCTTAGTGGAATAATGAATAATATAAGTGTGTCGTTAATATTTTAGTTCACTGTCGTGTGTTTTATGCTAATATCGAATTATGTTTGTAATAAAATATAATATTTATTTTATTGTTTTGATTTTCATAGTTATCTAACATCTCTATAATTTGTAAGATGTTTTATTATACTAAAAACAAAATTTATGAATATAAAAAAAAAAAATACAGTATGTAAAAAAAAATATTAATGGGTTTAATTTAATCTAACGTGTCACATAAGAAAATGAAAAAAAAATATCAATAGGTAATATAAGTATGAAATACCGAAAAAACATTCAACACGTAATATAAACTAATAGTTTTTATTACAGTGGGCCATACTTTTGTATCCTAAAAACTGTTCAGTTGGTAAAATGTGTATTTTATATTGAATTTCAGTCGGCAAAAAGTCACTACGTTTCGTCAAATATCTAAAATGGGTAGACGACCTTTGTGATCTAGTTGGTAAGACTCATGTCTTCCAGCCTGCTTCCCGTTGGAAACTTTGTGATCTAGTTGATAAGACTCATGTCTTCCAGCCTGCTTCCCGTTGGAAACTTTGTGATCTAGTTGATAAGACTCATGTCTTCCAGCCTGCTTCCCGTTGGAAACTAGATTATTTTATAATGAATTTCAGTAACTATGCAATGGAGGTTAAATATTATTTTCCTACAAAATTATCCTTATAATACGAAAGTTTAATAAAATATGAATTATTCAAGTAATTAATTTTGAAAAGTTAAAATTATCTACATTAAATCGTACAAATTTAGTTACAAGTCTTGATAGATCATTAAGATTGATTAGTTCTATTATATAGAATAGAATTTGTTGGTGTATCGTAAGGAAATGGCTTGGGGGGATGTCAAGATATTTTTCCTCTTAAATTATGATAAACGGCGCAATTAAGTAAACTTTTAAAAATGAGGAGCTGTCAGATCTCCGGACTCGTGTTTTCGGTTCGCTGTGTTATCAATTAAGCTCGAATAAATGACATTTATCAAAATGCTACAATTTATAATACTCGTTCTGTGAAATTCTTGTTCTTAATTGTCCCATATTATGAGTAATACTGATACGGAAGCGGAATCACCCGTGGATTCTTAAGAAAGGTGACTTTTGCGAACTTATAAACGTTTTTTTAAGTTATTTAATTTTTTTTTTCATATATGTAGAACGACATGCAATAAACAAAAAAATAAATAATAACGGCTGCTCTACAAGACCTATACTTATAAGTTTTTGATTTTTCAAATATACTAAATTTTCGATTTTTTTTTATTTATTATTATTTTTATTAAAATATTTAAAAAAATTTGAAATGATTATTGAATTTTGAATACAAAAATATATTTAAAATAAACTGCATTCAATTTTAGTCTTTTTGTACACTTGGAAAATTCCCAGAAAGGAGAATATTGCAAGTGTTTCATTCTTCGTCCTGTTAATAAAACTGGATTTGTTTGGACACGGATGTTGCAAATAGCTCAGTTTCTTCTTTTACATTTTGCATCAACTCAGTTGCTTCACTTTATGACGCATACGTTTCACATGCAATTTTTCAAAAATGCGCACTACTTTAGTAAAATTGTCATTTTATTTCTTAATATAAATATTCGTTTCGTGACTTTTTTGTATGACTTCCAAAATTATAATATTTTTTTAAATTAAATTTAAATTATTTCAAGCAACCACTTTATCGTAAAAAAACGAAAATAATGCTCATACAATTATCTGATAAAATCCATTCCTTCAATATACCAGGAACATAACTAAGCTATAAAACACCGCCACCTATGTTGGTACGCCGACTAATACACCACGTCTTCCCACGTTTTGCCAAAACTGCGAATTTTAATAATAATTTAAGTGAATTTTAAATTAAAAATACCTTATATCATCTTTAAAAAAATATATACTCAATATATATGAAAGCAAACCGATGTAATTATAAATATATGAATTTTTTTCACTTAACAGAACATTAATAAATTACAATAGTTTAATCACATGAAAGTTCTTATGGTACGTGATAACTTTTTTCTAAAGCTTAACAAAGTACAGTGTTATTACTCTTAATAAATTGTTAAGACTTAAGAAAGGAAAAAAATAAGCGTAAGCCGTCGCAGCGCAGGCCAATAAGAAGTGTTGAAGCGAAATAATTTTTCATTATGTTCGTGACTGTGTTTCTTGTGGTACAGAAATATTCGCGCACGTTTCTCTGCTATACATCACTTTTCCTGTGGTTGGGGGCAATGAACTCATTAGCGTTTTGGTTAATTCATAAATAATTTCAGCAATCAATATTCTGAATGTTAAAGACCACCCCTAGGTGGTGTTTAATTCCATTTGGGTCGGTTTTATTTATTCCCAAAACCAGGGATCGGTCAACTTTCATTCCATACAACTAGAATATTATAACTCCATTATGATTAACTAGTTTTGCTTATTAACTTCCTATATTTTTAAATAAGAGAAGTATATCATTGGTTACAACAGGACGTTAAGGTTTAAACATAAATGTCGCCAAAACAAAATTTATGTTTTTCAGTGTCAATCAGTATGATGAAATATCATTTGCAGTCAACGGATAATTACGGGGACTTTTGATCCTGATATCGAAGGAAAATGCAAAATAGAAAAAGCGTATGCAATATAAGGTCAATTTTGTGCAATAATAATATGTATAAACTTAAAACGTTTACAAAAAAAGTGTTATGTATTATATGCTCTGCACTTTTGTATGAAATACAGACACGGACCCTCAAGGTATACACCATGAACCTTTTTGGAAGCGTATGAAATATGAAATCATTGAAGAATACTTTGAATTCCTTTAACAAATATGGCCAGTTATACAATTGTTCTTCAAAGAACTCCAACAAAAAGAGAGCTGCTGACCAACGTCAATATTAGGAAGATGAGACGTTTTCTGAGACGTGTTCTGCGTAGTTCCAAATACTAGCTCCTGCAGCTTAGTTGAAGACCTTTTTTCGGAGTGTTTTACTACGTGGTTTGGCTTACGGGTATCATATACCAAATCATGCGCTAAAGCACTTGAGAGTGGATCTGAATACAAGAAGTCCAAAAGCTTGTGCTTGTTTCGGTTGCTGGACTTAAATCGCTAGATTCATTCAGATATTTCAGGCTTAACTCAAACTTGTGTTTTACAGGATGGGGTGGTTGACCTTATGTCCAACTTTCAATATTTATATAGAACCACGGAGATGAAAAAATCAACTTTTCGAAACGTCGGCATTATAAGCCAAACCACGTGATATAACGCTTCGAGAGACCTTATACATTTGATATGAAGAACCGCAAAAGCCTCAAAACATAACTGTAGAACTAAAAAAAATCATCTCTCAGGTGGATGGTTGGCAAAATAAATAAGCTGTCGAATTTGCACATAGCGTCGTTCCCTTATCTGCCATAGATCAGATGGTGGCAACTGAAATGTGTTAGTGTGTGTGTGTGTGTGGAAGAAAGAAATTATCTTATAATATAAAGTTTGATTTAGTGAGAAATTATCGGATGAAGGATGATTTGTTTGAGATGTTTATTATAAGCAGAATTTATAAAGAAATCTTGAGATGGATTGGCTACATTGAGAAAACGAATTGTGATCATGTATGACAAGATGTGTGTATGTGCGCGTAGCTTGGAGATATGTCGTTTTGATATAACGTGATAGTTCAAAAGAAGTTACTTACTAGCAGCGGCGGCTGGTTTGGAGGTGCGTTGGTGCGCTGAACCGGAGAAATAATTCGCAATAATTAAATTATATATTCGCAAACATGACTTCCTAAAATGTTTAATATTTATAAAGATTAAATATGTATAAGAATACTGACAAAAAGTTTTTTTATTTAAGTGAAAATTTAAAGTAAAATTTAAAAAAATGTTCCTTACAAATTGACCGGCCAAGTTTGCCAATACTACCGGAGCGGTCTCCAATACGCACCGGACGGAAACGCAAATTCATATAGGGCAGAGACATACAGTAAACCGTGAGACAGCGTTCATATTCGCTCAGGGTCTCGAGGTGCGTTGGTGCTCAGCGCACCAGCGCACCTCGGGAGCAGCCGCCGCTGCTTACTATTACATTATACATGGAAGGATTCCATTTTTAATTAATTAAAAAAGAAAACTATTATATTTACATAATTTTAATTAGTATTTTGTATTGTATAATGCTTTCGTTGCGAATAGTACATCCTGGGAGGTTTATTGCAATTTGGAAATCTCTTGCGTCTAAAGGGAAAAACTTTTCCCTTAGGTCTAAAGAGAAAAACAGAATGATACTCCTTTTAGAAAATAATGGTATTAACGGGAGTCTTACCAAATTGGTCACGGAGGTCATGTAAGAATATTAAAAGATAATTATAATAACAATAATAATTAATTCAACTAAATATGCAAATATGTGCAATGCATCTCAAACAATAAAAAATAAATACTTAAAAAAAGTTAAAACAAGGGAAATTTTTCAATAAAATAAATATTCTTATCAGCATATTTATAATACTGAAATCATTACATTAAAAAATAGATATCACTGAGTAAATCAAAACCAATAATAAATAATAATATGTTAACTAAACGTTTAGATGAAAGCCAAACATTGTTTAGTTAAGGAAGTTAATTTATTAAATGTATTCGTTTAGCGAAAATTGTATCGAGCGTGGAAACCGGAAGACACACAAAAAATAATTGAAGCTTTAAGTCAAGAAAGATAATTCGTGATTGGTTCTTGGTATAATGAGGCATTTGAATATATCAGGTTATATAATTGGATAACTTATTATACTTTTTTAATGTACACTTTTGAAATGCGTCTGAGTTGTAAAATGTACAATGAGCAAAAATGTTTACTTTTGTGTACTGAACCAAATAGTACGAGTATTTGTTAAAACGTAGCATCTTTTTTAAATTTTTGATATTACTTTATTTATTTTAGACATCTTCTAGTGAACAAATTTAAAAACAATCCTAAGAGCAATAATGGTTCAACACTAAGTCCATTTCAAATCGATATACTCTTCATTCAATCAACCAATGCTGTTTCCAGCATCTCTCTTGTTATCCCTTTTATATAGGTGCTTCCTTTTTCTGCTTAGATCGGAAAAATTCAACATGTGGTGGCCACAAATTTCAAATAACTTGAATCCTTTTATTAATATATACTTTTAGAAAATATTTTTTCCTGCGATATAAAGTATATTAGTTAAAAATGACAAAGAAAATATTTAATATTTGGTTAAGGAGATTTATAATTGTAAGCTAAATCAGGAGAACTATGTTGACATAAATTCATTCAAATTTATTAATGTTTGTTGAATTCAAGTATAAGCATATCTAGATAAAAAAATCGGTTTCGTACATTTCGACTCAACATTAAGTTATCCATCGTCTATCTCAATGAGCCTCGTATGTGTTTCGAGGCAGTCAGCCTATAACCAAAGAGTTTTTATCCAAGGTAATTTATTTTAAAATTATATTTTTTAATTTTTCGTTTTAGAATATTGCAATATGTACTAAGTGCAATCAAGTATTAAGTAAAAATATAGAAACATACATGAGTTTTATGTGAAATCATTTTTTTTATTTCGAGAGCTGATAAAAGGTAGAATATTTATTAATATAAAATATTAACAACAAAAATAGTTAATGAGTTGTATCATTAGTAAAGTTATGATGACGTATCTGCACTAGAATCAGATGTTTTATTTATAGAAAACTTATCAACAACAGCAATTGATGACAACTTCCTCTATTATATCGATTAATAGTTCTTTAGCATGCTGTACTTTATGAATCGCTCTACGTACTAATGATAAACTCGTAAGATGTCTGTTGGGATCAAATTGTTCTATTATATTCAAACGTATGTCGAAATAAATGAAGGCTTCATTCATATTCTTGACTGTCAAAATCATAATAATGAGCTCTTCATTATAAGTTCCTGTTTCAGTTTAAATCCTATTTGCCTTTTCTAGGTCAATAAAGTCTCCATTTGACAAAGATTTTGAGTGATATTTAATTAATTCATAAATATATGTTTTTTGACAGCCATGTTTAATTCAATAATAACATTGACTATTTCTGTTGTGATAATTTTAGTCGAGTAAGAAATAGCTAGTTAAATTGGTCAATAAGTTAATGTAGCAGCACAAAATATGTATAAGTCCAGGACCGCCTGTAATGACTTTCGTAAAGCTTTGTATACTTTTATGATATCTTAAAAATATTTTGATTGAATTATTAATTTAAATATATGAAAGTACAATTATTCACTAAAAGTTCAATGAAAAGGATTGATTATCACGGCTTAAAATAAATGCTAACCATTATAATAGGTTTATATTAAAATTAAACTTTCGAGCAAACTCAAGAAAAAATATTGTTAAATTCAAAACTTAATACAGTATTGGTGCAATATCCTTTAAAAACTTAATAAAGTATTGGTGCAAAACTTAATACAGTATTGATGCAATATCCTTTAAAAAAATACAAACAATATTCTATAATTTTACCTCCGTCTTAATTATTTTGAAAGCTTTTACTTTCTCCATTCAAGAATGGCAATGATAAGAATATAAAAAGATACTGGCATAAAATCAATGGTCACAAAAGAAAGAAAAAAATGTCAAATTGGTTCCTTGTTCAATAAAATAACGAATCCGAAGAATTTGTTGGCAAAGGCGACAACTTTTTTCATTCAGTAGAAATGTATTTCATGTTTTCTTCGGCCACACGTCTTATTCTCACCAAATCTTTCAAGTGAAATATAGAATCATGCGCCGAAAGAATAATAAAATATAAAACATTATTGAAAAGTCCCTGAAGTTTATAACCTTAAAAACAAATTTGTTTCAGTATTTCGATTTAAAAAAAACCACAAAGGAGACTAATCGAATTTCACATTAAGTCGAATAAAGTTTATGAAATTAAATTAAGGAAAGTGATAAACCTATTTCATTTTATAAAACGACATCTGAAATCTTTTTGGTAACATGCCTTTCTTTCGATCTGGGGGTTTTGGGTTCGATTCCCGTTGGAATAAAATTTATTGTAAAAAATATTCCAGTCCGGTTTTAACTTAAATAAATGAAAAGTTCATTGATAGCAATATAGTATATGAATATTTTATAGATCCTGAAATTACACACATATGTAAAGGCAACGGAAAATAAAAAAAATGGACTTGAAAAGCTAGCATATGGTCTGGACTCATCAAATAACATCCTTCCTGATATGATGCCTCCACCAAAAGGAGGGCGAACTCAGCCACAACAAGGCCAGATATTTTTCAGCCCACATACTTGTACAGGTAAATATATATATAGTGCAAAAAATAAGCAGTTGGTACAATTCTAAACAACAAATATCCATAATCATTGCTATAAATATAATAACACACATACACATGCTACACCAGATTTACTGCCAGCGTAAAGAAAGAAAATAAAATAAGAACCCAAATCTGGAGAAAACGCAGAAACGAATTAGAAATGATTTTCCTGTTTCGAGTTATAAAATTATACTGTTGCTCGGATCTGTTGATTAATCATGTGTGAATTTTGTGGATCCTGAGACCTCTTGAACATCTTTCTGGTTGATTAAAAGAGATTGTGATAGTGATAATTGCAAAAGTCAGATTATACTATAAACGACGAAAGTGTAAAACAGTACATAACTGGTAGCTGCATGGTCGCGTGGTTTTGTACTGAACTTCTGTGTGGAAGGTCAATCCCCACCCTGTGCTACTCCCCTCGAATGATACAGGTTTTTTTTTCCTCCCAGTATTCGAGGATATAAGGATACCTATGACTTCGGTCATATCTATTCTTCTAAAAAAAACATGCTGGTGTGCTTCGATCGTCTCACTTCGGTCTGATATTGGATTCAGTACAGCGGTGTGGCCGGTGAGTTTGCTGGTGGGGAACAGCACACTTACTTAATAAAAAAAACTCCACGGCTCTGCTTTGTTTTCCCCGACTGTGAGGCCCAGCAGCGATGACAAAATTTGTCATGTGTATTTAATATGTACAATGCGATACAACATTCTCAACTGAATATTGTACCATTTTATGCTAATGGAAAACACAAATCAATAACATTTTAAAACGTTTTAATAGTACCGGAGACATACGAGTACAATATTGTAATATGAGGTTGTATAAATACTCTGTGTATATTCTCTCTAGTATAAAACGATTACTGAAGCCACAAAATAAACCGCAAACATAAGACGATTTCCTAAAGAGAAGTACGAGTAATATTGACCATTTAACAAAACGATGATTTTGAGGAGTATATTGATTGCGGAATCGAAAGCTTTGTTTAGTTGTCATTCAAAACTTTGTTAAATGTACAAAAAATGAAAGATTTACATACAGTGATAAATCATTTGTCTATAAACAGGTTTTACATTCTAAAGTTGTCTGCTTTGGAATAAAATGTTTGTGTTATTTTTTTCTCATGTATTATTACCATATGGAAAGTCTTGACGTTGTATTTCAGTCCAGGATATTGAATAGCTATTTTAAGGAGTTCTGTGAAAATGATTATACTACCACTACGCCATTTCTTTGTTAGGTAAGGGTGAAAGGACAAAGCGCCAAACTTTTCTACCATGACTTACTTCCTTCGTTTCCTCTACATCCAAACACTCTTACGTTTTCTTCATATACAGCTTATCTTGTTTCTCTTACTCTTCTCCTTTCCTTCTTTCCGAATTTCATTCGCTTGGTTCAACTTTACTTTAATTGGTCGTTCTCTACTATGACTCCCACTTATGTTTGCATTATCAATTTGTTTAGTCAGTGTTACGTCACCCATCCATTCAATATGTCCAAACCGCTAGAACGTGATCTATTTTACCCTACTTAACACACATATTTAGCTCATATTTATCTTTAATACTTACATTTTATACTCTCTCATACATTGACACACCGTATATTTTTCTCATTGTTATGTATACAGTCTAATTTATACTGATAATGGTAAAATTAGACGGATTTTTCAACATTTTGTTACATACACAGTTTGAATATTTTTTTGCCAATAGTACATGATTGCTTTATTGTTCTGAAAATAAAAAAGGTTTTTTCTTTTAAAGGCCTAATTCAACACAGGTCATAAAAATATAAACGAGGTAAAGCTACTCGTATCAGGTTCTATTATTCTAGCGGATAAACTTACTATGTCCTAACCAAAACGTTTCGTCAAGCTTTTCCAAAGCTTATATTGATTTTTTCCATCAAAATAAACTCATTTTACAATAAAAGAATAAATGTTTTGTCTTTCAGAAATTGGTGTTCCTTGTTTTTTTTTTACAAAAAGGAGAAGAAACCTTTGTTTTTATTTTCCGATTTGCTATCGGTAAAAATGATTTATTTAGTTCACTGATTAGTTTTTCAACTCCATGAGCAAATTGTTATACAGTCTCAATATCCATAATGTGCTTTAATAAGTTATTTTAAATTTATTGGATTTCAGTCGATATTTACAATACATGTTACATATATATTTTATATTAAAATGATATGCCGTAAATTTATTCAGAAAATTGTATGTTTTAGGGAGTAAATGGATATCTTTGAATTCGATGATGATATTAAAAAAAATATTTAAATTATTTAATCCTGTTAAAAAATACTAATAGAACAATCCAAACCATTCCTATGGCTATTAATCGGATCAATTAGAAAAAAAAATCTGACGTGATTTGCCATACCTTTAAGAATGCCATATTTCTAGTGGAAGGAAGTCTATAGAGCTAACTCTTCACATTGCTATGTGATGAATTTGGAACAAAAATAGTGAACGTAAAAAAATAATTAAATTATTTAAAAATAAAATGAATACTCGAATATTGTCCAAGATATCGATTCATAGTTGAAGTTTTAACACGTTCAGAATATGTTTAGCTATTGACCAAAATTTGGGTGTTCCTCAAATGTTGATTACATGAATTAAGAATACAGAATATGTTCTATAAGCGTAATTACAATTATCAAAATATGGAATAATGCTACGTTTATCAAATATAAAAACTAATTGTTATCTTTAATTAATCGAAAACTATAAACTTTCTTAGCAATAAGCACAAGAAGGGAGACAAGTTTGTTATGAGTGTTCTCATATTGGTTGTCATAGGGGGAATAACCCTATTTATTTAACCTTTCATCATATTGGTTAGTATAGGGGGAGTATAAGGCATTCAAAGAATATATGATTCTCACTGAGAGGACATTCGCACATGCTAGAATTAATAACTTTGATATTTGTCAAATGTTCCTTTGTGGAAGAATGTCCAATAAGTATCGAACATATCACATAACATATGTTGAATTCTTGTCTAGGGATATAATACTAAACCAAGAGCTAGACTCGTATTTCCCTCTGTTTTCAATTTTGAGTCCCATTTATTTTGCTAATCAGGAAATATTTTATTAACGACCATTGGAATAAGGTATAACTTTATAAAGAAGACTAATACTGCTTTGTGTGGCTTCTTTGAGCACTTCTTTCAGTCGGCTTTTTCATTCCCTTTGATACCACAGTGGCTATGTATTTACGCTAAGCATCGCCTTTTTTGTGAATTATCGATTCTTATTTTTATTTTATTCCTAATTTGAAGACATATGGTCTCACCTGGGCAGAGATATGGGGACGATTTTAATTTATGAAGAACGCTTTGTAAGTCTGGCAAAACAAGCGATTGAGAAAAGTCCTCACTTTCCACTTGATTCTGTCCTTAAATAATTACAGTACATCCAGATGTGAAAACTCTTATGAAGGGATTTTAAGATTTCTGTTTTATTTGATTTATTCAACACTGAAGCTTCCGAATTATAATCGTTCGCAATATTGGAGCCGTTAGTAAAATGAGGTTCCAATCTGGCCACCCCGTTCGAATTATAATATACTGGTACTCGTAGAGTCAAATATTTTGAATTGATGAAATTCGGATTTATATAGGCATTTTGTGTTTAAAACGCCAATATTTGTTCTAAAACGTTCACACAAACTTTTGCTGGGTTACTTAAAACGCCCATCGCCATTCTATTCCTAATTTATTTGAATGGGTTCAAAAACCAGTGAGCCCAAAGTGGCTTGACGGAATTGAAAGGGTTTAAAAGGGTACGTGACAATGAATTATTCCTGCTCTCATCTTTTTTATTTTTATTATTTTAAATTAGGGCATTTTTTGCACCATCGAGTTTTGAAAAAGAAAATTTTAAGCAGTAAATGTAAATAAATGAAATTATTGAATTTTTTTATTCAATTTTGTTCGTGAAAAATTTAAAAACCTTCATTAAATAATAACTGAAAATAATGACATGCTTCTTGATTTATTTGTTTGCGCAGATTTAAGGAAGAATAAAATTACTTATTTTTTAAGGTGAAAATGTGTAAAGATAAATTTTACTTAAAAGCTTTTGATATATAGAAAAATGAACTCTAGCCACAAACGCATCAATATTTTTTAATAAATTAAACGAAAATAACAGTAATATTCATCATCTTCGCGCTCAAATTTGATTGAAAAAACTCTCTAATCGGGTGGACAGCTTTCAAATACTTCTAAATTGCGTTTTACAGTCATAAAATATACAATACTAATTATTTATTGCAATTTTCAGACTTTGTAAGCACCAGATTTATAAATGAAAAAATTCGAACCATTAATTGAGTTGTTTTGTGTTATTTGTTTTTTGTTAATTGGTAATTAAAATATGTAAGTGTACGAGTAGATCTATGATTAACAAATGTATTTTATGTTTTATTATCGTGTTGTATTACACTTCTCTTGAATACCCTGGTCAGTGCACGGTTAAAAAGTCAGATTAGGACACTTTTTTCGATTTCATAAGTTATTTAACCCGAAACCCCTAATTCGAAAGTCTGATATACCACCAACGGGCTATAGAGGTCTTTAATTTTTCGTTAAATCTTCATTTATAAAATCGTGTTCTCTAATATTCCCAAAATCCATGGTAAGTTTATTTTGCTTACCATGGATTTCGGGATAAGTTTCTTTTGCCTGCCATGGATTTCGGGATAAGTTTTCTACCATGGATTCCCGGATAAGTTTCTTTTGCTTAATTTATTATTCAGTTTTCTGTTAAATAAATTCAATGTTAATAATAATAATTTCAAAGGAATCGATATGTTAAATCAATAAAATTTCAAAGGAATCGATATGTTAAATCAATAAAATTTCAAAGGAGTTGATATGTTAAATCAATAAAATTAATAACAGGACTCATCCATTCGATTATATTTTATTTATGCCACGTGAATGGGAATCAGTCAATAGTTAACATGTACACGTTAGTAGTTTTGGCACGTTTTCTACTTGTGTATTATTAAAAATAAGGTCTTTGATCTCTTGGCAATAAATAACATCGGCATTTCAAAGCGCAAAAAACACATGATTTAACATTTAGCATATTTTTGCGATGTTCAAGTAGTCTTATAATACTCAATCACACGTTTTTAAAGTTATTTTACGGTTTTTAAACGGATTGGAAAAACTTGGCAATAACACAAAAATTATTCAAAAAAATACGATTATTTTCGTTTACTATTTTAATATTTTCGTCTCTAAATGTGTGTGATACTAAAAGGAAATAAAAAAATTTGGCAAGGTGTGAAAATATGTAAATTATAGTTTCCGTGTCACGTTTTATTGATGATTTGTTGTTGAATATATAAAATACAAGGAGTTCTTTGGTCCTCAATATCTTTATCCTAATTACAGTATTGCATTTTCTCAATTCATATAATATTGATTTCTTATCTTATTCTAAGAATAAATTTTATTATAAATAATGTATTCTTAGAAGTTTTATGTGTTCTCAATATATTATATGAAGTATTTATAAAAGTAAGTAACCCATTAGTTTTGTTTTGATTAGTTTGTCCTCTAAATCACGAAATCACAATAAGAAAGTGTCATACAAAGACACGTGTACCTAATTTTTTTTTATTATACATCTTCCTTTCCCACGATCGGGAACAACATAACTACATATATAAACCACGAAATCATAATAAAAATCGTCATTCTATTTTGTTATCTCAATACGATTATTCTATACGTGTTTGCTTTCAATAAAGATTAATATATATTGAAATATACACATCAGGCCTGAGGGGAGATCCCTTATTATTTTGTTACCTGAATCAGCGAGACCTCCGACACCAAGGGTTTACTTTGCTGCACATAAGGAAGAAACTAACACAGTTTGCAATCACCCACTATTGTACCTGAAGAGAAGCTGATACTATTGACGAGGGATAACAATATGCACATGTTGAAGAGCGTGGATGGGAGACAATATTGCTTCGGTCTAATGGAGAAGTCTAGTAACTAACAGGTTTTTTATTATGTTTTTGGGTACTATCGGGAATCAAACACAAAATCCCGGGTGGAAGGTCAGAGCTTTATCAACTATCCACCGATGTCGTATTGTGTTATTGTGATGAGAAAAGAATACAAAAAAGTGTCTGTATTTATTTATATTTAACTTTTAAAACGATTGTTGTACTATTAAATAATACGTATACCAAATTTGTCCAGACCACACAAATTGCATAA
The DNA here is from genome assembly GCA_949825065.1 of Odontocerum albicorne. NCBI lineage: Eukaryota > Metazoa > Arthropoda > Insecta > Trichoptera > Odontoceridae > Odontocerum > Odontocerum albicorne. The sequence goes on from OX463840.1 coordinate 26,844,203, forward strand.
AAAAATATTATAAACGATTTTTTTGACCTGGTTATTGTTCTGTAAAACATTTAGATGTTAAAGCATGCATTGGCTGGAGAATGTATAAAATTCATCAGAAACAGTAAAACGTTTAATGCAAACCACGTGCAACTTGCAAGCTTCGAATGAGTATCACTGATTTCATACAAAAGAACCTTAGTTGTAATAATTTGTTTATTATTAATAAATAAGTACAAATGTCCAGATTTCAACGCACGTTTCAGAAACACATTAGCATATCTCTTTGTGTTACAAAACAGTTCATTAGATAAACAATTCTCAGAATAATTATTTCAGAATTTTAATGAAATAAAGCCGTTCCAGAAATAATATGTGGATTGTTTCCAAGTTTTGTCTGTCTCGCTGCCATCTCTAGAGTCTTGCCCTAATTGTTCATCTAATCAAGATAACGTCTTCCTGCAGTCCTATGCGATTTCATAAGTGACCTGATTTCACTGTTTATACGATATAATACGAGTAGATGGGACAGGGAGAAAATATTAAACTACTCGTAGATGGAATTACCTCGTTGACTGGAAGGATTTTGCGACTGATGCTTTTGTTTAGAATATAAGAAATGCTGTATTATTTTCTTCACATGTTTTTTTCTGTTAACTTGATTATATTATTTCCTATTGGTATCTGTCTAATGGAAGTTCAGACAGAGGCTGGGAACAATAAGTCTAGGATGTATTGTATTTTTTTCGTTTTTGGCTCAATATTATTAAGTCAGACTTAATTTTTTTTTTCGAAATACTCGTATATTGTGCTGGCTATAAATGTTTTCTTTTTAACGCCATTTAAAACAACTAAGATATTAAGCGAATTTAAATTACATAGCTGTGATCACAGTAGATTTTTTGTCACAAATAATTTTCTGTCAATAAATCTTTTAAAATAAAAAAAAGTATTTTTTCAACCTAAATTGGGATCCATATCCATAAACTCCAGATTATTTAATTGGAGTAAATTAAGCAAAAAAGTTTTTTTTAATTGTTTTTACGTTTTAACTAAAGTTTAAGCTAAAAAGGGACTAGATTCTTTCAAATTTTTTGAATTATGTTGATTTGACGTCAGTAAAAGTTCAAGTTTTAAAAACTGTTTGATCTAAATTATAAAGTGATAAATTGATTTACCGCAATTTTAGCGTTTACACAAAATGAAAAGTGAAAAATGAAACTTGCCTGGCAGTCAAAGGATTAAATTATTCCATTTTAGTTTTTAATTAATTTCATCAGCATTCATATAAAAAATTGGGACGGAAAAAATTAAATAATATAATTTTTGTGAATTATAAAGAGTTAGTTGTAACATTCATATAAGCAGTAGCTGCTAAAATTAATTTGAATTGATTTAAAAATAACATCTTTCATTCTTAAGATACGCTTAAACGTATTGCATAGGAATTATTGTATTTACAAATTTAAATTACATGAACACATTTCTTGAATCTTCGAAAAGACTAGTTTCACTTTGTGGTGCATTTTTTTACATAAATGGAAAAATAAGTAAATAAAAACTTATTTTATATTTTTGTGTGTTATACTTTCACATTTTTTCCCCGCCCCATTCACCATTGTATCACATATTTCCCCACTTCTCTTTCCCTACCTCATCTCTCTTATATTATATTATTTACACTTGTACAGAATATATTTTAACAATTTAGTTTATCTTCACCTGACGATGAAGACGGTGGTCTTCGAAACTGGTTGTGAACCTAAAATAAACCTGTGGTGAACACAAAAATATAAAATAAGTTTTTTATTTACTTATTTTTTCTTTTATGTACATGAACTCATTTTAAAATAAGTTTCTATTTCTATGAGCGAAATATTTACTTTTCTCTTAAACATGTTGTATATTGTATTACATTTACGTTGTATACAATATAACCATGTGGATTTTTCCATGTAACAATAATCTTTTCCAACCAAACAGACTAAAAACTTTAAACAAAAATATAAACAAAAATATAAAATAAGTTTTTATTTACTTATTTTTTCTTTTATGTACATGAACACATTTTAAAATAAGTTTCTATTTCTATGAGCGAAATATTTACTTTTCTCTTAAACATGTTGTATATTGTATTACATTTACGTTGTATACAATATAACCATGTGGATTTTTCCATGTAACAATAATCTTTTCCAACCAAACAGACTAAAAACTTTAAACAAAAATATAAACAAAAATATAAAATAAGTTTTTTATTTACTTATTTTTTCTTTTATGTACATGAACACATTTTAAAATAAGTTTCTATTTCTATGAGCGAAATATTTACTTTTCTCTTAAACATGTTGTATATTGTATTACATTTACGTTGTATACAATATAACCATGTGGATTTTTCCATGTAACAATAATCTTTTCCAACCAAACAGACTAAAAACTTTAAACAAAAATATAAACAAAAATATAAAATAAGTTTTTTATTTACTTATTTTTTCTTTTATGTACATGAACACATTTTAAAATAAGTTTCTATTTCTATGAGCGAAATATTTACTTTTCTCTTAAACATGTTGTATATTGTATTACATTTACGTTGTATACAATATAACCATGTGGATTTTTCCATGTAACAATAATCTTTTCCAACCAAACAGACTAAAAACTTTAAAAAAAAACATGGGAAACGAACCTGAATCCACAAATTTGGGAAACAAGAATCTTACTAACTAGGTCACGAAATGTCAATTTTGTACGAGTATATTTATATTTATCTATGTATCATAATACTGTTTTATAACCCATAAAAATGTGTTAGTTAAAATTCACTTTTTGAATATACTTGTTCTCATGGTAATAAAGATAACTTGGTTTTGAAATAATTGCCCATCTTAGGTAACTAGTATCGGTATAGTGACATTTTGAAAAACATTTTTATATAACGTCAAAATACATAAGTAAGTAAATATTTGATTTACAAAAAACTCAAGTCGGTGACTTATATATGAATGACTTGTTTCGAGTATTGGAGACGTTCCAAAATAACCATATTGCCTCAAGATGTAATTACTATTTCAAAAATAAACCTAAGTTTGTCTGATTCACTAAGAATATTTTCAAAGTATATGCCAGATGAAAAGACACGGCAGTGGGTCAGTGGACTGCAAAAAAATCTACAAATATACTTAGTGAAAAAAGGTAGACACAATATTTTAAATCATTTTCTGTTTTGTTGTGAATTTATATTGTTGAGAGATGCTTCGAGTGTTTAAGTATTATAAGTTTTGCCACTCTTGTCTTTCCGTAATGTTAGTTTTCTCTCAAGTTTCCTATTCATTTAATGATTATGATATTATTACAAAACTAAACGAAGAAAATACCTGTACTTTCTAAAACTTTGAAAGAAAGATTATATTCGATTTAAAGTTTCTGTATAAGATTATTCAAAATATTTTTACTAGCTTTAATATATTAGCTCAAACTGATTTCCACGCTCCTGCTAGAAACACACGGAATCTTTTACAGTTCATATCATACGCTCGGGCGTTATTGCAGCTATCAGGCGTGATTAGGTCTTGTTTGAATTTTTAAAGTAAATTGTGATTTGTAAGATTTTTGGCTATTTAGGTATTTCTGAGGCTGTGCACAGTATTCCATTACATTTATAGTCTATTTCATGATTGGTTTTATTTGATAACGGTGTATTTTTTTGTCATTTTAACATCTTTATTTTACTATTGTAACATTTATGTTATTATTGCGTAAAATTTTATGAATTGATGATTTTTATTTTCGGTTTACGTTTGTTTTCCCGAGTAATATTCAATTAGGATAGATTTTTGTCTGTCACAAAATGTTAGATATGGTTGTCGTGTGCAGCTTTAGGAAACACATAAAGATAACATTTTTGGGAAGTCTTTTTGAAATTTTTGTTTATGTATGAACATACAAACATATACCAACATAAAAGACGTTGAAAGATCTATAAAGGTTTCTTTGTAGTTCGACATCCCTTGGTAAGTTTTCTGCGGTACTCTTAACTTTCTTGATATTTTTTGTCAATTAAGAATGCATAAGTCGTCACAAATTTTAAATACATTTGACTTGTTTCGCAATATGATACGTAGTGAATTTGTTTCCGTTATTTTTATGGAAAGTCATGTGAATTTTATATGATGTTGGTCTACTTTCGTCTACGAGATACGGTTAAATTTCGCAGCAGCCCGACACATCTCCGATTGTAGCTGCGGAGTATTATTCAAGACCTGACTCTCCTTCCTTAACCGCTGTAAACAAGGACAAAATCTTCTGGGACCTCTTTCAAAGAACTTCCCCAAGAACTACTTTGTATTCGCTTCGAAATAGGTTTGCTAGCCAAGCCAGGGAACAAGCTGCCCTTTTCGAATAATATTTCTAATGCGGGATATCTAGGCCGAATGAAAATATATCTCTCTGCAGGTATCTTTTAATCTACAATAAGTTTAGAACATCTCTAGTTTTTTTTTTGGGTTTATTATTTCAGCATATAGAGCGCGAAGTTTTTTTTAATTTGAGGCCAATTATTAAAGAAAAAAAAAACCTGATTTATTTAGTACTTCTTTCTTTGTGATTTTATACTGCCACCCAATACCTAATATTTTGTGTAAACGCTGCATGTGGAAGTAGTTGAGTCTTCCTTCATGGTGATTGTAGGTACTCTTTGTCCCCGTTTCACTTCCATACAGAAGCACACTCTGGATGCAGGTGTGATAAACTAACATTTTAGTTTTATGATGAGTTTGTCGTTTTCTCAGACTTTTTATGTCGATCTACCGAAAGTAGTAAATAAGATAGTACATAGTTCTTTTTAAACATATAACTAATTTAAAATCAACTCATATGGTATACGAATATGTGAATTCACTTTGCTTTTGTAGTTATTAAATAAACGAGATTTATTTAATCACTAAAAACATAGATGCCATTTAAGTCTTATCTTTTTTACAGGAGTACTAATTTAACGAATATTTCAGACAGTCGAAATCATATCATACTCGTAAAAGCACACAAAAATATATTTTAATTAATTTCGTTTGTTTTATAACATGTGGTGAGACGGTTTATCACAGCATATGAGCTGGAGCTAATAAATATCATTGTGAATAAAAGATGACGAGTACTTTGAGAATGAAAAAAAATAGTGATTATAAAAATCTACAGCACAAATATGAACACGATTCGCAGGAAAAGGATGAAAATTCGAGTGGGAGAATCAAGTGAATTCAATTCCGAAAGAAGAAAGGCTAGGAGTCAGACGAACTGAATGAGTTGTGCGTGAAAATGTATTGATGATGACGCAGCAAAAGATTTAAAAGTGTGGAGTTCTACAATTTCTATCTACCCCGAAAGAAGGCATGATGTTACGTGTGTGAATTTCTATGCGAATATGTCTTTTTAAACATTATTTGTTCATAAATCGACGAGATTTATTGATGTTGAGAATAAATTGAAACCATTTCAATAATTATTAGCCGCACCATGTAAACAAGCACCTGGATTTTTTTCTGGATCGTTCCCATCTCTCCAAATCACGCTGAGTCCGTGCGCGGAATAGCGAACAGTGAGTCGACCATCTCAGGGTGATACAAATCGACCATGTTTTAACGGTTCATTTTGGTTACGCGAACGGCTGATTGTTATTCTTCGTGGCCACTATGCTTACTCGACTGTGGACAAATGAGGCAGAGCGTTTGACATACACTAACATTGCTCTTTAATTGAACGTTTCTTTATAGTACATCTACATGACACTTAAAGGAACTTGTTCCCTTGTAGGAAATAAAAGATATATACTGTTTAGATTAAATAATTGAAAAAACATTGTCCACTGTTGTACTGTATAACGCCTTCGTTGCAAGCATTACACTCTGGCAAATTTATTGCCATACTGCAATCTCTTACAACTAACCAGAAAAACGTTTTAAGAGCCTAGAAGAGAAAATCAGACTGAAATAATTTAAAAAAAGTCTGAGTACCAACGGGAATTGAACCCGCGGCCCTCGACTTGCAGACATGTGTCTTACCAACTTACCCACAGAGTTATCGGTTTCATTCAAATTAAAATGCTGATTTTGTTTAGGAACATTTGATTAAAAATTCGTTCAAAATAATATAAAAGAGAAATTCAAATTATGGTGATTATTTATTCCATAAAATTTATTTTATGCTTATTTGTTGTATGGCAAATCTAAAAGACACATAATATTGTCCACGTAATCAATTTATTTATATGAAACATATACATATAATTCAATAAATATAATAAATACAGCTAAGTAAAAAAAATCAGATGATGTACAGTTTATTATTTATTTTAAATCAGCAGCTATTTTTGGTAAATGCTCCTTTATTAAATTTATAACAATATGGTTCACATTTATCGGAGGTACCACATGAAAATATTGGATAAAACTAGATTTCAATATGTTGCTGTATATGAAATACCCGCTGGCAGGCGTCCCCCCAGATATGCCTCCTAAAAGATGGAAGGATTGCTGCGAGTCAACATCTCAAGAGAGACAGTCCTGATGATAACAGACCATAAGTCTTAATTGAGAGAAATAAGAAGAATACTTAAATAAATCTACACTTAAATATGTCTTATTTTATGTAGAAATGTAAAATATATAAAATTTATTCAATTAAATAAATTGAAATGTCATAAAATTAAAATAATTGAAAAAATTATGGCATTGACTAGTGGAGAAACAAAAAAATCTAGTTGAGTATGTAAAAATCTTAACATTATTAACCCCCTAAAAATATAATATTTCTGAATGAAAGCAAATGTAATACATGTTTATTTAAAAAGTGCAATAGAAATAGAAAATAAAAGTTTATCACTTTTCATAATATTCTCGTTGTTAAATTTTGTAACAATATGAGTTTAAAATAAATAATATTTAATTGTTAAAGCTACGAAAACAAATGCTGGTATTGAAGGGTATTTTGGTTTAATTAGTGGCTTGCTAAGTGCCGATGTAAGGGATAAAATGAAAGCCCAGATGTCGGCAAGCATTAAGAGCCTCATTTCAAAGTAAAATATCATTACCTTAAGTAAATAATAATGGCTTTAGTTGTAAAATTCAGGTGTAACAAAACGTGTATCATTACATGCTATGTTTAGTGTTGAGATGTACGCTGAGAACAAACCGTGTATCATTACATGCTATGTTTAGTGTTGAGATGTACGCTGAGAACAAAACGTGTATCATTACATGCTATGTTTAGTGTTGAGATGTACGCTGAGAACAAAACGTGTATCATTACATGCTATGTTTAGTGTTGAGATGTACGCTGAGAACAAAACGTGTATCATTACATGCTATGTTTAGTGTTGAGATGTACGCTGAGAACAAAAATAAGAAATAATAATATAATTTTGCTAGGACCTTTAGCGTCGAATTAAGGACGGCAAACAGGTCCACATGTTTGAATATAATACATCAAAATATATGTTAGAAATATTCAGGTGCTCACCCATGTGGATGTTATATCGTTAAAAAGGTAAAGAACGTCAAGTTATTTCATTCGTGGCAAAAATATCTATTGTTGTAATTTTTCACTGCACATTTTGTTGACAAAATAACAATTGAATTCAGCCATTAAACAAATGATTTTTTTGTCAGTATTCAGTATCTGCTTTTGAGACTGGTACAATTCGTTTCATACAAACTGCACTATGTTACCTTATCCTTGCGAGAAATGTCAAAAAATAAAGCAAAACAATATCAAAAGCTTTAAAAGAATGGATCAAAGAAAAAAGCAGAAATATTTAAACTAATAGAAAAATAAACTAACTGTTTTATGTGATGGAATGTTGCTTTACATGTCAAGCCAATTGTTACCAAAATAAATCGCATAGTCATAATTGGATTTCGAGTATTTCGAAACTGTCAAAAATGAATGATTTTATTGCATGAAAATTTAGAGTGAACTGAAATCAAAAGATCAATGCATTCATTGTTTATGAGTGTAATCAATCAAATCAAATTTCTTGCTCGAGGCAAAAAGCTTTTAGACGTCATTTTTACAATAATGCTCAATATCTATTATATCTCAAGATGAATGTATTTATTATATTGCATTTTAACACTTTCATGTAAATACACCAGGCAAATTTATTGCTATAAAGCCAATTCTTCAGATCAAATTTTCGTTTTAAAATTATTAACGATTTTCATGATAATGTCTTAAGTTTAATAGTTGAAGTGACCAAAATTACACCAAAAAATAAATTTCAAAGGAAATAGGGATAAATGTGGAAATCGTCAATGGAGTAGAGATGAGGCATATTTTGATGTAGATAATGATTGTTTATTTTTTCTTGAAAATTGTAAATATTGTATCTTTATCTGGCCAAATAATTTAAATGTTGTAACAACACATTGATTATATTGACCAAGTTAAGATCTATTACACAAATAAGCCAAGGGTAATAGTTTAAATAGTTAAATTTTAATTATTTTAAGAATTAACTTTTAGCGCAGTTTACAGGAGCTTTGCAATGAATCAATTTGGCCTGTTTTGTTTCGTTCCGAATTTATTATATTTTATTACCAACTTTACATAAAATTTAATTATTAGGTACATTATGGAGAAGTGATATTTTTTTCTGATTTAATGTCTTAATTTTATTTTGTTTTTTTTTTCTGATTTAATAAGATTTAAAAATACAATACGTATTTAAATTGAACAATTTTATGACCTGTAAAAATAAAATCATGAGTTCACGATATTCCCTACTAAGAGCTAATTTGCAAGTTTGAGATAAAATATCTTATCACTAACTTTTGAAGACCTTCATGGCCTAGTTGTCTCCTAAACCGACGGTTACGAGTCCAACTCCCGTTCGAACCCGTTTTTATAAGAATAATTTTGGTATGGTTCTCACTTAAGACCACTTGAAAAAAAATCTAGTTGGTTGCAAGAGATTGCCACATGGAAATACACCCTCCAAGTAGTACTATATACGACGAAAGTGTTATATTCGTACAATACAATGAACCAGTGTTAATCATTAAGTTCAAACAATAGGCAAATTAACAAATAGTGCCTGCTTTTTTTAAATTGCTCTATATTTCTCTATGGACATTTACAAAGTTCAGAATTTCTCACATCTTCTGAAATTGTTTTATAAGCTTTTTATGACCCCATTTTGGGGATTGGTGAATAATGTTAGTGTCAGGTGTCGCTTTATATTATCATATTATCAAGATATTGTAATAATCATTTAAGATCAGTCTGTAGGTTGATATGGTGAACACCTTATAGCCGAAGGCGCAACCACAAATAAATAAAAAACATAATTCAAGTTTACTTACATAAAGAATTCAGGAAAAAAGTAATGAATGTGGAATAGTAATCATTCAGTATACTCGTAGATAGTTATCCAGTCAATCTCTGGATAAGTTGCCTTAAAGTAAATTTATAGATATTAAAAATATTTTACCACGTCATTTACAATTGTAATACCGCAATACAAACAAGTAACATTTTCTTTTGGTTTGGAATAATTGTTTAAATGAAACGGTTGACACTAAAAAGACCCGCATTTTTTAGTCAATGTATCAAGAATGTTTAAAAATAGAAACACACGGAATTTCTTTGTTTTAATTTTAAATTAAAATACTCGACTTGTTTTGAAATATGTGGGTATGTTTTAAAGCTTTTTTTACATAATATAGAAGATACGAGTAGATAAAAATTGTTTTTATTTTCTACATTAGGACTAACGTAGATGATTGACGGAATCAATTGAGAAATTCTAAACATTGATATTAAGAAATTGGGTATTTTTTTATTGGCAGGTAGATTGTGAAAAATAAGTTCTGGTTCTTCAAATGTTAACGATATCCGTGGAGTAGTTAGATAGATACCCGATGATAGTCGAAAACAGGGTCCAAGTATAGTAATGCTCTTCTGTAAACAGTACTATCGTGCGGTAGACATGTGCAAGTGCTGTTGTTTTTTACGTGCATTGCCAACATTACGAGTTCCTACTCCAGTAGTTGCATATATAAATGGGACCGAAGAAAAAAGTTGTCTCTAGGCCACGCTCTTCAATATGTCTGAATCGCCAAAATGGATGTGTTGAAGGGCAACATGCCAATAGGGAAAATGTGAGAGCTACTTTTTGAAATTACCTTTGTTTTTGAAAAATGTGTTTCAAATACACCTGCTCTTTTAAAGCTCTATTTTAATTCAGTGTAACAGTCAACATAAAATAAATTAATATCGAACGGAACATTCAAATTTGACTGGTTTAATACCGTGTTAACCGCAAGATATGAAAAATATTCGGACAATTTTGCGGTTTATTCTCTTTTGCGTGGCATAAAACTAAGCAAACTCTTTTTATGTAATGAGTACGATGGGCTATCGTGATGGCATAAAAATTATGATTGCAAAATATCATTTATTGGCATACTTCTTAGTATATCCGCATTAATGATGCGGATATGTTGAACTGCGTTGTTTGGAAAAAATATTATGAGACAACATTGTCGTTCGCCCCATTAAACGAGCCCTTTTATCTTCACAATAGTGTCAAAAATACTACAACCCGACAATTGGAATTTTTTCCAGTGCTTTCGAAATTTGAACCCCAGTCATCCAGGAAGAAGACAAGTGTCTTAGCAAGTAAGCCACGAAGAACAACAAATGCAAATATTTTTATTTATTTCAAAAATGTTGATATATATTGTATAAATAAATAGTTACACATTAATATTTATATTTTACACTACAACTATAAAAAAACACCCATATTAATGAGCTAAACAATTGATATACATTTCACCATCCGAATTTTTATTATCATTACATCACGTTCCTTGAAGCACTTTATAATACATATATTATATTTAAGATATATTATGTAGGTAGATGGGAAGTGGAAGCCTACCCCACCCTATCAGTCAAATATTAAGGATTAAAATTACTATCTGGTTTGACACTAAAACATGCTCCTATAGTAATTAAAATTAAGCAAAAGCGTTTGAAACAAGTTATAGATTTTTATGTATAACTCAGTGACTACCTCCGTGGCTAAGACGCATGTCTTCCAGCCCGGAGGTTGCACGTTCGATTCCCGCTGGAAACCCAGATTTATTAAAAAAAAAAGGTTTTCTGTTTAGTTTTCACTTAAGGCCTCATAAACATCTTTCTGGATGATAGGATAAGATAACGGAATTAAGATGTTCCACAAGATTGTGCTGTATGCAAAGAAAGCGTTATACATGATTCGTTTGGGCGCTTCTACAGTTGTTAGATGTTATTTCTTAATATTAGCGGGTTCGAGTCCCGAGTTGGAGCTTCTTTGAGGGGCGTGGCGTTACTCACTGAACAGCTCTACGAGTATATAAAATTGTGAACAAAGTTGATAAATAAATGCAATTCATCAGTGATTTTTTAAATATTTCAAGTATGTAAGTAAATATTTCAAGTAATTTAAGGCAAGAGAAAAAATCACAAATGACAATTTTACCCAAATTTGCTAATTGAAAGTATTTTTTTAAGTAATCATATGATAATAAATAATATTGTAATTATCATACTATGTTATGAATATTGCACTTTTTTGCAGCTTAAGAAATTAAATTTTCGAACTTCTAATTTCAAAATATTAGTACCTCTCAGTACAGGTGAATGTTTATGCAATTCAAAGGGATATGAAATATATAAAGAGCAACACATTTATTCATATTTGAATAACATTTTAATAGTAAACTTATTTTGCTTGCCTTACTCATAGAAATACATATAAAATAAGAAATTCATTTCAACAATTTTTTTACAAATACTCTTAAGACCGGCTAAAATACATTTTTGTAACAGCATATGACTGTTAATGTGAATTGATGGAAGTGAAACTTGAACATGGATCTAAATAAGAAGAGCCGAGTCGCTTCGGTGAAAATTCGTGCTGTGAGAAGAATATGTGGTGTGTCAATCTACAACATAATAAATAATATAATTATTTAGCATAACTGTGATCCAAAGAACAATGTTTTAATAAGGGTGAAAAAAGCGCGTTGAGGCTGTTTCCTTATGTAGAAAAGACGAGTGACGAAAGACTAACTGAACAAATCAACAATACAAATTTGAGTTGTGGTAGATTTATAATAAACAATGTATGGTTGCATAAAGTAAATGCAACTTTAAATGAAAGAAAGGAAAAGAGTCAACGAAACAAAAGTAAGTCAAAACGAAAGTTCCGTTGTACAGTACAACCTGGTGGGTTAATTACCACATGAAAATCTCTTCCAATCAGTCAAAATAAGGACCAAAACTCTTTCTTAAAAAATGATTAAGGCAATTAACCTTGCGGAGACTGCTTTGTTTAAGCAATTTTAAATTGCTATTTTAATCATAGCGACATATCAATCCTTCCTTACATATTTATTTATTAACAAAATACAGGATATTTAAGTGTCTCACATAACGATAACAAAGATTACGTTTAAACATATTTCCAAAAATCTAACAATTCTGGACATACATATCTTTCAGAATAAACACGCATATCTTTCATTAAAATATTAATAGTAGAACACTAAAAGAAAAAAATCAAATACAATTAATTAAATTCAATCAAACATTACAAGAATTGAGTTGTGAAAAATTAAGCACGTTTTCATTTTCGATTAGTACATGACAAATTAAAAATTGTATTTTTATGATGATAATGTGCCACCTAAATATTGTTCAATAGAAAACAGTAAATATGTGTATACTCGTACATGTGTAATGTATCAAGCTCGGGCTGTTTTCTTTCTTGCTCATAATAAGAGAATAGTATAATATGATTAAGCAATTGTAATAGAAAGATTTCTCGATTCGGCATATACTAGCACTCGTATGACTCGCAAATCAATATGAATCATAACACATAACGCCAAACCGGTTCAGTGATTATCAAGGCGATTAACTTTTATCGGCCAGTATCCGCTCTAATTTCTTTTTTATTGGGCATAGTCAAATGTTTGGCCAACTAAACTAAGCTCATTATAGAGACGCAACATCGTGCCATGTCCCTTTTGGGATAGGCAAAGAGGACACATCTTTGAACAAATCGATAAATGCACATACTTGTACCTTTATTTCTCAGGTTTAGGATTCGGTTCCTAAAATGAAAAGTTAAAAAAGGGTTTAAGTCTGATAAAAAAAATCATCCGGTAATAATATTTGTACGCTGCGAATACTGTTATCTTTTCAAGTGCGGTTCTTCACGTGTGGTGGTATTGTTGTCAACATGTGCAATGATTGTCGTTATAAACTCAATGCTCGATGATGGATGCCGGAGAGAATATTATTTCCAGATCATAATCTTCATTATGCCCGAATTATGTTGAAGGGCACCATAAAAAAGAAGAAGATTGCATAAAAATCAAGATCGTGCTGTACGAAACTGTTCATATTTAATTGCACCAATTTTGGAATCGTGTTCAAAAGTCATAAGTCTGTAATAACATTTTATTTCAAAGTGTCTAAACAATCTTCACGTTTTTTTCTTCATTCTTCTTATAACATCCATGTCTAACGAACGATTACTATTTATTATTTCCTTCACTCTACCTTACTTGGTTAAACTGGCATTCTTCGTAAGTTATTCATGTGTACGTTATTTTTCTGTTTTGGTCACAGATAACAGTTCGTTTCCATACTTCAAAGTTCGCAAGCGCACACCACTATAATTTTAAAAGAATTTGCAATTGAGTTATTGAAAACAATGGAGGTACTAAGTGTACAAATTGCACTTGTTTCTTAATGATCTATATTATTTCATAAATATACGTTTTCAATTGTAAAACGTCTCAACTTTATCTTAGATACATTGAACAAATCAAAATGCTCATTTTAGTCAACTGTAACTAGTGACTTAATTACATTAATTCTTTTATCTTTTCCAAACTGTTTGAGCACATTTTTTTTCAACTTACACGTATAAAAAATAATTCAGGAGAATACTAGTAGAGGTATTGTCATGAAGTAATTACTTACAACCAACCTTTAATGCCTTAAATTTTAAAAGACCTCTTTGTATAAAAAAAGACTTGGATTTTTTTATTCACCATTAGGAATGGAACTAAATACCCCTAAGTTTGAGAAAAACGTATTTTCATAGGTTACGGTAGACCTTGTTAGTCTATCTCTCTATTATATAAAAATATGATAGCCAGTCGCCATTAGTGTACTAAAAATTTATTTCTTTTCGAATTACTTAACCATTTCGCTCGTTAATATTTTAAATGAGCTCGCACCTTATGCAAACATTTAGGGAGTTGTATTTTATCTCCAAAAAAAACGCGACCTCAATACAAAAATGAACAGATAATTGTAATCAGGCGAAATGCGGGTAATCGCTTATCTTGCATTGTGTGACGCATTTCCATGCTTTCAAATTACAATCATTAAAAGTGATCCGAATGTAGGTTAATACACGACCAAGTTGAGTTGCCTCAAATGAACTGCAGAACCTAATCTACATTTTTCCTATGTATAGTATTGTGTCACTTGCGCAGTGACAATGGTTGAGTTTGCGCAATTTATTTATTTGCAATTTATAAAATTTTGTGAATTAATACCAACCTCCATGACCTTGTTGGTAGAATGTTTGACCTTTAACTTAGACTTTTTTCTGGTTTTTTATATAAGCTATTATAAAATTAAACCACAGTTTGATGCAGACCTTCATGACGTTATTGGTGAGACATCTGTTTTCCATCCTGGGGGTTGAGAGGAAGATTTTTAAAAGAGATTTCCAATCTAGTTAAAGCCTTTTTAATATATTTTTGGTTAGTTGGAACTTGCCAACAAATTTACATGATTGTACTGTAGCGAAAATGAAATACAATACAAAAATGTTATATGGTATAACCCCACAATTGTTATGTGAACAACGTAAGTGTTCACATAACAATCTTGTGGCAAAAATCAGATGTAATCGAAGTCATAGGTATCCTTATACCTTCAAATACTAGCGGAAAAAATGACCTTCTGCGCGAAAGTCCAGTGCGTTACCGCGTGACCACGCACCTATTGTATTTTTTTTGCCAATTGAACACACTTTCAAATATATGTTAAGTTGTAATATAACGTTTGATTTATAGAAAGCCACTTTTTTTGTAACACCAATTTTAAGGCCTGTTTCCATTTTTGACAAA
>OX463840.1:26859587-26928953 GCA_949825065.1 Odontocerum albicorne
AAATGTTGTATTGTACTTTTCTTGTATATGGGACAACCTGGCGGATATATTATCATGTGTCAATTTCTTCCAACCAACCAGACAGGTGTCAACAAGCCTTAAGTGAAAACTAGATTGGTACCCTTTTAAAAAATCTAGGTAGCAGCGGAAATCGAATCCACAACCCACGAGTCGGAAGATAGTCATCTTACCAACCAGGTCACAGAGGTCATCACCATACAAATATTGATAATGTATAATAAAACATTTCTGAAAAAAATCTTATAAAGTGAAAAATAATCATAATACCCCAGAAATATAATAAAAATCGTAAACAAAAATGAAAACACGAAAATGAAAAAGGAATAAGATAAAATAATAATAGAAAATAGTTAGAAGGTAAATTCCAACATACAAATACGAGTATATTAGGTTTTTATGCTTTTCCGACTCAAAAAAAAACTTAAATGTTCATCATATTTGCTCGTTCTGTTCAACAAGTGGCCCATTTCTCCTCGAGTACATAATAATGCCCACAACGAATAATATCTCTGGATGCATGTTTAAATTGAGATAAATGGTAACAAAACTGACGCAATTATTCCAAGAACTGTTGTCGTTATTCATAACTTAACTGCGAGAGAGATTGCATTTTTTGAATTGGTAACTTATTCAGTGCAAATATTTGCGCCCAGTTAAGTCGTTAGGTTGCATTTTTATTGCTTATAATTATTGGCATCGCCATATTTTGGCAATTACATCAATATTTTTTTTTAATTAATTTGTGTTTTTGTTTTTAAATACCTCGCAGCACGCAAAAGGTATACAATTCAAGTTATTGTAGATGTTTCATTCTGCATAAGTTTGGTACAATGTTAAAATTTTGCCGGTTTTATTAACCGGATGGTTAAGCCAAGCCATTGCGTGTTTTGATGCGATAACTTTTTATAAAGATTTCACAAGTAAATCATTCAGATAAAGTCGGATTTATTTTTTATGGAATACGTTTGTAAAGAAATGCATTTCTAAAGTGAGTATTTAAGAAAAATATTTTGTAACATAATTCAAAAGATTCTCATGAACTTTATAGATAAGTTTCCATATTATATAATGGAGAAAGCTTGATACTTAATAAATATTTTATTAAGATTCAAATAATCTTTATCATGGAAGAGACAGTGTACTTCATGTATAATACATAAAGGCGATAACATGTTTTGTAATAGAGTTTTCAACTTTTATGTTGCAAGGCATGAAAATTAAGCAAAATCTGAGAGATAGAAAATCTGTAATTATATTGAAAATAAAAGTACTCGTGCTTTCAGATTAATCAGGTTTTTAAAACACAAGTTATTTATTGTAGTCTTCTTCTTTACGTTCCTCTCTACGTTGGAGATTGGCAATCATCATGTGTATTTAATTTTGTCTTCTGTTGCTCTGAACAATGTGCCCGTCTTACAGTGGAACCACTCTCTAAGATTCATCAGCCAGGAGTTCCTTCTTCTTCCAACACTTCGTTTTCCTTTATTCTTCCCTACAATATGGCTTGGGTAATTTCATATTTGCTACCTCTCATTAAATGCCTAAAATATTCCAAACTTTTCTTCTTAATTCAAGTGAATACTTCTTTTTATTTTTTCATGCATATTAGGACTTCTTTGTTGCGCCCCTTGTCAACCTAGGAAATTTTTAACATTCTCCTGTTGCACCATATTTCCAATCTCCACGCCATAAAAAAGTATTGAAAATATCTTATATCGTACAATGCGCATTGCATTATTTTAATGATGCCATAAAAACTCATTGCAAGAATTCAAAGACATATTGTATTTTAACGGGTGCCACCCTCCCATATTAATTATATATTTATTGTCAATTTCGAACATCAAACATACATAATACAAAAAAAAAGTGTGAATAAAGAAATACAATCCATATATACACATCAAACACCCAATATGATTCATACAATTTGCACTTAAAAAAACACAAATGCACCACTGCACACAATAGGCTTGGGCTCAGAAATTCCAGAGCCGTATGCCGTGCAAAAAAAAGTAATATTCTTCATTAACACATTTCAATAGACACGTATACTTCAATATATATTCTTCTCTCCTTTTAAACATATTATATTTAAAATAGCTTTTATACGAGTATATGTAAATAAAAACATACATAACATACCACCATGCCATGTCCCTATTGTAGTAGGCACGGAAGACAGGGTGCCATATTACCTTATCTTGACAATTATCCTTTGCCTCCTCTACATCCATACAACTCTTACGATCTCTCTTATTTCATATATTTTCTTCTTTCAAAATATTCCCTTGATCCAACCACATTTTCCATGATCTTCCTCTATCACGATTTCCTTTGAAATTTCTGTCACATTGTTATCCCACGTTTTATTCTCAGTGTACAAATTGCTACAGCATTTATTCAGCTCCTTTCAGTCTTTTCCATGTCCTGGTTTCAACCCCACACATCAAAGTTTGTACGAAAATACCGCTGTGGACTATTATGTAGGCGAATTTTGATAGTGTTAGATTCGTGTATATATTTTTAGCGCTCTTTTCATTTTGTTACTCTTTCATCACCTGAGGGAATGATATGTACCTAAAAAGCAGATTATCTGAATTTTCTCCAATCTTTCATTGCTAAACCATGCATCGCCTTTTTAACCTTTCACACTTTATAATAACTTCCCATTTAATAATTGACATTTAAAAAAATGGACATATTACGATCAAAAATAGAAAAAAAACTTGAAATTGAAAACCGCATACTGACTCTCAATCCGTAATACAAAAAAATGAATAATCTAAATTACAACAAACTTCATTTTTTATTTCCGTTTTTATGACTATCATATTTATGTAGGAAGTGGAAGAAATATGATCCGATAGCAAAATTGGAGTTCGATTCCAAATATTCAATCTTTCATAGATAACACTTTCAAAAATGGATTTTCAAAATTGACCGTATTCGAGATGTTACAAATAGTTTTATATTGTAAGTACAAAAAACATGAATATATACTCGTATATACGAGTATGTATAAAAATAAGGTTTTCACAAAAATGATCATTGTGATAAATTTTTATTTATTTTTTAGGGAATATGTTAGTAAATGCAATAAAAACAATATACAATATGATTCAAATACTCCAGTAAACCTAAATGTTTGGTGCTAGAAGATTCGTTTCTATATTACAAAAAGCTTGGCAATAAATATCAATTAATAAAATATTACCAAGTAATTGTTGAACGTGAGAAATAGACGCAATATTCACATACTATCTCTATTTTATAATAGTATTAACTGTCCCGCCGGCCCCCGTTATGTTGTCGAAAATATCCAGTATCTTTTTGATCATGGACTTGCACTACGCTCCAACAGAGAATGTTTATTGGCCTTCCGAGTTCCTCACTCTTCCATTTTACGTCGTCTTTTATTATCCAAGCAGTGAGACTTTGGAACCAGTTACAAAACAATGTTAGACTCGCTCCGTCTTTGACATCCAAAGAAGCAACTAAAAAAAACTCTTAATTTTAAGTCAGTAATATAACGTGTTTCATTCCTGACTTTTTTTCCTTTCCACCATCCCTTCTTTTTCCTTTGATGATATCTCACTTTTACTATGTACATTGATTATACAATTTGTATAGATGAATAATCATTGGAATAAATTTTGCGACTTCGTGACTTCCTTTTTTAACTTTTGTTTGGTTAGTTGGCAGAGATTGCCACCTGACAAATTGTTTTAACAATGAAGTGTTAAATAAATAAATAAATACATACCATCACACCATTTCCCTGTTTTGTTAAGTAGAGAAGATAAAACATCAAGCTTTCTTATCATGAGATACATCCTTCGTCTTCTCAACATTCATAAATATCTTCCATATAATTTCACATAACTTGTCCTACATCCCATCACGCCATTTACCTATCGGGGCCGGCAGATATGACAGAGCGCCAGTTTTGCCTATCTCAACATACATCCTTCGTCTCTTTCATATTCATAGACCTTCTCATACAGCTCCTACGATTTCTCTGACTTTCTACCTTTCGTTCTTTCAAAATATAATTCACGAGATCCAACTAGACTTCCCTTGATCTTTTTCTATCACGCCTGCCATATGATGGCATAATTTGTTACCCCATTAGCAAGATAAAACTCTATGTGTATGATACGTGTTATGAAAAATAGGAGTATGGGTGGGACTGGAAAAATAATTGATGTGGAATATTTTGAGGAAATTAACGCTTGACTAGATTTTCTCTCTGAAATGTAGATAATGATCTGATTGAGCCAAGAATATCGTTTCAAAATTGAGTCGAATGAGTTCAAATATAAAAAAAAAGATTCTTGTTTGTTAAAATGTTGCTAGAATCACGATGTTGTACGAGGCATATCCAGAAAGTAAGTATACTGAATTTTTGTAGGTTACAATTTTTTTTATTTAAACAAAAAAATTACGTGGTTACCGTAGTACATATGTAAACTATTTTTCGACATAGTCGCCATTCCTCTCAATGCAGGTGGTGAAGCGGGGTATCAACTTTTTGATGCCTTCCTCGAAGTAGGTTCCCGCCAACCCCTCCGTCCACTTCTCCACCTCCTCCTTGACCTCCTCGTCGATTGAAAACCTTTTTCCACCCATGTGCAACTTCAGAGAGGTAAAGAGATAGTAATCTGAAGGTGCTAGGTCAGGGGAATGCGCGGGATGGTTCAGGACATCCCATTTAAACGAGGCGAGCAGTTCCTTCGTGGCGTTGGCCGTGTGTGGTCTGGCATTGTCGTGCAGCAGGCAGACTCCCTTTGTCAGCATGCCTCTCCTCTTGTTCTGAATTGCCCTCCGCAACTTTTTTAGGGTCTCACAGTATCTTGCAGAGTTGATGGTCTCCCCTTGAGGCATATATTCAATTAAAATTATGCCTTGACAGTCCCAAAACACGGATGCCATGATTTTCTTGGCTGAAATTGTGGTTTTGAACTTTTTGGCGGAGGGTGAAGAGGTGTGACGTGACCGTTTTTAAACTCGCGACACCACTTGTACACACTCGTACGATTCATAGCTTTATCACCATATGCAGTTTTCACCTCATTTTAAACCTCAACCGGAGGTTTTCCCTTCCAAACGAGATAACGGATGACGCCGCGTATTTCGCACTTGGCGGGAGATTGGATTGACATTTTTCACGAAACGTGTTGTCGCGTCTACACTTCTCAACGTACTGACCTCGAGCTGGTCTCGTTGCGGAGGGGAAGGGTCAGGCTACACGGAAGTGTAGCCAACATGTCGAAAATAAAATCCATCCGGTCGTGAGAGCCTCAGTACACTTACTTTCTGGATACGCATAGTAGATGATTTAAAAAGTCCGAATTTTATAAAAAGCAAATGGGGAACAAGATTGAAGAAAAGCTCTGATGTAAAATTAGTCCAGAGCCCACGGGAATAAAACCGGAGTACCGGAATGATTATAAAGCACACTTTTCATCAAAAAATTACTTTATAGTACTTCTTGAACTTCTCAATCCAATTTCTGTGATATAAACTTCGACATCCAAAAACCTATATATTTACAAAAGTCGTGTGTTACTACAGTATTTTAAAAATCATAGAATTATTTAATTTTATTTATTGTATTTCGGTTCCGTTGTGTAAAGTAAAACCTGACGGGTTCATCATCCTTTAGATATCTCTTCCAATCAACAAGACATATGTTTTTGAGGCCCAAAATGAAAACCAAACTGGAACCCTTTTTGAAAAAATTGGGTAACAACGTAAATCGAATCCGCAACCCTCTGGCTGGTAGGCAAGCATCTTGCCAACTAGGCCACGGACGTTGTCACAGCTATTTTATAAAAAGTAAAATTTTCGGCTTTTGAATACAAGCAACACTTTCCCTAACACCGGCTCTGATTTTATAGGACGCATTTCATGATTATCATGAGAACGTTTATTTCAAGCAATCAGAAAATATTGAAGGACCTTATTGTAAAACTAGACGGTGACCTTTTTATTTGTATTTTTTAGTCCAATCGAGGATCGAATTCGAGACCCTAGTTGGCAGATGGGCATTACACCAATTAAGCCACGGAAGTCGTCATGTCATGTAGCTTTATCCAGAACTGTCAACACACATAGTTGACCGAAATAGAACGTGGGCTTAATAATATTCTCTCAACCGGAAAATAACAATCACGGAGTCGGAAAATAGGTAAAGAGTGAAAAACAACATTTCTAAAAAAATAATATTTGTGTAACGTTGAAGAAAATCTATATAAATAAAAATGTAAAAGTTCGTAAATTAAAAATGTCTTACCTCCGAAAGTTCTCCACCGATAGCTTTGAAATTTTGACAAAAGTTGGCATTCGTATACAGAAATGTTCATATATTTTTTATTTATATATCGGTGTATATAAAAAGTTTAGAAATCAGAAAAAAATACGTTTGCGCCTCCTGCAGCGACAAACTCAAACTAAACTTGACAGTTATGTCACATTGCATTTTCGACGTTTCGGAATTAATATTAAATAATTAAATCTATATAAATAAAATATTAAATAATTTAATGTTTAATAATAAATAATAAATTTTAAATTTTCAAATACGTTATTGAAAAGTCACGACATGAGCGCCAATTTGTTAAGACGTAAAAATATACAAAGTTTATGTCAGCCATTTTGTATTTTGAGAGCGTCCTTTGTGTCGCGGTTAAAAGAAAACTTTATATATTTGTATTAAACTTTAATAAAAAATAGTCGTGTTGTGATAAAATTGACTTCAGTGATTGTGGTAAGTTGTTGAGATTATATTTAGGTTAAAAAATAATTTTAGTTGGATGTATTTCGGCATTATTTGGTGGTGACGTTGGAAGAGGTACCCTTTAATTTAGTCTTACGCTGAATACGAATATCTTCTAACTGATAAAGAATCGGTAATTGATGAATTGGATCCGAATGACAACCTAGAAATGGAAGTTGATGAAGATGGTGAGCAATTAGAGGGTTTAATAGAAAATATTGAAGACGATTCTGATTCGTCAGATCCCTTATGTCTGTCAATAGATTTAGTAAGCTCCTAAATCACGTACATCTGAATGGCAATTCGCTTCAACCTGAAAGAAATTCACCAGACTTTATATCAAGTGCAACCATTCATAAATGAATTATCAAAAAAAAACTAAAATGTTTAAAACCAGATCAGTTATTGGCTAACGATGAATAAATGATTAGATTCAAAGGCTGATAGTGGCTGAAAGAGGTCTGTAGGAATATTAAAAGTATCTTTTTTATATAGAATTTAATTTTATCTCTATGTTTATATTTCAAAATCTATCAAATCGTATGTAGAAATGGAGATTTTTTTAATTAGTTCCAATTATCTATTTGTCTTCCCTTTACATTTATTTAGTTACAATTATCTCTCTGTCTTCCCTTAACATTTAAATAGTTACTTTTATGTTTCGCAATTTTATAAGTTGCCTGAAATAATCGTACTCTACTTTGTGGCGACACATAAAGACGTTGAAATTAACTGCAAATATGCGTGTCCAGCTGCAAAACGATCGATCAGCTGAGACATTCTCACATTAATCGTATGCAGAAATGGAGATTTTTTTTTAATTAGTTCCAATTATCTATTTGTCTTCCATTAACATTTAATTAATTACAATTATCTCTCTGTCTTCCCTTAACATTTAATTAGTTACTTTTATGTTTCGCAATTGTATATGTTGCCTGAAATACTCTACTTTGTGGTGACACGTAAAGACGTTGAAATTAATTACAAATATGCGTGTCCAGCTGCAAAACGATCGATCAGCTGAGATATTCTCACATCAATCGTATGTAGAAATGGAGATTTGTAACAAGATGATTAATTTGTCATTATTGTTAGTTTCTAGTAATGTATACCTAAATAACTTGCTATTCAATAGAATCGAGCCTTATATTAAAGTCGATAAAATAATTATAATCAATGAACGTCGTTACACGGTTGTATTGGGGCAAATTTGTCAACTGTCATAGAAAACAAAACGTTTGATCCGTTTGAATCGGACCAAGCTTTGCTCTGAAGAATACGTTCATTTGCGAGATGCAGTTGTAAATGACGGTAATAGAACTAACGTTGGAAGACTATAGCGTCTGCAATTTAGTGACGTCAAAAAAAGAATTGGTTGAAAAAGTATTTCCCTATATTCAAATCAATTATAAGAATCACGATTGGCTGAGTGAACGAGCTACTGTTGCCGCCAAAAACAAAGACGTCTACGAACTTAACAACATTATTCAGTTCCTTTTTTAATGTTTCACAATTTTATATGTTTTTGTTTTAACTTTCTTTCTTCTTTTTCAGTGCAATCGATCTGCTTTAGTTCATCAAAATGTCGAGGAAGCATCAGAACGACGTGTAGCCAGAGTTGAGGATGCACGGGGATCGCGTTCTGCAGCTTCAGAACTGGTTCGTTCTCAACAGAATGTACGCGACAGGCTGATAGTGTCTGAAAGAGGTCAGTAGGAATATCAAAAATATCTTTTTTATATAGAATTTAATTTTATCTCTATGTTTATATTTCAAAATCGTATGTAGAAATGGAGATTTTTTTTAATTAGTTCCAATTATTTATTTGTCTTCCATTAATATTTAATTAGTTACAATTATCTCTCTGCCTTCCCTTAACGTTTAATTAGTTACAATTATCTCTCTGTCTTCCCTTAACATTTAATTAGTTACTTTTATGTTTCGCAATTTTATATGTTGCCTGAAATACTCTACTTTGTGGCGACACGTCAAGACGTTGAAATTAACTACGAATATGCGTGTCCAGCTGCAAAACGATCGATCAGCTGAGATATTCTCACATCAATTGCTGGAAATTGGGAACGGATAGGTGCCGGTTGATATGACCTCAGGACGAATTTCATTGTCTCGTAACTTCTGCAATTTAGTGATGTCAAAAGAAGAATTGGTTGAAAAAGTATTTCCCAATATTCAAATCAATTATAAGATTCACGATTGGCTGAGTGAACGAGCTATTCTTGTCGCCAAGAACAAAGACGTCTACGAACTTACCAATATTATTCAGTTCCTTTTTTAATGTTTTGCAATTAGTATGTTTTTGTTATAACTTTCTTTCTTCTTTTTCAGTGCAATCGATCTTTCATTTGAATTCATATCATATCGTGAATTGACCTCTTGGATTGACGCGATCATTTGCGAGCACGGCGATGAACGCGACAGATTGAGAGTGGCTGAAAGACATAAAAAATATTGTATCACCACAAGCATTGTGAAATTAAACATATTAGAAACGTGTGCTTTCTCTTTTCTTTCTTTTCCATTTAACCAGACTGAGCCACAGCAAGGCGTGGCCGGGTACAGCTAGTATTAAAATAAAAAAGATGATTCATAGGAAAAGTTTTATTCTGTTTACTTCAGATATATAATGTGTCTTTTAGAAAAATACCATGCATATTATTACGCCGTTTACCAACCAAGGTAGACACAGAAGACGGAGTGCTAGACTCTCCTATCGCGACATACACATTTTGCCTCCTTCAGATCAATACATCTTATACAACTGTAATTATCAGACTTTTCACTTTTCCTTCTTTCAAAATATCGTTCACTAAATTTAATTTTACTTTTTCTGATAATTTTTTTTACGTAATGTGACATTATAATTTAAATTTAAATTATTAAAAAAATATAATTTAGTGAAACAAGTAACATCACAGGGTAACAGAGATACATACCACTTCACTTTGATTTTCATCAGGGTGCGGTTTCCCAACTTAGGAGGGGTATAAAGTTGTTATTTATTTAATTACTCGATATTGCTGGCTGGTGACCACATAAGAGTTGTTACGGAGCCTGAACCTGCTGTTTTTTTCTTATACAGCTAAATTGGAATATATAAAAATACAGGGTCCTTCTGAGATAATAGATGTATTTATTCTGAAATCATATTTTTTTTTAAGATTGTTGGATAAAAATAAATAAGTGGAAATCGTTGAACAAACATCAAATACATGTCTTTTTTTAAATACAGCAGAAATGCTGCATCATGAGACCAGCTGCAAAAAGAGGGACAGTTTCATAGGAATATATGGGTCAAGATACCATAACCGCGATATTTGACACTATAAAGTTTTGTTTCACTTCGGAACATGTTTGATGGATCGTTTCTCATCCATGTTTATTTTTATTTTCTTTGATTTTACGAGTATATTGTTTTCTCATTGAAAATTTATCTTAGATATTAACTGTATTTCACAAATCATGAGTGGCAAGTCTTTATTGACAATTATGAAAAAATTTACTATCATCATTTTTAATACCGTTGAATATGAAGTACACACGTTGTTCTAGTTGGTAAGATGCTAGTTTTCAAACTAGGGGGTCTTAGTTCAATTTTCGGTTAAACCCAAATAAGAAGAAACAGTAAAAAGAAGCCCCATTTTAGATAAAGAGTTCGTCAGGTAACAATATTTGCACTCGCTAGACGTGGGTGAGTATTGTTGCATGTGTACGGGTAGTAATGTTTTCTACTCTTACTATAGTCTTGTGGTTCTTAACCTAAATGCTTGATTACTGAGATCCAAAATGCTATATCACAACCACGCTCTTCAGAATATCTGCATCACCAATTTGGATATGTTGAGGTGTACCACATTAATGAATGAAACACGCGTTTTACAATGCAATAGTAGTGAAAAACGAGTCTTAAACGATGCTTCTTTATTACATTTAAATATTTTAAATAACAAACAAAAATGATCTTAATAATAGTCACGATAATAATAATAGAATGACAATTTATAAAGTGCTGTTTAGGGAGCAGACACCCCTGAAGGGTGTACTAATCCGGGCTTCGAACCCACTATTATTGACAGATTAAAAATATTAAAAAAAAACAATTTAAGTGGAAAGGAAGTGACCATTAGATTAGGAACTTTCTCGCATCTACTCGTATTTAGAAACACATTTGGTTAGGACACCGTAGTAAACTTACCAATAGAGGTGTCACCATTACTTACCATTCGGCATTTAGGTGGAGTAAAACATATGTGTATAATGTTCATACATTATTATACATTTTGATAAGGTTTCTCAAAATAAGCGTTCTTCAAAAAGTGCTTTCTAAAACTATACACGCTCTCCATGTCTTTAATTAATTACATCAAAATTTCGCAAAACAAAAGCATTATTTTAATATGTTTAAAAAATAGTGTTTCATATGTAATTTTAAATGTCGTTTTCTATACCCTGCATTTAAAAAAAATTACGTTAATAGTACTATTTCAAAGTGAGTTGTAGACATGGAAAAGAATGGAAAAAAGTCAAATGATGATATTGAAATCTTTGCTCTGAAAATAATTAGATATAGTAAAGAATACAGAGTGAAGTAATGAAAGATGAATATAAACTAAGATCGAATGGATATGAAAAAAGAGTTTGGAGGTGACGGTCAGAGATGGTTTAGAGTTTAGATATAGCTTTTGAATGAATAACGAAAATAGCTCACAAAAAGTATTTCAAAAACGAGTGATCGAGTATCATTAGAACGAAATATTGATGAGTTGGTCATGAAGATTAAATTTGAAAGAAAAGTAAGAAGTAAGATAAATTGACAGAACTCCAACTTCTTTCACCTCTTCAACGTCATACATGTAGCTTTATGATGTAGAAGAAGTGAAATAAGTATATCGTGTAAAAAAAATTTGCACTCTGCCCTGTCTGTTTACCCCAGCAGGGAGGGGGGGGGACATGACGTTTTAGTATATATTTTTAGTCGAAAGCTTTATTTCTTATAATTTTGAAAATATCAAGAGAACAATACTGAAAATAATTGAATAAAAATTGCTGTTTAAAGGCGTGCAGTTGAATGAATATATGGGGTGACAACGAAGTAATATGGGATGACTGGAAATTTAAAGCTGATGTGTTGAGCAAGATGAAAGAAAGAGAGCACTCTGAGATGACTCGGGCACGTGGAACGAATGAACGAATAAAGATTAACTAAACAAACACACAGCGCAAATATAAGCAAAGGCATGGTAGAAGAAGACCAAGGAATGTATGGATGGATTATGTGTGTGATATTTTGAAAGAAGGAAATGTTAAAAGTCAAAGTAATTGGAGCTGTATGAGAAGGTGTGCGAATGTAAAAATGGCGAAAAATGTGTCGCGATAGGATAGTCTGGCGCTATTTACTTTCAGCCTACCCAGATAGTGAGATGGCGTAATGGTATGTATATATTTTTAAAACATAAATTATTTTTCCGGGGTAAAAATTGTAATTAAAAGAAGTTCAACTTGAAACTAATATTTGATGTCAATCATTTCAGTCTTTATATAATATACTCGTACATCCTTAGAAATCTATGACCAAGAAGAGAAAATAAATTGATATGTCATTCCTGTCAGCTTAAGGGCAATACGACCCTTCAAATGTCATGACAAAGCTTTATTTCTGATATTTATATGAAAAATTTTATGAACTGAATAACAATAGGGTTATTTTATAAGGAAATTCTTTCCGTTCGACTGATTTTTTTTAATCTGGCGAGTTTATTGTCGTGTGGCAATCTCTTCCAACCAATCAGAAAGATGTTTTTATAGGCCCTAAGTGTTAACCAGGCTGGAATCCTATTTAATCCTGATTAATGTTTTTTAACATCAATTGACGATTTAAAGTACTGACGGGCTTATTGATGTACTCGTATTACATATCGCAAAAAGTAATCTTATTTGGTGTTATTTAAAAGTGAAAAAGATAAGTTGAATAAGCATATTTCCAAAAGGTATAGGCGTATCTTAACCAAGTTCATTTAATGAATTGACTTTGTGAATGAATGCCCATTACCCATGACGAGTATAAACTAAAGCACAATACAAAGTGACGGATCAGAGTACTTGATGTTAGTGCCACTGGAGATGACTATACAATCAAATTTGTGATAGGCATATCCTGTTGCATAAAAGTCAAGGAGCTTCACTACTTGCAGTTTGTCTGCAACTAATGCAGTACGTCTTTATATCTCTGGAATTGCCCTCTGTGCTTTCTTCTGCCTTACGTCGGGATATTTCTTGGAAGTCTGTATTTAAGTATGCGAGCTACGTATCCAGATCGACGCATGCAAGCACGCGACACCAGACTCGATGTTACAGCAGTGTGCTCTTCTCAAACCTTCATCATTTTATGCTCTATGGTATTATCAAATCTTCATCATTTTTCTAACTTGCTGACATTTTTCGAGTCCCTTTATGTCGTCGTCTGTAGAAAATTACGATTCGCATGCATTTATCAGACATTATATGGTCACTACTTTATAGACTACCATTTGATTTTCAGTGTTAGATCATGTTTATCAAACATTCTACCACAAAGAGCCCGGCCGGAAAGCTACGCTTAATTTGTTCTGATTCTTGTCATCAATGTTTTAAGTCGTAACTATAACTTCACTGTAAATATAACAGTTAATATGCTTATGCTGCTCAAAGGGAGAATTTATTAATGAACGGAATTTAAACAGTCTAAGATCTTGCGTGTAACTCAAAAGAGTCGATATTTTGAACTGCATATATACCATATGCTCGAAATATTTTATTCACAGTATTTGAGGGGAGTGAGATCTCTGTGATAGTGAAGCATATCTAAAATAGTCTACCAGTGATATTTTTATGACCGTTCAAAGGAGGTGCATGGCCGCGAGATTACGCACTGGATGCGGAAGGCCGTCGGTTCGAACCCCGCGCTGTGCCACACCCATAGAATGACACAGGCATGTTTTCCCGCCTAGTATTCGAGGATATAAGGGTACCTATGACTTTGGTCATATTTATTATTTCAAAAAGAAACACGCTGGTGTGCTCCGATCGTCTCACTTCGGTGTGCGATAGAATTCAAAACCGACCTTTGTCAGACTTGGAACAAACTAATGGTTGTTTGGAATAAAAAAAGGATTTATTTAATGTAATATTTTTTCAAGGTTTTTACATCCTCAGTTAAAAAAATCAATTTAGTTATCGTTAATTTTTATGCTATTGAAGAGTATCATACGAATTAATTAACTGAATTCCAATAAATTTGAAACAATGTAATAAATTGAATTTAAAGGTGAATGTCGGGCTAATTTTATTTCAAAATTGATTCGATATTGCCAATCCTATTTGAGTTACAAATTCAAAGATAAAACTTCACGGATGCTGTGGCGATTAACATAATATAATGAGGTTCTTGCACTTGAGCTGCATGCAACGCGGATAATGATAAACTGGCGGAGTGATTTAAAAAAAAATTCGCATACAATTCTTAAGATGTAACAACTTAAGAATGAAAAACTTTTATTTTGTAATTCAACTAATGACATTAATCCGCACGAAATGTGTTTCTACCTCCTATCTGGTTGGCCTTTTTTAGGCGGAATGAGAACCTCGAGATAGGAAGTAAAATACGTACTATATTGCAGAGTAATATATATTCAATTGAATAATAAAATAATCATGAAATATTTTAATATGGAGTTCATCAAAGTTAAAGCTGAAGCTTTTGATAAATTAACTATAATATTATTATTTTCATTGTAAATACACTATTAAAACAAAAAAACGTTGTTGTCATAATTAAAACTTTAAACATTGGGTGTCTATTATCACGAGAAAGTATTCAGCTAATAATAATAAATATTATACAAGTTCTATTTCGTTGTTTAACCGGTGTCTCTGGTTTGCGATCAAACTAATTACGTTTCATCATATATCCACGAAAGCTTTAATTTTTGTTCCTCTTTACATTTTCATCGCTTGTTCTACTTTTTCTGAAAAATAACCAAGATATTTCTAATAAAATGCTCAAACTTTTTCATTTAATATTAAAAAATTAGATAGACAATTTTGAAGAATATTTTTTCAAATTCTGGCATTATATTCCTCGTCACGTGAAAAACAGTAAGGAAGTTTGGCGAATTATTTATTCTTAAACCTGTATAAAACTTATATTTAAAAATCCCAAATTTTGGTAAAACGCGCGCTATAATAAAAGTATAATATATTTTAAGATTATAGGAAAATAAGTTACATATTTTTCAAAACTTCTCTTAAGAGTTGAAAATTTTATTTAATCTTGTAAATTTAATTCCTTGCCTTAAGTAAAGTTGCGCAAGTGTTGCCAAGCGACCCACAATTTATAGCGGACGAACTGCGGGTGTACAAATATTCCCGAATTTATTTATGATCCGCCATGAGTGACAGTTGAACATTTAACTTGACATGACTGCACGCTGTCAAGAACATTACTGACAACTTTTTTGGACAAAATTGGAAGAAAGATTCTTTATTTATTGTATGGTTTTTTTAATTTCGATTACAAAACACAAAGAGAACATATCAATCATTGTTTTCTTTCAAGCTGTTTTTAAATATCATTCGCAAAAAACATTGCATTTTTAAGGCTGCCAAAGTAGTTTGTTTTCAAAGTAAATAGTTACTTTGCCTAAACCTTTTCTAATTTTTGAGGCATCTTAAATCAGTTTTCATATGCGCTTTTATTTTTTTAAAGACCAACTTTATTGCGAAACATATCAATTGAGTTTTTGATTATAGTGGGTAATTATTAAATTTATTTTAAGGGATTGAATATAAAAATATTGGAAAGAATTATACTTAGTCTACTTATGTGAAAAAATATAAAGTTTAATTTGATGTGAAACTTCTTCAAAAATGTTAAAAAAAATTATATTACACAACGTTAATGGGTAAAAATATATAAGAACGCACGAGAAAAATGAAATCACTAAAGTAAAGAAGAAGTTATGGATATAGTTATTAAGAGATTAAAACTCTAATTAACACAGTCCATTAGAGGTAATTGAGGTAAAATATATAGTGGAGATAAAAGAAGAGAGAAAAGGTGAAATTAATTCTACTCGAGATAAGGAAAGATCTTTTGAATTAATTTTAATTATACACTAGTTAAATCAGGGTCCGATTACAGTTTTATAATTTTTTTGGTGCATTTATGAAAATTTTGAATTTTTTGTGTATATTTGAGAAAAATATCATTGCTTTTGGATATTTTAGTTTTTATTTTGTTTTTATTTGATTTACGTTTTCACAAAAACTCATTTTTATTGTATTTATTATGCATACGTTTTCCTTGTGTACGGTATATGGAGGGTTTATCACGATTTCGCAATTTATTACAACCAACCAGAAAGGCCCTTTGGGGAAAAACCTTACAAATACCTTTTAATTTTCCTCCATCGGGAATCGAACCTTAACCCCCGTGCTAAAAATCAAACTTTCACCAACTAAGTAAAAGTCTGATTCAAACATTTAAAGATCTAACCAATTAAAAATAAATAATCACACACTTATAAATTGTCGGCGCCGTAGTCCAGTGGTTAGCATACTAACTTAGCATCTAGGCATCCCAGATTTAAATTTTTTACTTAAAGGCCTTTTTTATAATTATTGATTGTTGGCCATGTGCTTAGTAGATGCGTAGCAACTTTTTTGAGCGCTTTGGGATGACCGGTTTTACCAGAAAAACATGTTCATATTTTAAACCTATTAACCTTAATTTAATTATGGAAAGACTTATTTTGTATATTCGACATGTACGACATAACTATATTGTAGCATACTTCATATTGAGCTTCCTCTCCGAGCCATTTGTCAGGCAAACTCAACATTTATTCATATACTCATCTAACAAATAAAACCAACGGATTATGTGAAGATTGTGAGTTGTTGATGTTCTTGAATGTAAATATTAAATTTCCTAATACTTCAGCCCTTGTTTTAATATAACGAAAAGAGGGTAAAAAAGTTAAATATAAGAATTAATGTTTGGTTTACCTGATGAAGAGCTTGGAATTTGAGTCGCGGTAATAATATTTGACGACTTCCATGGCCTTGTTTCTTAGACGATTGTTTTTAAGCTCGGAGGTTGCAGATCCTATTAAGCCGATTTATATAAAAATACGAAATCTTGTTTGGTTGTCCCTCAAGACCTGTTTTATATAATTCTGGTTGGTTGAAAGTGATTACCACATAAAAATAGATCTGTCAGGTCGTACTGCATACAACGAAAGTTTAATAAAATGCAACACATCTTTGAATTAGTGGAATATACAATTTAAATGTTATCAAAAGTATCATTATAAAGTTTTATAAAGTCCAAAATATTTTCTTAATTACCAGCTTGATTTTAGAGACATTATTTTGGATTGCCTTAAATACTTTAATATTTACCATATAATACAAAGTGTATAGGAAAATCAGTCGCACCTGTTAAATTTAAACTTCATTGCAAAGACAATTTTCACGCAATTTTTCTTAGTAATCAATTTGACATTTTCTACTTAAATTACTCCCTTGTCTAGAATGCTTATATTAAATCAATTTTCAAGATAGTTGGTTCTACGTGGAAGAGAGAATAAAAAGATAGATTTATAATTCAGAAATAAAAAAAAACGTTTGATGAGAATCTTCAAATTTAAAAAATGTTTTCTGAAAGTATTTAAGTAATAATCGACAGATCAAATAATTTCTGCTCGGCTAAAGAAATATTAAGAAAATCTTCTGAAGTATTTAAATTAAATTTCACAATCAACCTGAAAGAAGTTCAAATGCAAAAGAGAGAGAAATGTTTGTGAAATTTTAAGTAAGAAAATCGGAGTGTTGGTTTTTTAAACCTCACCGTGACTTGATTACTTTTTGCGCCAATCTTCTTAATTATCTTCATTGAGAACATAAATTTTTTTTGGTTAAAAAAATACATTTTATAATGTGGTACTGAGAGTTCTATCTCTGGATGAGGGTTAAATTAATGTAAAGTTTTGAATTTTCATTCGATTTAGTCAAAAGGCAGATGATGCTTTGAAAAACTTGCCGAATTTGAAAACTTGCGTATTTTCAAATTTATTTTGAATGAAAATGTTTTTGTCTCTTTGCAAATCAATACCGCATTGTTTTTGTCCGTCAAATGAGAAAAAAACCTCCATCTTTTCCTATTAAACATTTGTGGAATGGAATGAAACTTGAATTGTTCAGAATTTAAAAACTCTTCAATTATTTTTGTGAAATTATTATGATAAATCCAATTTCATGAAATCAACAAGGGCTCAGGGCAAAAATAAAATTGTTAATATTTTTCTTAAGAATTTTTTTCAAAGAAGATTTTCGATGTTAAGTGTCTGAAAACCACATAAATTGTTACCATATACAGCGCTACTACAAAACAAAAGGTTACTTTACTGTTAATAAAATTTATTAAGTGTCACAAGATATTTCCACAGTTATTATTTATAGAAAATGAAAACAAAGATTTGAGGTTCATCTTATATGTAAGGTGGTTTACGCTTGATTTTGACTTTGTTTTTGCTGTTGTAAACTGTAAATTCAGAAAAGGAATTCTAATTTTTAAATTTAGTTTAAGTACACTACAGTAATGACTTGAATGCCAATACTTTTACAACTTAGAGCCTAAAAATGTTCATATATAATTAACGTGAGAGATAAAAAGTACAAGAAAGTTACACAACTTTAAAACGAGGACTATCGTTGTTTCGTTTTCAGACAACCCTACAGTTACCACGCATATTATTAAAGCAGTTGAATGAAAAAAATATACATATTTTAACATTGCATGGTTCCTCCTGAAAAATGAACATTTGGTGACTGTTAGTTTTTATGCTGTACCCTTCAATTACGTAAGTTGACTGTAACAATAAAAAAGACTCGGTTCATTTTAATATTGTGATTAGAGGGAACCAAAATAAATACATATCGAGGCTGGAGGAAACTAATAAATTACTGTGTAGACCGGTGAGATGATAGGGAACTTCTTACCAAGACCCGCCGTAAATTGGCACCAATAAAATATTTGATAATTTAAAGGCGGGCATACAATACAATACGGGCGTATTGTATGCAAAACGTGGAAAAAAATAGATGTACACAAACAAAAATAATAATATCGACCACATAATAATAAATGTTTAAGAACCTTAAATATTGAAAAAAATAGAAACGACTTACTTATTTATATTAAAAGAAAGCTTAATTTGGGTACATCACGGTGAAAGTTCAAATAAGCTTATATTTTGTTCAAATTATGAACATCATTACCTTTCTTACGATTTTTAAATCAACTACCAATAGAATAAATTCAACATTAATCAACTTGAGTTAAATGGCATAAAAATACAAAAAAAAAATAAAGGACGAAGATGGGAACCTTGTGGGATCCCAGACATTGCCTTGAATGGCTGATATTGTTTTTTTTTCCTTTACCGGCATCTCTATTGCATATATAGTATTCATAATTAATAAAAAAATATTCAATTCCAGAAGTCATGTAACTTGTTATATTTTCATTTCAATCGACGATGTCGACTACCTCAGCCTTTCTACTTGTAGGTTACGGGTTCAAATATCTTTGGTATACATTTTTACAATGACATTGGTTATTTATTACCTGCTTCTCATTTAAGGCCTATTTCATCTTTTTCTAGTTGGTTAGAAGAAATTGCCATACGCAAATAAACCCGCTCAGTTGTATTGTGTAATACAATGTAAATAAATCCCTTGAATATTGAACGATATTAACTTAATATACGAGTATAATAACTTGTAAAACTTAGTTAAAATAAATATAGTCACTGGAAGATCTAAAGATTACTACAACAAACATTTTCAAGAAAACATCTTATTACAACTGATGTTAAGGGGGGTTCAGATTACGTTCCCTATTTAACCCAAAAAATAAATTAAAAAAGAGGTTCGGCCTGGTTTCAAAGTTCGTCTGGTAGCAATAATCGCACGCACTAGGTTTGTGTGATTATTGTTGCCTATCCATGTGCTGTAGTATTTCTGACACGTACGATGACAAACTATGGGCTATGCGCCTACTCTTGCTATTTTTATAACGAATGCGTGATTATTGGAGCTGAAAATAACATTGCTTTTCCCGAAGATCGATGATAATACACATTAGGAATAGTGGCAGTGGTTTGATAAATAAGAGAACATATAAAGACATGAATAACCTGAGGTGCTGCTTTGTTTTGTTCGTTCTTGAGTCTTGTCAATTCAAATTAGATCAAAGTAAGATGACTTGATATAGGAATGCTTAAAAACATATCAGAGTGATTGTAACCTAAAATTCATATTTTTGGTTCAGTACCCATAAAAATATCCTAAACGTGATAATCAAAGAGTTTTTGAAATAAATCTACAATTTAAAACAAAATTGATATACAAAGATGTTCTGATATAAAGTTGATAAGACACATGTCTTCCAGCTCGGAATTTGGGGGTTCGATTCCCGTTGGCACCAAGATTTTTCAAAAAGGGTTCAAGTCTGGTTTTAATTTTAAACTTGTTTAACACCTTCCTGATTGGTCGGAAGAGATAACCACTTGGAAATGTACCCGTCAGGCTGTACTTTGTGTAACGAAATTGTTATACAATACAATACTTAAGTAAACAATGTATATTGTAAAATTTGTGTATTAAAATATAGTATGCCTGAAGAATTGAAAGACGAGGGATTTTTCTAAAGTTAAATAAAAAAACCCAAAATCAAGGATACTATTTTATTGGCTTACTAAAATACAGTTTTTTCACTTAAGATAACACTATGGCCCAATCAATTTTAAGGTTTCCACTTACATCAACATCAGGAGAGCTCAAACAAGAACAGATCTCCCCTGATGATGATGTAAGTGGAAACTTTGAAACCGGTAGGATCATATCTTTAAGTGGAAAAATTAGTGTTTTAAAAAATCAATTTACATGTATTTAAACGTCCACAGTGTCAACGCCTTAACTATAAATAATATAAAGATATTTTGGTTATGAAATATTGGAATGACGATGCATGCAAAGAAGCTAAGAGATAACAACATTAATTTAACCCGACAGATTTATTATGCGCTTTCTTAACCGACTCTGCCACAGCAGGGCAGGATTCAAAACAAAAATAAATTTACGGCATTCTCATTCTTTGAGACTATTATTGTAAGGATTAATATTTTATTATATATATATATATATATATATATATATATATATATATATATATATATATATATATATATATATATATATATATATATATATATATATATATATATATATATATATATATATATATATATATATATATATATATATATATATATATATATATATATATATATATATATATATATATTTCATACATATATTGATTTTCATAACACTCCTACCACCATTTATGAATAATGATTTATTTGTAACGTGTATAATTGGACTACCGAGTTAAAACGATGCATTTTTAAATCATGAAAATATTGGTCGATTTTAACTAAATGTTAAACATTACATTAATGTCGATTTTGATGAACATGGAAAACATTAATATAACGTAACATAACAACAGCTCAACAACGAATTGAAAAAAAAACGTATTTAAAAAATTGAATCCATACATTCAAAATACTATCATGCTTCTTTCCTGTTAGGATTATACATGCAACTCCTACGGTTTCCAATGATGGTATCATTCACTCGATCCACCAAACTTTCTTTGGTTTTCCTCTACCACAGATTTCATTCGCCTTTGTACTGTAAATTTGTTTTGTGTTTTATTATTCATTCGTTCCACGAGCTCTAAATATTTCAAAGTAGTTTTCTTCTTACATATTAGCCTTACGTGCACATTCATCCCAAATACCTTTGTTCCGTATTCTATCATACATTTTCAACCCCTGTATTTTTCTTAATGTACGCATTTATTCAAATCCTTTCATTCTTTCCAAGTCTCAGTCTCACTCTCATACATCAAAATCGATACTCAAATAAGTTAATGACACCATCTTAGTAGGTTTTGATACTGAGCGGTTTGAGTTTACATAAAAATATAACAAATTTTCATGACGAATTATAAATAAAATAAAAAAAAAAACAAGAAGATAATAAAGATTAATCTATTGCGCTGTATTGCTTAATCAATGAAGCTTATTATTATATATTATAAATAATGTGTGGAAAAACATTGAACGGGAGAGTGACGAATGATGATGGTAGGAAAGAATAAGGATAACTAGACGGTCTAGTGTTTCATACGCAAAAAGAAGCATTGAGATGAAAGATTTAAAAAAATAATCTTTTGAAGTGGTCTAGATGGTACGGACATTTTGGGAAGACTAAAAAAAGGTAACACAACCAAATGAATCAAGTTATAAAAAAGGGAAATGCTTTTATAATATAAGAGAATGCATAATATTAACGTTGCAGAAACGAAATGCGTGTGCCAGGATAAAATGTCACAACACAATTTCAGCCATGGTTTGTTAAACAGGTGATAAAACTTAAGATTTCCTGAAACAAAGATAATCTTCTGCGAGAGAAGAGGATATACTAAACGGCAAGACATCAGTATAGTTGGTTCGAGTTGCTGAAAAGTCGCAACGCTAATGACCTAATTGTAACATACGAGTAGGTAGGGATTGTGCTTTAAACTTGGCCGAACGTTGAGCGTGCTATACTCTAGTTCAAGTTGAAATGGCAACATCTCTAATCAGTACATTGAAGATCCATTGTACTCGTAGATTGCTAAAAATATATTTTAGTGTGTAAGAAAGTTTCAGAGAGAATATTTTTTTTATATTATTTGATTATTGATCATAGTGACCATTAGAAGTGCTTGCTTGAAATCCCTTCTTTTTAAATATCGAATTAAAAAAATTAAGGTATCTTTTTTAATTTTCAGACCAACTTTTGTTTTCAACACATTAGCTACTTCAGAAGTTATGTATGTATCTTGGCAGTTGATTTGTAATAAAGTAGACAAATACATTTGGAGAAGTAATTTAAATAACATATATATTTTTTTAATACACCATTAAGAAGGCGTCGTTATAGAATTGATCTAATTGGTAAGATAGTTTACTTCCTATGGGGGTTTCGGATTTGATTTTCAATGGTAACCGAAAAAATATTGTTCATCTGGTAATAATACTTGCGAACTGTTAAAGTGTGCGAGTATTGTTGCATCTTCACGTGCGGTAGTATTGCCAAAATGTGCGATGGTGAACTGCGAGCTCCGTGCCTACTTCAGTAGTTCTAATGGGATTAATGGTATCGAAGACAATGCTGTCTTCCGGCCACTCTCTCCCATATGTCCGTTACGCTGTTTCGAATGTATAAAGGGGTACCATACGAACGAATGAAAAACACAGTATTGTTATAGGATTTAATATTTGATCAACATTATTTCACCGCCTTTTTGTTACCGAAATCCCTTCAAATGCGATTGAAGCTGCAAACAGGTGACTGGAACTTGGGAAGCAATCCAACGTCACTTGAATACAAAAATATAAATTGTGATTAAGTTTTTCTTATTCCTCATTCTTTCAGTGTGTAAATTGGTATCCATTCTCTATAACAATCAACAGCTCGTTACTATAATTTGTATTAGATAACTTTAATTAGTTAACTCTCCAATTTGTACGTGACTTGTCAGAAGTCTTTGCCAATCATAGTTTCACAATGATTTTTTATTTCATTCAGTGTCAAACGTCAACAATCCTGTTGCATATGTACGAGTATTTGCCACCTTAACATTGGTTAATATGAATTCATGAACTTTAAAAATAATACGTTTCAAAAGTCATTTTATTTTTTAAAATTGAAAATACAACGACGTATATTGTTAGTAACGGGTATATTTTAGAAGAAAAACAATTAAAAGTAATTTATTGAAATTGGGAAAACAAAATAAAAAAAATCTTTTCAATTGACATTTTAAGATATGTCAAAAATATTTAATTGCTTGGTTACTGAAATGCCTGTCTTCCAGCCCAGGGGTAATGAGTTCGATTCCAGTTGGAACATGGATATTTTATAAAAGGATTCCCGTCTGCTTTTCAATTAAGGCCTCTTTAACACATTTTTTGCTGTTTCGAAGATATTGCCACACGACAAGAAGCCTGTCGGGCCCAACTGAATACAACCGAAGTGTAATTTAATACTATAAAATATATTAAAAATAAATAATTTATTAATATGTTTTTATAATCGCTGAAACAATACACATAATTAATAAAATGGGTAAAAGTTACGGTATTTGGAGACAAATCAATACAAATCGATAGTTAATTGAAACATTAATTACTGAATTTTCATTACGCATCTTTGGAGAATGATTAAAGGGGATAAAATATGACCACTGGATAATAATTTAGAATATAACAATACCAGTTTAATGAGAAAATACCCTACCTTGCAATTTTTCTTCACAAATTCCATCAGTATTCGTGGAGAAACAATTATATTTCAGATTATAAAAATTGATTTTATACTTTAAATTACAACAGTCACAAAAATAACTGAAAATACATATTTACAAATTAAATTTATCTAAGGAAAAGTTGACCAAAACTTTCAAACATTTTAATATATCGCGAAACACGTGAGCCGGGTCCTTAGACAAACCGGCGTCCGCTCTAAGCGAGAGCAACATATTCACTGAAACAAATAACGGGCGAAAGTGAATGCGTTGGAATTTCTCAAGCAATACGTTACTTTAGCTTACAAAATAAAACATTTTGTAAAAAAGTATCAAGTATTTTACAAAAACGAAAATTCAGCCACTTTTTGGGGTGTTTACCTTTGAATAAATGTCGTATTTATTTGATTTTATTTTAGATCGCATATGGTCACTCCTTGACGGAGAGTTGTGAAAATTGCGCGGGAAATAGCCCGCCAAAATTTACGACTGTACACAGCGAAGATAGGGGTGTTGATAGAAGGGAAACCATTGGATTCACCACTGGACCCTCTGACAGGAATTTTCAAGATTGTATGAATGCGTGACGTAACACACAGTTGTGCATAAATCAGTTCACAATTTGAACTCACAGAAAGAAAACAATATTTTTGATAAATATTCTTGGTCAGTATTGAAATAAATCACAACAATTTAGAATAAATTTTCTGGAAGGGTAACTATTACAATATTTGTATTTTTTTGTTGTTGAAGAATTGTTGCATTTCATTTTAAATAATAAGTAAACAACGACTTCCGTGGCTTACTTGATATGAAACTTGATTTCCACTCAAGGGGTTTTGAGTTCGATTCCCGATAGTATCCGAAAAAAAAGATCAGTCTGTTAAACTAGTTTGTTTGGTATTGTAAAACTTGTAAAACAAAGATCAGTCTGTTAAACTAGTTTGTTTGGTATTGTAAAACTTGTAAAACAAAGCTTGCGCGCCATACACGTATGCGAGTGACATTGGTTTGGTATTGCCAAACTTGTAAAACAAAGCTTGCGCGCCCTACACGTATGCGAGTGACATTGGTTTTTCACATCTAGTAGATTTTCTAATATGCACGATCATGAACTGCAAGTTCCGGGAAAACTCCAGTGGTTCTTAACCCAAAGACTCATGTTGGGCTTAAAGACAATCTTGTATCCCAGCAATCATTTTCAATATGCCCACATCGCTTATTTGGAAATTTCGAGGGACAC
The DNA here is from genome assembly GCA_949825065.1 of Odontocerum albicorne. Classification (NCBI taxonomy): domain Eukaryota; kingdom Metazoa; phylum Arthropoda; class Insecta; order Trichoptera; family Odontoceridae; genus Odontocerum; species Odontocerum albicorne. The sequence continues at coordinate 26,885,115 of OX463840.1, forward strand.
CATACGATTGAACGAATTATGTTTATACCTTAACACAAGCTACAATCGATACCAGCAAAGATAATGTAAATTGTATCGTGCACACTAGTTCATATAAGTTATTATCGAATTGAGTTATTGCAATTTTTAAAATTGAAGCGCCTCCGAATCGTTTAAATTTTTACTAGTTTGATATTAACACTTGCCGCCCTGTGATGGATAGCGAATGGCCAAGACTTATATTTTATTTGATTATTCGACGTTTTAATACATGATAAAATGATTTTTATAGCTAATTACAAAAAATAACCTAGCAGATATTGCATAATTTAATTTAAAATATACATTTTCACTGGACCCTTAGCGTCCAGCACCGTGACTGGCGGATTTTTTTAGCACAGTAAGGCAAGTGTTAATGAAAGTATAAAACCTTTGTATTTCATTTGACTTCAAATAACATGACTTGAAGATAATTTGAGCACTTAACAATACATTATATATACCTTTATAGCAGTTTTTTTATATAATATTTTCCTTAAAATGCTCTTCTGTCAAGTTGTTTAAAGATGCATTTATCATATACGAGTTTTTAAGGGATGAAGTTGCTTAGCTCAGACAAAACTTTTTTTTAAGTACATCATATTATAAATAAAACATCCCATTTCTCAATCTTATTCGAATTACGTGGTCTAGTTGCTAAAACGTTGGTCTGTGGGTTTTGGGTTCAATTCCCGGAGTTACTCAAAATATAAAAAGACAAAAATGGTCTATGTCTGGTTAAATAGTTTGTCTGGTAACAACACTTGAAGGCAGTAGAGTATTGTTACTTGTCCACGTGCGGTAGTATTTTCAACATTAAGGATGACGAACTTTGAATTACTTGCGTACAAAAACGTTGTCGGCAGGTCATTTTGTTTCACTAATTATACTTGACGTGACACAATGAAACATACAAAAAATATTACCTATAAAATTGTATTCGATTAGAGCCTTAAATGAAAGTTTAGAATGAACATGTAGCAGTAAGATCAGAGTTTTGATCGCCATAAACGTCTCCATGAAATATACGCTTTATGGTAAATAGAAGAGGTACAATCAGGACGCATTTACAAACAGGAGATTGTATTATATAATAAAACTTGAAGTTGAAATAGTCTGGAGATGATATAATTTGTTTGATATTAAAATTCACACTTCGTACCATGATGATATTATTATTTTGATCGAAGAATAAACGAATAATCCTTTCCGTATTTTCACAAAACTCCTCGTATTGTATTCGTTATACACAGTACAACCGGGTGGGTTTAATGCCATGCTGTAATCTTTTCCAACCGACTAGATAAAAAATTAAATGCCAGAAAATATAACCAGTCTTGAACCCTTAAAAAGCTGGGTAATGTATGGAAGTTGTCGAAGTTTTTTTTTTATAAGAAGGGATATATTTTATTATCAAATAAAGGCCGCACTTTTCATTTATACAGTACAACCTGGTGGGTTTATTTCCACACGACAATCTCTTCCTAACAATTAATATTATATATAAGAGGCATTAAATGAAAACCAGGCTAGAATCTTATATGGATAAAAGGTACCAACGGGAATCGAATCCGCAACATCCGGGTCGGAAGATATCTTACCAATTTTCGAGTTGTTCATAAAAAACTAAGAAACCGCATAATTTTTGTCGATTAATTTAATCCGATTTTTCAAGAATTTTAGAGATCATCACTCTAACGTTTGCTCTACAATTAACTTCAATCATCAAATCGACATTAAAAAAAATTCTTTATTCTATTGGGTGTTAACATAAGTTGTGTCCGCTTTTTTCAAATGAAGAGAACAAGAGGACACGAAAAAAAAATACAACAAATTAGTCAATAATGTATTCTCCTTCATTGTTTTACAACAAATAAGTCAATAATGTATTCTCTTTCATTATTTACAACTTCTTGTCAACGTTCTACAAGTTTTTCAATGTCTGTGCGATAAAAAACCATCCGGTCTTGACTCGAGGAATTCGTCCAACCATGTCCGCAATTCCACGTCATTATTGAAGGAAACGCCGCGCAAATTGTCCGAAAGCGACCGGAAAAGATGGAAATCCGACGGCGCGAGGTCTGGAGAATATGAAGGGTGCGGCAGGACTTCCCAATCAAGCGTTTGAATGGCATTTTTCGTAATGTTGACGATATGAGGGCGGGCGTTATCGTGTTGCAGAATAACGCCATATTGGCGATCCGGCATTTTTTGTTGAATTGCAGTGTTGAGCCACTGAATTTGCAGCATGTATAGCTCCGCATCGGCTGTCTGATTGCGTTCAAGGATGACGCCTTGCCAATCCCACCAGATGCAAATCATCGTCTTGCGCGGATGCAAACCTTGTTCCGCTCTGGGCGTTGCTTGTTGACCATTACTCACCCATTCTTTCCGTTTCTTCATATTCACATAAAGGCACTTTTTTTCATCACCAGTAATGATGCGGTAAAGAAACCTTTGCTTGTGGCAATGCGTAGCTCGATGACGCGCGAGCAAACCAGCAGAAATTGTCGAGCGTTGATTTTTGTTGTTTTCACTCAAAACATGTGGAACCCAAGCGCTCAACTTCTGAACTTTTCCCATTGATTTAAGATGGCGGTATACAGTCATGTGACTACAATTCATCTGCTCAGCCAATTTTACGATGGTTTGGAGGGGACCTTCATGAATAATATGGTTTAAGCGGTCCTCATCGAAGACCACTGGTCGTCCGGAACGCTCCATGTCTTTTAGGTCGAAATACCGTCTTTGAAACGCAAAAACTATCGACAAGCTGTCCTTTCATTCATAGCATCATCACCGTACACCTCGCAAATATTGCGAGCAGCTTTGGCAACTTTATTCCCTCGATTGAACGCGAACAGAAGGAGGTGTCGAAAATGCTCCCTTTCGTCTACTTGACATTCTATTTTAAAGACTTGTAATCAAATAAAATAATATATGTAACGTAAAAGCAAACACAATATCTTGTAGAACAGAAAATTTTCTTTCGGATGACGTATAACTTTTACCATTTTGTTTTAAAAAACGGACACAACTTATGTTATGTTAATACCTAATACTTTTAATTTACCCTGATTTGTTACTGTGAATTTCACCCAATTTATTCAGAGTTTTTGAGATAATAACATTATCATTTGCTTCAGAATCGACACTAGCAACAAACTGATCTTGAAATGTTTTTTATTCTACTATTAATTTACCCTGATTTATTAAGATTTTTTGAGGTTATTACGCTATAATTTTTCTCTAAAATTTACTCCAGCAACTAATCGATCTTGATTTTTTTATTCTACTATTAATTTACCCTGATTTATTTAGATTTTTTGAGATTATTACGCTATCATTTTTCTCTAGAATTTACTCCATCAACTAATCGATCTTGAAATGTTTTTTTTATTCTAGTAATAATTTACCCTGATTTACTGAGACTTTCTGAGATTTTCTTCATAACCAACTCTAGCAACAAATCGATCTTGAAATGTTTTCTTTATTTGATCAACTTTTTATATTTCCTTTAATACATTCTCGAGAGTACGGTACATGATTATTACCACGGTTATTGAATACAATATACGACCTCCGGGGTTTAGTTGATAGAACGCTTGACTTTTACTTAGTGGTTTCGGAATCAATTTCCCATAACTCCTGAAGAAAAAAAAAAGTAGTTCTTTCGATTTCATCTGGTGACGTGTGCTAGTGCTGTTGCCTCTTCAAGCGTGGCAGTATTGTCAAGACGCGCGCTGACAAACTGCGAGCTCCGTGCTAATTGTAATTGACTAAAAACCCGTAGACTCGATTAATAGAGACGAAGAATATGTTGTGTCAAGGCCATGCTCTTAAATACGTACATATCATCAATTCTGATACGGAGAGGGGTTCACCAAACGATTGAATGAATATTGGATAATTTAAAAATGTTTACTCCAGATATCGCAAACGTATAATTATAATATATCAAATGGTTATCATAATGGAATACTACCTACAGTTTTACTACAAGTAAATATTGAATTGTTCTCAGTAAATAAAACGTCATGAAAAGTACATATTTTAGGTACTCTTAAGTATGACTTATACTGGGTGATTAAAAATTAGTTTGACAATTTATATTAGCCGCCATTTTAGTAAAGTACAGTTTGACTGTCAAAATTGAACTTGACTTATTTTTGACCAGTTTGTATTTAAATAAGAATACTTCAACGGACTCCGTGGCCTAATGTCTAACACTCAGGGTTGCGGGTTTGATTTACGTTGGTGTCCATATGATTAAAAAATAATTCTAGTCTGGTTGACTCTGAAGACCTCTTTAACATCTATATGGTTGGTTGAAAGAGATTACCACTACAGTTTGGAATTCTTAAGTACTTACAAATCATCATGCCATGTCCCTTTTGAAAAGTGCGGATATGACAGATCTCCACACCTTGCTATTCATACATGTAACTTTCGCCTTGTCAACATCCACATATCTCGTCATACATGGTCTTCTTTTTCTCACAATTCTTACCTTGACTTCCTTTAAAATTTCTCCAACCATTTCCATCCACACTTTTCTTGATTTACTTATTCCTCGCTCTTCATTCATCTCAGATAAATATTTTTTTCGTTAAGTCTTTCACAACTTATTTTAATTTTAAATTCATTATCACCATGTCAACTGCATACAATAACCTTTCACAACCAAATCTGACGTTTTCACTTCTCTCGTTTCACTCTCCATCTCGTTAACACACGAGTCGTTATATTGAAGAGCCATGGAGACATTCAAATCATAGCTTGACCCTTTTTTTTACATAAAAACATTCAGACATCTGTTCATCTACTCTGAAAATTATTATACTTCTCTAATATATGGACGCGATCATATGCTTTTTCAATAAAAAAATAATACAGAGAATATTGTAACTATCGTTACTCAAACATTTTTTGGTGAACATTCCCAGAAAATAATATTTGTACATTCTCGTCCTCCCAAAAAAGCACCTTTCCATACTTTTTTCCTGTTATCTTACACACTGGTTCGATAACAATTTGTCACACAGTTTCCCTACCATTCTCGAAACACTGATGGTGCGATCATTATCACACTCAATCTTGGACCCTTTCCTTTATATACTATTATAACCACTCTTCTCCAGTATTTGTGCATATACCCTGTTTCTCATTATCTATTGAAAAACTCATACATCTTCAAATCGTAATTTCCTTTTGAGAAAATTTTAATAATCTCTTAATAAATTAATATTAGGTCCTTACATATGAAATTGGCGTTTTGCCGTACTGGCAACTTTGATCTCAAATATCTTCTCTTTGGTTAGGAATTCCAAATTAAAATTTATACAGCTATTTACTCAAGTATTTGTGTTTCGAAAATTATAATTCATTTGTTTTTTCCTCAATTGTTTTTTTTCTTTGCGTCACTCAGTTTACAAAATGGAAAACTTGAAATATCGCGTTATTTACGAGTACGAGTTCCACCGTGGCACCAGTGCTGCAGAAACGGCTCGAAGGATTAATGATGTGTATGGCGACGGTGCCGCAAAAGAAAACACAGTGCGTTTTTGGTTCCAACGTTTTCGTTCTGGAAATTTCGACCTGCAGAAGAAGCCCCGTGGACGGCCGGAGACCAAAGTTGATAATGAAGAATTGAAGGCTATTGTGGAAGCGGATCCATCGCAAACCACGTCCGAGTTAGCTGCAGGCTGCGGTGTTAGTGATAAAACTGTTTTAATCCACTTGAAGCAAATTGGGAAGGTGAAAAAGCTTGAAAGGTGGGTACCTCACGAATTGAGTGAAGCAAATCAACAAACGCGCGTTGACTGCTGCGTTGCATTACTCAACCGGCACAATAATGAAGGGATTTTGAATCGAATCATTACCTGTGATGAAAAGTGGATCCTGTATGATAATCGGAAGCGCTCATCGCAATGGCTGAACCCTGCCGAACCAGCCAAACCATGCCCCAAGCGAAAATTGACTCCAAAAAAGTTACTTGTGAGCGTTTGGTGGACTAGTGCTGGTGTCGTTCACTACAGCTTTCTTAAATCTGGCCAGACGATTACGGCAGATGTCTGTTGTCAGCAACTGCAAACCATGATGGAAAAGCTAGCTGCTAAACAACCGAGGCTGGTTAATCGCTCTAGGCCACTGCTGCTTCATGATAACGCTAGACCACACACTGCACAACAGACGGCTACCAAATTAGAAGAGCTTCAATTGGAATTTCTAAGACATCCACCGTACTCTCCGGACTTTGCCCCAACAGATTACTATTTTTTTTCGAAATTTGGATAACTTCTTGCAAGGGAAAAATTCAACTCCGATGGGGCAGTCCAAACCGACTTCAAAGATTTTATTGATTCCCGTCCGAATGGTTTTTTTAGTAAAGGGATCGATGAACTACCTATGAGATGGCAAAAGTGCATAGATAGCAATGGTACATACTTTGATTAAATAAATATATTATATTAAAAAAAAATCAACTTTATGTTCCTCCCAAACAAAACGCCAATTTCATATGTAAGGACCTAATATTAGGTATAGAACAACTTTCGATCTCACAGCACTGTTGATCTTCCTTGAATGTTTTTATTTTTGTTATTTTGAAAGGACTATTATATTGTCAAACACTAATCGTACTTCTAAAAACGATTAGGTTAATTTGAACCGTCTCCTAGATACAGAAATTCTCAATCAAGGAATTTATATTACATGGCTTCCATTAAAATAAAAAAAAGAACGAGAAAAAATACCTTTCTCGACCAAAGAAAAATAAAATGTTTCTGTTAAATCAAATTTGTAAAAATAAATTCAGAGAGGTACATCCTTGAACCATGATCGTTACACATTGTATTTTCTTCTAGTTAAAAGGGTAGCATATTGCCATTTTATTAGCAAAGTTTCAGAGATATCATAATAAGATAATAAAATTATGCTCGTAATAGGGAACAACACACACTGTTTCCATATACAACTTATCCAATAAAATACATTATTAGACGTCCAAGGATTGTCTAGGGTAAAAATTGGTCACATTGAGAACATACATTGTAAATTTATTGGAAACATTCTACTAGAACATATTAATTCTAAAGGTATTGTTTTATAAATACATTTAATGAACAAGATATCTCATAAAATAGGGTATAATATATATACCGATATATTACTGTCAACTTACCATAACATAGGTGTATTTATTTATTTATTAAAAAGATACACGACACTGAAGTGTCCTTCACATATATATCATGCCATTTTTTTGTAAACAAAAAACATAATATTAATATCTTAAAAAAATACAAATCGAATATCCGGCGCATGAAATCATGAACGTATAGTAGAACAACACTATAAGAAAAAAATACCCAAGTACGTTCTGCAAAATTAATTAAATAAACAAAAACTCAAATAAATTCATGATATTTCACATTTATGTTTCCATGATGATGTTTCAAATACTTAACTGATATATAATTCTTCAAAATTGCACTAATATGGTACAGTTAATTTTCTATTCAAAACTACGAGTATTATCGAATCTTAAGAGAATTACGAACAAGTATTTGAAAAGCATTGCATTATTTGCAGATATTTTAATAAAAATAACCATATTATTAAATTATGTTAGAAATGAAAAGATACATATCTGAGAATGGATGTTGCAAAATTTCAAGTCATGGGGATATAGAAGTGTGAAAGGAAAAATAAATGCAGTATATGAAGGCATTCTGCAATTTGGGTAGTATTTTCTCAAATAATGAAAGAGTTAAGACATATACCGAACGGCGTATAGCAATAGGAAACAAAGTCAATTAAGCTTTAAAATATACATGTGCACCTGTTTAGTGCTGAAAATTTACAGGTGTAACAGGTGCACAGGCACAGAACCCAGGACGAAGGGCCCCTGAAATGGAACTAACAAAAAAAAAATATTTAAAATATTCTCTAATAAAAATTTTTGATTATTAAAATTTGTTGTATAAAATGACAAGATCAGCCGATTAAACTCTCTTGCAGATTTCCCTGTAAAATATGACAAATATTTTTTTGATAACGAATCTACCCACCTTATAATGATTTGTGCCACCACGTCAAAGTAAAAAATACTTTTATAAAAGCTTATATGTACCCTAAAGTTCATTTTAAAAAATAATTTAGACAATTTAAAGCTTCAACTAGTCAACACAAAAAAGTTAACAATAGATCTATGAGTGGAAAAGTTCATCTGGTTCATTTTCAATATATTAAACCACGGCTTCAAAGGAATATATTGTTAAATGTGTACGAGCTCACACGTGAAATTTAAAGTTTTAAGTTTTAAGCCTTGATACAAATACAAAATTTGAAAACTTCCACTCTGTTTGATGTTCTATATCCGAATATTAATATTGCTTTCCGAATTACTATTATCACTTTTGCCGTTTGCACTGCATCGTATTGGAGAAGCAAGTTAAAATAAATTGAAGATTATTTAAAATGCACTATCAGACAAAAATGACAATCCAACATTTCCATAATATCACTGCATAACATTATTAAAGATTTTAATTATGATGATATAAATAATGAACTGGTAGAAACGAAAGCCAGAAAACTGGAATTCAAAAAAATATTTTACTTCATAAATTCATGTGAACGATCTTCTATATGTTTTCTCAGGCATATAGGCAAAAACCTAGTTTACTGGGGATACATGAATGAAAGGCAACGTACCCAGATCCATAAAAATTGTGTCAACATTAAATTTACTGTTGTTTGTTCACAAATTACGTATTTATAAAATTTCATGTCATATATGTATGAATAAAAAAATTAAAAATAATAAAAAAATACATGCAAAATTCATTTTCATATCGTATTTGTTTCGTTACTATTTTTCTCAAAAAAAAAATTAAATTACCCAAATATAAAACCTTACATAGCGTACATGAACAACAAGTTACAACACTGAATATATAAATTGCGATATCATATGTTATATGCTAAGAATATGCTAGTGTAGTGATAATAACGAAACTATGCTGGGTTTCATATGGTGTTGTGTAATTTTTAAACTTTCCATTTAAGGAGACCATTAAATTGATTGTACACTTGCAAAACGTTATTTAAAAAAACAAATATTGGTAAAGAAAGTGAAATGGTATAGAATTATTGTATTTTGTCATTATCGCTAATTTATATAATCGTATGAACCTAGTGTTTTTTAAAATATCAAAAAAGCATTGAAACAAAACGAAAAATATTACAGTAGTTATTTAAATAGTTTGCAAGTCATTAGACGCATTGACACGAAACGAAAATAATGTACGAGTACTGTACTACTACAATATTTTTCGCATTATTTCTTTTTAATTAAAACGTATATACCTTATTATAAAAATGAACTTATTAAGCTATCTTTGTCGCAGAATGAATACAAAATGTCAATAAGATTTAGTTAAATTAATCTTCTTACTTAATTAAGTTATATCGGCAAAACCACGGCTTTCTTAAGCCTCTGATCTACTTGTATTTTGCTCAGTTTACCTATGATAATTAGCTAAACCACTAAGATATCAAATATTGTCCAAGTAAGCTCCTATCGATTGATTGGGGTTTGTTTTCAAAAAGGATTAGTATTATCATTTTACATATAAAATTTACACTGAATTCCAAAGGTAAACTGGATTTTCGTATAAGAGGACATTAAATAAATGTTTTTAGATCATCAATTTCTGTATTTAAAACACACACCCGAATCGTCTGTCGTAACCATCGTGGCCTAGTTGGCTTGCCGCTTGATTCCACCCGGGGTTTCAGATTCGAATACCGATGGTACCTGAAAAAAAAATTACAAGAAACGTACATGTGTGGTAATACAGTTTATCTATAATATAAATAGTACTTGCCGGTCCTAAACGTGTCCGAATGCTGTGGTTATTTTAATACGCAAGATGATAAAGTTGCGAGTTCCGTACTTATTCCAGTTGTTCTAAATCCGAAGACTCGATTAATGGAGCCGAAAACAATGTTGTGTCTCAGCCGCGCCCCTTCAAAATATCCACATTGTTCTAGCCCTACTATTATTGTTCAGAGGTAAATATTTTTTTTCTCGTATTTAAATAAATATTTTCTTTTTTGTAAAGTCTCGAATGGATTAACACAACTTTAAGTATCCAAGATAATCTGGTTGGTTGGAAGAAATTGCTGTTTAACAATAAGCCCGTCAGATTTACCATGTACACAAAAAATAACAACTAGAACATTTGATACTTCGGTTTGCGTCGGAATAACATCTGTTTTACGGGACAATTCGTGCTTCTTTTCAAGATTTAAACAGCATTAGTTTATTTTAAAGTGATGTTAGATAATCCGATTATTTTATATTATCTACATAAATGACACAGGAGCTGTTGAAGTTGTTGTAAGGAATATTGGATAAAATATATTCTTGACTAAAACGAAAATTCTTTAAACACGAGTTAAACATTCTTATTTAAATAACGAAGCAATAATTAGTTTCGAGCCGCCCTACAAAGGCGTGGTGCGAACGCATTTTGCTCTTGAAATTTGGACGTGATTAATCGGGTTTATAATTGAAAACAAGGAAAGTTATTATTATATCCAATTAAATTTTTGTGAAAAGAATTGTTTTAAGAATTTTTAATTTAAATAAAAATAAAAAAAATTCAGTATTTGCTTAAACACTCTTTTATATTCGTTATTCCGTTTTCACAACAGGTCTAGGATAATGCATCACACCGGGCTTTCTAATTTTATCGTCAATTCTAGTAGTCACCTGTTTCTTGTTGAATTTTGACCTTTAAGAATTTGCTACTACCGAAAATTTTTTTTTGCATATCGTATGAAGTTCATTTAAACAGTTGGTTAAGCGGATTGTATGTCCTGACCCTTTTAACTTTGAATTCGATTTTCAGTTAATTATCATTTAACTAGCACTTTACTTTAAGCAGCTTCCTTATAGTCAAGCTTTTATCTCGCCTCTTACATACAAAATATGTATCTTAAATGATTTTTTTTTCGTAAAGAAATGTGAATGTGCAAGGATAAAAATGTAATGACTTTTTACTTTCCAACTGAATATAGTTTTTCCGACATTCAACAAAAATATTTTAGGAAGTATTATTATTAAAAATATATATTTAAAAATATAAAGATATTACCCAACGGTGGTATATGAAAACCAAGGAAAGTTTGGTTGCATCATGTGAATATTTTGTCACAGAAAAGGTAGGAGTTTTTGAGAAAGTGTATGAGTGTAGAAGATGCGAAATATGTGTATCAAGATAGTAAAATCTGGCGCTCTTTGTCTACCCCAACAGGAAAACAACGCGATGGTTTGTATGTACGTATTACTTATCTGTTACTTCAGATGTCTAAATAACTCTTGTGGAGCGCTTTGTCTACCCCAACAGGAAAACAACGCGATGGTTTGTATGTACGTATTACTTATCTGTTACTTCAGATGTCTAAATAACTCTTGTGGAGCGCTTTGTCTACCCCAACAGGAAAACAACGCGATGGTTTGTATGTACGTATTACTTATCTGTTACTTCAGATGTCTAAATAACTCTTGTGGAGCGCTTTGTCTACCCCAACAGGAAAACAACGCGATGGTTTGTATGTACGTATTACTTATCTGTTACTTCAGATGTCTAAATAACTCTTGTGGAGCGCTTTGGCCTCTCGCAGGATAATTTTCCCCGCCGTTAGTTCAATCTTTGGTATAAAAGTACGATTCAAAAGTAATTTTTTCTTCTTATAAATATTGGCCATTTCTATTAGTCACATTACTTTTAACTATCTGAAGGAAGGTTTAATTTACTGACATAACTCTGTACAAAAGATGAAAATAAATGATGTAGAAGTCAAGCGTCTTACCAGCTAGGCCACTGAGGTTGTTAAAATCATCCAAAATGATTAAAAACATTTCTAATAAAATCAACCTATGAGCTCAATAGTAATAGAAAATTACACTTAAAAATTCTAACCTTAAGACTTTTTTATTGTTATTATAAAACATGTATATTTTAACCAATGAAAAATGCTTCAAATATAAAAATATTTCTTAAAATAAAATTTATCAGATATACAATATTTCACAAATATTTCATACAAGGTAAATAATGTATTTTTCTATTTAAGTTCAAACAGTTGTGCACTTAAGTGACGACATTTATGCCGAGTAATGAAGACAATTCAAAGATCCTGTTTGTGAGCTGTTGAAAGTGAAAGTTGGACTGAAGGTGTAATGAGAGACGCTAGAGTTTAGACAAAGCCGCTGTTTCCCAGGCCCCTCTAGCCTATCATCATAAATGAATTGCACGTGAAGTTGATGAATTGCTCCCAATTCTTATTTGGCAAGATGTGGGCTTAGTAGATTCAGGCCCCTCTGAGCCACCTTTTGTCTCACAACAATTGTGCACCTATCACAATAGCCAAGTGTTTCTGGGTTAATGACCGAATCGTTTTGATCGCAGTTTGAATAAAATATATTAATTAGGTACGATAAGTGTAAGCGATTTTGAATGTCACTTAAAAATATTTCGCTCAGTAAAATATTGAAATAAACTTTATTGAGCTTTTTAAAGTAAACCGTTAAATTATTTTATTGACCCAGTAGTAAGACTGTGCCGAGATATTAATATGGAGGCTATGTCCAACATGGACATATTTGATTTATCGATATCTTAGTTTAGGAGGATAATAGCTTAATTGCTGAAAGAAAAAGTTTTTTTTCCGACTTATACCATACATAATTATATAATTATCACAAAATTGTTAACATATCTGACCAGTATATGATCTGACCAGTGTTTTTTTTAAATCTGGTGAGCTTATTGCCATGTAGCAATCTCTTCCAACCAACCAGAAAGCTGTTTTTAATGGACCCTAAGTGAAAACCAGACTGGAATTCCATTTTTTTTCAGGATCGAACCCGCAACCTCCGGATCGGCAGGCAAGCGTCTTACTTCCAGGTCACAACGGTCGTTGGAAAAAAAATTGTTGGTACTGTTAAAAAATCATCCGTTTTTTGTTTTTAGTTTTTTGTTTTTAGTTTCTTATTATTAGATTTTTACACCAACGGTACAATAAACCTCAAAAAATTAGTTAAAAAAGGAAGTTTGTGCTTCATTTACAGTTTTCACAAAATAATCTTAAATTTAAAAAAAACGAAAAATAATACATTCCATAACAAAAAACAAAATAAAAAGACACGTCAACACAACAAAATAAAACAGTAAGTACATGAGTCAAAATGTTTGCAAAAATTTAATAATATGCAAAGTTGAACGCATGATACGGAGCTCTGCCCACACCTAACAATATACCATAAATCTGATATTAATGCAAAAAAAATAGTCCAGTACAAATTCAATACTTCATCAACTCTGCAATCAGACTACTTTTATAGCAAGACACTATGAAAAAAATATCGGCAACCTCGGCTTTTATTGATTTCGAATTTTGAGATGAACGAGAAATTTGTTGGGAATTAGAGGTTCTTTGTTTACAATAGAAAAAAGGTATATGCCGAGTATGTACTGAAAAAACTCTAATATGAACAAGCTTAGTAATTCTAAGAATTCATACATTGATTTTCTGTAATTGTTCAATCAAATAAAAATTATTGAATGTTTGCAGGACAAGAAAAGCTGTTACAAATAAAATAATCAGTTGTTGCATGATATGATTTCAATCATTTTATTTATGACTATAATTTTTTATCATCATTTTGATGTTTTTTTAATTCATACGAATAACTTAAGCTGGTCGGTTTTAAAAAAAAAGGTTGCATTGCAAAAAACCAGCCGAAAGTCTCATGTGTAACCATCAAACTTGTATTGTATACAGTATAACCTGGGAGGTTTGTTACTATGTGCCAATATCTTCCAATCAACCAGAAAGAGGCCTTAAGTGAAAACCAAGAAGGGTTTTTAAAATGAATTTGATTCTGACGGGAATCAGATTTTAACCGCGAGTTTTAAGACAAGCATCTTACCAACTAATCTACGAAACTCAACCATATGCATAAATAATAATTATTATATGATAATTAGCCTACTCCTTATTTGCCTCCGAACTACGTGTTTAAAATGTTTTTCCTCAAACGATTGAATGACTGTTTTTTTTTACAATCATATACACATATATGTTAGCACAGTCGAGTGCCGAAAGTTATATCATAGGCAATTTCATTACTGTGTAACATCTTATGAAATAATTAACTTAATAAGTTTCTTGAAAGCATTTATTTAATGCTACACATTATATTAGTAAATTCCCTCTAGAAGAAACTTTCCAGTATTAGACATTTAAATAAACACATAAAGTTTATTTATGCTGCTCGACTAATTGAATGTTTCAAGATTTCATAATTATTATACATATGTACATTCGTATCATTACGTCGTGTCTCTTGCGGGGCAAACAGATATAACCATTTTCCACATTTTTTATCCAAGCGTACAACTTTATCATCCTCAACATCCATATATCTCGTCATTAATATATCACTTCTTTTATTCACACTTGATCTTCTTACAAAATCTGGTCTACTTGATCCAGCCACGTAATCCTCGATCTAGATCTTCCACGCACATCTTACACTTCTGACTTGTATACTCGCTTATCCATTATTATGTTAATCATTCTCGTTACATGTCAAAGTCATATTAAAACTCCTCTCTTTATCTATCTTAAAATATCCAATACATCTATTAATTAATTTCTGATGTCGTCATTCTGCCTTGTTTCGTAAATTGACACTTCATATTTTTTCTTAGTGGATGCTTCTCCATAGTATCAATCTCATTTCATCCTTCTTCTACCAAGTTGAAACTTCACATCCATACGCACAATTATGAATTGTAATTTTTTTCTTCTTTCGATATAGTGCGTTATGGCTTATTATATTAAGTGCTCCGTTTATCTTATTATTTTAATGTTTCAAAATCTTTATAATATACAATCACACCATAATGGAGAAATATGGAAAATATATTTATCCTTACAAGAACACTCCATGTTATTCCATTCCTGTCTGATTTCGTAATTGTAACATATGTCTACTTAATTCACTTTATTTAGAAAAAACGTCGATTTTTTATTTCGAAATTCAGTAAAAAGTATTGTGGACTTGACATAATATTTTAAAATCCTACAAATAGAGAAACTCTTCTGGTGACATCCTTTCTTTCTTCAATCTGATAAAACATGTTAATGAAAAGTATATCAATAATTTATTTGTTAAAAAAAGCGTTATAAATAAAGTAAAAATATTTAAATAAACAAAATGTTACCGATAAAATAGTCCCACTATTTATTGATTTTTTTTATTTAACACTTCCCTTACTGTGCTAAAAAATTACGCCAGTTACGGTGTTGGACACTGAGGGTACACTAAAAATGTATGTTTTAAATTAAAATTATTCAAAATCTATTAGTTTTTTTTTAATTAGCTATAAACATCATTTTATTGTGTAATAAAATGTCGAATAATATAAAATAAGTGTAAGAAATGATAAAATAATAGTTGAAACAGAGAAGTGACATTTCTATACGAATATAATTTTCCCACTGCGTCGTTCGGTCTGCGCAACGTTCAGAATGCGCATGACTGAAAAGAGGTCTCCAACCTTTTAACACTTCCCTTACTGTGCTAAAAAATTACGCCAGTAACGGCGTTGGACACTGAGGGTACACTAAACATGTATGTTTCAAATTAAAATTATGCAAAATCTGCTAGGTTATTTTTTGTTATTAGCTATAAACATCATTTTATTATGTAATAAAATGTCGAATAATATAAAATAAAGGTAAGAAATGATAAAATAAGAGCTAAAACAGAAAGGCATTTCTATAAGAATATTATTTTTACGCTGCGTCGTTCGGTCTGCGCAACATTCAGAATGCGCATGCGTGATAAGAGATTTCCAGCCTTTTAATTTTTTTTCATAAAATTATACAATAAAATGTAGCGTGTATTTTTTTGGCAATAAAACCATAATTCGAATAAAGACAATAAATAACATATAAACAAAATATAAAATGAATATATAAATTCAAAAATCAAGGTTTTAGGGCGAGAAATTTATATAGTTTAAACAAACACGAAATTCAAATCAATAAAATATATGCAATTTGGAAAATATAAACACTACAGAAAATTTGAAAATAGGACAAACATATCATATAATCAAAGTTTAATCCTGTGGAGAAAGTTATCGCAATTGGGGCATGAAACCACTTTTTTTTTTACTATATTCTACGTACTAAACACGCAGGTGTTTGACAAATATTGCAGAATAGCCTGGTTTTTTTTCTCGAATGTTTTTAATAAAACCCACAACTTCCTCTTTTGAGGACCTCACGGGGTGCCAACAGGGTATTATTAACTAATGTTTCGGATATTGACTCGCCACAATATGTTAAAACTGTATTAAAAGCATCTTGTTGTTGCTATTTTTCCTTTTTAAGATATTGGGCATTGCCAATTCCAAACTTAACTCTCTTGTGAAATGTTTTCGGTGGTATTAATTATTTTGTTTCCACTCTGGATATTTGTCTATCAATAAGAGGTATGCATTCAATGCAGCCATATCTATAATTTCCATAAAAAGACGGAAAGGCCATCTTCTCGTTGACCTTGAGCAAGAGTACTCTCAAGTAATTTAGTCTCCCGTATCTACTCCAATTTTCGTATTATTATAATGATGTATAATTACTATAGTGGCTTTTGTTTTTCTGAATAATCAATTTCTGCATCATTGAATTGAGTGGATAATAATAATACTGCTTTATTTTTTGTGGTACACACGAAACAAGTATTTTATTTTCAGCTACTATGGATTGTTTTCTCTCTAGACGATATAAATTCAAGTGAGATTACTCTTTTATTTTTTCGAAGCGTGCCAGTTAGAGTTAAACCTTTTAATAAAAGATTATCGGCTAATTTGATGGAGGTAATAAAAATACCTGTGGTTATCCTCCTGTTCGTGCCATACTGCGGTTGAACCATTTCTATAACTACTCAGTTACCTTGATTTATCTCTCTCTACGATTATTTATCATACCAGAATAAGCCTGTAAATTTGTTATGCGTCATATGCCACCGCAGTCGGCAGCAACCCAGATTTTGATGCCATATTTACCAAGTTTAGACTTCATGTACACGCGAAATGAACAATTCTCTCTAAAGTTTGGCAAACGTTCATCTACAGTTATATTCGAAGATGGAGAATAATTGCTTTTGCACATATCCATAAACATTTTTGAAATCCACTTAATTGGTTCTAATTTATCTGAAAAAACCCTGATATCTCTCTTCTCGGGTTTCTTTATCATCAAAACGAATATGACTATAAATATAGATGAATCTATCTCGAGACAGAGCTGTTGTGAAAAATGACTGGCAAAAGGGACTTTCACTTATCCACAATTCACTCAAAGATAGCTTTCGTGTTCGATTTTTGCCAGGTGCGAGCAATATTCCAATGAATTCATATAACTCGTCTTTTGATATTGGTTGGTTCTTTTCTGAATGAATTCGATTTAAATGACGATTTGTTTCTTAAACATCACTTTTACCACCTCTTCATTTACAAACAGACAACACACATCTTTTATGGAATGTACATTTATACTTGAATTTCTCAGTCCAGAATCTTCGATGAGAATATTTGATACCCGACCGATGCCTCGAAGATTGAGGTGGTACTCGTAATGAACTCCATTCGAATCCATGTTTTGATGTAAATAATATTTCTTCGTCTTCTTCACTCGTCTCCAAATCAGAATATACTTCATCCTGTACCTCGACAAAATCTTCTGATTCTGATATATTGCCTGTCGCCTTAAATTCCAAATCGCTATCATCGCCGTCGATATTTCCCGCCATCTCAATTATTATATTTTTGAAAATGAAATTATAAATAAAATGTACATTTATTATAAAAAGAGTAATGGTACAATATAACATACCAGATAAAAAATGATAATAGAAAAAACATACCAGATAAAAATTAAAAATAACAATCAGGATTATAAAACTGGTGACGAACCCCTGGAACGAACTGTCAAAAAAGAATGAGTGTTTGACATTTCGTCAATTCGCGATTTAAAATCATTAATTTCTGTTGAATTAACTATGAATGTTTTGTTTCCTAATGACATCATTCAAATCATAGAGGTTTCGATGAGGAATACATAAAGTATGAAGACCCTGCAAGCAGTATATTTCGAGAAATTAAATAAAATATAAGTCATGATCACTCGCTATCCATCACCGTACGGCATGTGTTAATCACGTGGATTAGAATGTATGATACGTCGTATTCAAGAGAAGCTACAGGTATATAAAAATCGATTTCAATTTTCAGAGTAAACTTCTTGACAAATCGTTCGTAAAATGATTTAAACGACTAGTAGCTTCCTGTAAGTGGAGAGGTAACTTGACAAGTAGGGAAATTGATTGCGATCTGGTGGATAAATATTTAGTTCGGTTTTGAAAGTGAGAAGCCTAAAGGATGCTAAGGAAGAGCTCATCACTCTTGATAGGTGCAATCTATATAATTACAAACAGATAATCAGGGATGCTACTTTAACGTATAAATTTTATTAATAAAGTAAAAAATAGAAAGGAACTTGCTCGCAAAAAAAATGACCGAAAAATGAAAAGTTACATTCTCACAATCGTTTCTTATTATTTTAAATATGAAACCTAAACACATAACCACTCATTGTATGCGTCGGCACATATCTAAAGGGTTGAGTTTAACATATAAGTAAAAAAAGAGGAGTGTTGGTATTGATTTTGTGATTTTCACAGAACAATATGGATTTTATATTTCTGAACTTAATGTTTTACGTGAAACTTTTAAGTTTTTCTCAAAATATTGATAAAACAAATATTGGCAAGTGTTTGGCAAAAATGTACCAATACTTTGGACGAATGCGTGCAATTTTTGAAACATGTTTAGTAACCATAACAATTTTTTTAATTTAAAGTATAACTTTCTCACAAGCGAAAATATATTTAGACTAGTAACCTATTTCCATCTTTAACATGATGCGAGTCTGATTTTCTCTATTCATATGGAAGAATACTAGGGAAAATTGTTCTCATAGTACTAAGTGGCAATACTATAATATATTCACTGCGTCCCTAAATTGGTTCAATAATTCTAAACCACGCGTCACTGAGTGTTTAGCTATCTCATTGGTTCTGTAAGTGGGTAGGTAGAAAAAGGGATGATTTCTTGCACAGTTGTCATTGTCAGGAACATAAAAACCAAATGCCTCTTATATTGCAGGACATTTGAATTTATATTGTGACAATTTGGATATGAATAACGCGATGGACTCTTCCCTTCTTGTTTCGAGGTTTTTATAATTGCATACCGTCAAAAGTTAAATGTAGTGTGCATATTTTGAACAATCACACTCTGTTCTATACCATAAATATCTCAGGACCTTTTGTATTCGTTCCAGCATATTTTTTTATTTTCCTCGATAGGGAGCCCAAAATTTTAATGCATGTTCAATTATAGGTTGGAATTAATAAAGTAATTCTAAAAATTTCGCAAAAAAGCGGTACTTTTAAATTCTCAAGATATTCTTATTATAAAACCTAGAAGTTTGTAACATTTCAATAACAGTTGCGAACCATGGCTAACAAATGTGACACCTGCATAAAAGGTTACATTCAAATCCTTGAATTCGGTTCAGAAATTCAGAATCCTCGAACGCTTTCATGTGTCAGGAATTGTGTGGAAAAATGATGAAAGAAATACTCAGAACTTAAGATGCCATTATATCTAGTAAGCTCTAGCTTTAAGTGACTTTCGCTTTTCATTAATTTAATGGACATTGTAAGACAGTGCAACAATTTCTACAAGCACGTCGAAAAACCCTGTGAAATTTTCGTCATGGCGCTGAACTTGATGTAAATGTATTTTAATTACATCGTTCACACGGAATAGCACTACTGGTTTCATTCAGTGGCGCAGAAATTTATTAAACTTGGGTGAAGCGCCGTGTGTCATCGTTCATATGAGTAAAAAAATGGTATTATATTTTAAGGTTTATATAGGCTGAATTAACGAAAATATCCTAATTAAAGAAAACATTAACTAACAAAAAATATTTAAAAATAGAACTTATACGTGTGTAAAAACCATTTTGGGATATAAAATGTTCCACGTTAATTATTTTCTTAAAAATCTCATTTTACGTTTGTCTCGATTTCTTTGAGCTATTTATGGAAAATGTCTGAAATTTTCGAATTTGTTCAAAATAAATAGTTTACCAAAAATATTTCAATGTCAGACAATGTTACTTTTTATTATTTTTTGAGAAAAGAACGGTTGGAAAAAGCATTGAAAATTTAATGTCTTTAATTTTTTATTTCATTAGCATTTGTAAGGAATTTGAAGCATACGCAAAAAGAGTCCACCGGAGTGACAGTCGTTATTTAATCTTCATTAGAAGATTATTGTAGAATAATACTTCGACTACAAAGCTTCCATTTAAAGGACGTTTGGTATAGTTTTCTATCCCTTGTTAACATATATATAATATAATTTAGAAAGTGATAAATGCATTAAAATAACTAAAAACCACAGAAATTCGGGTAAAAAACGAGCATGGCATTTATAGTATAAACTAAGTAACTGAAAAACTTTTTGCATCAAATCTGACAGGATGAATTGCAATTCGAAAACAGTAATAATTGGACATTTATCGAATAAAACTGCTAAATATTGATATGAAAACATATTTTGAGTCCGATATTAACTAGGCTGCTAAACAAAAAAGTATTTACTTAGTTTTTCCTCTTCATGCCACTGCTAGAACTTAACTTAAGAAAACATTTCTTTAAGAACACAGTACTAAAGTACTTCTTTTTCAAATTTTGATAACTCAACAACTGGAATAAAGAAATGTGCAAAAAAAATCTGTTCTAGAAGGTTCATTTATACGCCATATTTAATTTGTTGTGTTAAGAAACAATTGTAGACTTAAGAAGAAAAATAATTTACGTGTCAACCCTGTTTTTATGTACTTACATTATAAAGAAGGTATTGATGAAGTGATTTATTACTTGTTTGATATCAGATTACGGAACAACAAAATTGATATGAGATTATTGAACCAGTCTTAAAAGAATTAAGGTTTATTATACTGGTGGTGAAATCAAATATTGTCAACTTAATTCAAACCTTATTACATATTGATTTACCTTCGGGCTTTTGCCTGATATTTATTTGAATAACAAACACCTAATAAAATATCTCATTTTGTTTGACTACAAACAAGTTAGGGGCTTTTGGATAAATTGCAATAAATTAAATTGTAGTAATGTTCATGAAACATCTTTTTATCAATTTTATTCGTATAATAAACCTCCAAATATCCGAATTATAAAAATAAATTAAAAAATGTGGCCGGAAGAAAATATTATCGTCAGTTCCGTTGGTCGAGCCTTCGAGCTTAGAAGCAATGGATTGGGCAAATTTCTCGGTGTTGGTCTTCGTACGAGTAGATACCTAATACGAGTACATATAACCGCCCACTTCGTACGAGTAGATACCTAATACGAGTACATATAACCGCCCACTGAGAAACGACAAATTGTAGAGGAACTTTTAACCAGACTATGAAATTACTAATATAGAAATAATTTTTTATCAGGTTCATAAAATTAGACAATTTTGTCAATTAAATTTTTTTATTATTAATAAAATTAATAAACTAACATATGAAACAACTAATTCAATGTTATTAATTTACTATGACCTTCATTTTTATATTTGGGAATCAATAGGGAGGAACATAAGTATTTTACCAACTACACCATGGGATAACGTTTTCAAATTTTGGAGCACAATATCACGACAGTTTTCAAGCATCCAGACGACCTCCGGAGGACGGATCCGGAGGTTGCGGGGTCGATCCCCGCTGGAACCCATTTTTTTAAAGTGAGATTCCACTCTGGTTTTCACTTAGAGCCCATTAAAACATATTTCTGGTTGATTGGAAGAGATTGCCACATGGAAATAAACTCGCCAGTTAAAAAAAAAAATTAAAAATGTATTCGTGGTTTATTGAAGTTAAAATGTAAGGATTGAAACTTTAACTGAAAATTTTAAACCTATTCCAAATTTATTTTAAATTGAAAAAAAAAATGAATGTACAAAATAAAATTTGTCTTAAAAATTTGTCTTGCGACCAACATTCTCGTCAGACTTAGAGGTCCATTATTTGGATATGGGTTTCTTAGAAATACCGCATAGGGTTTTGTAAGTATCGTTCGCAGATTTTTTGTATGTTGGAATGTGTTTAACTTCTTATGTAGTCCCGAGAACCACGTAAATAAAAAGTCGGGTTTGCAAAAATATGGCGGTTATTCCATTTTTTGACCGATTCGATTGTCGGCGGCGAAAACGATAATCGGATTTTTAATATTTTTATACACTCGTTTAATATATTAATAGATTATAGATGGGTCAAAAACTCATTTGGCATAATTTTTGCCATATGATTACTTGTGATGAAGGAAAACAATTTGTTTCTTTAATAAAATAACGTTCCTTTAAGATTCTGCATAGAGTTTATTCATTACTTTTTAATGGAATACATTCAAGTTGCATATAAAATGTATTGATAAGTATATGATATAAAATATTTTTTAATCCGAAATAACCTAAAATTAATAAAATGAAAATGCAATAGTAATTTGTTTTATCAAACACGGTTTATTCCACTTTATCACATAAAGTGGAATAAAGTGTTTGATAAAACAAATTACAATGTCTTTAAACCTTCACAAAATTAATGCCTTAACTATAAACAAAATATAAAAAATATCATATAAATGTATTATATTATAATTTATGAGACTGTGCACGAATAATTGTCTGAATTTCTGAAAATAAAATTTAAATGAGCTATTTTTGACAATATTTTTTCAGTCAAAACCCACCACATTCTTATTATGTAATTGAATACTAGGCTAAAAATACAATCTGTAATTCATAAAAACCAAATTGAGAAAAAACAAGTTGCTGTGATTAAGGCATTGTTTTTGGGATAAAACAATGATTATAATTTAGATTAAAGAACAACATTCGAGAAGAAAATATAAAAATTATAAGTATAAAATTTGTGCTCAAAGTGTGAAAAAATATTCTCTTTTATCTTAAAATGGAAATAATCTATAATAATTTTAACGATTTTAATTTTCTTCATATAAACATAGAACATTCGATATTTGTACGCATTAATTCACTAGTATTTATATTTCTGTAGTTCTAGTATTATCGTACTCGTATTACTTTTATCGTATTGTATTACAAACCCCAGACAGCATCGTAGCTAGTCGCTTCATTTTGAGCCTACTCGATTCAAAATTTTATTTTCTACATTTCAAAAATATTCACAAAAAATGGAATAGAATATAAAAAAATATTATACAATAATATAAACATAGATATTTTTATATAATTTAACGAACAAACTGAAAAAAAAGTAAGATTCTAACACTTCTTTCATGTCGTATCAAATATGCTTTATTTTTAAGTGGATGATAACGAGTAATCGTTCTCGATTAACATGAATGATGTTTTATGGCGAAACTCAAATATGATATTTTTATTGCGAATCCACCCACGTCCAAAACGCAAAACATGAATGAGTCTCATAATTATGTTAATACTTATTTCCACACAAACGGTTCTAAAGTCAAACCGGTAATCATCACAAATATTTTATTTTTTCTCGAATTGTCGAAGATGACAGTGCAAAGTGGTTCACATGTCATGTTTAATAAAATAAATATAAAACACTTTCTTTCCTACCACCCTATTTTATGGCATATCACTATGCGCATTTCATCACACATTGTGCCTTCCTCAGGTGAGTTAGTTTATCTAAACTATATTCTACTTATATCGTCCGTGGTATTTTGGGAAAAAGAATAACACGTGACTATAAATGTTATCCATGATTTTATGGGGAGTACTGTAAGAATTAGTAACAGGATATATCTAATTAATTATGTATGATATTTTTATCCTTACATACTCGTACTAAACTTTTGTTCATGAAATACAGTTATGAGGACTCTATGCCATGGAGTTATTTCTTCCAAACATCCAGAAAAGTGTTGGAAAAACCGATTTTGACAATTTCGGCCTCGGTCCCGAAATCCCGCAATTTGAAGAAAAGCATACATAACTATAATATAACATGGAGGTTATCTTGTTTTGCATTTTTTCCAGTGATGATACGACACTCTTCTTTTTTGTCTACAAGGTCCCGACATTGATTCCCGGTCGACTCACCTTCGAAACGTTTTTTGATCATCTGAATAAATGTTTGTACAGGTGTTCAAAAGCTACCAAACCAAAATTATTGAACCTTTTTTGTACTTATACATGCAAAAAAAAAATTCTAAAATGTTTTATTTTTTTAAGATAAAAAAAAATGACTATGAAAAAGTCTGTATTTGTTAATTTAAGCTTCATCGAATTACAATATTTTGAGAAGATTGCAAAGAATATTAGAGACGTATTTTCCCTGCTGACTTGATATCAAGAAATCTTGATATCAAGAAAATGATAACTTTAAAAGGTTTAATTTCCTGGTTTTTGTCATTTTAATACCTTTCATTAAAATTTTTAAAAAATCAGACGTCCACATAATTTAAGTAAAAGTCAATTTAACGTATTTTTTACTATGCACGAAACGAATTTTAAAATCAACTTAGTTTTAATTAAAAGGCAAACTGTGAAGAACAACTACATAAAAATGCATAAAACCCTGCATTCGTGGATATTGAGAACTACTTCACTAGATAAGGCCTGTAACAAAGTGGTCTCATTCCTTAATATATTTGTCCTAAATATTCTAAAACAGGATAATTCTAATTACATTCTCGAAGTCTCAAAAGCATCTCTAAAAATAAATTAAAAGTAAATTCAAGTTAACAAAATTTATTAAAGTGACCGTAAACAATATCTTCTTGATGAGAATGAATTATGGGTCATGGGCTAGTTTTTTTCCAAAAGATAGCATCAAATTTCTTGATGTCTTTCTTGAAAATAAACTCTTTTTCGATAAATAAATACGATATAAAGTTTCTTCGGGTTCCTATAGTCTTAGAGAGTTGAAATTTGTACATTGATATCTTCCAACATGGTAAATAAAAGCTCTTCAATTAATTTATGTGTTGTGTAACGTTTTCGAGTGTCGTAATTCTATTTATTCTAATGTGCCTGATTCGCAAATTTCTAAACTGTATTATGTTTTCAATGCAGCTTCTGGGCTGCTGTTATGTATGTAAGTCGTAAATAGTGTCATATTAGTTTGCTTCTAAAATTATTCAGGCTCAAGTGACGCGAATGGATTGGTTTTAAACTTTGCCTCCTTGTATTCAAGTCCCTTAATAGAATATCTCCATTGTATCTTTTGAATCTGTTTGAGAGATGTTACTCCGGATAAGAATATACCTTTGAGGTCGATTTTTTATTCATATAATAAATTTATTGTTTCGAATTGATCCAAATAGGATGAGGTATTATGAAATTGATTTTGACATTGCTAGTCTTGTTACTTCTAAGTGTTAGAGATATGGGTGGCGTGTGTAGCTTTAGGAAGCATTTGAAGACATCCCTTTTTGAGAGCTCTTATCAAAATTTATGATGGTATATGACCACTACATTCTGTAGCAAATAGTTATCACACCAAACAAGTTACATAAGGATTCTATAAAAAATCCCAAAACAAATAATCATTGTAGGGATAGAACACTGCAGGTAATAATCCAGAGAATTCTCATTGAGATGCTCCTTGTGATCAATTAAATTTAAAAAAAAAACTTAAAACAAAAACTTTTTGCGTTTTTTTGGATTTCACTAATAAACTAAAATAAAGATTAATTTATGGCACATTTCATTCTACACATCGTATTATGCGGTTTACTCTGCTTAACTTTGTTACGATATTCCAGGTTTAATCAGATGCGCTTCGTCCTTCGTATTTATCTCAAAAAAAATTTCGTTCATACCTCTTTCATAATTCTTATCCTGATCTCTATTTTCTTTATGATTTACCTTTTATCATAATTTTGGTTACACGTTTAAGATACGGTCGTCGATACTGATGATAATTATGAAACAAAATATGATTGATTGAAAAAAAAAATACTTAAAAGCAATAAATCTACCACATTTATAGTATTATTTAAAATTATCTGATTGAGCCAGTCAAAAAGTAAAAAAAACCACCAGAAATCGGAACCTGGGTGTAAGCTTTTTAGCAAGCTTGCCGCCGACCATAATTAAGTTTACTGGCGCCGACAAAAATCAGCATAAGTCAAAGATGGATCATACGCTTCACTTTTTCTTTAATGATAATGGATATGTGGGCGTTATGCACATTCTCTTACAATGGAACTGATCTTACTTTTTAATGTTGTCGATCCAAAACCGTATTGATCGATGGCCTCTTTCCATCATAACACGAGTTTTAAATAAAACAAGAATGATCTCATTATACAAACACATTTAATTAATAAAAATGACAAGATTGTAATATTCATTGTTGTTCAAATTTTACACTTCATAAAACCTTGTTTTTAAAATTCACAAAACTGTGTTGAATTATAAAACATATTTTTCTTTGTAATATATAAAATATGGCTACCTATGTTCAAAGTTACATTTTAAAACCATGAAAAAAAAACAGAGTCTAGCTGTTCAATATACCATGAATGCCAAATTTATGAATTTGATTAAACATCTTTTATGTAATTTGCTTAATGTCGTTAATCCGAAAATGAAATAACACATACAGAGATAGCGAAGTGAAAATGAAACAAAACGTACGAGTATATACAGAAGCTACAGCGTAACGAATTATTCGGATTTTTAAACACACGTTTTCGAAGTAAAATACTTCGACAACTAGAAGGTAGATACTTGCAATATTAAAATAAAAAGTAAAACAGTAGTAAGTATTTATAATAGTTATTGTTTTTGCACATCCTTGGAGTGGTTTTTTAGTCTGTTTAAAAATAACGTTACGTAACAGCTTTACAACAAATTAAATTTATCGAATAAAATTTATTTAAAATTTTAATAATTTGACATAACAACTCGTTAAATTGAATAAAAAAGCGAATGGAAGATTTTATAAGGATGAATAATTTCCTCTGAATTGATTTATCAAATACCCTTATTGTAGTGAACCTTAATTATACAGTGCAACCTTATGTGCCCTAGTTGGTAAGATAGGCGCCTTAACAAATATGCCACAGCATTTATGATTTCTCTAAGTTTTAGCTTCTGAAGAGTGCCGAGCTTGTGGTGGCAACAATCTGAAGTGTCTGAAGAATTAAAAAAATGTTAAAAAATACTACTGTTCTTGCTTGGAGAGTTTATTACATGGCGTCTATTGGTTGGCTCAACATTATTTAGAGGTCATCGTCTTACTCACCGTCAAATGAAGTCACACTGAACTATCTATTTTTTAATTTTGTGGAAATTTCAGTCTGAAATACTGAGAACTTAATCAGTGTTGCCATTCAAAGATTTACTCATATTAAATAGGCTTTAATTATAACACACAACTGAATTTTAATTTGAAGGCTTTCTAGCGAGCGATATCTCAATATTTCAGAAATAACGACGATTCATTATCATTTATTCGTATATATGAATCTTTTGATGTAAATTTATGATTTCATTTTTCGTGTATTCAAATTCAAGTTTTACGAGTAGATAAACAAAAAATGCTCTACATACTTTTTAGTTGGTATAATAATTATGAGATTCTTGACTTCACGGATGTATGTAGAAGGACATTACATATTTTTAAGTAAATTGACTAGGAGAGCACGAAGATTAAATAAATAAGACTCTTCAAATTATACACACAAGTCGAGCCAAGTGTACCGCATACGATTATGATGCGTTGGTATACAAAGGTAATTCTGCCTTCACCAGATCGGACGAATATATCATACCATGCTTGGAAAATAAATTGAATTTATAAGGAGATACTTAGAACTACGTGGATTGTTTAACACTCCAAAGAGGGTTGGCAGAACGTAGAGGTTTCTTCGTTGTCTTTTTTAAGCCATTTATCAATTTGTTTTAAGTGTTCTTAATTTTGAAAAGGAGGTTTAAGAATGTCGTGCAAAGAAAATATAACGTAAATTTAAAACCAGAAATAAAGACGGGTGTGTCGTAAAAGTTCAATTTCATTTTGAAGGATGTAGAGGGAGCAAATTTAAAAGAAGTTTTCTTTCAACAAGTCAGAAATACTTTAGTATTCGTCATTTTCAACCCCTTGAGTTTCTGATGAGTTGTTACAAAAATAAAAGGACTAAAAAGACGTAATCAACTTCAATGTTATTTTCTGCTTGAATATTTAAGAATTAATTGGCTTCAGTTGTATTCTATTCGTGAAGCAGGGAGACATTAAACTACAATTTGCTCTGAAAATTCATCTTTTAAATTACTTTACCGTTTCCAATCGTTTCATTTTACGTGTTTCGTCCAAATTATTTTCCTTAACTATCAAATAATATCCCCCCCATTTCATCGTTACCTCTTGCGTGATGTGTTCCATAAAAAAATTAACGTTTTTTTCCCGGAAAAATAAGAGATCAAGTTATAGATTTGTACGTAGTCTTAATATATTGATAAAATGTAAAATTCAATTTGAATATTAACTTCCTACTCAGAATTTTGATTACAATGATTTCCGTATTTTTTTCAAAACCCTGTTCCAAACATAACATTATAGTTTGAGGAGATAATTATGTGTTTTATTTTCCTAAAACATATTATTATCATTGAAACGTTCTTAAGGCGTCTTAGCAATTTTTTGAGGCGTATCAATTTACACACACAATTTAACATAAAAATAGATCGTGTATAAATGGATACGTTTTTCTTCTAATAACTCGAAATTCGCATACGACACAAATATGTTACAATGCAATTTACTTGTAATCCAATGCAACTTACTTGTACTTTGGAATGTAAGTAAGAGTATTCAATAGGTTTATTGTAGACATTTAAATCTTATTTGTGTTTTGTAAATTGTCATAAAAAATCCTTTGGCAAATCTTATTCACAATCTCCTATTTGAGATTTTGGTAGCTTAATTAAGATTCAATTCATTTTGGGTGATAAAATCAGGTTGCAATATAGTAGAATTGTTAATTTATTTCACTATATACTTCTTTGAAAACTAAGAATTTTCGCAGTGTTGAACATAATTAAGTAAATGTAAGTAACGATACCTTGTTAATACTCGTATAATAAAGAAAAACAAGTAATATTTTTTCGCAGCGTTTTGGTAGTGTTGTCCGTAGCAGTGATGTTTAACTGTTTTAACTCAATAAAGTTCTTATACAAATGAGTTAGTTCTTGTACATATAGGGTTAATACGAAAATAGCTAGTAGCTCAGAATGAGAGCGAAACTTTTGATAGTGTCAAAATGAAATAATGAAAATGGCGTAATTCTCTCAATTTTACGAGCGACCCGGCAACTTTTTGAAATAAAGTCGTTTTTAATGTATCAATATCTCGATCGTTAAACAACTTCCACTATTAAATTCTATATAGCCACGATCGCAATATAAAACTAAGATTAGCGATAGTCCTTTCGTAATTGAGTTTATTAACAATAAATTAAATCACTTGTGTTTTATTTCGCCATAAGACTGAACCAAATACAAATAGTATGTATGTGGTTCATAATACTACTTCTTAGTGCATGTTTGTTATGTGGTTTCAAATAAAATTGATTTTTACTAATTGTTGTTATTTCTCAAAAGCCATCAAAGCTTGCTACATTCACTTAGTAGACCACCGCGTTTTATAAAAAATAAAGTAAGCATTTTTCTTTCTAGAAATTGTACTTAATTATCGCGACACGTTTTTCCATACGCTAAAATAATTCTATACAAACTTTAACGGCAATTTACGACTTTTGAAAGCATATCTAAATTCCTTTGATTTCTATTCATTTCAAGAAATACATTTTTTTCTTATGTTTTCTTACGCTGATTTTAAAACACTTTGTATAAATAATAATAATAATAGGACAGTTTATACGGCACCGTTAAGAGAGTAAACTCTCCTCAATAGCACTCTAAATTTACCTTGCTGTTAACATAATTTAATAATTACTTTCTCAAATTTACATTTTGAGTACAGCCTTCTTTAAAATTTGAAATACGAGGGTCATCCAGAAACTAAAGTTACAAGGGCTCCTGAGGCCGGGGGATTTTTCTCGTTTCAAAGTTGGTGCACCTGGCGTGTAGGGGGGATCCTAATGGTCAGTTTGTTTGGTCCCGCGTGTTTGTCGGCCATTTTGTTCATTCACAGTAAATTCTTCCAATGGAGAGGTCGTCGTGCGCTCCCACCAACTCTCGTCCGTGCGAGAACCGCGCGGTCATCAGTTATTTTACTTTGCAGAACAATACCGCCGCGAATATCCATCGGAAGCTCGTGGAAGTTTATGGTAGTGATGTGATGAGTCGATAACATGTCACGAAGTGGGTTAGGTTGTTCAGAGAAGGCTGTACTGATACTCACGACGAAGCAAGGCAGTGATTTCTGACGAATTTGTCCAAAAAATTGAAGAAAAAGTGCGAAATGACCGCCGTGGGACGCTTGACGACCTTCACGAAGAATTTCCTGACATTTTTCGAAGTCTCCTTGGTGATATTGTGTCGGAAAAACTTGGTTACAAGAAGTTGTGTGCGAGATGGGTGCCCAGAATGCTCACACCGGAGCACCGTCAAAATCGCGTGACCGCCGCGCGTGAATTTTTGGATCGTTTTGCACAAGAGAGAGAAGCTTTTCTGGACTCTATCGTAACGAAGGATAAGATGTGGGTGTGTCACTATACCCCAACAATTTTCCAACGATCAGGAGGTCGAGGAAGCTGGGAAGAAGTGGCTGAAAGAGTTGGCGGCGGAGGTCTATGACACTGACATACAAAAGCTGGTGCCCCGACTACAGAAATGTCTCGATCTCAAAAGTAATTACGTTGAAAAATAGTTTAATATATTTGTAAAGTATTCTGTTAATTTCAATTAAATATAAGCATTTTTCGATCCTACATAAATGTTGTAATCTTACTTTCTGGATGACCCTCGTACATAAGGGAAAGCCACGAATTTACAGTGGTTGTGATGTTTTTAATTTATTTTGCTTTGTCCATGCTTATATTAAAAATAATATTTACTAAATTGGCGATATTTTATGATTTAGATGAATGCAAGAAAAAAAAACCACATGAAAAGGGTAAAAATATGTAAACCCCAGATACTTGACAAATTATCTTATTGGTGTCACATACTTTGCAGTCAATTTTTGTCTTTTAAAACTTCTTGAATTGTATTTTTTTCATGATTTTTTTACAGAGCTGTTTATGTATCTCTTTAACTTAACGTTTTAACTACGTTTCCAGCTAACAAAAATCATAACCATGATACGGACTGCCAATATATATGGCTGACAACAAAATCGCAAATTCGATATTTTCTCTGAATTCGCAAGCTTACTTTCTCCGCTTTAGCTGCTAAGATAATCGTCAACAACAGTATCTAAATACCAACTTTAATTTATTGGAGTGAAATGTGGATGTGCAAAAATACTGTAAAAAGCCAAATAAATGCTGTAAAAATGCGTACACTCAGAATAATACAAAGGGTGATAATACGAGTATGTGAGTGTAACAGAAAACAGGATTTAGTGATTATGGCTGAATTTGAACCTAAAGCAATACGTTTAGTAAGATGAAGATAAACACTCTGAGAGGAAGAAAATGTATGCACAATATACGTATACAGGGCAAATGTGAGTTGCAGACGTGTTAGACGAAAACCAAGGAAAATATGGTTGGATCAAGGGAAGATAATTTGAAAGAAGGCCATATTAGAAGTAAGATAAATCGTATGAGCTATATGATAAGGTGTATGGATATGGAAGTCACGGTAATATGTGTATCGAGATAGTAAGTTTGGCACTCATTCTTCTCTGCCTACCCCAGCAGAGAAACGGCGTAACGATATGTATGTTTTTTATTGTATCGCTGCCAATATTTAGATTTCGTCTTTGAATTAACACAGTAGCTTGACTGAGGTGATGAATATTTTTTCTAAATATTTGTTTCATTTTCCGACAGGGCGCTCTTTCTTTCCTAAGTGTTCAGTTGAAAGTTTGAAAATAGTTAGTTACTTTCAGACGTTCTCCCACGCATCAGTAATTTCTTTAGTATCAGTTACTGTTATTCATGAGAATTTTCAGTGTTTTGAAACTTTTGGTGGGGATCTCTCTTTTATGTTGATCTGTATGAATCCAAGTTCTCTGTATATTATATAATATTATATATTAATGAGATCATTTTTTTTCATTGCGCTATTCATTTTACTAAGTGCTTGAAAAAAATACCTTGTTTGCTTTCACACTTCTGTATTTTTCATTACATTTTAATGTCTCAGTCACTTAGTGTTAACCCTTTTTTAAAGATGGTTTTGATCGGTATCATAGAACGTCTCATGTTATTTTGTGCATTGACTCATAAATATTACGTTTTTTCTAGTTATTTTGCAGTGGTCTGAGGAAGCTATCATTTTCCTTGATTCTGTATTCTTATGTTATGTGTCAGTTCCAATGTAGCGACTAAAAATTGATAAGAAACTCAATCTGCCAATATGAGGGTCGTCATAGTACAATTTTTATTGTAAACAGTATAATTTGCAGGGTTTATCATTGTATCGCGAATTTTTCTAGCCTTCTAAAGAGATATTAAAGAGGTCTCAAGTGAAAACCAGACTGGAACCTTTTAAAAAGAATCGGGAATCAAGCCTGGAAGTTCCATGCCAAAAGTCAGGTAACTAGACCACGGAGATCGTATAGTTAGGATATGTGTATTTTTAATAAAGCATCTTTATCTTGACGTCATCAGTATGCATTGGTTTTGATATCAGGTATCGAATGATGCCGATGTGAAAGTGTCGAGGTGACTATGCCAAAAAACAAAAGGCAATATGCTATTGGGATATTATGGTCATCACGTTCATGTACTCGTAGTTATCTATTGTACTATATAGCAAACTGTAGTACACGCTTTCTTCGCATGATTGCTATTTGGCAGTTATCCTAGTTCTTCCATCACACTTACATATCATTACGCCGTGTCCCTTGCGGGGTCGGCAAAAGAACAGATCATCAAATTTTTATATCCGTGCACACAGCTTTCACCTCCTTCAAATTTATATATCTCGTTATGGACAATATTCAATCATTCACGCTTCTCACTTTACCTTCTTTGAAAATCTGGTTAATTTGGTCCAGCCCCGTTATCCTCAGTTTGCCTCTTCCACGCACACCTTCCGCTTCTGACTTGTATACTCGCTTAATAATTCTTTCATAATTCTTTACCTCCATACGTCCAAACAATCTTAAAGTATCTGTCTTCACCTTACTTAAAACATTAATTTTATACATGCTTTCATTCCTGATGTCTGCATTTATCTTCTTTCAAATACTGACACCATAAAATTTTCTTAGTGCATGTGACTTCACAGCATTAATTTTATTCTTATCCTGCAAAGTCCATGTTTCATTTCCATACATCAAGGGGGGCACCGACACACTTTTACGTATTTTCATTTATACTAAAATTCTCCTATTTGGTGGGGAAATCTTCAAGTATTATTATCATTTCTCTGCTGATCATTTTTAACCAGATTATATTTTATTATATTTTTGTAAGTTTAAGTAAAAAACTAGGTGACATCTTTATACAAATTCTGGGTATTAACGGGAATCGAACCTACAACCTCTGGGCTGGACGACAGGTGTCTTTTCAAGTTGATACTTAAATTCTTCGAAATAATCTACAGTTTTGTAAAAAATAGTCTCTTATCAGGACGTGATCTTCTTAAAATTAATTTCAAGTAAATTGGTTTTATGCGTTGGTTTATTCCTAGATTAAATACTTGATGGTTAGTGTGGATTTCGAAAAAAAAAATATTTGAAAATTGAATCCAAAATATTTCTATGTATAAAAAGGTTTTCATTTTATTTTAAAACTTATCGAGTTAGCTATAAAAATTGTATATTTTTTTCGAATCCATTATTGGTATAACTTGTTTTTTAATTAGTATGTTAATTATCGCCTTACTGTCAAAAATCAAAGTTTCATTCATTTGTAAAATACTGATATTAGTAAAAAACCGATTAACTGCTGTATTTTGAAATATCTCAATTATATGTATTTAAAATCTGTTATTTATTTCTTTTTAGTACTCTATTTCTTTCAGAAATCCAATTAAGTAAAGTATACACTTTTATAAGCATTTAACTTTTCTCCAAAGAGACGCTCTAAAATAATGTAAACCTTAACAATTCTACAAGTAAACTCTTGTTTACCGTTATAAATCAATAGGTTTCCTACTCCAAATTGTTGTTAAAATTTAAAAGCAATTTTAGATTTTACGCCACTCTAAGTATTGCCATCTGACGTTATTTCCCGAAAACTTTTGCATATTCTGCTCGGAAAACTCACGAACAAATAAATCAAATGAAAATGGTTTTCAAAGAAAAGCATTGACTTGTTTGAGTTCAACATTCATAGATGTCACTAAATGTAAAGTATATTTTTGTTGATCATGTAGAAATTTATAAAATAATGGTATTCAAATATTATTTTATGGTAATATCAAAAAAAATTGCAAAAAACTTTCTTTGTGGTTAAATTCAATCGATTTTTTTCCATTTTTATCAGTAAAATGTCTTAATTAAACGTTTGTTTTTTTCACATATTCATCATTATGGTATCACTAATGTGATTTATACTGTCAATATAAGTAAGAACGTTACATATTAAATATTGATTATATGTGGTTTATAGTCATAATTTCTATTTCAAATAAATAAAGAGGTTTATATCAATGCGTTTATCTTATAAACCGTTAAAAGTCTGACTTAATACCAAATTGGTGTTAGTTCTCTCTTGATATCTTTTTGGTTATAAGTAATTCTTTTAATTTTATTTTTTAATATTTTTTTTATTTAAACACTTCATTATAAATCAATCTGAGGAGGTTTGTTGCTAAGTGATGTGTTAACTTTGCTTTTGTATACATGTCATCCCAATATTACATACATTTTTAATGTAACGCCTTGTGTCAGTACTCTACTGCACTAAGGTACTAACCCAGTAAAAGTACAAATAGAAAACCAAAGATAACTTTATTTTGGTTAAATCTTTGTTTATCTATGTATGTTGAACAGCTGAAGCTCCACAGTTAGTTCCACAACATTCAAATTTAAAAATCTACGCATGAGTATGCAAGTAAAAAAATGGTGCAGATTTTAAGAGCGTGTGGTGAGAAGTTGTAAGACATGATATTAAAGTGGTCGTTGAAATTATATTGCGGTATCCAATTGTGCATATGATAACATAAGATTCGATTCGTAAGTATGTGCAAGGATATGGATGTAACGTGCGAAATTTTAGCTTTCAGAGTTATTTAAGTATTTAGGAAAGGTATATGACATTTGTTATTAATGAAGGAGAATACTTAGTTTTATGCCTTGCCTATGACAATGATTCTTTAAAACCACAAAATGTTTATGAATTTATTATGTAAAAGCCTTCTTCAATTTGCCTTTCGAACTGAATTAAATTTTTCGAACTGAATGCTGGAAAGAGTGGATAATTCAATAAAGTTTAGTAAATATTTACACTTTAAAACGTTTTTTTTCTTTCATTTGGGTCTTTGGAAGAAATAAATACACAGACATATTTCATATCTAATTTATCCGAAAAAAATTAAGAAATTCTTCCATGAAATAGACCACATGCATACCAACAACAATAACTTCAAAGATGAGACAAATGACTAAGGAATATTTATAAATTAAACTTAATACATTATATTATTCCACGTGCATCTTAACGATTCAACAAAATCTAGGCATGTTGAAAATTTTGAAGAGTTTAAGTTTTTTTTATTTGTTTAACAAAAAATGAATCGAGACTTGTAAAAATGTTTTATATTGTTAAATACGAGTATAATAGTAATATTTTGAAATGAATTCCGTTATATCATTAAGAGAGAAATTTGTTTTTAAAGTTTATTACAAAATATCGAATTGAGTATTTCAATAGCATCAAATAATACATAAAAACATTTCCTAAAATCCTCCAAATATTATGCGCAATTTTATGGTTAATTGAATATTAAGTTACTCATGGAATACGAAACTTTAATTAAAAAGTTGTTCTGTGTTAAAATAAAATACACCTTAATTTGATTTATTTTGTATTATATTTAGCTTTCCGATACTTGAATGACGCATGTTAAGAAATTTAATATTTTTTTAAGTATCAAAAAATATGAATATCTCAATAAAGCTTTTTCCAATAATAACGGTCCGACACCGGAATATAAGCCCGTCTATTTGAAATAAATAAATATCATAATAACTGGTACATTGATTTAGTGTTTTTAAAGCTTGATCTTTAAGATATAGCCAACTTACGTTCAAGCACTGTCATCGAGACTTACATTAAATACAAACTTCATAAAGACACAACTTGTATACCGCTTGACCTCTTACCCATCTCTATAGTAAAAACGTATTTTGCTCAAAGGTAATATCCCTACCTGGTTTCCATGTACCTTCTTTAAGTAGTTTTGGGGTAATTTCCCCTAAAGACAATAATTCAAATATTTTCTCAGTATTTTCGATTTTTTTTAAATGTTTTTAATTAATGTATTGAGGTAATTGGGGGAGAGGGCATTAGTTTTTTGAAATAAATAAATAAATATAGGTTTATTGATAGCAATATAGTATGTACATGTTTTAATACATTCCAAAATTACATACCATATATATTTCAAGATAAATAGCAGAAAAAAAACATTTAAAACCGAAGCCATCAAAAGGCTGTGCTTATCTCACAGCATCTCCCCGGCCGAGATACACCCTACCAATATAGTGCAAGCCCGGCCGCGAGGACACCAGATGTATTTCAGCCCCCCCTTTGTACACGTAGATGAAGAAAAAAAAACAGAAAATAAGTAAATGTCAGAAAAAAGTTAAAAAACATATCCACAAATACCACCTCAGATTAACTCAAATAAATACAGGTTTTTTATAGCAACATAGTGTGTACATATATAAATACTCGTATATCCCAAAATCGCATATTTATCTCAAAATAAACTGCAGAAATTTAAGAGAGAATATATTTAAGAGAGAAGCTATTACATTGATACAGTACGCTAAAGATTGATTCACGTGGTACACATTCGTTTTCATTTTTACGTTCATACGTCCCCAGTAAGATATGTGGGTCGTCCAGAAAGTAAAGAACGTTTTGGCATAACTAAATAAAAACGAAATATATCAACACAAAACTTTATTTACAAAGTCACAGTACTTGACTCTATGTTTCAATGTAGTCGCTCTAGCTGTCAAGGCACTTATTGTAACGTGGAACCAATTTTTCAATTCCGATGTTTTATATTCTTCTATCGCCAAAGATTTGAGCCAGGATGTCACTTCTTGTTTGAGGTCTTCATCGTTTGCGAACTGTTTTCCACCAAAAAAATCCTTTAGTTTCGGGAATAAGTGACAATCACTTAGTACCAAGTCAGGGGTGTAAGGATGATGTCCGAAAAATTCCCACTTAAGACTTTGAAGTTCTCGCTGTGTTCGTGCTGATGCATGAGGCCGCGCATTGTCATAAATCAAAACTACCTTTCCCGACAACATTCCACGTCTCTTGTTTTGGATGACGCGTCTAAGTCGTTGAAGAGTTTCACAATAGGCATCTGAGTTTAACATATTGTGTGTCTTCTTGGCATAAACTCCACGTAGATCAAACCCTTTTGGACCCAAAAAACTGTTGCCATCACTTTTCTGGTGTTGAGATTCGGTTTTCTTTTCCGAGCACACATTTTATTTGTAGCCAAGGTGCTCTGTCACTATTTCATGTAGGAGCGATCGTGAAATTTGTGGGAAAGATTCATGTACTGTGCTTAAAGTTGCTTATAAATTTCGATAGGCCGAACATTTTGTGCATTCAGAAAACAAATGACACTACGCACTTCACATTTGGCGGGATTTTCGATGGGCGCAGCCATTTCGAAAGGTTACAGAACAAAGACGCATGATCGTTCAGCAACAAAACTCGACTCGCACTGAAGCGAGGGAAGTAGCTAACGGGCGCGCATACGATCACGGTAGTGGAGAATCGGCGCAGGGCGTGGTGCGCAATCGTTCTTTACTTTCTGGACGCGCCTAGTACAAGCATATACCTTATTTACTGGCGTTAAGACAAATGACAGGCAACAACCCAAATCCAACAAATTTCATTGTCCATTCGAAAAATCATAAATATTGTCTGTCTTATTTTTTCATGAACATATGTTAGACGACTAGCCCGGAGGTCGCGGATTCGATTCCAGCAAGAACTCAAATTAAAAAAAAATGGATGCCAGTCTTGTTTTCATTTAATGCCTTTTTAACATCTTTCTAGTTGGTTGGAAGATATTGCAACATGGTAATAAACCCGCCAGGTTGTACTGTATAATAAAATGGTAATATACAATACACACACTATAATATAGTGTGTGTATTGTCAGTATCGTGTATTATGTTTACATATTATATATATTTATATTTATCATGTTTAATAATATAAATGAATTAATAATGTTTGAGTGATTTTTTACTATTATTTATTTAAAAGTTTGTTCTTGGTACATTATTATTTTTCATATAAACATAACTCTGAAATACTATTGTAAAATAAATCTTTTAGAAATACTTGAGGAAAAACAAACATATTAACCAATTTCGCCGAGCCATATTTAATTTTTAGGTGTAATATAGTTTTTGATTATTTTATTATATATTATTGTCTATTTATGCAGTATTGCTAAAATAAATGTTTCAGACAATTTTTGAAACGTTTAAAAATCTTAAGGCTGCCGATTTTCAATTCAAAGGTAGACAAAAAAAACTTAGTTGTATTTAATGAAACCGATTTAAAAAGGAAGGTTAAGTGAGAAGCATAAATCAATGAAGATTATGCATGACAAGATGCATGAATGTGAAGGAAGCAAAAGTTTTGTGAATTTATAGAAAAGTTTGAAAATTGTTTTCTTTGCTTACCACGTTGGGGATATAGCGTGATGGTATGTATGTATGTATTTTCATCAGAAAAATCAAAAGTGAGCTTTTGGCTATTTTTCAATTTTTGATATATTTACGAGTATTCATTGACAGCTGTTCCATCAGAAAATTGAAAGTTTGACAATTAAATTGTATAGCGAAACAGTTACTTTGGGTATTAATCAATAACGGGTATTGAGTTAACACAGCTTCTAATTTTGACTCTCTTTAAAAATGATGTTTAATTTATTTTCTGATCTTTATGTGAAATCACAGGTATACACAATATCTTTGTACCATTTACTTTTTACCATGATATTTCCCCAAATATAACATTGCATTACATTTACCATGATATTTCCCCAAATATAACATTGAAGTTTTGAGAAAGAGAAAACCCCCTACTAAGTTGATGGGATAGTTGAACTGTGTTCCTAGCTTCACTATTTCTTCTGAATTTCGAGCAGTGGAGTTCAGAAACTTATGGGGAAGAATTGTAAGCAATTATTGTAGGGGGTCACAACCCTTCAGTTTCGATGAAGGCAACCGGACTAGATGAATATTCATACAATTTAGATGGTGCGTTAAGTGCTCAGAGGTCAGTTATGTATTTTGTCCCAAAATACAAGTTTAATTGTCAGTTCTACCAGGATCTATACATAAAATGTTAATATGATAATGAATATAGAATAATAAATTAGTATGATGATGTAAAACTTCTCCATTCTTAAAAACTTCTCCAGTTCAAGGCTTTATTATACCCAAAACTTCATTAAAATGTGTATTTATTATTAATAAAGTTTAAATTGAAAGTTTTGAGCTATAAATTATTTAAGGGCGATTACAAATTTATTTCGCCTCTCTTTTTATATTGACAAGTGGTTTCGGTAGCTTAATGAGCTTTATTAAGTTATAATATGTATGCACATGAATTTATGTTAAGCTTTCATGTGAATTTCTCTACATGCGCATGTAAAATAGGTGAGGAAACGTTATTTGGAAGTGTTCTCTACGCCCCGCACATGATCTTGACTGAATAATGAATATTTTATTTTATTTATTTATTATTACACATGACAAGAAATATACACAATTTGCGAAAAAACAACAGGTCATTTGATTTGGACATACAATTTTAATGGATCTGGGTTTGTTACCTTTCATTTGTCGTATCCCCAGTAAACTAGGCTTTTGCCTGTATCTCACTGAGTAATATCTTCTTCCCATTCAACATGCTCCAGCAACTCGCATTTCATTATCCATTCATTTACAGTAACATATCAGAATGTATTGTCCAAAACTCCTATAACATTTAGTACTACAGTAGTAATTCACAAATTTTCATATACTCTCATTATCTTTTAATATTCGTATGTACAATTTGACCTTTTTGTAGGATGGAATGTCTAATTAACTAATTATAAAAAAAATATGCAAAACTTGGGGGAAAATTTTGTACTCAAGTCTGTAAATTTCTTTGCTGTGAAGGTTGACATTTAATATGATATATGGATTCAATTGATCGTAGTGAAAAGCGTACGATTTCCTATTTTTTCAAATTCTTATGTAATATTTAAAGATGTGGGGGTGTAAAAAAATATTATATTACTAGGCATCCATGTTAAGGCTCTCATTCATTCGGAGGGTTGCTAAAAAGCTAGTGGATGATTCAAGACTTAATTATTCACAAAACTACAATAAAAACCAAGTAATCATTATGAAAGAGGTCAATATCAATATATAGGTATGTAACCAATTTCCACTTCTATGTTAGTTGAGAGTTGAATGTTTTTATTTAGCATTGTATTTTTTATGTATATGAAGTGAAGTTTCACGGAAGTTTTCATTAACTTTCCACTGGAGTGACTTTTCTCAGAATCATATAGCTCAGCCCACTGACAACTGGAATCAGCTGATGAAACTGGAGCTGTGTTTGAGTGGGACGTTCACTTGTTTGCACTTATTGTATAGAAGAATACATCACGGATAGTTGATCTGGTGGGTGAGCTCTTTCTGTTCCAGGGCTCATCTCTTAACTGCTTTGTATTTTGAAAATGCCGTCGTTTAGGAAAAAGCATGTGGACAAGTATAATATTTAATTACTATTGGAGGTTAAAAAATCAGCATTTGTGGATTACTAATGACATCACTATTAAAAGGAAAAGGGAACTTGCAAAAGTTTTGCTAGATTGGGAGTGAATTATTCGACTCATACATTAACAGGAGCAAAATCAAAATTACGCCAATAGACCATGCATTGCGATAAACTGTAGCATATATGAACGAATTTGTAAAGTTTGACTGGTTGTTGATAAAAGTTCCTTTGATGGTGAGGCCATATGCAGGATCCAGATAACGAAATAAGCAATAAGGTACCAGTATGTGAATTCGTGAATCTAAATGAAAGTTCTTCATGAATATATGATCGTTAAACTTGATATGGATATTAACAGTATTCATGTAAACTATCTATTGTATAATGATATGAAAATAATATAAAAAAAAACTTTTTCGAATTCTCATTTTTTTCAGTTTCCATCTGTGGCGAAAAAACATAGTTTTGAATATTTGAGGTATACTTAACAAAAAAATATATGTGTTTGTAATATGGCATTGGAGGTGGATCTTGCCGATTTAATGGACAATTAAGGGAATCGAATAACATAATATTATAAATATAGTTCGGA
The DNA here is from genome assembly GCA_949825065.1 of Odontocerum albicorne. Taxonomy (NCBI): domain Eukaryota; kingdom Metazoa; phylum Arthropoda; class Insecta; order Trichoptera; family Odontoceridae; genus Odontocerum; species Odontocerum albicorne. The sequence continues at coordinate 26,927,051 of OX463840.1, forward strand.
ATTTACATGAGTCTCTTGAGCTATGTCCAAAAAATATTTGAAGATACATTGAATACATTATGTGACGGGAGAGTGACAACCTTAAGGAATCAATTTTAATTCAAAGTGTGAAAAGCAAAAAAGGCTGAGCATACATTTAAAAAGGTGATCAGGTTATGGAAGATATACCGGGCATCCATTTAAAAAGGTGATCAGGCTATGGAAGATATAATAAGTAAATTTCAAGAGGCGCTATATAAAACGAGATGTTGTACGCATTGGAGAAAGCTCGTTAAGGATCATGGTGATCATGATCCTTCCAATAGAACGACAGAAGAGAATACATAGAGAAAGTCCGAAATCAATCAATTAGCGACATATGAGCTAGTTTAAGCCCTTCAGAAGTGGACCAACATGACAACATCTATGACTGTCATATATTAGCCAAGCAGCCACACCGAAAACAGAAATTTGCGAATCAGGGGAACCAGAACAGATAAAACTGCTACAATCCAAATCGTAGACACAACAAACTACTTAATAAGAGCTATCACTTTGTTGGAAGATGTCGATGGACAAACCCTAACTCTCTAATACTATAGAAGTCGTAAAAACAGTATAACCTATTGGTCTATCGAAGGAGAGTTTATTATGATGACAGACACAAAGAAAGCATATACAATTCCAAAGCACTATGTATGATTCCTATTTTTTTCCCTGCACGACACTCTCTGAGACGATGTCATTATTTTTGATAATCAGTCAAAAGCTTTAATTTAACTTTGTTATGTTTACTTATTCATGTATGGTATGGCGCGGAGTCTTGGACTCTAAAACAAGCGAAAGACGTAGAATAGATGCATTTGAAATGTTGTGCTGGAGAAAGATGTTACGAAACGTCTACATTCGCGAAGAACTGAGAATCATCGACGAATTGCCGATAATATACCTTCGGCGAGTCCTCCGATTCTTTGGGCACATTGCTTATGTCCAAGAAGACAGTTTGGTGGGGTTTTTTGGTTACTGGAAGTGTAGAAGGACGACGCACAAGAGGAAGAATCCCAATGCGTTGGACGGACTGAGGTACCATGCCACTTGGCTACCCTTCGAGTCAAGGAATGCAGAGATGGATGCAGAGGAGTTGTTAGGGGCTATCATGGGAGTCACGATGCTCAGTCATGACTTACACGACAGGATGAATGTTTACTTAAAGATATTTGTGTTCCATAAGGAGAAATGCGACTCCAGATTATGTGTACGTCACTATTTTATACCAAGAATTCCCCAATATAAAAGAAAATTGGAATGAGAATAAATGAATCAACACATGTATCGATTGAAGTAAGCAGAGATATATCCAAATATTATTCGAAAAAACAAACGTTCAACAAAAATAACATTTATCAATTCACTAAATATTACACAACAATAGTTTGACAGTCGTAAAAATGAAACAAACACGATAAAATACACACTGGTATCGACTAAAATCAGTTAAAAAATAAAATCTGGATAAAAATTGAGTATTGTGTACAGCTTCCGAATTTCCTAAATAGTCAAAAAAATTATAAAATCGTAATTTATTTTAAATTCCAACAGAGAAAACACAGCGTCTGGCAGCGCCAAGCAAACAATTCCACAAATATCGTCAAAAAAAAAAATATTTTTAATAATACTTAATTTGATACATATATATTATATATACATATATATATATATATATATATATATATATATATATATATATATATATATATATATATATATATATATATATATATATATATATATATATATATATATAAATATATATAATATATATATATATATATATATATATATATATATATATATATATATATATATATATATATATATATATATATATATATATATATATATATATATATATATATATATATAT
>OX463840.1:26929153-27093927 GCA_949825065.1 Odontocerum albicorne
ATATATATTTCGAATACTTGGTGTTCACAGTTTGATTGTTAATAACACTCGTTCTTTTAAAATTAACTTGTGATTTTATTCTTAAGGCTCTTGTATTATTTCAAAACATTTATTTAATTTATTTTTTACAACTTTCAACAATTTTATATCAAAAGTTGTTATCTGCTAGATTATTTGTAGGTATGAGTGTTTTGACGTTATTTCGTGGATATCCTAAACACATCTCTTGAGTGTAAAATGTTTTTGGCGTAAACAACTTACAAGGATAAAGCTATTTAAAATTGGGAACTACCCAGGTGGCTTGTTAAAGGATTTCTCTCTTGTATTCAAATGTTAACGCTTTCAGTGTCTATATAAATGCCGTTGAAATGTTTTGGTTGACTCCGGTCAACAGCTAATTTTAACTTTCAAAGTTCAACAGAATTCAAAGCCCTTAATAAACTCCTTTTACAGAAATAGTCAACAAATGGTCAATTTCTCCTATACAATTCGGATAACTTTTAATGTATTTAAACAATACATGTTTTCTTTTTGCACAAAGATTTTTTAATTCACAGAATATAAGCTTTATTTTAAATATGTCCCTAGATTTAACACACTCAAACTGAAGTATTTGATAAAAGTAAAAAGTTATGAAAAGGATTTAAATAAAAAAACTGTAGAAACGGATGATAAATATTAATGATTAATACACGTATGTTATATATGATAAATAAGTGTTTACTATTTATGATTATCGTGTCGTTCTTTTGAAAATAGTTTAATTTTAACAAAACTGAGCTGTGAATTAAAATGATAGTATATTATCACGTTAAAAAGTTTAACAAACGAGTATACTTTAAATGTTGTGTTCATGGCATTACTGCTAAAGCTATTAAGGTATTCAGAAGCTCAGAGCAACGTACGTTTATGCGAAAGTTCAGGGGGGAAAATTGCGATGACGAACTATTAGTGGCATTTTTATTTGTTTCGATACATTTTCACAAATATGACGATGATCAGGTACAAGGGTGGTAAAATCCCAGCCGTTTATCAAATTGGTATTGTTTATATGTATAAAGTTTCCTTTTATATTCGTAATAAATTTATTAAAAAATAAATAGAAAAAATGTTAAATTTATTTAACAAAAATTAAATAATTCCAAGCAATGTGCTTTTGGGATACATGGAACTATTCATTATTTACCAATTACTATAAATAATTGATAAAAACCTCGCAATGCGTTAACTTAATTTCGTTCCTCTGAAATGTGTAATATTTGTGAGGCCACGCCTAAAATAATGAACGAGATGTCAAGAAAACTGACAATGTTGGAACATTACAGTTTCGGCTTGCCTATATAATATACGTTTTATAAATATATGTTAAATAATGAAAATCATTTACTTAATTTTGCTTCATTTTATTGAAAACTCGTTGTTTGAGATGTCGAGAAAAAACCTGACAGGTTTAATACCTAAATATTACATAAAACATAGTTATCAATCTTAAGAAAGCCATTTGTGTCAAGACTACAATATATGTTTTTATTCAACTAACGTGTTCTGGATAATCCACTATGCGTGAATTTGAAGATGAAGACATTTAAAAGATAATTGAAAACTTTTTTATTCGTGAAGTCTATGTAATATACGTTTTAAAAATATGTGTTTTGTGAATGAAAAATTATTTTGGACACCAAACACCGCCTAATAAACCATCACCATCATCAACGCAGCAAGGTTTCAAATACGAGTATGTTGATTGAGTATATATTCATAGTTCATTATCTATACATATTAATAGAGTGAGAATATACTAAACAAAAATAACTAAAATGTTACAGGAGAATTATTAACGTCAAAAATTCGAATAAATAAAATACTTTACTAATTTTGATAAAGAGTTCACTTGACGTGGGAGGACATGACGAGTGTCGGGCTGCGGAACGACTTGGATGGAGACATTTTAGCCACCTGAGCCTTTCTGACGGAACGACGTGGGTATAAAATACATTTATGTTAATTAATTTTACACAGTAAGTATGCATACATAATTTACGAAAAATAAGACACACAAGAACATTGTAATTCCAAATGGACACTCCAATTATTTGGATTAGGGTTTATTGCTTGTCATTTGTCGTAACTCCTGCAAATTGAGCTTAAGCCAATATCTTATTGGGGACATATACGTGTGAAAAATAGGTTCATACTTTTTACCGATTGTAAATTCCTTAATCTAAAATTCACATGAAGATGAGTTGAGTTTTTACCACGTGAGTAAATTTTTACCGTATTGTGTCTATTTAAAGACAGTAACAGCTTCTCCCTCAATCTCCTCCATAAATTCATCAAAAACATACTTAAGAAAATGGGAATGACGAGAGAATTTGCTTGAGTAGAAATCAATGGTTAAAATTCATCAAAATACCAATTTCTTTATAGATCATCGACAACTACCATATTATTCAATAGAAAGTATGTTTCTCGAATTTTTTTGTGAAAGCATAAGTAAATTAAGGGTTAACACAAATATTCGCTACAATTTACGTCTCCTGCACGTTCAAGTATTCAATTCCTGTCTTGACAACTACCATGTTCTTATCCCTCGCCCGAATTTTTTCTCCCTTTTGGTTCCGTATTCCATTCCGTTTTGTTCGTTGTGTCTTGGAGTCAGATAAGCATATTAGCTTTGCACAAGACATTGTTTAACTCTAAGGATTATGAATATTAGGTCAGTCATGATGCGAATTATGTATCTTTGTTGAGTTCTTATTTTATTTGTGACTTGATGCAAGTACCAGAGAGTTGATTTGACGTGAAGGTTGGTTATGTTGAGTTCCCGATACTTCTTGAATAGTTTCGCTTTAGGATGCTGAGCAGGATGTTTATAAATTATTTTAATGATAAATTTTAGTGGAACTTGAAGTATGTGGTTTGTGTTACAGTGCATTTATTTAAGGCGATATATATTTGATACACGTTATGTTTTGGTTTATTGTATTTTCAAATTGAGTAGTTTTAAAATGGTACTTTTTGATGAAAGGTTTGTTACCCCTTACCAAAACTCACCTATTATTTAAAGTAAACCAAATTAGAGGTAGTTTAATGTATACGCACAAAATCTATAGAGAAGGGGTTGAACCAGAGTAGGTTTATTTGCTTTTAATTATGTTTCAAAGTGACAACATTGTGATAAAATTTTAATTCCATTGGAAAGCAATTGTTTACAAACTATTTAAATCGTTGAATTTTGCGGTTTGCCTTTATCAAACATTTTTTAGCTTTTGTTACAAAGTCCAGTATTTTTTTCAACTGACTTTATACAAGTTTATTTTGAAAATAATAAACGGTTCTAAATACTTTGTTTACGATATTTTTAGTAAAATAAATGTTAAGCTGTTTACGTTTGTAAATGATAAAACAGGTAACAAGTACATGTTTGAAGAAAGTGACGAAATAAGAATAAATAAAAAACAAAATAAATAAAATCTGTTAGTACTGGTTTTATAATATTTTTCTATATTTTATTCATAATTTGATAACAAAAGTAATTATTCCAGTTACATTAGTTATTTATGAAAGAATTATAAAATTGTCTTCCACGAAGCAAATACGGTAATGCTTCCGTTAATCGAAATGAACAAGCCATATTTTAAATTTAACATTGCTGAATTTATTTGAACTCCAATAAAGTAAAACTTTATTTAAAAAAATAAAAACTCTTTGTTTTGAATCGACATAAAAAGCAATAATAAAGCCTTAAGAATAACTTGGATGTTATTTTATAAAACATCCAGCATAAAATTGGCAAACCATGTATCATACTCATGTAAAAAAATATTGAGCAAATATGAGTTTGTTAAAAATATTATTATTAAGAATTATTGAAAAATATTTCACTTTGCATAGAATTTAAAAATCAATATGATATTGGAAAGTCAATAAACGATTTTGAATGTCAAATATTTGATATAATATTTTTCACTCGATTCGCGTAGAAGTTCATCCATATTTCACACTACTGCCCATGCAAATATAAACATCCCTTAGTCCAAAACATTTTTAGTGAACGGCCAACTACTCTATTAAATTCCAGAAGAGCTTTTACCCTTTCTCACACCCACTCTTATGTGACAGAGACGTGCCCATATGTGAATTGAGTTCCTAGATCGATACCCTAAAACGTAGTATTTCTTTTAATAAAAATAATTTGTTTTAATACACATACATTGGGCGTTACTGTGTACATGAAGTTAATGCTCCTATGTGAAAAAATACGAATAATAAATATTTTTTATAATGCGTTTCATTACACAATGCCTCTTTTGAAGTAGACAGTAATTACATATTAAAGGCGTTAATACGACGATAAACATTAAATATCGGATGTGACCATTGTTGTATTGTATGCATCGTGTCAATATACTATCTACGCATTCTTTCATTGTGGTTACATGTATTGTGCTAAGCACTACAAGCTAAGCATTCTGTCCTTGTGGTTATCATATATGTATTTTTTCAACATACTAGCTATTCATTCTTTCCTTGTGGTTATATGTATTGTGTCAACATATTAACTATGCATTATTTCCTTGTGTTTAATGAATTGTGTCAATATATGCATGTATTAGCTATGCATTCTTTCCTTATGGTAATATGTGTTGTGTTAACATACAAGCTACGCATTCTTTTCTTTTGATAAAATAGATTTCCAGCATCTATATGTAATTGAACATTTATGTTATTTTAATGTAGCATTAAAAAGTGTAACATCAGAGAGTTGTATTTATATTGAGATGTCGTTGAGGTAAAAAAACGACACGTTTTTTGACTTAGAATCCAAACTTACGAAGTAATTGCTTATGATGGTAAAATATTAAATTGATTGTATTATATTACACTTTCGTTGAATACAGTACAATCTGGTGAGGTGAGGTTATAGACAAAGCGGTTTCTTCCAATTTACCAAATAATATGATAAAGAGACCTGAAGTAAAATACAGACTAATATTTTTTTTAATAAATTGGGTTCCCTTTACCCGAGGTTTGAAATAAAGACGTTTTACCAACTTAAACAAAGGCAATATTAATTAAAATATAAAAATGAGAACGATTGTGTTTTACAACATAAACAATAATTAATTTAAGAGTAGACATGACTTTTATTAAAAATTAAAAAAAATCTCAAGACATTGTTATATAAAAGGCGCAAATTTTCTAGGACCGTTTACGTTTATAAACAAGGCAGAAAGTATTTATATGAGAAATAATACGTTTCTGCTTTAGTTTGAATGTATATAGAGTAACGAAGATAGTGTTGATTTTGGCTGGTTGAAGAGGTGTGAGTGAAAAGGTTATGTTTTTCCTTTGCTCTACGCTTAATTCACGGAGTACATACAATATCTAATTAAAATAAAATATTTTATATGATATAAACATGTGTGCTAAATATGTATTATATTTGAATAACGAAAGAGCTACTTTTCCAATTAAAAAAAATATATATATTTATAGCAATATAAATTTCAAATGTACTATTTTTTTATAGGCAATCCACTCGGATTATTTGTCCTATCAAATTCAAGTCATAATGCAATTATGTGAATCAATATAACAAAACTGTTTTTTAAACTGTACTATTATTATACAATAAAATCAAATTGTTATTTTTAGTTAAATGCCAGTCAAATTTATTTCAACTTACCTAAAAAGACACCTGAATATAAACTATCGATAAAGGGATATTTTTTTATATGAAATCAACTCCTACACCTAGGAATGGTAGTCAGGCATTCAAAAACTTTGCCGCTAAAATCATCATATTCGATTTTAAATTTTTTAAATAAATCAATAAAAAATAAAAAATTAATAAGATCTGAAACCAATGATAATTCAATACTCGATAGAAAAATAATTGTGTTTTTTAAATATTTTTTTTGACTAAATAGTGAACACAATATATTTCTTTCAAAATTACATTTTTCGGATCTTGATAATATGATTACATTGTAACAAAATAATTTTTAAGACAGAGGAAGTATTTTATAAAAAAACATGCGAAAAATTCAATCGCCCATGCCTAATAAACACGTCCAATATTTCCAACAGGATGTATTTATGTTTTGGTCGCTAAAAAGAATACGCTACTGAAAAGAAAAAAAAAGTTACAAATCGTCAAATTATAAGGTATTGAAAAGAACCAAAGCCGATTTCTATTGAAGCGAAGGTGACCTATTTATAGAGGCAGGCATATTTGAGGGAAATGCGTTCAGGCAGAAAAATCTTATAAGCATATATGTATAGGTATAGCCATTTTTCAACCAGGAAATCGTATATTCTTAGCCCCGGGTCTTGAACGAAATTGACCCATCAAAAAATGGTTTTCAATCCAATATTTTACGGATGATGTTGCATTTTATTTATGATGAAAAACCTTTGAGTTTCGAGGGTTATAAAAAGGTCAATGTAAATTTGCATATGTACTCGTATATGCGGCTTGCTATGGCGTAGGGCAGCGTTCACAAATTAAAGACGGATGGAGAAATTCTAATGGATTTTTTTGTTATACAGTCCACTCATTTAGGTCCACTGGATTCACTGATCAACAGCAAGCACCACCCTTAATTCATATTTGGGTTTGTGCGCAATACCAACAACCAGACAATGCAAAAAAAACGTTTGAGACGAGACCTGGTGACAAAATAGTCAGTCAAATAAAGTGCAAGATTAAATAGTTTGGTGTAATTCCGTAGGGAGTTTAACGTTTTTTAAGTGCATTTTTTTTAATTATGCTTTTCGTATCGCTAACATAAGCAAACGAAACATACTTAAATAGTTAACCCAAAATGAAATGCCTACTATACACAAAAAAAACAAGTAAATAAAGAATAACTGGTTCTAAAGTATGGAATATTTTAAATATATTTAAAAATATGTTTTGTGGATTTAGCAAAGGTATATGGTATATACTACTACTGCTACTACACGTGTTTTAACCTTCAGCACGGAGCATGCGGAGGCTACAAATTCTCTCCACCTGACTCAATGAGCCACTTTCTGTAGAAGCCATTAATCTTATGGGATCCAGACTAAGAAATTCCAATTTAGAAGATGTCGATATCCGAGATCTCATTTAAAAGGGACAGCCCTTGGAACAAATGAACAAATCACTTGGCGAGTTTGTTTTACATATTGCTATTCAAAACAGATCGCTTTATGGCCACCGTGAAGAATAATTGTAGTCCAGTTATTTTTTAAGAATATCTACTTTAAGTGTGAATTATTGGACCTCTTATTTATTAATTATACGTTTTTTAAAGATTGCTTAATATATACGATTGATTTTAAAAACACTTTATATTCTAAGAAGACAAATAAAATAAAGATTTTTAGGCTTTTTATACATATCAAAAAAATCTCAGAAAGTTTGATGAAATATGTAATTTTTTAAGAGTTTATCGAAGTTTTAAAACAGTGGGAGATCTTTGAGTTAATTACTGCTAGGAAAAAAATATTTATTTAGTATAAATGAAAATGCATATACCCAAAACGATCACAGTAATAAGGAAAAAGTATCTAAATTAAATCATTGATTAAACGAAACTCGGTATAATTTTTCGATCTTTTTTAATTAGGTTTATTGCCTAGTGGCAATTTAATTTAGGACACACAAATAAAACTTCCCACATGTAAACTTAGTACAAACTTAATTAATGTTCAGGAATAGAATCAGGAAAACATTCTTAATTGTGAAAATCTGCTTGTAAGCAACATAATGTGTGTGTCGTTTTCTTAAGAATGTGTACTTCCGTGATACCAGCATTTCTTTGGCTTTCTTATACACATCATGTTAGTTCCTCGTTCTCTTCCTTACAATCAGGATAATACTTTACTCAGCAATTTTCCACTACTGACACCATTTCTGTTTCCCTAACTAGGCGTTTTTTTCATTACACGAGCGTCCAGTTTATTTTTGTAATGTCTATTTTCACTGTGTGTTTTAGGTGACGAAATCTCTTTTAATACTGTGTTTGATATTCATTTTGAATTACTTCTAACCAATATAGGTGTATTTGTTCTCTTCTCAGCATGTGTATTTCCGACGATTTTAATAACAGTTCAAAGTTTTTATTTTGTTTGGGGTTTCACGAAAAAATATTCATTTGTTCAAATCATGTAGATTTTTTTATATATTTCAACCGAAATGTAATTGAAATACTTATGGCCATATATTGTAAGACTTTATTCATAAAAATGTTTAAGGTAACGCTTTTAAGATGTATAAACGTATAATAAATGTTTTCAACTTACTTCATACACTCATACACTTTTTTTGACCGAAGTCATAGGTATCCTTATACTCTATATTTAATAAGTTCATATGCCTCTCCACAGATATCAAATTCTTATTTCTTTTTAGAATTCACCCTTCAATAGTATTTACAATAACTGTTTTAAATATAAAAGCTATAAAGTGTAGTTAGCATCTTTGCATTGAAATTTATCAGCTAATCTTAAAAAAATATACGTCAAAATGTATGGTAAAAACGGTGTGTTTAATATTTGTGGACTTGGAAAAAGCTTATAACTTTGTGATGAAAGGCAAGCTAGCAAAAAATATTTAGTAAATATGGTGTTGAATGAAAACGAATACGTTGTATTGTACCATTATATACTGATAAAGAAGCATTTTTTAGAGTTGACGGTTCCTTGACTGAGTGGTTTAACATTTCAAAGGGGGTTAAGCGAGGATGTGTCACTCTGATTGTTAAACAGTTACATGTGTGAAAGAACTACAAAAGTGAACGGGTGGCATTCAAATGACGAATGATGGTTATGAAATCTAAAGTTATGGTGATATAAAAGTGTGAAAAGCAAATGTGATAAATGGGTTAGAAGGGAAAGATTAGATGAAGCTGATCAATTCTATTATTTGGATAATATTTTCACAAATGTTGGAAGAGTTACAAGGGATATTAAATGGGATAAGAAGTAAGATAAATCGTAGATCCTGTGTGAGAAGGTTTATTAATGTAGAAGAGGCGAAATATGTGTGTCAAGATAGAAACGTTTTGTATTCTGTCGTCTCTGTTTACTCCAGCAGGGAAACTGCTTGATGGTATATATTCACGAGTATGTATGTAAATTATACAATAAATAAATAAAAAAGTCTCGTGTTTACATTTTTTAATAAATTATATACAGAAATAAATACATTTGATGGATTTAGAATATCTCAAATGCAAAGGTTTTGTCTGTAGGAGACAATCTTCCAAATATATTTTCTTCTTTTTCTGTAACATAAAAAGTAGACGATACTACAATGGAAACTTGAAGAGGTTTTGAAAAAAACCTTCGTCTTTGAGATTTTCTATTTGTCTTATAAGGAAACGCATCTACAAGAAAATTAGTTTAAAAAAATTGTGTTTCTGAAAATATTTTTTAGATAAAAAAATCATTTCAAAAATATCAAAGACAATACACTTAAAGTATAAGGAAGGAATGTTGTTTTGGCTTGGCATATACTTTGTGACTTGATCAAGATACGAGTATACGAGTGTAACTAAGTTTATTGGAGAGTTTGAATTTGAATAAGAAGGAAACAACCAATTTCCTTCCAATCTAAAAAAATTCTCTTACAATTATTTCAAAATAAGCAATAACTCAATTTCTTTCAAAACTGTGATCGTATAGTTGACGTTTCGCTAGTCGATATGTGTGTATCTACTCGTATATAAGATATTTATAAAACACATAACGTGAATCTTAAATATAAAAATTGATTTGACATGTTCTGCTACACCACTTCATTTAGGGTATGTTTATTAGATCAATAAGTTGACCTTTATACGACCTGATTGATGTTAATTAGATCAATAAGTTGACCTTTATACCAAATTTTAAGATGGGGGTGATATTACTTTGATAACACGGGGGGAGATTACGGGGGGGATAGAATACATCGAGTATTTGATTATATTGTATTACACTTTCGTTGTACAAAAAAATACAACCTGTTGGGCTTATTGCCATTTAGCAATCTCTTCCAACCAACAATAATATTTTTAGAAATAAAATTATAATATAAATGAATGGGTATTTAAATAAAATAAATATTTTAGACTTATTGTTTATCATTAGAGACATCATCGCGTGTCAATTTGAAACCTTTTGTTAAAAATACCGTAAACGTATATTTTTCAAAAGATTTTGTCTCATGTTTACAAGAACATAAATATCTTCACCTAATTAAGATATCAAATATACAATATAATAATACTAGAAATAAAGTTCATCAATGACATTTAATTACAATAATTAATTGAATTTGTTCTTATTTAATTTATTTAAAGTAACAAAATGATCTAATTTTTTTTATTTAACTTGCTTTTATGAGCTCTACTAGCTTTTTATAAAAAAAGTCATAAGTTTATTTGTTTGATTTTCGACACTTTTTGAAATTAAGTTCAATTTCGATTTACTTTTCTTATGATCAAATTTTAAGTTTAATTAAAAAAATACTCTTGAGATTTTATAAGGACGAATCCCGATTGTTTTGAAAGGTATGAATTTAAAATACGTTAATATAATATAAAAAGTGTCCTATCCATAAGATGCGCGTCTTCTGACATGGGGCTTTGTATTAAATTCCCGTTTGCATCCATTTTTTTTACTTAAGGTCTCTTTAAAAAAAGTTTTGCAAGAGTATTACTTAACATCTCTTTAAAACCTCTCTGGTTGGTTCGAGATTGTCACTAGGCCATATATCTACCAGAATATCTTATCAACAACAAAAGTGATACATAATACAATTTAAAAAACCTCTCTGGTTGGTTCGAGATTGTCACGAGGCAATATTTCTACCAGAATATCCTGTTAACAACAAAAGTGATATATAATACAATTTAAAAAACCTCTCTGGTTGGTTCGAGATTGTCACGAGGCAATATTTCTACCAGAATATCCTGTTAACAACAAAAGTGATATATAATACAATTTAAAAAACCTCTCTGGTTGGTTCGAGATTGTCACGAGGCAATATACTATGCGTATCCAGAAAGTAAGTGTACTGAGGCTCTCACGACCGGATGGATTTTATTTTCGACATGTTGGCTACACTTCCGTGTAGTCTGACCCTTCCCCTCCGCAACGAGACCGGTTCAAGGTCAGTACGTTGAGAAGTGTCGACGCGACAACAGGTTTCGTAAAAAAATGTCAATCCAATCTCCCGCCAAGTGCGAAATACGCGGCGTCATCCGTTATCTCGTTTGGAAGGGAAAACCTCCGGTTGAGGTTTATAATGAGGTGAAAACTGCATATGGTGATAAAGCTATAAATCGTACGAGTGTGTACAAGTGGTGTCGCGAGTTTAAAAACGGTCACGTCACACCTTTTCACCCTCCGCCAAAAAGTTCAAAACCACAATTTTAGCCCAGAAAATCATAGCATCCGTGTTTTGGGACTGTCAAGGCATAGTTTTAATTGAATATATGCCTCAAGGGGAGACCATCAACTCTGCAAAATACTGTGAGACCCTAAAAAAATTGCGGAGGGCGATTCAGAACAAGAGGAGAGGCATGCTGACAAAGGGAGTCTGCCTGCTGCACGACAATGCCAGACCACACACGGCCAACGCCACGAAGGAACTGCTCGCCTCGTTTAAATGGGATGTCCTGAACCATCCCGCGCATTTCTCTGACCTAGCACCTTCAGATTACTATCTCTTTACCTCCCTGAAGCTGCACATGGGTGGAAAAAGGTTTTCAGCCGACGAGGAGGTAAAGGAGGAGGTGGAGAATTGGACGGAGGGGTTGGCGGGAAACTACTTCGTGGAAGGCATCAAAAAGTTGATACCCCGCTTCACCACCTGCATTGAGAGGAATGGCGACTATGTCGAAAAATAGCTTACATATGTACTACGGTAACCACGTAATTTTTTTGTTTAAATAAAAAAAATTGTAACCTACAAAAATTCAGTACACTTACTTTCTGGATATGACTCGTATTTACCAGAATATCCTGTTAACAACAAAAGTGATATATAATACAATTAAAAAAAAAATATGTTGACTACTAATTGCACGCTTGATAAAAGCTATTTAATTATTTTGAATTATGCCCGAATCATAATATTTTTTGAAGCTAAAGTGACTAAAAATAAATTTAAATCAACAAAATGATAATTTTATACAAATACCAGCTTATTCTCTCTTTTTCATTCTTCGAAGAATTAACAGAGTATAATATTTCTCACTTTTACCTATTTTAGGCCAAATCGGTTATTGCGATTTTTAAATATGGACAAAACATTCTTATATTTGTACTGAATATATTATTAAAAAAGCTTTGGAGTATTTTATTTTCCTGCTTTGTAATTAAGAAAACATTAATCCTTTTCATCGTATAAGTAGTTTAATATGATCCCTTTTGAAAATACGAGTACATGAATAAAATTTTCGTCCTTCGTATTTGAAATTATAATTTATCGTCACAGAACACGAGTACATTTAGTTATAATGATAAAGGTAACTACGTTATATGGTATCTGAGGTAAATTTTAGAATATTCTGTAATTTGGACAACAGTTACATATTATATTCAGTGAAAGGTTAGAGTAAGTAAACGAATTTTACTATTAAAGTAGTATTTTTTCAAATAATGGAAGAGTGACGAGATATATCGAACGGCGTGTAGCGATAAGAAACAAAATGAATCGGGTACTAAAATATATACCATACTCGAACTGGAAAAAGTCTGCTTAGAGGATATTCGATACGAAATTTTAATTTCAACTTTGATGGATGGAAGTGAAATGTGGACGTGGAAAGATTAAAAGGAACCAATCAATAAATGCTGTAGAAATTCGTACACAGAAAAATATATGGAATAACAATGTATGACAATACGGAAAAAATATTGAGGTTGCGGGTTCGATCCCCGCTGAAACCCAGATTTTTTTAAATAGGATTCCAGTCTGGTTAACACTTAGGGTCTATAAAAACATATTTTTGGTTGGCTGGAAGAGATTGCCACACGGGAATAAACTCGCCAGGTTAAAAAAAATTGTTACGGATGTAAACTTATTAAGTAAGATGAAGAGCACTCTGAGATGGTTTGAGCATGTAAAACGAATGAATGAAGACAGACTAATAAAACAAATATATAGTGCAAACGTGAGTGGAAGGCAAGATATAGGAAGACTAATGAAATGATGGTCAAATCAAGTGAATACTATTTTGAAAAAAGGAAATGTACCAAGTCGTAGAAATCGTAGAAGTTTGGATATAGAAGATGCGAAAGTTGTGTGATAGAAAAATATTGTGCTTTTTCTTCTCTACTAACGTGATAAGGAGCCGGCGCGTGATACTATTGTAACGTATGTATGGTATATTCAAGGTATTTAAGTATTCTAGCAAATCCTCTATGGAACATTCAACAAGAAAAGGAAAATGTTATTCTTAAATTATCGTGAAATTTTTCTGAACTGTAAGGATCTTTGATAAATAGGGGAAGAAGGGTAAGTGTTCGATAGGGTTAGAAGGGTAGTGATCGATATTGACTGCTGTTCGTTTAAGCAGCTAATATCGTATATTATCATAGAATTTAGCTTGAACGACAATTTTTTATTGAATAACGGTATAAATGAAGACAAAACATTTGAACGTATTTTGAAAGGTCATGAAACTTATAATGCTTTAAGAGTTTTCCACAAATTTATGTTTTTTTTGTCATTGCGAGTTATCTTATGAGATTGCCTTATTGTAATTTATTTTCATTAAATATAATCCAAACTGTCGAGTTTAATGTCCTGTGATTATTTTACAACCAACAATTAAGAGATTAACGAGGAATGAAGTTATTACAAGAAGTTAGCACCAGACTAATACTGTTTTAAAAAATGGTTATCAACTCGAATCGAACTGGCAACCTTCTAGTTGAAAGTCAGATGTTAATCAACTAGATTACGGATGTCGTTTGAGTTTTTTAAAAATAGTAGACGTGTGAAGTTTTAATGTTATTAATTTTTTCGTTTATTTTTGTTATGCATGTTTATTTATAAGTAAAATGTATTGAAAAAAACGATTTGAAATAAAAAAAACTGCTTCGGGAAATGAAAACGTGTTCAGTTTTTGTAGAATCTAACATTTTTAATGAAACAAATCTACTGAAAATAAACGATAAAACCACTAAATTGGAAAAAGTTTCAAATAAGTAATAAGTGACTTTTATTCATAAGTATAGTTTTTGCATTATCTTGCTGTGGCAGTCAAATAAAATTATCTTATCCAGAATATTTATTTACAAACTGTATATCTTATTCAGCAAGTTTAAGCTTCGAGTAGCCAAAATGAAACATGCATGAATCTTAATAAATATCACAACGTCAAAGATAAATGTATACTGAAATACTAATTGTGGTTAATGTTGTAGATCTCAGGATAAATTTTATTTATTAAGTATTACTGAACGAGATCAATATAAGAGTGACTGACTCAAGAGATCAAAGTAGGAATGAAGATGGCACGAAACTGCTTCTTTAAAATGTAGGGCCTCTTCTGCAACAATGGTTTCAGTCTCAACTAACGTAAGTGAAGTTTGAGTTACTACATATCCTCCGTATTTCTCTATAGTTTTGAAGTATGGGTATTTAAATACTCAGGCCCCACAAATAAACTAGAAGCTTTGAAATTTAGTACTATCAAAGAATACTGAGAGTCTCGTGTGTTGAGGTGTTGTGTGTTGACAAAGTCCGTAATAATGACATTTTGACTGACTTAAGATAGATAAGTACTCGTATTATTCACCATAGAGAGCAGAAATTTAAGGTACTCGTACTTTTGATATAAAATGCGGGGAAAAATTATGACATCCTTTAATTAATATTGCTGGGCAGAATAATAGTGTGAGAAAACGTATATCCTGGTTAAAGAACTTACGGGGGTGGATTTACTGTGGCGCCATATATTTATTCAAAGCTGCTTGCTGCTCCAAAGGTCAAGATTAATGAGCATCACGTACCCCCGAAGAGGATAGGAACTTCAAAGAACAATTTGTCACAAAGAAGATACAGACATTTTTGATGGTTAATTAATGAAATATGATGGCACTTAAACACAATAAATATATAAAGATATGTATTTTCTGAATCGTCTGTTTAAGGTGGTCCATTAAGTGAACGGTATAATAATACTCGTATAATTAAATGAGTATTATATGGATGATTTCATAGCCTTGTTGCTAAGAAACTCATCTTCTTTCCGGGGGTTGTGGAATCGTTTCAAAGTTTCAGTCTGGTTATCAGTGTCGTTAGTCTCTGACGATTTATTGTAAATTCTGTAAATCAGTATTGATAACACGAATTAACTGCGAGTGATCTACCAACGTTAGTGGAACCTTACCTGAAGGTTTGATAAACGGGGTCAAAGATGGGATTGTACATAAAAAAAATCTTCATCACCATTTAGTCTATTACATTAATTACTTTACTATTTAGATGAAAAGAACAAGGTTAAAGAACAATACATTAATTTACTATTTAGATGAAAAGAACAAGGTTTATAATGGGTTCGAATCTTCATTACTATGCACTTTAAGTGGAATTAAGTTTTACAAAAATTTCCGTAAGACAAGTTATCTCAGACCTATCTACGAGTATTACTATTTCAAGATAGTCAAAGGTATTATTGACTAATCAGATATTTTTGTCCTAACAGACTCCGTGTACTCACAAGGGGTATGAGATAATCGGATATACTCGTATTTATGATGTTCCATAGACGAGGACAAATATTATCCGTGATTAACAAATTCTGTGATTAATGCATTTCCCCACCTAAGAAATGAGTCTGCCATGATTACGAATATTTTCCCCCTCATCATATATTTTAGATTTTTGTTGCGAAGGTATTTTTCTCGAGATCATGTGTAATCCTGAAACGTTGTATATTTTGTTTAATTGTTCTATCTCGGAATATTTCGGGGCTGGTGAAACTGAAGCGGTTTGCTTTTTTAGTTTTGTATTAATATTAATTTATTGTTTTTATTTTATTTAAAAATTATTTGAAAATTGATATATAAAATTACTTCAAACTGAAAGTGATATATAAGTATTTCCAGGGTTTGAAACGTCAATGTTTTTAAGTATTTATTTAGTTTTATAATTTATTTTACCAAATAATTTATTGACATAATATATATATTTTTTCTTAGTTAAGGTTTCAATTCATATTACTGTGACAATATTTTTAATAGTGTATAATCATTTTTTTATATATGAAAAGCAAGGTAGAGTACATGTGTACATCTTGAGATACCTGAGCATGTTCATTAAAATGTGTCCATTGACTATTTTATGTTTTTTTTTCCTCACTCGGTATGTGGTCCTGGGTCTTCTTAACCTAGACCTATTATTAACATATGTACCTTTCCTCACTCGGTATGTGGTCGTGGGTCTTTTTAACCTAGACCTATTATCTACATATGTACCTTTCCTCACTGGGTATGTGGTCCTGGATCTTCTTAACCTAGACCTGTTATCTACATATGTACCTTGCCTCAAACGGTATGTGGTCCTGGGTCTTCTTAACCTAGACCTATTATCTACATATGTACCTTTCCTCACTCGGTATGTGGTCCTGGGTCATCTTAACCTAGACCTATTATCTATTATCTACGTATGTACCTTTTTAACTACAGATTATTTATACATTTATGATTTTCTTGTAACATCTTGTATTTCTATATATACGTGAACTCTGAATTTTAATAGTATTATATTTTGTAAAAAAAAATAATGATTCAACTGAATAAAATAAATAATTCATTGTTTGTTCAAAGATTAAAGTATTGAATCTCTAGCCTATCGTATATCAGGTTAGATAATTTAATAAATTCATTTAAAATAAATATCTTTCCAATTCAAAGTTACGTGTACATTTATGCGTGAAAATTTTTTCCACTCTGCTCAATTTCTTATCGGAAATTTTATTGCTTTTTGAGTCTTCCTTTATGGAAGGTTGCACAAGTTTTATATTTATATCAAAGGGATGAGAAGTTCAAATATATTTTGTCAATAATCGTTTTCCCTCCGACATCCATAACCTCTTGTCATTCGTTTTGAAACATTCGTCTTGCCCCGAGCTTTAAATACTAATGCTACATAAAGGACATTAAATTTCATATTATACGATAGTATATAGGTACAAGACTTGACATTTCTTTGAAATATTTAATAAAACCGAAAGCCACAATTTGCTGGAAGGAATACATTTTCATGATTCCCAAATTTAGAATTCTCGATAATCTATGAAGAAAATGTTCTACGATTGTATCATTTATTAAACCTTCTTTATTATTCACAAACTTCATGTTTTCAATATTTCAAATATTCACAATAGTCTAAGTTTAACTTTTGAAAAAAAAAAAAACAAATACTTTGCCGACTTGATTCTTCAGAAAAATAAACAAATTTTATACATATATTTTGGCTTTCGTTAATAGATAAGGCCTGTTATTTTTGTTCATATTTTTTTATAGAGTCAACGATTGAAAGCCGTCCATTATCTTAGTTTATGTCATCTAAATTAATTTTTGACTTAAAATATTATACATTTGCTTGTTTATCGCTGTTATTGATATTATTACAAGTAAAAGTGACCCTTTGCCTGAGAAATATGTTTTTAAGCAACTTGTTATTTCTAAAAATTGTAAACAATATTAATTCAAAAGTTCTTTATGAAACCTTTTCATTTAAAAACATATTGGAATAAATCTTTTTTAGACGACATTATACCAACTCATTGTTTGTAGGTACCAAAAATGAAATAAATATCTGTACGGTTTCAAAATAAATGTTTTGCCTAAATGAAAATATTCAATCATCTTTTGTTGATTATATTATATTTAAAAAAAACCTAAGGTTTTTAATGTATGAAGCGGTATATATCTGGGATTTAAAAAATAATAATGTTTCAAAATATGACTTAAAAAGATATTAGAAAAATGCCTAAAAATATACAATTGTTTTGAATCTCCAACTTACTAATATTCCCAATTTGGATATGAGAGCTTTGTACTCGTATATTTTCAACCTGCATCGACATTAGTATATACTCGTACGTTGAAATTGTATATCCATACTCGATATCATTTGCTGTCTTCACCGTATGGTCCAGGCATATCCAGTGGCGGATTTACAGGTCTTCTCAAAGCCCTACACACATATTTCTTTTGCAATCCTTTTAATTATTAACAACTGTTAACTTTCAATCCTTAAAATGGACACACAATTAATGAAAACAATAAATAAGTATTTCTTTTAAAATTCTGTTTTAATTCTGTTCAACTATAACTTATTCAAAGAGGTTCTTCAGATGGCGTAACTGACTAAACGATCGTGTGAAAATAACAGGTTTGCAGTCCAAAAAAATATTTGAAATCTAATAAACTACCTCCAAACCCAAAACACCGATTTCCATAGCCTGGTTGGTAAGTCACCTGTCTTTTGACCCAGAGGTTGTGGGTTCAATTCCAGATGGAACACAGATTTAAAAAAAAGGATTCCAGTCCGGTTAAGTCCTCTTTTGAGATCTTTCTAGTTGGTTGGAGATATGCAACGTGGCAATATGCTTGCCAGGTTGTACTGTATTCAACGAAAGCGTTATACAATACAATCTTAACTTATTTACATATCTAAATAATTGGAAATGTGCATAAGATATTGCTTTCTTAAAATTTGGAGGACTCTTGCTTTATCGTGGCGTTGCTTTGTGAATTATTCCTCTCACTTATAAATCCATAACTGGCCATATCAACAGACTGCGTGTATTGCCATAACTGGTCAAAGGTTATTAAGGCTTAATTTCATATAATGTGTATTTGTATATATATAAGCAAATCATACAAATTTTCAATGAATTATTTTTCAAAATAAAGTATATCTCGACGTTGTTTTAACGTATCTATTTCACTATAATTTTTAAATATTTATTTGGTGTTCGAAGTATTTTTATTTTACTTTACGTAAGGAGTATGTTAGGATGTGTTTACCACCGCCGTGAAATAACCAAGAGAAATCCAGCCTATAACCCTGAATCTTAATTTAACGGTCATCTTGAGAATCCCAGCCAATGACCCTGAATCTTAATCACTAAACGGTCCTGTAGCTGCATAAAAACAACTCTCGAGTCCCTGAAAATCAAGAATCGGGTCTTCCCTCAAAAATTTCTTGGCTCCATTCTGTCGCTACTAAAACATGACGGTGACGTGCCTGAAACAATGACTGCCTTGTAAGAATGACCGTTAGACATCACCTCATGCAAAGTAACCGGTTTATCCCGGTTTCTGACGTACCATCCGTTGGCTTCGTAAACGCAGAATTGGCGTCTCTGACGTCAGAGTCCCACAGCTTATAAAATAGGCTAGAGCCTCCTCTCTTAGTCTGCTCAATTTAAGTCATCAGACGGCTATCAGCTCGTCAAGATCAAATATATAACTGATTATCAGCAAATATGTGTTTCATTGTATATTTCTACCTATCCAAGAACTGACAACTGACGATTCCAGCCAATGCATCCGGAGATCTTATAGAACCTTGCATTATACCTACTGATCTGAGCTAGCCAAAGGAAATAATAGTATAAAAAAGAAAACCCTCCAAAGTGTTACTTTATGTATGAATTAGAGTGAATTATAAATCATATGTATTCTGTTGACGTTTAACCACGGTGACATAGGTCAAGAACTAATAACCGTAAAAGTAATAGTTAAAGCAAAACGTCATCAGCTGTTGTAATTCGAAACTCCGGCCCAGTGCTGGGTAAGGTTGAGTGACCAATTCCGACTAGCGACTGGGCGTCGCTTGAAAAAGGAGCGAATTGAGTAAGGAATTATTTTATTTTGAAAAAGAAAAATTAAATACATACATTGGTAACATCGAGGGTTGTAATCAAATAAATAAATTAAGGGCGAATCGTATTAAGTATATTACACCAGGTACTATAGAAAGGTATTGTATTGTATAACTATATTGTATTACTCTTAGGCTGTATACAGTTAAAACTTGTGGGCTTATTGCCACGAGGAAATCTCTTCCAGCTAATTAAAAATATATTAAAGAGGCATTTAGTGAAAACCAGACTGAAAACCTTTTAAAACAAACTGGGTTCCAAAGGGATTTGAATCCTTAATCGCATTGGATTTGTCATAATTTGATTGGTTGTATGATGAAATTCCAAAAATAGCTCACCAATAAGTGTTCAAAAAACATAAATGAGCTTATTGGATAAAAGTGAACAAGACAAATAAGAAGTCAATACGAACAGCCAATCGTCAATACTAAACTTATTATTGTTAAGTTGTATACTCGTAAATCGAGATGCATGACCGCGCGGTAACACACGTGCGGAAGGTCGTCGGTTCGAACCCCACGCTATGCTACTCCTTTCGAACGATACAGGCACTTTTTCCGCCTAGTGTTCGAGGGTATAAGAATACCTATGACTTATCTATTCTTTAAAAAATATTGTGTAGAATAATCTTTGTACACGTACATACATACCATCACGCTATCCCCTTTATGGGGTAGACAGAGAGAACAGGTTGTCAGATTTTCTTAACTCGCCACACATTTTTCACCTCTTCTACACCCATTTACATTCTCAGACAACTACTATGATTTCTCTGAGTATCTACGTTTCCTTTTATCAAAATATCATTCATTTGATTTAAACATACTTTTCTTGGTCTCCCTTTTTTACACCTTTTTGTGACATTTGCATTATATATCTGTTTTTATCTTTCTTCATTCGTTCGTTCCACATGCTCAAAAAATCTCAGATTGCTCTTCTTCATCTTATTCAACGCGTCAGCCTTAAATTCACATTAATCTCTAAGCACTTCATCTCCTAAGAAAACGCATTTCTACATAATTTATTTGACTCCCTGCAGTCTTATTCTACTCACATGTTTCACTTTCATAAATCAAAGCTGGTACCAAAATGTTATGGACCATCGTCTATTATCATGCGGTCATATTTTTTTCCGAGTCCATAAAACTAACAATTTAAAAAAATATATTATCTCATACAGTTTCACACAAGCATACATAAAGATAAAATCTTAGAGTATGCGTAAAATCTAATCCACATGTCCTCTTCCACTTAAAAAGGTTTCCTAAGTTTCCCACACTTTTTTTTCAGTCATTCTTCTCACCCTTTCTTTCAGAATTTTTCTGTACAGTTTACTTACTACTTCATCACAACCATTTTTTGGTAAGAAATATTTCTTTAACACCTAGGCATTGTCTGATATTCATTTTAGACTCGTCATTTATGTCAATGTGTCTTATTATTGTTAACAATAAATAAACCTTTCGTTAAACAACTTTTTTATTGTCTTTCTTCGAAATTTTTACGCTATCGGGTTTGGAATTTGAATATTAATTAAAATATCATAAAGTAACATACATTGTAATTTGTTTTATCATACACTGTTTATTCCACTTAATGTAACGGTATAACCCTAGCGATTTCAAGGTTTTCACCTCATCATTAGGGGAGCACAATGATGATGAGGTGAAAACCTTGAAACCGGTAGGGTTATGCCCTAACATAATGTGGAACAGTGTTTAATTAAACAAATTACAATGTATTTTAACCTCCATAATGTTAATGTCTTAACTATAAATAATATATAACATACATTAACAATCTCCGTGAACTCGTTAATAGAAAGTAAAATCCTGTCTTCTTATCCGGGTGATGCGGTTTTGATTCCCGTTAAACATAGATTTTTTAAAAGTATTTCCATCAGGTTTTTACTTAAGGCTTCTAACCTCTTTCCTGTTGGTTGGAATAATTGGGTATATTGCTATATGCCTGGCAATATCTGGTTGAACTGTTTAATAAAAGTCTAATAGAAATCAATGAAAAAGATAATTAACTCTTGATATATATATAACATGAAAAGTACTTCATTTTATACTACGATACAATGAGGTTCCAAACCATTAAAAAAAGTTATAAATAAGAATCAATCCCATGTATGTAAAAATACTAGGTAATTATGATGTGAATTTCATGGTTTACATTCGGATTAATTATATTGTTATTCCATAAAAAGCCCTGTTTCTTTGTATATATCAAAAAAGGTGAAATGTGGGTTGGATCCTTTTATATCTTTATGTCCAATCTATCTGAGGACGTGATCCAGGAGATAAATTTAACAAATTCGGCGTATTTTTATCAAACCGATTTAACGTTATTGGGATTGAAATATGCTTACCCATAAAATTTGATATTTCGGCAATCTTGTTATTCAAAGAGTATTCGAACCATTACGGTTTTATTAGTATAAAGACCATTAAATTATTATTCACGTCGATATTCTCATTTTTCATTTTCAATGTAAAATAAAACCATTATTTTGAATCTTGAGCGAGAAAAAAAATCAGATAAAGAGGTAACAGAAAAGTTATGGAATCTTAAATTTCAGTTCTCATAGTTTCAGATTTTTGCGACTTTCTATCTATGCAAACGGTTTTTGCCTCGTCCACATCCAAATATCTCGTCATACGTGCCCAGTCCACTTCCAATGAGTCTTTTTGCAAATTCTTTAACATCATCGACTTTGTTTGGGCGCGTATTGTGGTATTTTCTGGTATAACCTAGCATACATCTTTTCATACTGCTTTGTGTTGTCAGGAGTTTTTATATCATTCGTACAGAAAGATCCCAAGTTTCACATCTATACGTTACTACACCTTTGTGTACAATTATTTTTGTATAATTCGTACAGAAAGATCCCAAGTTTCACATCTATACGTTACTACACCTTTGTTTACAATTATTTTTGTATAATTCGTACAGAAATATCCCAAGTTTCACATCTATACGTTACTACACCTTTGTGTACAATTATTTTTGTATAATTCGTACAGAAAGATCCCAATTAGTATACAATTATTTTTGATCATTTTGCAATAAATATTACTAAAACTTTAGATAGTAATATAAAGATGTTACAAAATAACATTTATAATGTAAGATTTTCAAACCACGAAACCCGGCATTAACCCTTGCCGATCTGTGAATGGATAAGAGTGACCAAGACTTATATTTAATTTAATTTCTCGAAATATGCTGCTTGCAGGGTCTTCATACTTCATGTATTCCTCATCGAAACCTCTATGATTTGAATGATGTCATTACAAAATAAAATCATTCATAAATATTAACAGAAACGAATGATATTTAATCGAGAATTGACGAAATGTCAAAACACTCCGTATGACTCATTCTTTTTTGAAAGTTGATATTTTACATTCGTTTCAGAGATTGGTTACCAGTTTTATAATCCTATTATTTTTTTATCTGGTAGGGTAATACTGCGGCATACAGACATCGGGGCAAACGGTACACCCCCTTAACGTTTTACTCATGCCAAACCTAGTTAAACATGTTGGCCACTATTGTGAGTATTTTTCTCAACGTCAGTAGTGTTGCGCTCCGCATAAAAACAGTATTCTGGTAAAATCTCAATAATTTTTGAGATATTTATTATTCTTTGTACCTGCCGTCTACCTACTGGTGAGCACCAATACACAACAACTATATTTTCGTTATAATGACATGAATATTTCTGTTTCACTGCAAGTTTTCTTTTTGAGGTTATGTTTCTATCGTGTTTAGCTAATGTCAGTGCAGTGTATTAGGGAAGGCAAAATCATGCTACTACTACCTGAATTGGCAAAGCCTAATATCCTAAAAAGGAAAAATAGCAACATCAAATATCACAAGCAACAACATGATGCTTTCAATACTGTTTTAACATATTGTGGCGAGTCAATACCCAAAACATCGGTATATAATACCTTGTTGGCACCCTGTGAGGTCCTCAAAAGAAGAAGTTGTGTGTTTAGTTCAAAACATTCGAAAAAAAGAACCAGGTTAATCTGCAATATTTGTCAAACACCTGTGTGTTTAGTACATAGAATAGAAACAAAAGTTATTTCGTGCCCCAATTGCGATAGACTTTCTCCACAGGATTAAATTTTGATTTTATGATATGTTTGTCCTATTTTCAAATTTTGACCTATTTTCAAAGTGTTTATA
This sequence comes from Odontocerum albicorne, assembly GCA_949825065.1. Lineage (NCBI taxonomy): Eukaryota > Metazoa > Arthropoda > Insecta > Trichoptera > Odontoceridae > Odontocerum > Odontocerum albicorne. Next base: position 26,953,249 of record OX463840.1, read on the forward strand.
TTTTCCAAATGGCATATTTTATTGATTTGAATTTCGTGTTTGTTTTTATATTATTATTTTTGAATTTATATATTCATTTTATATTTGGTTAAAATGTTAATTACTGTCTTAAAAATACACGCTACGTTTTATTGTATGATTTTATGAATTTTTTTTAAAAAGGTTGGAGACCTCTTATCACGCATGCGCATTCTTAACGACGCAGTAGGAAAATGATATTCTTATAGAAATGTCGTCTCTCAGTTTCAGCTCTTATTTTATCATTTCTTACACTTATTTTATATTATTCGACATTTTATTACATAATAAAATGATGTTTATAGCTAATTACAAAAAAAACTAATAGATTTTGCATAATTTTAATTTAAAACATACATGTTTACTGTACCCTCAGTGTCCAACACCGTTACTGGCGTGGTTTTTTAGCACAGTAAGGGAAGTGTTAATTACACAATTCGAAATATTTGTTTCAAAGTCAGCAGTATACAAAAATATGAATTATTTGTGAATATTATGTAATTCAACCAACTTGATTTACTCTAATTAAACAATATGCCTCTGAAAAAACTTAAAATAAAATTGTGAGTCTTGCTGATATTTAAATATGTGGATTAGTTTTTCCCTAATAGGTCTGTCAAATAGCAATGTCGCTGTCTCATGCCACCGTGTCTACAAATAGCAATGTCGCTGTCTCATGCCACCGTGTCTACAAAATTTACGTGGTTTTATATTTTTCCGTTACTGAAATATTTCATAAGAAACCTTTTTCTACATTTTTCATAAATTTGGAGTTTCATTTAATGATTAATGCGAAATGCTTGTATGTCTCGAACGTGTGTTGGCGTTTGGAGCTTTTGAGAATTTTTTTTTCAATGTTGTGTCGTTCAAGCCCGTGTTATTTTTTATGAACATTTTTAATGTCACTGGTGTCAAAAATATAGCCTTTTGCGACCAGACACGTTTTTGCTTATGAATTAAGTTTTCGTTCTATTTCTGTTTTCCCGTTCCCAAAATGGTGTACGTGTGAAATGTTTATTGAGCACGATAAAATTTTCATGGATAAATACGGGTAGAAACGATATTATATTGTATAATATATCATATAGGCTGGATGGAATGATTACATTTTTTACAAAAGTCTTGCTCATAATTTCGAGAATTATTTCAAATATTACAAATGTCGAAATTTGACTGTAATTTTTTCGAAAAGTTTACTGTGTCACTATTTACAATTGTGGAAGAGTTTACTGTGTCACTATTTACAGTTCTTGAAGAGTTTACTGTGCCACTGAAAAAATGGAAAAAAACATGCCGGTGTGCTCCGATCTCGCTTTGGTGTGCCATCGGATCCAGTTCAGCGGTGTGTTCGGTGAGTTTGTTGGTATGCACGTTTCAAAAAAGAATAAAGAAAGCAAAACTCCACGGCACAGCTTCTCTTTCCAATTGAATAGACTTTGATATGGCGAGAAGATTCTCGATTACGAGGCCCAGTAACGACGAAGACGACTTACAGTAAGTGATTACCAACCAACGATACTCTTGATGTTCATACTTTCGTTTAACGCTTTTTGTTTAAGATTATTTAAAATTTTATTTAACATAGGAAACAGTGATATGTTCCAATCCGAAGTTAATAGTTAATAATCATGTCAATTTAAATATACCATAACCAATATTTGTCTTATTCTTTCTCTCCTTATACGAGTAGATCAACGATCTGATAAATAATGCGGTTCTTAGGATGTCGACTGCCAGATGTCCATTTATCTTTTGGGTGGTTGGCCGCCGGAGAGTTTGTTCCGAAAAACGATGTGGGAATATTTCTCCGTTCTTTTCATGTGCCTTATTTTTTATTCCATCTTAGAATGCCTTTGTTGTGACGTAACATACGAGTATTTTCATAATTTTAGTATTTTAAATTGCGTAAGTGAGTGACTTGTTCTGATGTTCTGAGATGTGACTTTATTCTGCACGTACTCGTATTAGTTCTAATTTCAATACCATATATCATCATTGACCTATACGTACTTTATCATTTTTTATCTTACTTTAAAATGTTCGTGTGTTTTTTTTTCAGGCAATATACTTCAGGCAGCCCGATATTGCAGCGATTTCATTTATCTCTTCACTTATATGTTCATTGATTATTGTAAAATTCATTTTTACTACAGATATCGTCTTCCAAGAATCGAATTGCATCACTTTAACGTGCATTTTCAAAGATCATGAAAACTTATTTTTTTATAAACACTCGTAATTGTTGAAGATTTCCTGATTTTTTTTATTGACCGTGAAAGATATTTCGAAATTATTATTTCAGGATAATCGAAATATTTTTTATATTTTGAAATGTGCCAATAGAAAGATTATAAATTGAAGGCTTTGAGATTTTATTGTATTCTATCCTAACCTTGTATTTGAATTTAATTTAACTTGTATTATACATTGGTATTTTCAAGTATCATACTTTAAAAATATAAATATGTATCCTATATTGTTAGTTTTCTTTATCAAATGTTGTTACGTTATACTTTTTTATAATTGTTACTATAATCCGTAAAAGAAACATAAGTGTAATTTATTTTGTTGATGAATAAATTCATATAAACGTTTTTTCATAAGTTCACAAAGGTAGTTTTCGCCATACGCATGAAAAACAAAACGTATTAACAATGCTATAAAATGATAAAAAAAACTGGTATTAATTACTAAATGGAAATTTTCTTAGTCTTTCAAATATATTGTGTATTAGAAAACTTTTTGTGTTCTCTTCCGATAGTAACTTTTTCCTCGTTTGTTAATTTTTTTCCAATACTTGAACCATCCTTTTGTTTTTCACATACAAAATAAATATGATAAAGTTTCATTGAACATTTGTCGAAAAGCCGAGCTTCTGTTCTGAGTTTCAAAATTATTTACATTCTTTTTAAAGTTTCTGTTCGAATAATAAGCTGTTTGTTTATTAAAAACTTTATATGCGAGCGTTGTTTATCTTTTGAGGAAAATTTTCATCCCATTCATATTTTTCATAAGAGTAATACAATTAGACATTTTCTCGGCCATTTGACTGTAATACTCGAAGATTCGAAAATGTATTAAGAGATCATATTGGCTTACAAAACTTAGGTGGGGAGATGAGAGAAAAAACTTCAATATCGATATTAACTTGATCATGTTTGATATATTTACAGTGTCTGACGTAGTTTTTGGCCCTTGTACGATTAATACACTCTAGACCACTCATTAGATAACTGATTTTTATTATCTATTCTCTAGGCATTTAATCAATTCTCGTTGAAATGTTGAATCGTTAATTAAATTCTTAAGGAGTGTCTTATTTAATTATTTTTCTTTAAATAATCTTATCGTCTTGCAAAATGCTAACAACATCGACTCAGTTTAAGCGTATTAAGTGGAGAGCGTTTTTTTAAATTGGAAGTACCGTCGTTATAAAAATATAAATCTGTCAGAAGTTATTTATTTTCAAAGTAGTATATTTAAAAGAGTTTTTTACTCCTTAAGTATGAAACAATGTCTTTTATTTTTCAGAAATCAAAAACAAGTAATATGATGCTACAAATTGGTTTTAGTGGTAATTTAAACTTATACAATACGTATGAAAAATATTACATATGAAAAAACGAAGAAAATTATGAATCTTGAAAAAACCTGTGACATATGTTATATGTTGAGTTTTGCACGAAGACGTCTTTTATTCGAAAGTATTAAAAAATCATTTTTTAATTCAAACTAATTTTGTCGGCATCTTTATCATGAACGAGTTTTGTATTTTTATAACGACGGTACTTCCAATTAAAAGAAACTAGAAAAAAAAAACGAAATGGTGCTTAAAAGAAACTAGAAAAAGAAACGAATACATACGAGTACTTATTTACGAGTAGCTATACAAGATTAGCAGCGGATTCAATATTGGTTTTATTTGTGGTCTTTTTTTATTTTTATTATAAATTCTTTCAACACTCGAGGAATGAGAAGTAACACGATACAACCAATAATATTTTACTTTTTTTATTTGATCTAATATTTTGATAACCTCACATGTGAGAACATAACATACAGTGTAAAAACAATTTATTAATCCATCATTATTACTTCATTTTTATTATACACCACTTAATTTGATTTTCAAGTTTTAGTTCGGATGTATGGCTTTCTTTTTCCAATTTAAGGAAAACAATGTTTTGTCAACATATTCATGGAAATTTCAAAATTTGTCTTTTATATTTACGCACGCATATTTTTATGGATTCAATTTCAACTTTTGTTAAGTTTATCAAAGAATCAGAAATATTATTTGGTTTCGAAACATCGATTTAATTTAATTATATTCGTAAAAGTTATCCTTATAGATTTCACTTTTTGTAAAACGCATCTACACGTTATTTACATATTGGCTTTCTTGAGAAATTTATTGACTTTGCTTTCTAACGAGTATACCATATACTGACAAACTTACACGTGGTATATTTATTTCCCTTTCCCCTGACAAACTTACTTGGTCACGTTTCTTTTACTAAAGGGTAGTAAAAATTATATTTTTATGTACTTTAAAAAAAATTTAACATTTTTTCCAGGGCTGTGGAGTCGGAAGAAAAAAAACACGACTCCGACTCTGACTCCGATTCCTATATTTACCAACAACACAACTCCGACTCCACAACTCCGACTCCACGACTCCGACTCCACAACTCCGACTCCACAACTCCGACTCAAAAAAGCTCAATTTTATCAGGTTGTTTCCTACCTTTGCATATAGCCATTTTTTTCATGTTATACGGATAAAAATAAAACAAGATCAAACTTTAATAATTATTGATTAGAATTTATTCTTAAAAACAACATTGCTTCTATTAAATCTGTATTCGTAGAGGCTCTCAAATCAGAATTGAGAATTTTAAGAGCGGAAAATAACCGCTCTACGGATACTTGGGTTGGTGGTAATGCTGTAACGATCAATGCTGAATCTTTTACGATTTCTAGATACCGCTGTATTGCCATTTCAACATTTAACTTATAAGTTCGGTCAATTTTTTCCATTATTTTCAATGCATCATAAAGTTCAATTTTAAATTTTGAAATAGAGTCTCCTTCATCTATATTGGGACTGTGATTCAAACGAGGACGTTTTAGTTTATCTTGTTCATTGAGATATTTTTCTAAATCGTCTTCAGATTCAGCGGTGTCGGATGAAGATGATGATACTTGGTGTACGCTGCCTGCTGTCGTCTCTTTTTCTAGTCGAAGGCCTTTCATACGAACGGTTAATTCAAACAGAGCGTTTTTAGCTCTATTTATTTGTTCTTCCGTCAATATGGATCGAACCATGGGGTTAACATAGATCCCAGCCAACAGAATTTTCTTTCGACGTGAGAAAGAAGGAGACAAACACATTTTCGTAGACTTGATGCATTAAATGGATCTCGGTGATTCACCATATCGGCGCGACTTGCGCCTGCAAGTTTAATATTCGTGCACAATACACATTCATTATAATAATAAAAAAAAAATGTATTTTAAATTTTAACGAAAAAGTAGTCGGAGTCGCTCGTTTTTTACGACTCCTACTCCGACTCCGACTCCGGCCCAAACACCGCGACTCCGCGACTCCGACTCCAACTCCTACTCCGACTCCACAGCCCTGATTTTTTCTGAAAATGTTTTTTTTGCAACAGTCTATTAGCGATTGTTTGTCCACCGCTCTTCCTATGTAAGAGTAACCGTCAAGAATTGAATCAAATGTGCCAGCTTCCTAAGCTTGAACGCTAACCATGGTCGCCCACAACATACATATTGTGATCCTACCGTGTCTCTTTTGAGTTAGGTAGAGATGACAGATCTTCACATTTTTCTGATGAAGAACCCATCCTTTGCTCTGTTCATAATTATACTAGTCGTTTTACATGTTTTTTTCCTGCTTTTCGTATCCTTTCTCTTAGTTTAAATTTCTCCAACTCTCTAATACTTTTCTCGGTCTACTTTTTTCCACTCTCCATTCATTTCAGACATTTATATTTGTTTTGTAATACTTTCGTCACATTTTCATTGAATGTAGCAAAACTGTCTCAGGATTCCTTTCTACGGCACATAACAATCGTCTCCTACAAAAAGCTTTCTTTTATCCGACATTTTCTTCCTCTATTCTTATTGTAACACCAGCTGTTTTTAACATGGGAAGTATTAATACCGAACTTAATTAAATGTTATCACCCTGTTTCAACAATCACGTTTTTTTTTCATATATCTCAATCGATATTACCAGAATCCGTGCTGTTTTAAGGATAAAAGAAGACCCCTATAGAGCGCGATCTACACTAGACTCTTCATTTCTTATGAGCACGACTTCAAGTATTGAATAAAAAGAAACTACCTATAGCACTCATTCGCATGCGGGAACACACAAAAGTTTGAAAAGTATAGCAGCAACGAAAAATATAAGATTTGACGTCACTGGAGAAGAAAAATGACTCGCATAGCAATGAATTAACTAAGACAGGACAGGGATTCACGAAACACAGCAGTATTTTTATTAAAAAAAAAACTTCGAATGACGTAAAATTCTCTTTTGACATCATAGGGTCGAAGAAACTAATCGGTCCGAAGATGTCCCGATATGAGTATAAGGTTGAATGAATATCCCTTTGCTTAAGGCCCTAGTTCTCCAATACCTGAGGGGAGAAAGGATCGGTGACCAGAGAGAGGAAGCTCCTGAGGAGGAAAGTGCAGAGGGTAGTGATACGGGGGGGGGGGGGGGGGAGAGGGCTCCCCGGGCTGCACCCGATTCTAGAGGATCTGGCCGGTCAGTCATCGGGGACATCGGATGATGTTGGTTGGGGTATCTCATACCTCCGACGCGTCATCGCTGAGGTCCTCGGTGGGTGGCCGGTCAGTGACATGATGGACAACTGGCTCGGCGAACATCTTCGTACGGAGATGTCGCCAGGTGAAAGCAGGCGAGCACAGCGAGTCGATGGCGCCCCCAATGGAAGGAGTATCAGGAGAACGACTCGGAACAGAATGAGGAGGGAGAAGTACTCGGCGGTATAGAATTTGTGGCGTAAGGCACCCTAGCGCGTGGCCAAGGAAACCACTGAAGGCACCCTAGGTGAGGTAGTTGTCACGCCTACCTTGCAAGAACTGATCGAGTACTGGGAGCCCATTTTTACCACACCCAGTGTAGCGTGTCCGATTCTAGACATAAAAAGACATCATATAGGACTGGACCTCATCATGGAGACCCCTTTTAGTGACGAAGAGATCAAAAACGCCGAAGTGAGAGTGATCTCTTCGGCGGGCCCTGATGGCATAACAGCGTGCGCTATGGGAAAGGTTGCCATACCCATCCTTAGGATACTCTGTGGCGTTCTCTTGTGGACCGGGGATCCGCCAAAAAGTCTGATAGAGATCCGCACAACTATGATTCCTTAGAAAGGTGCCGGGGGGCGTGCCGACCGATCTCGATCGGTTCGGTGGTCCTGCGCCTCTTCCATAAAAATGGAAGAGTCCTCCATCTGCCTTGAAGGAATCATAAGTCCCTGTATATGGCGTCCCTGGACGTCTCGAAGGCGTTCGACAGCATATCGCACGACGCGATTGTTCGGGTCCTGGAGGCGAACGGGGCCCCTGAAAAATTTGTACGGTACATTAAGAGAGTCTATGCAGTGGCGGAGACTAGAATCGTCTCCGGCGGCCAGGTTACAGGAATCATTAATGACAAAAGGAATTAGGCAGGGGGATCCCCTGTCGCTAAACCTATTTAACCTGGTGGTGGACTACACCATCTACTCGCTGCCGGCTTACGTCAGGTTCCGCATGCTAGGTGAGAAGTTGTCGGCGACGGCCACTTTACGTGGGCTTACAAGAACCGGTGTCGGATAGCAGATACGGTTAAGTGGTGGGGCCGATGGGCGGCAAAAATTATGTTTAATCCTTTTTTTCCAAATTTTATTTTTCATCCTCATTTTATAAACTTTTTTCCTTCCTACGCCGTGACTCCTTCGGCTATGCAGCAAAACTTGATCCCATGTTCCCCTATCCCAATGGGGATGGCTTGGAGGAGGGATCCGAATAATCCTGCGCAACATTCATCTAGATGAATCCTGCCGCAAATGAGGACATACCATCAAATAGACACTAGCATACCACTGTGCATAGTCATATTTGAGAATTTGTGATTGATTAATTAAGAAAAACAGTATTCAGTGCGCTGATGGTTAAAAATATTGATTGATATACTCGTACATATCATGTAGAAAAGGCATACAGAAATACAGAACTGTGTGAAAGTTAATAAATAAAGGTTTAAGTTTTTTCGTTTAATATTTTTGGATTACAAATAACCTCAACAGTGAATGAAACGTGATTAAGTATAAGTGTTAGTAAAAGTAATAAACGACAAAAGACAGCCGAAAAATACATGGTCTATAGTTTCATCATTCAAACCATACTCGCAGCCGGGATTTTCCACAATACCCATTCTAAAAAGGTGACTAGCCACCACGCAGTGGCCCGTCCGCCAACGACACGTGACAGAAATTTCCGTCGCCTTTAATTAGGAGAAAATTTACGTTGCCAACTTCATTTCAAACCTACTGTGATGGTTTATCGCATGTTTTGATTATTGTTGAAGCGTTTTTTTGGAATAATTTTGAAAATGAACTTTTTTACTGCCGCAAAAGAAAAAAATATGACACAAACCAAAACAAATTATATGTAAAGAGTATGGTACCGATGTAGTGAGCGATTGTGTGTGTCAAATGTTTCCACTATGGAAGACCGATTACCATTGATGACAACCAAATCAAGGCTTTGACTGAAAATAACAATTTTTTTACAAAATGAGAAATTGCTGAAATATTGAAAAGGATGAAAATACTTTTCAAACAACCTATTTATACGTGTTTCCCCAAGTCTTATTTTAGAAATACAAATACAGATTTTAACTATAGAAATGTATTTTGAAGGTAATCTTTTGTGATTCCTTTGAAGGTATTTTGACTATCCATTTTAGTTATGTGAATATCCTGTGAATATTAAATGGTTTCATTTAAATCCTATAACATAATGACTAAATATTAGTTTAAAAGATATGAACAAGATGATAAATTTTCAACTCTTTTCCATTTGAACCACAACTCGAATCACTGACACGTTCGATTTTACTAGTCTACGATATTTTTTGAAATACTAATTTTCTTTTTTTTGCCACTAATTTTCTCATAAAAGTACTTAGGCTACGTCTGAAGTAGACATTGGTACCTTAATATAAGATGAAAATAATATTCGAAATTCCTTTGACTTTAAATATTCCCATACAAATATATGGGTAGGTATTCATGTAAACATTTTGCGTCCCACAGACGCTAAAGTGAAAATATTTGCCAATCCCCCACATTTTCAGTTAAGGGTGAAGATACTATCAAGAATGATAGAGTTGGGTAAAGTTACTATTGGGAAAGGTTTAGACGGGAGAAGAGTCGGAGGAATGACAGTCACGTAGTTTGTAGGCAGATAGGTGTCACTGAATTGCCATTTTTCAGACCCAATACACATTTGATTGTCTCATATTCAAGCCAATGAACCAGTCTTCGCTCTTTTCGTCACTTGAAAACACATGAGTTTTTAATCGTGACACTTTATAAAAGTATTTTTCATTTAAGTTCTTCTTGTTCTAGAATTCCAGACCCACGTTGTATTTAAACAATTATATGATAAGTTTCGTGTAACAACTTTTTCTGTAGTTTCAAATAGCGCTCGCATGTAGTGAAAACCATTTTTCAGATAATCATTTTTTTCCTTTGTTTGTATCATAATTCTGGTGTAACAGTTAATAAAATTGAAATATATAAAAAGCTAAATCAATGAGATGCCCATCATAGGTGTTGTCAGTGGCGCCTCGTGAATGCCATATGGGACTCTTCAGCGTTAAGTCTAAAGACGAGTCGTTAACTATTTATCGCCCGCATTTTGCGTATTTTGCAATACGGCTCTGAATTGTCTCTTGACATAATAATGAGACTTCCATATTATACTACACACTAGCTTTTGAAAACAAAGATTCATTATCTCGGCCTGACATAGGAGGACGTGGAGTGGCAGGCTGTGAACCGATCTGAAGGGAGGTGGCAGCTTTGTTTTCCTGATGAAATGTAAAGGGCGATAATTAATCATTCAAACGAGAGCAAGTCCTTCTTTCTTTATAGGGTACCATCGTTAATGGAGGCTAAAAATTTAAATAAAGGTGATAGATTGTAAAAATATTGAAATATTTGAAGGCTTTTCACATAAACTAATGTCATACCTTTACAAAAAAAAACAACAAATAATGGCTACCCAAAAAGTTTGATTATTAATTCACTATTAAAAAATAATCCCTGACGAAACTCATTGAAAATCACATATTTAACTACGAGTATATCGATAAATAAATATGCTTATAAATGGAAAAAATTCTATTGATGAAAAATACAACATACACACTTACAAAATCTTTTCCAAGTTTCATAAATCATACCTTTTACACTAACTTCAATCTTCAGAAACTTTTATTTAACGAAAAAGACAGAAATGGAGTACTTAGCAAAGGTGATGTATATCATATAAACTTCAATGTGCTGACTGCGATAATTTTATTATAAAAGACAGGTAGGTCCATTGAAAAAATACTTAGCGAAAGCAAATCCGCCTTAACGAATCCTCAAGTTTATTCTGCAATGGGTAATAATTGTCAACGAGAAAATCCCATATTTTCAATAGATTATAAAAAAATTCTTGCACATCAATGATAACGGAAATAGACTATAGAGATAGGAGACCATGGAAATCTGTCTAGACTGCCGATGACATTTCAAACATAATTCTGTATTGTTAGAGCTCCCTTTATCAAATCTTGACACCGGTAGGGTCATACCGTTATCTTAAGTGGAATGAAAAACGTTTTAGATAAATTAATTAAAATGTCTTTATATCCCTGCAGTGGTCGTCGTCGTTCCTGGGCCTCGTAGTCGAGGATCCCCGCGCTATTTCAACGTCCATTCAATTGGAAAGTGAAGCTATGCCGTGAAGGTGACGTTTCTTGCTTCCGTTCTCTTCTCTAAGTGAGTGAGCCGTAGCATACCTGCAAACTCACCGGCAACATTGTTATATTGGATCCGATGGCACACCCAAGGGAGACGATTGGAGCACACCGAAATGTTTTTTTCTCTTTTTTTTTTAAATAATAGATATTGAGAGATATAGACGATCTCCGTGGCCTAGTTGGCAAGACGTTAGCCTCCCAGCCCGGAGGTTCTGGGTTTGATTCCCGTTGGAACCCAGATTTTAGGTAGGATTCCAGTTTGGTTTTCATTTCAGGCCTCTTTAACATCATTCTGGTTGGTTGGAAGATATTGCCAAATGACAAAAAGCTTGCCAAATTGTACTTTATATAACGAAAGTGTAATACAATATTGACAAAAAACATGACTGTGTCAATTGAGGGGAGTAGCACAGCGCGGGGTTCAAACCGGCGACCTTCTGAAAGGAAGTCCAGTGTGTTACCGCGCTACCATGTACCTCCACAATGGTAACGGCTTAACTATAAAATATATGTAAAAAAATGAAAATTATTAAAAAAAATAACAAATCCATCTCCTATATGTTTGTCGCGTTTCCAATTTTTTTTCTAATGTTATCGAGGTTTTTGTACATTTCATAATCTAATTTACGTATTCCATTTTAATCCACCCACATTGGAGTGCAGTCTTGGGATTCTATTCTAGAGATATCGGTTTAATCCACCCACATTGGAGTGCAGTCTTGGGATTCTATTCTAGAGATATCGGTTTAATCCACCCACATTGGAGTGCAGTCTTGGGATTCTATTCTAGAGATATCGGTTTAATCCACCCACATTGGAGTGCAGTCTTGGGATTCTATTCTAGAGATATCGGTTTAATCCACCCACATTGGAGTGCAGTCTTGGGATTCTATTCTAGAGATATCGGTTTAATCCACCCACATTGGAGTGCAGTCTTGGGATTCTATTCTAGAGATATCGGTTTAATCCACCCACATTGGAGTGCAGTCTTGGGATTCTATTCTAGAGATATCGGTTTAATCCACCCACATTGGAGTGCAGTCTTGGGATTCTATTCTAGAGATATCGGTTTAATCCACCCACATTGGAGTGCAGTCTTGGGATTCTATTCTAGAGATATCGGTTTAATCCACCCACATTGGAGTGCAGTCTTGGGATTCTATTCTAGAGATATCGGTTTAACCCTCTTGGTTCAGATAAATTAAATTAACTTTCAATTATGAAAAATATCACTGATAATTAAATTTACTTACGAGTAATTATTCTTAACTACAATAAATTGTAATGTGATGAATTTAACGTAAATCAGGATTTCTTCCGAACTAAATATCAAAATTGTTGCTTGTTATTGAATAAATAGTTAATTGTTGCTTGTTATTGAATAAATAGTTAATTGTTGCTTGTTGTTGAATAAATACTTAATTTAGAAATATATTTTTGAACTCCAGAGAAAAATACTAAATTGATTATGTTGTAGTATACGTTATAAATATTTATTTATATACAATATTTAAACTTACGATCTCCATAGTCTAGTTATGTACTGTAAGACGTCTATCGTTCAGCCTGGAGGTTACGGGTTCGATTCCCGTTAGAACCTAATTTTTTTTAAATAGTTCCAGTCTGATTTTCACTCAAAGTCTTTTTAACATCTTTCTGGTGGATTGAAAGAGGTTGCCACGTAGTAAAAAGTCCGCCAGGTTGTAAAGAAGTAAACTACAATACAACACAACTTTGAGATTATAATTGTTTTAAAACCATAATAAATAACGTATATAGTAAGAATTATTTTCTTGACATTGTATTGTATTCTATAAGCCTTTGAAATGATTATGGCGTGGCCTACCTTGATGTGTAGAAGCAAACCCTAGACATTGAAAAATAGTAGTAAACAAATATTTTGAGAAGAATATCTGGTGTAAAAAAACTACGATAGAATAATAAATGACCGAGTAAAAGACAACTGATTATAAAAGGCAGATGTGCGATTACTCAACTTAACAGAAAAAAAAGACCGAAACCCTTCTAGGAGATATCATCAGGATTTGAAATCCCATGGTGGAAGGGAAACCTTCTAACAACTAGACCTCGGAAGCCGTCATGATTGTTGAAGTTTTTGATTGTTTAGGATAATTCAACGCATTTAGTTATGCTTACATTTTTTTAAATTTTACTATGCATACTTAATCATTTAAAATTAATATTTTTTTATGAAAATGCGAACTGTGGTCTGCAAATACAAATAATGCTAAAATACACATATAAAGTACCGCTTCACTAAGCAGGCCTATGATGAAATGGTCTCATTCCTTAGTCACAAATTTCACATACGAGTAATAATTATTACTTCTATGTATAACACACAACTTAAAGAATCACTCTCTGGATTTACATACTCGTACACGTATACTATACTTGAATCACAAGCTATCACTTACAAAATTCCAACAGCACTAAATCATATCCAACATCTGATAATCAAATACTCTAATTCGCATCAGTCATTCTCTTATAAATCTATGTGGAGAAAAGCTCTTAACTCAAGTTTTTTACTTCTCGTTGTCCCTCTGTTAATGAGTCAATTTCGTTTTATATTCATTAACTTGAATCACTTCTCTGATACATTGTAAATTCTTCGTCCTATGAACTGCGTGCTCTTTCTTCCAAATAATATATAAACATTTGAGATCGGAACTAGATTTGATGCGTCACCTCTTATTGTATGACTGTGCTCTGAAGTATTTATTTTTACGGTCAAATTTAGGTTATCTATTAAAAAAAGGATCTTAGTTTTTATTTGGTAGACTTTCATAGAAGGAGCTTTCTTCATGGTTGCTACATTTTTACATTTCCAGCAGCAATCTTCAACCAAGAAGTTCCATTTCCTTGAGTTTTATTATTTGTGAAAACATTTTCATTTCATTAGTTGTTTGAGAAAATATTTTTTGTGAAGTTCAAAGTCGATGAACACAGATGAGCACGAAAAATAATGTAATTTGCTTCGAAGCATGACTTTTGATTTGTTTGAACAACCTTCATTTCTTGTTTATTGCTTTCTTCGATACTTTAATCAAGAATCACTTTTTTCCAAGAAAATTTTAATATCAAAGTCATTTAATCTTCTTGTTTAGTAATTCGCTTTTTTCTCAACATATTTTTTTCGAATAAGATTTTTGAAAGGTTTCTGAAATTTTTAAATGAGAGGGTTTCAGTGAATATTTTTATATTGTAATTTTTCAATGAATTATGAATATGCAAAAAAAGAAACACTGCCACGAACTTATTCTTTTAGGGTACGCATAAAGGACAGGTCTCCACCCCTTTTGTTCATATAACATATGTTATACTGCTTCGCATCGTCCAGATATATACTTATCATAATATAGCTTTTCTATTTCCCACACTTCTAACCTTTCTCTCAGATATTTTTTTTCGTATTTCGCGAATAATTCACTTAATGTGGTCAAACCATCTTAAGATTGTTCTCGTAATTATACATACGACATCCATCTCTTATGAACATTTAGTCTTTATTCGATCATTCTTTACTTTATTTTACATTGTAATACCATATATTCTTCCAGTATTTCTGCTTTTATAATATTTCCCTTCACTTTCACTATCCAGGTTTCGATTTAGTACACCAAAGTTGATTCAAGCACATGAATTTGCGCAACCACTTTGAACATTTTGCGATCGATTTATTGACAAAAGTAATAACTGCGCCTTTGATCATATTTATTGTAGGAACATATTTTTAGTAAATTTCGCATTCTTACAGCTGTCGAAAAAATGCTCCCCAAAAAGCGACATTTCTCAATTTTCTCTAATTTTTCATTGTTCACGTATACATTGAAATTACTCATAGAAACCCCCCTCCCTTTTCGATAAACTTATTTTGTTTACATACATTCATTCTCAAATTATTATCTAAACATTTTCTATACATTTAATCAATCAATATTGCTTAATCATTTTCTGTAACTATCACCATATTATCCGCATACAAAATAAAATCGTTCACAACCAAATCTGTCATTTTTACTCTTCTCGTTTCAGTCTTTATTTCGTTTACTCTCGAGCCTATATAAAAAAGCTTATTTTAATATAAAATAGTATATAATAATACATTTTCTATTTGTAAATCAGACTGAATGAAAATAAATCAGGGGTTCTTTTTCACTTGCAAAAAGAGAAAAATCGAGTAAAACCCACTAACTGAACGAATCCTTTGTTATTAAAATCGAAGTCTCCGAATATGTGAAGGAAGCGGAGACGGAAAAATGTCGTTAGCTATACTTACCCCCTGGTACCCTGTGATACATCGAGGGCGTCTCGGCTTTATCTGGCTGGACCGTTCTTTGCGAGTTGCTGATATGACTTTAGCCTGCAGAGCGGCGCGACATATTGAATTTCAATATTTCCTTCAGCTTTCAAGCGTGGGTGTATGATTGTTTCCGTTATTGGATCGACTATCATCAAATATTTCTTGGTTGAAAAATATATTAATAAAATTTACACTTTATTTCGTGTTTTAAAAAAAATGTTTTGATAATACATTTGAGATAACATAACAACACATTGTATGATATAAGGATAACGATTTGGTCTTCAGGGCCTTTTACTGATAGTGAACCACTCCAAGGGTAGCTAGATGACTTTTCGACGAAAGAAACATTTTTTTTCTCAAGTCCCCAGATCCATCATCTATGTATAGCATATATACTCGTATATAAATGTGCAACCACCCGATCGAATGGTCGCAACCACCACCTTACTATCCTTACACTAAAATATATTTTTTGGTATTGTAATGTTTTTAATCTTTCAATAATTATTGTGATTCCTTGAGCGCACTCAAGAAGAGTCTACTCCATAAACGTTGATATATAAACTGGCATTTTATTATTCTTTTGTTTCTAAGTATGATTCTGTATTTTCGCGCGCGAAATATTTAAAGGGTTGTATTCAGAATTTTTTGGTTTCGGAATGATTAATTTATTTGTGTAGTGCTCCTCAACATGTCTGAACTTGTAAAGCTTGATATATTGAAGAGCATGACCGGAAGACCATATTATTTTCGGTTTCGTTAATCTAGCCTTCGGGTTTTGAACCGTTGAAGTATGTTAGGAATTCGCAGTTCATTATCGCACGTGATGGAAATACTATACGAGTATGTTAGCGTGTGAAGAGATAATATGCTCGCATACGTCTACAGTGTGCGAGTACTGTCACCAGACGAGCTTAATTACCAGACTAGGACCTTTTTTTTCAAGTACCATTGGGAATCGAACACAAAACCGTGCAGCGTCAAGCGTTTTATTAAACAGGGTACGGAGGTTGTCGGATTAATTCACAAGACAATAAATTTTGTATTATTCATATTTTAAATAATTAGTCGTCATGTTTCCTTATCCTTATAATTACAGAGAGTCTAGTTAAACATTTTCCATTTGTTTCGGCAATCTATAGTCTAGTTATAATAAGAAATCAAATTTATCGATTATTAAGCTCTTTTATTACATAGCAGCGTACTTGTTTTATTTTTCATTCAGTAACTCGACGGTTTTTTTTTTAAGGAAAACGTACTTTTTATCAAATATCTTCTTAATATAATAAAATAAATGACATACATACCATTACACCGTTTCTCTGTCAAATAAGGCAAAGACAAATGAAGGCAAGATTTTTCTATCGGAACACACATATTTTGCCTCTTCTACATCCATGCACCATCTCATACATCTCCCACGATTTTTCTGACTTTTTTATTTATTTCTTTCAAAATATACCCTAGATCCAACCATACTTTACATAGTCGTATTCTACTTTGTCTTCCACTCACATTTGCATTATATATTTGTTTTGTTATTCTTTCTTCATTCATTCGTTCTACATGCCCAAACCATCTCAAAGTGCTCTTCTTCTTTTTACTCGACACATCAACCTAACGTTCGTATTGCCCTTAATAACATCATTTCAAATTCTGTCATACATTGTCACTCTTTTTATTCTTCTTAATGCACGCATTTTCACAGCATTTATTCAATTACATTCAATATTTTTTTATATCCACGTTTCACTCCTATGCATCAAAGTTGGTACTAGAATAGTGTTGGTACTAGAATGGAATAGTGTTGAGAACTATCGTCATAGTAGATTTTGATACTGCATGGTTAGAGTGTGTTTGTTTTAGTGACAATAGTAAAAAGGGACAATTTATATACTGCTCCATTGACTTTGTTTTCTATCGCTACACATACAATTTTCGATGGAAATATAAAAAGTCTCAGTCTGGTTTTTATATTTTTGGTAGGTCAAAATAATTTGTCATATGGTTATTTCTTTTGTCATGTGTCATATTATGCAACCCAACTTTGGACATACCAGGTATTGAAAGTATCGTTTTTTGATCATCTGATGTATGTATTCCATTATCCAAATAAGTGGTCTATGAGCAAAATTTGGGTAAAAGGCTTTACTGTATTCTGTCACCAATGGTTTTATCGACTTGGCATGGCTGATGGTTAAGATCCAACGAAATTTCCAAGTAAATATCCAGTCAGATATATGAATATTGAAGTAAATATCCAGGCAGATATATGAAAAAACAAACACATACTTCAAAATACGTCAAATTTCGTTTTGATTTATACGTATAATATAATAAAATTTGTAGGTAAAGTTTTTTTCAATTTATATATTTTCAGTTTTGGGTATGTTATATAAACAATATTTGTACGAGTATGAGCTGTTGATAAATTCTAAACAAGACATCTTAATATCTAAAAAGATTTTGATTGTGTATTTATGATAATTTTATAGAAATATTATTTTTTCCGAAAGTAAGGAAAATAATACGTACGATAAAAAAATAATATATTTTCAAAAGTAAGGAGAAGAAAGGGTATTCTATCTCGAGAGTTCAGGTTTATTTCATTTACCCATTTCTTTTACTCATATATATTTATAAGGTCGAGACTTAAGCCATCTTTTGATTTTCGTTATTCATAAATCGGTTGTTTTTATTTAAAAAATCATGAGTTTTTATTTAATTTGTTTACGACTCTCGTTTGTTTGGAATCATTCTAGAGCTGCAATATAGCAATCATTAATTTTTGCTTTAAAGATTATATTATGTTTCAATATTTGAAAGTAAACGTAGCACTCAATCAACAAACTTGGTCTTGGCTTCATTTAGGATCTATTACTAATTCCGTTTGTCAGCGGTATTTTTCTCTTTCATGTCACTTCCAGGGCACAATAGTTCACGTTCAAACTATTAATCTATCTTAATTTCTGTTTGCTACTCTTCTACAACCTATCAGAGCACCGAGAGTTGTAGATATTGAATGAGAATTTGGATGAAGATACAGAATTTCGAACTTTTATACAATGGAGATGCCCTTTTGTATAAAAGATGGACATTTATCGTAATCTAATATAAGAATTTTGAGTACCTTTGCCATAATATCTACATTGTGTTCAATATTTTCATTTATTATAATGTGCCCCTTCAATAAATCTGAATCGGTGATTCAAACATATTGAAGAACATGTTCGGGAGGCAATATTCCCATTAGTTGAGCGTTGGGGCTAAGAACCACTTGAATAGGTATGAAATTCATCGTTGATCATCGCACATATTAGTTATAATACTCCGCACATGAAAGTAACAACTATCACACATGTTTATGACATGTGAGTATTGTTACCAGATAAATTTCGGCAATTGTTTCTCTTTAGTAATGTGGCGTTGATTCCCCATTATCTTTGTTCTTAATGAATATCCTCCTATCTCCTTGTCAGATATATAATTGTTTTATTTATTATATTGAAATCTCGAATGGTTCTTGTCCTTTTTCACCTTACAATTATGTCTATTTTAATCGTTTAAAGTTCAAATATAAATTATTCAGCCAACACTGGAAACCAAATACTGTTCAATTTTACTGGTTGGTTCGAAGAGATACCCTTTGGCAAAAATCCAACCAAACTATACATTGTACTATGATATTTGTAAATAAATAAACGTTTTTTCCGCAGTGGATCCCTTTTTCAGGAGTTAAACTAGAAACTCTCGGATGGAAGTTAAGCGTCTTACCGAACTACGTGACAGCGGTCACCATACAGTTCATCAAGTTTAAGGTATCGAGTAAAAAAGTTTCTATTAAATGTAAGAGATTTTTAAATAGGTATTAAGATTAATAAAATTTTAACTATGACCCTCTTTTTTATAAGCAAAATTATATCTTAAGTCTACTCCATAAACTAACAGACAAGGCGCATTTCTGTGCTGTCATGAAAATTAAAAAAAGACGCTATGGGAGACATATGCTATAAAAACAAATTGTCTTGCTTCTTTAATATTTATTCACATTGTAACAACTTTATTATTTATTCTTGGGCGAGAATATTCCATCTTTATTGCGGAATAATTTTATCGTGCACCCGCTGCCTGGCAAGTGCCTATTACATTTGAGACCTTTTCTGAATATTGTACTCGTAGATTTTTTCAACGTCTGGTATTGCGTATGAATACTAAGTAAACGTAAGGAAAATATGAAAAAAAAATACGGTGCTGTTACTTGTAAACCATACATTTTTGTACATAAATAAAGGTACAGACTAAACTCGTTTAATTTCCATAAATAAATTAGTTGATTGGTACAAAATATTTTTTTTGCCTTTTTATTATTTTTTAGCATTTATACCAGAAAATTTCCGTGACTTGGTTAGTAAGACGTTTTTCTTTCTTAAATGGGGTTTCAGTTCGTTTTCTGATGGTACACAAAAAATGGCTTGATAATCCGTTTGGTAATAACACTCGCACGCATTAGACACATTCGAGTGTTGTTGTTTGTCCACTTGTGGTAGATTTTCAAATGTATACGTTGGCTAACTGTTAGTTAAATGCCTTGTCCAGTGGTTTTTAATTCGAGAATTCGACTATTGAGACCCAAGACAACATTGTTTCCCGGTTACGCTCTTCAACATGTCTGCATTCGAAAATTAGATATGTTGAGGGGTATCATACAAATCTTGATGAAGAAAAATAGAAAACTTCAATTATTGGTTGACCTCATAACAACAATCAAATGTAAACTACATAAAAAACATTTCTAAGTGCAGTTTTTAAAGATCATATTCTAAGTACGACTTTTCACTTATATTTTAATTTTAATTAAAGCTTCTAACCAAAATAGCAAAGTTTATCCAAGATTTTATAATTCATGCAACTGATAAAAATGAAAAAGTATCAGGAATAAAATATACATGGTATTTATTAAATTTATTGTTTTGTCGTTTTTTCAATAGGCAACCCTTCTACTATACAGTGATTTGTGCTATCACTGTTCAAGCCAAACATGAAATTATAAGATATCTAAAATATGCGATAAAATTAGTTTGTAGACAATTTAAAGTTTTACACGTAATCAAGCATCTAAAATATGAAATACCAATAATGCGATTTTAAAATAATCATTGATTTATTTTATACAGTTAACATTACCTTAAGCTAGATCTGCTCTGTACGAAATAGAGTCACGTTCTTCAATATCCGTTGAATATACTCGTATATTTTGGACTCATTCAGGAAACAATTCGTATTTGTTCCCTCAACTCTTTTTGAGACTCCGCGATTCTTTAGGAGGAGGGTTCTAAAGAGTGTTTACGTTTTCAAGTCATTTTGAGATTATTTTGTCTTTTGTAATATTATTAATAAGAATGGGTTCAATTTCTGACTAAGAGTGCTCTTAAAAGGAGCCTAATCCTAAACGGCGTTTTATAAATTCTACTGATTAGTAACAAAAAAGTATATTATTAATCGACGATTCTTCTGGTATGAGTATTAGATATTACCAAAATATTTTTATGGAGATATTCAGGAAAATATTAAAACAAATATTTATAACAACTTCACGCGTAGTAAATTATAATAATACATTAATATAAAATGATTCCTATTTTTTGCTGCCATAACGAAGCTTAAAACGATTGTTGCGATTATTTTTATTTGTTTAGTGGCGGTTATATATATTTTTTGCTGTTGATACTATTGACACTCATTTAGTCACCTTGTGCCTAGAAACGTAAAGGCACATGTTTGTATGAGTGGCGGCGATGGTGATGATGGAAAATATTGTAACATAGTAAATTTATTCACGTGTATACTAAACGTAAATAACTCACCCCAACATTACATCGGATGTCCACACGAAATATATTAGCCAAGCTGATCACTATCTCCACCCGGTAACTACATTTCCAGTCTCCCAATATCCTGCCGAATGTTAACTTAAATCCTCTGTTTCGATCTGTCAAGTGGTCTTCTTCCGTGGTGTTGGATTTGCATAATGATTTTTGTTGACCGCTTCCTAAGATCTGCTTAGATGACCTATCTATTTCAACCTTCGCGACCTATGTCGCTGATTATAATGTTACATACAGTACTTCTTTTTTTTAGCGTTCAATGAATGTCGAATAATTATTCCAAAAATGTAGTTTAATAATTTCAACAAAGTTTCATTTTTCTGCTTGTAAAGGCCCTTATTGAATTATTCTTCTTTATCACAAGTTCAATGATGAGCCTTCTTGGTCATCTGATATGTTTCGAGCTTGGCGCACTACCTGTCTCCATCCCTCATTGTGATTGTGTCCTATACAGCCAGGTACTGGGCACACAAAATTTAACTCTCAGATGATGCTGATTGGCGGTTGACGGTGGGCGCTGTTGGCTCTCACCAAGGCTTATATGACATGTTCTCTGAAAGCACTCTCGGTCTTAACGAGATTCGCTCCGTTGGATCTGGAAGTGGAGTGACACGCTGAAGGTTCTCGGTAAAGGTCAGCCTGCGAGTATAGGTGACGTTCGCCTTTACCCCTTCCTAGGGATGACCCCTCACGTGATTTTTAAAGTCTGTCTAGATACCTAATTGTCAACATCGTTGGTCGTCTCCCTCTGTGGGAAGAGACATTTAAATTCTTTCCTTGCACCTGGGCGCGCCTCGGCTCCCCGTGGATATACCCAAACTATTGGACTACCTAATTTCTCTCTGGCCGTGGAAGCTTTAATGACAAACTCTTTAGATTCAACCTTGTCCCTTAACCCTGTTGGAATTTTTCCCGCCATCTGGATTAATTCTTAGAGCACATCCTCCGGTACTGCGATGAAAATCGATTAAGTAATTTCTGAAGGGAACTCCACTTAGCTCAGTATCAGTTCATCTTGACACCGATTGGCTACTTCGATGTAATGGCGTCATAAGAAAGTTTTATTGCATTTGATTTTTTTTGTATTAACTACTGTACTAAGTACTGACAACTGGCTGGGCTGTTTGAACTCCAGGCCTTAAGCCATTTTTTTACCGGTTTTGTCCAGCCTTAAATCCGTTGCCACCGGAGAAGAAGTACCATTGGGCAGTTTTTTCTTCGTTACTATGTGACGTCACACTCATAAAAAACCAAAGAAGAATTCGATCTTCTAGTGCAGATGGGGACTTATACTGTCCCCCATAACAGCGTGGATGGAGCTGGGTTTGAACTGAACTGTTACCATCCCTCCCGGTTCTGGGGCAAGTAAAACGCCGCGCTTGAAGCTATGAAGTCTTTTATTTGATCCGTCCATCTTATAAGAGACCTTTCTCCTACTTTCTTTCCCTCAACTGTCCCCGCGATCATCAGATTCTGGTTAAGAATCATGTTTATCGTAATCAATATTTATTAGAAAATATAACAGGAAGTATTTTTTTTTCAGGCGATGAATGTATTGCATTCAAACTAAAATGTTTCAAATATCTAAGAAAATACGATTTTGTGAAACGTTTTCTTGGTGAATATCGACAAGCGTCACTTTCATATCATAATTCTTCCAATCCTCACCAAGATTTTTTATTTCTTATTAGTTACACCAGTCTTGAAACCAATAAATACACGCTTTAATAATCATGGTATTTTCAGCACGCTGTGCAAGAATATTAAATTGCAATTGCTTTTCTTTGATTAACATTCACGCTGTAAATAAAAAATACGATTCATTTTTGGGGATTTACTTAAAAGGAAATTTAATGTAGATTTTATGCTAAAATCAAACGAAAAAGTAGCAACGGGCTGAGTAAAAAAACTATTTTTTACCGTTTACGAGTACATGAAAATAATCTGAAATGATAATAGCTTTTAGAAAACAATATATAAACACTAAGCATAAATGATAATAGCTTTTAGAAAACAATATATAAACACTAAGCATAAATGATAATAGCTTTTAGAAAACAATATATAAACACTAAGCATAAATGATAATAGCTTTTAGAAAACAATATATAAACACTAAGCATAAATGATAATAGCTTTTAGAAAACAATATATAAACACTAAGCATAAATGTAAAATGTTTTATGGTAAAAGTTTCCTTACGGATTTTCTTTTTTGTACGAAACGAGGTTCAAATATAAAGGCAAGAAATATATTCTCCATTAGACTTCATATAAAAACATGGCGCTAAAAATCAAGTGAAGTTTCGTAAGTACTCCCGTATAAATATGCTTTTTTCTCCCTTATAAAAACTATAGTAAAGAAGGTGAAACTAAGAGCCAGAAAGAGTTCATGAAATAAAAGGAGGCATCCTAAACGGCTATCGCTCACCTGAACTCGCTCGCTCCCTTCATTGTTTACAAGTTTATGGCTGGTATAAAACTGCCTACGAGTATATAGCAACAGTGTTTCTGAATTTTGAAAAAAAATATTTTATTTTTTGAACTATTATAAAAATATACATAACCGTCGTAATTCTACGACAAATTCGCTTTAAAGCTATGCGATAAAGGTCTGGGGAGGTCTTATCGTACAATATTTATGATTATATATGAACACTTGACACATACATTATACTACACCTAAGGTCAAATGCGTTACTATCACATATCGGAAGAACTACAATGGTTTCTTTGTAGTTCGTCCTCACATGGTAAGTTTCCGTTGTTTCCTTGCAAATTATGTTTTTCTACACATACTTTGATGCCGGGAATCGCGTCATCTAATAGACACAGTTGTCACTTGCCTTTTCGTACTCTCAATTTATTTTATTTTTCGTAATATTTTAAATATTTTAATAATAATGGGGTTTGATTTCCGTTCAAGAGCGCCTTAAGGGAGGATTATACTCTCTTTACAGCGCATACATTTTCCTTTTATTATGAGTAGTTAAAATTAAGATTATAAATCGATGATTCTTCTGTTCAAAGATATGACCAAAATATTTTTTATTCGACTTATTGGGTGAATGGTAACAATTTATTTATATCACTTTACAGATCGATTAAGAAAATTTTATATTGAGTGGACAATTTGAGTGAATTTAAGTTAATCTAGTGCATTTTATGTGATAATACAAAAATTATATCTTTTTGTTCTCACAATGAAAATACTTTGCACGAGTGGATGCCAAAAATTAATGAGACAATGAAAACTCGCGTGAATAACAAAAGCGCATTTTCGTTAATAAAAAATAACTGATGAAATATAAGAATGACATGATTTACTTATGATTTATTTATCATAATTTTCATATTTTTTTAAATCATAAAATTAAAAGTTTAAATTATTTAAATCACAAATATATATGATATTTGGAATATTCAAAGTTACAAAAACTAGAAAGCGCATTGTCTCACATCGGATTTTTATGAGATACACGTTTGCGTACTAAGTCAATGATAACTTAATGAGTAAAGCTAAAAATGCATTATCAAATTCATACGAAATTATTTTCTAGCGCAGATTTTTTTCGGTAGCGTAGATTTTTTTCGGTATTTTTTTAATAGGTTCAATTATTCAAAAATTAAATTAGTTTCACAATAAATCGCTGTTTCATAATAAATTATGAACCTAAAAACGAATTATTTTTTAGATATAACAAAGACTTTTGTTCTTGAATTGCTTTGTTGCAAAAATCATTCCTGTTAGGAAGAGCAGCAGCTATCTCTCCCCCTAATATGCGGTCTTTCTAGCATGCGATGTCCTGTGAGGATCTCGTGTATTTTTCTCTGAAGTATTCTGTTACTGCCCATCCTATCCATATGGTCACGTCAGATTCGCCTTCTTTTCCTGCTCCGTCATCTGTGTCGCAGGTCTGTCGGATGTGAAATTCTGTGACCCTACTTAAGACATTTTTCCGTCACGATTCATAGTATTTTCGAATGATCGAAAAATATTTTTTGTCCTAATTGTGCCGACTTTGGTCTGAACACCATAACTTATGATCGATCAAGGGTCACGTAAATTTGAACTTAATAATAAAGGTAAGTAAATAATTTCAGATGAAAAAAGGGGTTAAAATAAATGTGTGAAAGAACCAGAATATCAACAATAAAAAGCAAGCCCGTTTTCCAATAGATTATTGGCAGAGGTTATGGCTACTTTGGATGTTTAAACATATATCAAGATTATTACGAATAATGACACATTCAAATTAGTTCAATAGAGCTTGTTTTGATATATTTTAAAAGCTCCTATATCTAGTTCACTTCGTTGACTAACTATACCTAGCTTAGAAAATGTTTGTTGTTTAAATAAAATTATTTTGATGTTATTTTGTTTAAGGTTGGTTAATCTCACGAACACAGACTCACTGCAGTGTTTACGTTCGTTTAAATGTGATTTAAGCAGGTTTTTAGTTTGAAGTCAACAGTCTCAGAATAGGCAACGAGTCTAGTGATACGGTTGATACGGACTGATTAGAATCGGATTATAATCTGATAATTATCAGCCGTCTCACTACATTCATTGCGTTTTGTATAATTATGTAAAGAAAATATTGAAAGCCACAAATTAGAGGAAAAAACATAAAAATATTGTCTTCTGTCACTGTTATGAAGAAGAAAAAAATTAAACAATATTTTATAAAAAATGTTTTTTCTTATGAACATATTATTTAATAAAATATAGTAAGACGAAAAAAACCTTCTTGTCATACCTTTCTTTGTATTTGAATATTTCTTGTGTATGCGTTTATGAGTTCTAACTAGAGAGAAGACACGAGTACGTTTCTTGCATAGTCAACTCGTTCCAGATGATAAAGTTTATGAGTTCTAACTAAAGAGAAGATACGAGTACGTTTCTTGGATAGTCAACTTGTCCCAGATGATAAAGTCGTTCAATTAGTTTATGAGTTCTAACTAGAGAGAAGCTACGAGTACTTTTCTTGGATAGTCAACTTGTTCCAGATGATAAAGTCGTTCAATTAGTTTATGAGTTCTAACAAGAGAGAAGCTACGAGTACTTTTCTTGGATAGTCAACTTGTTCCAGATGATAAAGTCGTTCAATTAGTTTATGAGTTCTAACTAGAGAGAAGCTACGAGTACTTTTCTTGGATAGTCAACTTGTTCCAGATGATAAAGTCGTTCAATTAGTTTATGAGTTCTAACTAGAGAGAAGCTACGAGTACTTTTCTTGGATAGTCAACTTGTTCCAGATGATAAAGTCGTTCAATTAATGTAATCACGAAGTAGATAACTTTTCATCATATCGGATTAATTAATATAGTTAAAAAGATAAGATTTGCTGCAGGTTTTCCTTGTTTAATTTTCAAAAATGTATTTTTATTGAAACATAAATTTTTCATGGCCAAAATATAGGTGAGCGCTTAGAACTGCAGATAATTTTCTGCAAAAATAACAGAGTAGGTTATTAAATAAGTGAGAAACCTTTGTATTATAAGGTTGAGGCTGTCAAGAATGGGGTCGTTTCTCAAAGTATTATAACTGGAATATCCTTCACTCCAGTGGCGTAGCCAGACATGCCTGGGGATACACACTTAACAGTGCCCATTCCTCCATCAGCTCTCATGATCTCCTTTGCGTGATACGTTCGTAGAATCCCGTCTGATAGGCTTATTTCATAGCTGAATGGAATTGAAGGAAACATAGGAATTTTAGGCGTATTCTGTGCTTAACATTGCTATTTGAAATGGATTTTACGTGTTCATACCAAAATATGTTGAGTGTTACTCATTTTACTTTATACTCAAAATACTTTTAAGGATTGATTTTTATTTATACTTTTGTAGTTGAGAATTGACCTTTTTATTTTTATAATGAATATTTTTTAAAGTTCACATTTTTAAGATGTGTTGATATCACAAACTTATTCTTCAAGTATCATATCAGGTTCTAGCAACATTGATGTTTACTAGGGTAAAAACATCTCTATCTTGAGTCAGGTCAGTTTCCTAAAATATTGAATTCCAGTCCAGAATCTGATGTTACGAAATCGCGTCATTTTTCATACTGCTGCGTTCCATTCATCTGGATTGATATGACATCAGCAAATGCATCAGACAAATATTTTGTCTTTTCAATATTGATTTTCAAACCTGCTAGTTTGCTTGCCTCTGCCAGTTCGAGAAGTTGACTCTTTATTTACCCAGAACGTGTAGCGAAGATACCAATATTGTCTGCACATCTAAAATGGCTCAAATATGAATCAATGATACAAATTCCTTAATTTTTCCCATTCGAACACCGTAAAACATCTTCCTCGGTAGCGTTGAATAATTTTGGTGAGATGGTTTCAACAGTTGTTATGTTTCATCAAAAGACTGCTGAAGAAATACGTGTCAGTGGGATTAATGTACAATAATAAGTGGAATAACAAAGTAATTTATTATTCAATATTCTAATATAAGATTCTATAAAATTGAAGTCGATAACTTTGATAAATTATTAAATTGGACTTTAAGAGTTACGATTTTCTTGATAATAAATTAAAAATATTTTGTTTCTTACATCTAAAAAATATTTGTCGACTATTTGTATTGCTACTCGTAATTGATGTGTAAAGCACATCGTGGGAAAAAAATGATACTAAATAAGTTACGTATTAACTGAAAATATTGTTTATTTTCAAATTCACTTTGAACAGGGCGAACTTCTCAACAATTTGATTATTTGTATTGTCCACACTAATATAAAACTGTTTTTTTTTTAAATAATGTCTTTTTTTATCTTGATCTTTTTCCTTGAAAAAAATATGCATCGTTATTGTCTCAAAGAAAAGTTTAAAGATAATTAAAAAATATTGTGTATTTGACGCTTTTGTGAGTAAAACGCTGTTTATTCCGGGGGCTGTGGGCTCGAATCTCGTTGGTACCCAATTTTTGAAAATATTTATAATAAAAGGACACTTTATATAACGCCGTTTAGAAAGCAAATTTTCCTCAAGGGCGCTCTAAATCGAGACTCAACCCCACTTTTATTGACAAATTAAAAATAAATATATATAAGTCAAGTGTAAGAATAGGAAGGTAGTAGCTGCAGCTTAAAAAAGGTTCAAAAGATTTCCAGGTTATTCTGTGTACACTTAAAGAGTTAGGTACCTTTACTTTTATATTAATGAACGAATTTTAATTGATTTGAAAAATTTGCTACTTTAAAAGTATTTGCAATATTTGATTAAATCAACTTTTTATTTTATCATTAATATGGTTGTAAATAAAGTTTTGCTTTTAAGAAGTTGTTAAATATATTATTGTTTTTCCATAATTTAATATCATGTGAATTAATATGTTGTTTATAGTTAAGGCATTAACGTTGTGGAGGTTTAAAGACATTGTAATTTATTTTTAACAAACACTGTTTATTCCACTTTTATATGACGGTATAACCCTACCGTCTTGTTTGCGCTCCCCTGAAGATGAGGTGAAAGCCTTGAAACCGGTAGGGTTATACCGTCATATAAAAGTGGAATAAACAGTGTTTGTTAAAAATAAATTACAATGTGAATTAATGTTGAGTAGGGTCATTTATTATTTTATTGATCGCATTTCTTTATTTTGTTTTAATTCCTTAATAACATATGTGTAGAAAAGCAAATTTGCTTCTTTAAGAGCACTTAATAAACTGAGGAATAACGTTTTTAATTTGAAATCGGAATCACATTATATTTTTCTTAGTAAATTGAACCTACGTTTTTGTACTCTCATGTAAATATATCTTTTTAATTTATTAACTCAATGTGTATGCTTGTTTATAAGCGAAAAAACATATAATCTTAATTTTCAAAAAAATAAAAAAATTCTTAATAATGTTTGGAAAATTTTCTTTCCATTTTAACCTTTAGAATTTAATATCAAAGGTAAAGTTATTTTAAAGTTTTGTTAATCGGAAGAGATAAAAAAATTCTAATACAAAATAATCATTTATTGCTTGAAAATATTATATATCATAACTTAGCAATAATCTGACAATTAAAAAACCCTTGAAAAATATAAGTATATAACACGAAAACTTTAAAGTGTTATTATAATAATGAGAAAGTGAAAAATAATGATTGTTTTTTAATCATTAACGGAATTTTGTAATCATTTACGGAATCTACTATTTACCCGTAAGTCTTTTCGTGTACTATATTGCCTGGAGATGTTCTGAAAAGCAAAATAAATCTTGGAAACAAATTGCTAGAAGAAATAGTCAACCTTTAATCAGCATAGTTTTATATCTCTAGAGAACTCAGGTGAGTCGCCATCTCGGTGATACGAGTATATTGTGACTGGTAAAGCAGACTTCGTGGATCCTGGTTCGGACTTTACAGCCATCAGGATAAGGTAATCGCTTCCATATCTCATCATTCCTCTGCAGACAATTACGAGTGACGCATTTCTTGCATATCTGCTGAAAACAAAGCAGTTAGTAACTTTACTCGTAATCTTAATCTCGAGTATCTATTCTCATAACATATCTTACTGTTCTAAACTGAACAACATTTGAGAAGTATATTGGTTACGCTTCCTTCCGTACATCTCGGCTCAGCATGAAGATCTTTTTGAACAAATAATTCAAATCGTACATTATGAATATTGATCACTGGTTTTATGATCTTTTGTGGACTGGTTAACAACTTGTCTTCAAATAAATCAATAATATCTAAAAGACAGTTTGAAATTAAATATTGTCAGCTCAGCTACATGCACAGGACCAAAATTTTATCATTATCACGTTATTTGTCTCGATCCAATGTAATTTTTTTCAACCAGCCTCTGCAAGGTGAATATTGTCATTCACCTATCTAGCTGGCTTTCAAAATGCCTTCGGAATATTTTGAGTCTCCATACGACAACCATGTATCCATCTTTCATTCATTGTTTCTTTCCCAAATATGCCTATTGTCCCCATTGCCACTTTAATCAGGTCATCTTTATATTAATAATTGTAAGATGCGTGTATCGTACACAGAACGAAACAATCAAATCTGGAAGAATTACAAATTGAACAGCGTTTGTCTTCAATAATACAACTGCATATCCTCAGGTACTTTGGGTCGACCATCTGGAAAAGTATTGTACAATGGAAAAAAACTGGGTTTCCAAGGGAAATATAATGATCCCAGTCACGAATCAGATCACCAACGCGACTAACACGCCTGATAAGGAATTCAACCAAGAGCTCACTCGAAGAGTGCAGTAGAAATGCTACTGACCATGAGAAATGTAGGCGTATCATTATTTCTGCAGTGCGGTCAATTCGCTTGCAATATCAAGTCCAGTTACCTCGGTTGCTATGTAAAGAGCATAACAATTCGCTTGCAATATCAAATCCAGTTACCTCGATTGCTATGTAAAGAGCATAACAATTCGCTTGCAATATCAAGTCCAGTTATCTCGATTGCTATGTAAAGAGTATAACAATTCGCTTGCAATGTCAAGTCTAGTTACCTCGATTGCTATGTAAAGAGCATAACAATTCGCTTGCAATATCAAGTCCAGTTATCTCGATTGCTATGTAAAGAGTATAACAATTCGCTTGCAATATCAAGTCTAGTTACCTCGATTGCTATGTAAAGAGCATAACAATTCGCTTGCAATATCAAGTCCAGTTATCTCGATTGCTATGTAAAGAGTATAACAATTCGCTTGCAATATCAAGTCTAGTTACCTCGATTGCTATGTAAAGAGCATAACAATTCGCTTGCAATATCAAGTCCAGTTACCTCGATTGTTATGTAAAGAGCATAACAAATATGAAGCAAAATATTGAAATCCGTGATTTTATGTTGCACTTTTTTCAAGTATATTTAATTTTCAGTAACCTTTGCCTTCAAATAATTTTGAAGCATTTGATATGAGGAAATTGTTTTCTTGCTCTGTAAGGGTATTTATTAATTTTGGAACAAAGAGATTAATTATAATCGAATTTCACGTTTTAATAATTTCTTCAAGATAATTCAGCTTGAAAGCTCTTGAAATATAATCCTCCTAATGATTTCCGGGTAGATTAATTACGAAAAATAATTAGAATTGGATAATTATTTTCTGTAAGCATAAAGTGTCATCGTTGTTGCTTCGTCGTTACGAGTAGCGTTTTAAGCAAGTATGCTTTCGGGGCTAGATTTGCATTTTTTTCACACAAATACTTAGCAGCTGCCTAAAATTAATTCTTGGGGTGTTTTTGGAGACACAGGTGTTAAGAAACGGCAAGGAGTTTTTTGAAGAATTAATATCCGATGTTTTATTTTTATATGAAAATGAACCTTCGAGTTGCAATCAAGTACACCCATCCCTCGATTTACGCAGTTTTCCAAAATGTTTTTTTTCTAAAAAAATAATAGATAATTGAAAAAGATAGTCCTTTTTAATATTATATATAGTCTAAACGTATATTAGATATAGTCTAAACTTCAATATGAAGAAATTCATAAAGAAATGACTGAAAATAAAAAAACAAATGTTAGTTACAGATTTTCTAACAGTAGTAACCAGAGAGCAATTTTCTCCAAAAGAATCAGACATTTAAGATATTTCTACAGATGATAGTGACTTTGAACCAACAATTGTGAAGAATAAAAAAAAAATCAGTTGCTTTTGAAGACAACAGCGAAAATTCTAAAGAAAATAATCTCGTTTATTTTATGTTTATGTAACGTACATATAACGTACATTTTTAATTCCTTCGCTACTTTTACTATGTTAATAAAAATTATGTTGTATGTGTGTGCATTTAAATAAAAAAATCTTGTCAAAGTGAAATTATATTTTATTTCTTTGTAAAATCATAGGTTTTTTTGTGGAGCATCATACGAATGAAAGAATCTATATAAATAAAAATGTAATTGTTCGTATATAGAAAATGTCTAATCTCCGAAAGTTCTCTACCGATCGCTTTGAAATTTTGATAAAAGTTGACATTCGTATACGGAAATGTTTATATATTTTTATTTATATATCGGTGTATATAAAAAAAGTTTAGAAATCAGAAAAAATAACGTTAGCGTATCCTGCAGCGGACACGGACGAACTAAACTTGGACAGATGTCAAATTTCATTTTCGACGTTTCGGAATTAATATTAAATTATTAAGTCTATATAAATAAAATATTAAATAATTTAATGTTTAATAATAAATAATAAATTTTATAAATAATGCATTTTTAATTTTCACGTACGTTTATTGAAAAGTCAAGACACGAACCCCAATCAGATGAATTAAAAGTATTCGAAGTTTATGTCGGCCATTTTGTATTTCGAGAGCGTCATTTGTGTGCCGATATGTGCTACGTATAAAAGAAAGTTGTGATAAAATTGACTTCAGTGATTGTGGTAAGTTGTTGAGATTATGTTAAGGTTACAAAATAATTTTTGTTGGATGTATTTCGGCATTTTTAAGTTTATTCAGAGTATACGATAAATTTTGACACGTACTCGTAAGTTTTAGCAGTTATTTCAAAATTAAAAACATTATTTTGAAAGGGACCTAAGTCCAATCCATTATTGATAATGTCCAAAAGTGCGAATTTTCAAATGTTTGAGGGCAGTGATTAAGGTAATTTTAATTAATTAGTATTGATTCATATTTAAAAAGCTAACCCAACTTTTTTGACAGTCTGAAAATTGCTATACTAATTATAAAATAAACTCCTCTATAATTCGTATGCAAAGACTTGGAAACGAGTTTTGCAACAATTTAGATATTTTTAATATAAGTTTATATAGTATTCGCCAGAATATCACAATATTTAGAAATAGCTACTAACTTCGTGCTCTCCTTTATTAATATAAATAACTAATATAATAATTCTGCAAAGCAACTTGCATCAGGTTCTACTAATGAGGCCATGTGTTTTCTATATCTCAACCCATAAAATTCCCACAAAATTCTCAAAAAATCCAATATTTGTTCTATGTTTGCGTCATTCCACCAAAAACAAATCTGAGTTCTTTACCTCTACAAAATAAGTCTTGGACAATTACGTAAGTCTGCTTGGTGAAGTTTGGTAATATTTTGTGGTTTACATACATAACATATATTGAACTTAAATATACATATAATTATTAAATTATTTGAAAACAATGATTGTAATTTATTATTACCACTGCTTTTTGTATCTTCATGTTAGTTTAAGATAAAGTTGTATTATTTGTCAATTGTGTAGTTGATTAAACAAATAAATTATTTGGTGGTACATTAGAAGTACTCCTGGAAATATGGCAAAAAAACCTGAAAATTAAAACAAACTTTTACGCTGCTCAGAGGCAACAAAAAACCGATAAAAGATTCAAGCCAACGGACGTAACTGAAATGAATACTTTTTATTTATAACTTTCTTTCTTCTTTTTCAGTGCAATCGATCTTTCATTTGAATTCAAATCATATCGTGAATTGATCTCTTGGAGTGACGCGACATGTGCTTCAGAGATACGGCGTGATGTTGGCATGTATATTTTTGACAAATGTCATATTTAATTTAAAGGAACTGCCATTTTTTTGCTAATCTGTAACAAGATGTATTAATTTGTAATTATTGTTAGATTATTGTAATGTATTCACCTAAATAACTTGCTATTTATTAGAATCGAACCTTGTATTAAAGTCGTTAAAATAATTAAAATAACTGAACGTCGTTACAAGGTTGTATTGGGACAAATTTGTCAACTGTCATAGGACTCATTCAGAAACATCAAACCGAATATGTAATTAATTTGATCCCTTTCTTCCAGAGACGCAAAGAAATGTACAGAGGGAATCCACCGAGCCAAAGAGAAGAACAACTGCGATGATGCGGAAGATAAATCAATTCTTAGTAAATCAATTTATTTTACTCTTAGGTCCTTCCGATATTCATAGTTCGCCCTTAACACTAAACACTAAATCTTAAATATTTCTGCTGAAGTATTGGGTTGTCCAAAAAGTTTATTCGCTTTTCAAGTAGAAATAAAAACAAATTACTTTATTTAGATTATCAACGAGGCTATCACGATGCTCCGTCATGAGCTACACGACAGAATGATGAAACAATATTTAATTCTGCTGTTTATAATTCCATATCCGTAGAACCTTTTGTCTTTTTGAGCAAATATATCTGGAGGACAGGCTGATAGTGGCTGAAAGAGGTCAGTAGGAATATCTAAAGTATCTTTTTTATATAGAATTTAATTTTATTTCAAAATCTATCAAATCGTATGTAATAATGGAGATTTTTTTTAATTAGTTCCAATTATCTATTTGTCTTCCCTTAACTCTTTCAATGCTGAGACAATTTGCATGACAGCCGATCAGTGCGCAATATATTTGAATAGTTGCAGCCCGTGATATTTTCACGGAAGTAAAACAAATTTTACATTTAAGAAAATATATATTCATAAATATAGAATTTGTTTATATACATATATCATTTATACATCGTCCCCTTTTACACCGGTTCAAAAATTTGATCGGCGAATCAGAGCAAAGGCCATGCTGTAAAGGTGGGGTCACATGTAAAAAATATTCTCAAATAAATTAAAAATTTTCAAGCAAATATTTTTTTGTCCTTTTTCAAATGTGTTTTTTTTTATGTTATTTTTATTTTGTCCATTGGTAATTCGGCGCAAAATGAGATACCCAGTCTTTTTTTATTTTTATCAAACGTACTTGAGTGACTTTTTTGTGTAATAAGAGTGATGTCGGTATTTTGACGCATACCGTAATGGTATTGAATGGAGGATTTTAAGACATTTTTCGAACAATATTATATTACAAAAAAAAACAATATTTTATAAAAACTAACAGAAAAATATACTTACTAATTAGGTGTACACAATATTTTTTTTAAATAATTTAATATTTGTGGTAAAGTTGGAAACAAGGATCCAAACAAAGACCAGGTTGTGTGGGGCAATCTGGACAAAAGAATAATGAAGCATTTCTTTTCTTAGCTGAATCCCAGCATTGCCTACATCTGCGTCTTTTGATTTTATTATCAGTGTCTTTTTCACAAAACTTCGGCAGATGTATCTTGGTTTTTGATTGTACTGTTTGTCTCGGAATTGATGATGGAGGTGGACCTAGTAATTTTTTGATTATAAATAACCTGAAATCATACAACGGCATTTTCTGTGAATTGTCTGCATTGTATAAATGCCAAGAATTCAATTACATCGTCTGGAATAGATGAATGGCCAACTTTTTGTACCAACGTAATGTTTTCCTTTTGCATGGGTAGTAAGCTAACATCTGGTCATGATAGTCTATACCACCCATATGATTGTTGTAATTTATTACCATATTTGCTTTGGTGACCACTTGACCATGTCGGTTTTTACTATCAGACAGCTCCCCATCGAATTCAGAAGAAATCATAAAGACTTCTCGGCGGTCTTTCCATTTGGTAACACATATACCATTTTCTGTTTACTGACTCACACTTTCTCCTTTCTTTAGTTTTTTATTTATAACATCGATCGGGTTTTCTTTTCTATTTGCTCGTAGTGTTCCTGTGACATATGTGTTTTGGTTCAATAAATTTTTTGTAAGAGGAACGCTATTATAGAAATTATCCATGTAAACTGAATATCCGGCTCCCGTCTTCCCCTCTAGCAATTTCTGAACGACTTTATTAGTGTGGCCTTTGCCACCTAACTCTTCATCTGATGATCCACCATATACAATTATTTTTACGGCCAATCCACTTGATTCCCCACATGAAAAGTTTTTTACCATACTTGGCCTTTTTGCCTTTTATATATTGGCGAAAAATCAATCGGCCTCTCCAAAGAACCAATGATTCATCTATCGATAGTTGTCTGTGTGGATCATAAATTACTTCCATCCTTCCATTGAAAAAATCAATCAATGCCCTGACTTTTGCCAAGCTCGACAGATCTTCTTCATTATTGTTAAAATGAAAAGCCCGTAAGATGAGTAAAAATCTATCTCTTGACATGAATTGTGAAAATGCCGGTAAATTGAATAGGTAGTCCGTATTCCAGTAGTCACTCAACCGGTTCAAACGTATTGTTCCGGTGTGTAGTAGTAAACCCAGCCACACCCTCATTTCGTCTTTAGTGACATTTTTCCATCGCGTGATTCTGCTTGTATCACCTTCTGATTTCGACAATACTTCAACAGCATACAAATTAGTTTGGGTTGTCACAAGATTGTACAAATCTTCATTGAAAATCAAATCAAAATAATCTATTGGTTCTTTACTTGACATCTCAATTTTAAACCCGGGTATTTTTGAAAATGGTATAGAGGCTGGTTGTTTTTTTATATTCGACCATTGCGTAGAGCTAACATCTGGTGTTCTAGATGTTTGTGAAACAGTTTGAATTTGAATATTGTCATCATTTTCAATATCTGACTCAAATTCAAAATCGTCCTCGATGATGGTAAATTCCTCATCACTAACGTCACTAAATGAATCATCCATATCATCCTCAATCTTTTGTCTTTTAGAGCTCGATGGGCGATCCATTTTTCAAGGTAAACGTATTTTTTTTCGTAAAATCAAAAAGGAAACTTATATGATACTAAATATCACTATGTATACACCAATTACTATAATATATTTTTTAAAAGGCACTTATTTTTGCTCACAATTCACTATGTCACTCATTCAAAATGGAAAATAACTAGAAAACATAAACAAAATATCCCTTGCAGTGAGTGACCTTTTCACAAAACAGCTCTAGAGAAATAGTCCAATTATTTTTATTATCAAGTCTCACAATGAAAACAAACGGAATAAGAACTAGAAAAAATATTATTTACAACTGCGGGTGTAACCTCACCTTTACAATGGGCTGCACATGCGCAAACGCCCGAATGCGACGGAATCTTCCGAAGTAATGACGAATATCATATGCTGATGTAATATACTAACAATATTTAGGCATGGACACGCCGCGCGTGTTTTGAGCATGAAGCAGATGTTCACATGGACACGCCACGCGTGTTCTCAGCACTGTACGAGTTAAAATTTAATTACTTACAATTATATCTCTGTCTTCCCTTAACATTTGATTATTTACAATTATCTCTCTGTCTTCCCTTAACATTAAATTAGTTACTTTTATGTTTCCCAATTTTATATGTTGCCTGAAATACTCTACTTTGTGGCGACACGTAAAGACGTTAAAATTAATATGTCTCTGTCTTTCTTTAACATTTAATTAGTTACAATTATCTCTCTGTCTTCCCTTAACATTTAATTAGTTACTTTTAGGTTTCGCCATTTTATATGTTGCCTGAAATACTCTACTTTGTGGCGACACGTCAAGACATTGAAATTAACTACAAATATGCGTGTCCAGCTGCAAAACGATCGATCAGCTGAGATATTCTCACATCAATTGCTGGAAAATGGAAACGGAAAGGTGCCGATTGATATGACCTCAGGACGAAATTCATTGTCTCATAACATCTGCAATTTAGTGATGTCAAAAGAAGAATCGGTTGAAAAAGTATTTCCCAATATTCAAATCAATTATAAGAATCACGATTGGCTGAGTGAACGAGCTATTCTTGCCGCCAAGAACAAAGACGTCTACGAACTTAACAATATTATTCAGTTCCTTTTTTAATGTTTCGCAATTTTATATGTTTTAACTTTCTTCTTTTTCAGTGCAATCGATCTTTCATTTGAATTCAAATCATATCGTGAATTGACCTCTTGGAGTGACGCGATCATTTGCGAGCACGGCGATAAACGCGACAGACTGAGAGTGGCTGAAAGACATCAACAATATTGTATACCCACAAGCATTGTGAAATTTAACATAATTGAAACGTGTCCTTTCTCTTTTCTTTCTTTTCCATTTAACCAGACTGAGCCACAGCAACGCGTGGCCGGGTACAGCTAGTATAAAATAAAAATAATAATTAATGCCTTTTTTTATTTCGTTAAAACGGCCTCGAGGTAAGTGCTTCCTAAATAGCATATTTTTTATATGTTTTCGTGTAATTAATTATGTTTTTCTGTTCATGTTTTATATAATAAAGAACTTAAGCTTCAAGACATAATTAGAATCCATCGCTAACCAAAATTAATAAGGTCAGATGCAAACCACTGATTTTCGAATTCTGCAAGCGTTCTACATTGGTAGAGAAATTGTAACGTCGGCTGTGAAATCGGATTTGGCTTAGCAGCGACATTCTCAATTCAATTTGGTCTACCAAATTGCATCCTGCTGGAACCTTAGTTGTGATCTGGAATTCAATCATTTTAACGCCAACGTTAGATTGTATAATATATACAGCCTGAAGATAACTGGCTCTTAACTTTTCTTGCTGAGAATATAAAATTTAGTAAAATATATTGTAGATAAAAACACTAATTTTGAAAATATTTAATATATCTTAATAGTGTCTGTAATAAAAATATTACATCTCTTTTCAAATATGTAACTAAAGGGCATTTTTTTTACTTTATTTTGCATTTACTCTTTTTTCCAAAATCTTCTGTTTTTCGTCGATTGATAACATTAATTTAAATAAAATTAATAACTGATGTAAAATGTTTTTCCTTTATGCAATAACCATTGACTTCTCAATTTTTTGTCTATATAATTAGAAGAAATTTATTAACCTAGGTACAATACTGTATACAGTTAGGCAAGTCTGTGTCTCACGCTTAATATTAATTCAACATTATCTTATTACATTCGAAACACTGAACCAAGAGAAGGAAAAAACCAGTAACAAAGAAACCTTAGAAGATAAACAACGGTGTACAGGCAAAGAAATTCACAAGATCAACATCCGAGGGGAGGTCAATAAACTTACGGAATGAAGGAGTTAAGGTAGGGAACGGTAGTGCGCATGCACGTGTTTCGATAATATGACTCATTAGTATATAAACCAAGTTTTAATCTAATTTTGACAGTATTGTTTAACCCTGAGAGATCGGCGCACTGCTATAGCAGTGGAAGAAATTTGTTCTACCCTTGTATTCTAAATGAATATCCTTTATTTAGAATACAAGGGTACATATTCTAAAATATATTTCTGTTGTAAAAATATATATTTTTTGTTTTTTTGTTGTTTAAAATAAATATTTATCACGAATGTCCGAATCGTAAATATATCTCAGCACTAGATAGACAATTATATTTTTTTCTCGTAGCGCTCTCAGGGTTAAGATATCGTCGGGAGAGTACGTAAACGTTAATAATATCCCAAGTACGAGAAAAATTGAATATCGTGCCGTCACTAAGTTTCTCACAAAACTAGGGAAAACACCTCAAATCATTTTGGAAGAGATATTAGCGGTTTACGGGGACTGCTGTCGATGGTTTACAAGTGGCATAATCTTTTGAAGCAAGGAAGATAATCGATTGAAGACGCCTCCGACTAGGACGACCTGTTGAAGTTACTTCTTCAAACATTGTCAAAAAAGTAGAAAAGCTTATGCTGAAAGATGCCCGCCTAAACAAATAACAGCTTGCAGAGATGGTTGGAGTATAACCTATTACCATTTTGAATATTTTACATCAGTATCCAGGGATATCAAAAGTCAGTGCAAGGTGGTTATCCAAAATGCTCACGCTACTTTAAAAACAACAACGCGTCGAATGTTCACGACAGTTTTTGGACCTCTGCAGAAACAACAAAGATGAGATTTTGAGCAGAATTTTTACTAGAGATAAAAATTGGATTTATCATTGAGCATTATCATGAGCCTGAATCGAAATAGAAGTCCATGTAGTGGTGTAAAAAAGGCGCACAACCCCCTAAGAAGTTCAAAGTGTCGCAATCGGCTAGAAAATTATGGATACATTTTTTTGGGATGCGTAAGGCATACTGCGGATATATTATAAAGATAAAGGCTTCACAATAACTGTATAGTACTTTTCTTGTCTGTTGGCACAGTTAAAAGAAGCTGTGAAGGAGACAAGTAGAGGAAAATTGACAAAAAGGGTGCTGCTTTTGCATAACAATGCACACGTGCACAAAAGCAATTCTATAAAAATGCTCTTCACAACTGTGGCTTCCGAACAAAATCACCCTCTTATGTGTTTCCAAATATAAAAAAAAGAACTTCTTCGGATAATGAAGACGTCAAAAGTACAATTTTGGTTCGTTATGAGGGATAAAGAAATGGTTTTTTTTCGTGGGTATAAAGAAGCTTTTTGAAAGATCTGAAAAATGTAAAAGAGTGAATATATTGAAAAGGAAAACTAAAAAACAGTTTTTTTTCATTCATTCCGCGAGTTTATTGACCTCCCTTCGTAACTCATATTCGTACGCTTCTACTAGTAAAAACTTATACATTTAAGCTAAAAGCGTACAGGAAAAAATACACATGGTCAATTTAACTCATATTCAAGATATACTTGTAAAAACTTATACATTTAAGCTAATAAGTGAATTTTAGCTTTAAAATTGTTTTTCAATATTGCTTCGAATTTTAATTTTGAATTAATGCTGAGAATTAGAGAAGACAGGAACATTTTTCAAAGAGATAAATAATATAATTAGTAGTATCCTAGAAAACTGAGATCTAAGAAGTTTTAATTTAGAAACATTAGAACTTAAATTTTATAAATAAAAAGTAATGCAAATAAGGTATGGGTTATGTGGAAAATTGGAATGATAGAAATTACGATGGCGTTCACAGGATTCTCAAACTTTTTGGTCCGTTTAGCACAATGAATGTTGATAGGGAAAAACAATATTTTTTTATGTGAATAGAATAATAATTGCAGAAAGAAGGGTAAATATAATATAATAATGATTGACAATTATTTGTATTGTTTATTGAAGTTGAAAAAATTTCTTGCAATGCAGTAGAGATAAGAATAAATGCTGAGGAAATGCGTGTACTTACTCGTATAAGACACGGGGGCCAACGTACGGAATGAATAAATTTTGAAAGAACGAATTATTAAAGCCTGACAAAACAAATGTGAGGAAAGAGTAGTAAATGAAGACCAAGAAAATTATAGTTGAATCAAGTGTATGATACTAAAGAAAGGAATTTAAATAGTCAGAGAAATTGTAGGTTTTGTAGGAGAACACGTATTGATGTAGAAGAGGTGAAATATGTGTCACGATAGGACAGTCTGGGGCTCT
The DNA here is from genome assembly GCA_949825065.1 of Odontocerum albicorne. NCBI lineage: Eukaryota > Metazoa > Arthropoda > Insecta > Trichoptera > Odontoceridae > Odontocerum > Odontocerum albicorne. The sequence continues at coordinate 26,994,668 of OX463840.1, forward strand.
CCTCTCTCTACCTATCCCAACAGAATAACAGCACATGCATATGTGTTAAATATTGGACGTTTCATCTCAGCTCTTATCAAACCTTTTTATCGATAATTAATTTGGCATTGATCCGAATAATTCCTTTCCGATTTATTTACAGATATATCAACAATGTAAAGGTTTTAATAATATACAATATTATAAATAAATAAATAATTAAATGCAGGTTTAAATAAATAAAATAAATAAAAAAATACAGGTTTATTGATAGCAACATAGTATATATACAATACATTTAGACAAAAACAGAAGCTATAAAAAAAAATACCTTAAAAAACAGAAGCTATCAAAAGGTCTGGGCTCATCTAATAACATCCCCCCGGCCAAGATACACCCCACCAATATAGGGCGAGCCCAGCCACGGGGACACCAGATGTTTTTCAGCCCACACACTTGAACACGTAGAACAAGAAGATAAAAAAAAGCACAGAAAATAAAAAGATGACTAAAATAATCAAGAGAGAAGACATTAAAATGTCTGGGTTCATCCCTCAAACATTCCCCCGGCCGAGATACACCCCACCAATGTAGGGTGAACCCGACCGCAAGGGCATCGGGGTGCTTCCATCCTTCACCCCCGCATATCTAGATTAACGAATAAATAAAAAAACAAAAACGTATGGCAGAAAAGAAAATAAAAAGTAAACCCACATATACCACCTCAGGTTAACTGCCAGCAAGAACGAAAAAAAGAAAAGCCTCAAAGGAGTCCAAATTTTACAAAATAAATGGGAAATGAAATAGTTGAAATAGTTAGGCAGTAATACATTGAAATAGTAAAACAGGTTTAAAAGAATGAATGAGAAGATAACGCACAAACACGTACGCACAATCCTCGATTCACCACCAGCGAAAAGAGAGAAAAGAAAGAAAAAGAAGAAAAAAATAAAAGCAAATAAGCAATTATACGAGTATTCAATTAAAAAAACTCAATAGCTAAATTTATAAAATAAAATAAATTCAAATTTCCATGTTCTCAACATTTGGGCTTTTAAAATTCAAGATCGAACACAAGGGTTGTCGTATTTGTATCAAAATGTCAATGTTTCCTTACATAAATATTCTTGAAATTGAGAGATGTCTGCGTCTGGGAAATGTAAATTTATCATTTTTCATGGTGAATCAATATTTAAATCATCTGGAAACGCAAAGACTTGAAAAAAAAAAACCTTCAAGACGGTTGATAGTATTTTTTCCAATACTTTGTTTACTATGGATATTTTATTGAGAACAAGTATTTTATATATATTTTACATTTGAAAGAAAATATTAATTACTTACAGGAGGCATCAGAATTTTTTAAAACCATAAACATAAGGCACACGTCTTTCACTTTCATACACCTCTTCATGCATACTCTCTTACTATCAAGGTTTAGATCTTGCGTACTACTTGAGAATATTATTTTTGTAAATATTTTATCATTCATTAATTCAACTTGGCCTAAATATCTCTCAGCTCTTTTCTTCATCTTAAGTTGTGCCTCTTCTTTCTGTATCATTTCCTAATATTCTCATTCCTGATTCTGTCATACATTGTTGTCCACACATTATATGCCATGGTCTTATTTCTACTGCATTCATTTTACTTTTATAATTAAGTTTCGTTTGCATACCCTTATGAGCGAAAATTAATAGTTTTAAGGTGGACCACATTTTTTTTCTAAAAAGTGTAGAAAATATTTCAATGAGTTTTTTTTGCCATATTTAAAGTATTTAGTTTAAATTTCAACAAAATTGAGAATAACCACCAAATATCTTCATAAATTGAGAATAACCACCAAATATCTTCATAAATTGTTAGCAATCAGATTTTTTATAAAATTATGTTTTACTATTTTCATTTAGTTCAAGGACGATAACAAACATACATTGCATTATCTTATAAAATATATTGTATAATTATAAAGGACTATTGACAAAAAAAATTATACAAAATAGAGAAAAAATGAACACACGTGTAGATTTCTAAATATATTTGTTTTAAACTTTTCATGTGTTTTGTTTTAAAATATATATTCCATGATTTTAACGACTATTTTCCGTTGATTCAAAATGATTTTCAGAGTTTTCTTCGTAATTGATGTGCTAAGAATATGTCTGACGATTCGAAGGTATTGGAGTCTTCATCCTTAAGGCGGTGTTAGTAAATTATTTTTAAATATAGTGAGCGCACATATTAATACTAGGTTAGTCAAAAAGTTTTGAAAGCGACATCTATGGAGCAGTAGAAAAACAGAGGAAAATCGTGTTGAGGATTATTTACTTATTTTAGATGAATATCTTTATTTAACCGTTATTTTTGTTTGTCAATAATAATACAATATAATTATTAAAGGGCAATTTGAATAAGGCTATTTAGAAAACATATTCTTCTCAAAGCATATTTCGAATCGAACCCACTTTTATTGAAAATTTTAAAATAACAAAAAAATGTTTAAGTCGAGTGTTAATAATGTATTAAAGCAGCAGCTACAACATACGAGTATATGCCATAATCTAAGAATATTGTTACAATTTAAATATAAGTAGATTAAAATTATATCAGTGTTTCATTAAGAAAGGAAATTTTGAAAAACTTACCTAAATTCGATACAATATTGTGTCTACTCAAAAACAAATCCTCTGGTTAGAATAAGAACACATTTCAGTTTCCAAATAAATGTAGAGCTACTTTTATTTAAAATATTTTATAAATCCTGCAAAGTTTCATTTGATAAAAATGCAAAACTACCAACAATAACATGATAAAATTTCTGATAAATAAACTGCGACATTTATTTATTCATACAAAAACATGAAACTCTATTCAAAATTTGTAAATATATCAGGTCACGATAAATTAAATATTTTTATCAAAAATGTGTCAAAATTAACTTAATTTACAATATATAAAAAAAACAACAACCAATAATAAGTTATTCAATTAATCTACAGCGACTTCAATTTAATCATAAAAAAATATTTTAAAAAATTCCATACAAAATTGGTTAATATATCATCAGGGTTAAAATAAATTAAATATTTTTTTATTCAAATGAGTCAAAATTCCTCAATGTATACAAAATCAAACAAGAAACATCTATTTTTTTCCCTTTTCAATTAGGTAACCAATCCTTTAAAAGGGTGGTTTGTGAACATTTAAACAGCTTTAAAAGCCGTAATCATAAATCATCCTGTATAGTACTTCCGCAGTCCAATCAAATTTTTGTCCAAACTGTTTTGTACTCGTATTAGATCCCTTTCTATATGAATGTCTCAATGTATTCTGAACATATTCTGTTTGCGGGGCAACTGCTTTTAGGGCGTTATATTATATAATATTAGGAAAGTTGAGTTTGTAAGGGGCTGAACAGAATTTTTATTTTTAAAACATGCATCAGATATTTTCTTAAATATATAACATATTAATTTTCCTTGTGAGGAAAATATTTTTTTACATACATATATAGTAAGTTCATTTAATTACCCGCGCTTGTGACTGTAACGTGGACTTTTTTTACATTGAGTTAAACCCTCATCACTAGTGTTCGTAACATGAACATGTTTCCCATTTTTGGTGAACATGCTTCCCATGCTTCTCATTTTTAGTTTGTCACTGAACAAAACTGTAAGTTTCGGGGGAAACGAAATCCGCAATAGCTTCTTAAATAAACCACTGCACTTCGCTCGAGTAACCATTTGGTGCGGTATGGCCGCAAATATCTACGGACCTTATTTATTTGAGAATTATGACAATGTGACTCAAACAGTCAATGGGTAACGACATATGGCAATGCTCAAATTTTTTTCAATGCCACAGCTAATGGAACAAGGCGCCAACAACACCTGGTACCAAGAAAATGGTGGAACAGCTCACACAGCGAGAGAAACAATACAAATTTTGAAGCAGCACTTTCCAAATCGATTGATATCGAAAAACGGCGATGTAAGCCACCTCTTTCACCGGATTTGAGTGCACCAGAATTTTTCTTGAAGGTTTTCTAAAAAAAAGTGTACGTCAACAAGCCACAATATTTACAATAGTTGAAGGCAAATATTAGAGTGGAAATTGCTTTGATATCACAGGAAACACTGAGAAAGGTAATGAAACACTCCATGAAATGAACGTACTTCTGCGTACAACATAATGGCTCACATTTACCTTATATATTTTTTTGCGCATAATGAAAAAAATACCAAATAATAAACTCTTATAAATAAACTCTTATCAATAAAGCTTAATTTATAACACTTCGTTCATAAGTTAAACCAAAAGTCAATCGCAAAGGGACTTTCTCCGCACCCTGTATTCCATTTATAATTGACAGAGTGAAAATAAGCATTCTCCAGCCACGGAAAAATGGTAACATATTCACTTAGGTATACTGTAAATGTAGATTGTAATAAAATAAACACAATAAGTACACTATCCTATTAATTTTGTCATTGTATTACAAGAACGTCTCTCACCGCAGCCCAGTTTCTTCCGCTGTTCAGTTCTATTGTTTCCGAATCTAAGACAGTTTGCTGTCACAATGTATTTCTACAGATACGAGTTGTTTCAATACGACTTCTGTGCAAATAGCCCCAAATGGTGTGAGAGACAATGTTCAACATTATTATACAAACGTGTCATCCCGTTGCCTCAGAATGCACAACTGCTATTGTAGTTTATGGATCGGATAGTATCCGCAAGTGTAAGAAATGGAACTAACACAAGGCGACATTTTAATTAACATAATTATGATAAATTTCAATAAATTAAAACTAGTGATTATAAGTTGTCAAAAATTCATTAAAATAATAGTTAAAATATACATTTTCATTTGTTGACAATTAAAACAAAATTTTCATTTCAGGATAACTTAAGATTTTGTACAAATCATTACAACTAAAAAAATGTTGACTTAAAGAATGAATTCTGGAATTAAACGACGACTTAAAAAATATCATAACGAAATGTGTTTCTCCATAGCTCCTTTTTTCTTTTTATTTCTGTCGTTTATATTTAAATGGATTTTGAAAGTTTTTTTTTAGAAAATAATGTTGTAACTTTGGCCCAGCAATTAGCACTAATCTACGTTCCTCTTATCTGATTGGTTGGAAGGGAATACCATATGGAAATAAATATGCCATTTATTTCTTTACAATAAAGTTTATATGTAATAAATGTCCGATAAACTGATAAGTCAAAAACGATTAAGCGGGAATATTGTAAGTCGTTGTAACAGACGTCATACAACGTGAATGCGGGTTGAAAAATCACCTCTTAAGATCATTTTACTTTATAGATTTTTCAATACAAAAAAAAGTATTTTTACCCTAAATACTAGTAAAATAATATTTTTCAATAACTATCTAACCATCCCTTAATGAACTTATTGCTGGTTTCATCACGTGCAAGATAAGTCAACAAAGCTGTGAATTTCTGCAAGAAGGTGAAGAATTCTACGAGTGTAGAGAATTGCAACCATATTATGGCCAAATTTGAGACAAGTTACGAGTATATACGAGTATAACCTGGTTTTTGATGCTTAAAAAACAAGACAAGGCTACGCCAAGACATTGTAGTTGCGTAAAGATTTACTTCTGAAATCGTCAAGTAGTCTAGTCAAGTATTTTGATGCTTAAATAACAAGACAAGGCTACGCCAAGACATTGTAGTTGCGTAAAGATTTACTTCTGAAATCGTAAAGTAGTCTAGTCAAGTATTTTGATGCTTAAATAACAAGACAAGGCTACGCCAAGACATTGTAGTTGCGTAAAGATTTACTTCTGAAATCGTAAAGTAGTCTAGTTAAGTATTTTGATGCTTAAATAACAAGACAAGGCTACGCCAAGACATTGTAGTTGCGTAAAGATTTACTTCTGAAATCGTAAAGTAGTCTAGTCAAGTATTTTGATGCTTAAATAACAAGACAAGGCTACGCCAAAACATTGTAGTTGCGTAAAGATTTACTTCTGAAATCGTAAAGTAGTCTAGTCAAGTATTTTGATGCTTAAATAACAAGACAAGGCTACGCCAAGACATTGTAGTTGCGTAAAGATTTACTTCTGAAATCGTAAAGTAGTCTAGTCAAGTATTTTGATGCTTAAATAACAAGACAAGGCTACGCCAAGACATTGTAGTTGCGTAAAGATTTACTTCTGAAATCGTAAAGTAGTCTAGTCAAGTATTTTGATGCTTAAATAACACGACAAGGCTACGACAAGACATTGTAGTTGCGTAAAGATTTACTTCTGAAATCGTAAAGTAGTCTAGTCAAGTATTTTGATGCTTAAATAACAAGACAAGGCTACGCCAAGACATTGTAGTTGCGTAAAGATTTATTTCTGAAATCGTAAAGTAGTCTAGTCAAGTATTTTGATGCTTAAATAACAAGACAAGGCTACGCCAAGACATTGTAGTTGCGTAAAGATTTACTTCTGAAATCGTAAAGTAGTCTAGTCAAGTATTTTGATGCTTAAATAACAAGACAAGGCTACGCCAAGACATTGTAGTTGCGTAAAGATTTACTTCTGAAATCGTAAAGTAGTCTAGTCAAGTATTTTGATGCTTAAATAACACGACAAGGCTACGACAAGACATTGTAGTTGCGTAAAGATTTACTTCTGAAATCGTAAAGTAGTCTAGTCAAGTATTTTACTTAAAATTTAATAATTTAGTCTAATATTTTTTATGTATTTTATTAAACTGTGTCCTACTAATATTTCTTTATTGTTTTTATAATTTGTTTCATCAAACATTATTTATTCCACTTTAAGTATGTGTTAGATTATAATATTTTTTTCCTTTTCAGGGAGACTAATCTATACTTTAAAAATCATGGAGTAAAAAATATGATTTAATAATTTAACTTAAAAAAATATTTCTTGTTTTTATAAGTAAATGCTCAAGGAAAAATACGAATCATGTATTGTAAAAAAAAAATTTGTCGCCAAAGGATTTGAGACGGTAAATATGGGTAAGAATAGGGAGCTAAAGAAGGGTAGAGGAGTGGGAAAATTGTGGAAAACCCATGAAATCACTGAAAAGAGATTTAATTTTGTTTGATCCTCTCTTTAGAGCATGTGAAAGAGAATATTCAAATGTTAGCTAGGAGTTATTTTTCATATCCCTACGGCATAGGCGGTAAACGACTTAAATATGAGCTAATAAAAATATGAGCTAAAACCATTCCTTGCTTGAACATTGCGTTAGTGATAAGATAATATTTTCAAATTGCGGATATTTCTAACATTTAACATATTAAGGTGTTGGGGTTACAAATAAAAGTGAACAAAAAAATACATTTGGCTATTCTAATAAATAATATATTTTTCAAGGAAATGAAAATAATTAAGATTCATCGAAAGAAACTAATTATCTGTTCAAGTGCAATAGCGCTACAATCATGTTTTATGTACGAGTACATAACTCTTAAACGAATGGGACTGCAATTTCCTCTGATGTATGTGGCAACCTCAAAGCACCATTTCAACCTCTTCAAACCTGAATTCATTTTAGGGTTTTAAAAAAATATTATTGCATTTGAGTGTATTATTAAAATTAAATGCAACATTATGTCGTGTTAGTTTAGATAGATGGCGCCCAAAACGTTCAAAATCGATACTACAGTATCCCACACTTCGTTTATTACAAAAAACGCAGATATATTCCACAAAGTGGTGTACAAAATGCATATGAACTGTGTTTCCGTTATAATGGACACCAGGTCTTAAAGGGTTAATGTATTGAATAGTTGGCAATTCGCCGTGCTTTTGAATTGCCATGGATAAGGTGAATACTGAAATTGTTCATTGGGTAGAGTATTTGAAGATGAATTAGGGATATCGTAATAAAATACGAAGATATTTATGTTAAACAAATTGTGACAAAATACAGATCTCGATTTTTAACAATAACCTGAAAGAGAGAGTATTAACTCGCGATTTATTATTGAAGGATATAATATACTTATAGGGTAAAATACATGGTATTAAAGGTTTAGACTTTCAGGTTTTTTTACAGTAAATATATTTTTTAATAAAAAATAAAACTACTTGATAGTTTTGAGGTATGAAAAATAAATAATTCATTCAAATCAAGGTGAATATATTTGTTTAATTTTTTTATTTAAAATTATAACAACCTTGAAACACTCCATCTAAGTTAGTTGGAAAAACTAGGAAATTTTATACACTTCCTTCCTACAGGAAAATTTATTAATTCTTTCTCGGTTAGGTGCGGCAGTAAATCTTCAAAAACACGAAAATTGTGAAGATTTAGTATCGTTTTATTCGGTGAACCATGGACGACTTCACTTGAAATTTTGACATACTCATAGATTTTCATACAAAAGCGATGGTAAAATTTTTGGTTTGGAAAGTGTCGATTTTTTATGGAAATAAGAAAGGTTCTTGGAAAGATGATTAATATATGGTAATTTTGAAGGTTGTTCCGTCTTGCGGTGTCTGCTTATCGAGGCGTAAACAATACTTGTACTATATAAAGAAAATTAAAAATATACGAGTTTATAAAATTGTAAAAAAGTGTGATGTCTTCGTGGCTTTTCAATATTGATGTTAAAATTTCAGATTTTGTCATATACGATATAGTGATAGTGGAGGGAAATTAATTCAAAGTAATAAATAGAAAGTATAAAAAAGTTCAACAATGAATGTTAACTAGTCCTAAAACATGACTGTTATAAAGTGAAAAAAGATAATTCTAAAACTACTTGCAGTGTGAGCGAAAAATTAAAGGCAAGATAAATTTCAACTTTAAGGCAGCATATATTTTAAAGGATGGTCAAACAGCGATTGATATCGAAATGCATGTTACTGCAGGAAACAATGACAATGGTGTACTTTTTATTATTTTTGTCAAAACATCAAGCGCAAAGTTTATAAAAATTATTGTGCACACTGCCTTGATGTACGGAAGAGAAACCTGGGCATTGATTAAATGCAAAGCCGTTAATAATGCAAAGCAGTGAATAACATATCTGGTTATACAGTGAATAATAGTTTAAGGAATGACCGGATGCAATATAATTGTCAGAGACGGATGATATATGTTAAGTAAAATGGACAAATTGAGAGGTTTTGGGAATATTAAGAAAGTGAAATGCGAAAGACTTACGAAGCAAATATACTTATTTGTCTGAAATGAAAATGCCGAGAAAATAATACAAAGATATAGTTGTAGAAATTTTAACATAGGCAAACGTAAAAATTGCAAGAAATATAAGACTATAAATTACGCGATAAATGTATGTATGTTATGTAGAGACGAGGCAAGGGTTGTGTTGGTTGATATAAAGGCGTGAGTTTCTGTGCTCCCTCAAGAGAGACCCGATGTGATGGTGTGTATGTTTAAAGGCTTTTTACGTGTTAGGCTTGTAATATGAATTATGAGTGATAATAATCGAGATCTAGGCTTGTGATACGGATTATGAGTGATAAATAAAACATGAATAAATAAATTTGAAAAAAAATCAACCTTTTTAAATATTAAGCAGTAGGTATGTGCAACAATGTATTATTTAGCAGTTTCGTTGCACAGAAGAGCGTTTCTTGCTTGATTATCGTCGAATAAGTGAATCTAAAGTCCTCTGAGTAGGAAGCCAGGCAGTATTTTGTAACCAGGTCACTTGAAGGTATCAGTTACAGGTGATGGACATTAGATTTGAATAAAACAATAGTGTAAATTGCTTTCATAAAACTTTTTATTTAAAATAAATCAGTCTAACGTGGCTTTGCCTTATTACATCAAAATAATAAGACCCCTTACGATATCATATAAAAGTGTTTACGAAGTTATCGCAGTTTAGCGTAATCATCATAAAAAGTTTGTGACGTTGAAATGTTTGAGAAACCAACGGAAACTTTTAATCGCGTAATTATTATGTTTGAATATGAAAATGCCGAGGGGTAAAACGAGACGCTCGCGCCGTAATGATGGTTGGGTGGATGGAAAATTACATCTGAATATTACATTAATTGAAGGAAGTGTGATATTTTGTGATATGGACAGACCTGGTGAGGTAAGTAGGAATAGCATATTTTGCTTAAGAAAGTGTTTACCTACAGATATACCAAAATTAGACAATCTTAAAACGGATGATCTTTAAATCATCTATTTTTTAATAATATTAATTTAAAGATCGCAATAATATTTGAATCTTTTTTGCCAAATGTAAATGCGGTTTTTTACAATACGAGTTGATATGAATTTATGGCCTAGTAATAATAAAAATATTTTTTCCAGATAATGTTCAAGGGCGTGCAATGCAACAAAAGCTACATTAAAACACAGATAAGCAATAAAATAACAGTAAATCAAATACAAATAAAAAATATAATTAAATAAAAAAATAAAATAATTAAAAAATATAAAACAAATAAAAAAAAACAAATAAGTAATCTGTTTAGACATATACATTTTTTGACATTTTTTTTGCTTATTGAATACCTCAGTGGCGTAGCATAAATTCCAGAATTAAAATAATTTTAATCTAAGTTTATGTACTTTCCATATGCATTGTCTCAGAAGTGCATCAAATTCGTGCAGATGACTCTGAGCTGTCTGAAACACTTCAATATCTTGGCAGTCCAAATATTATTCTTCGAAATTCGTCATGAAACTTTGTTAGCGTAAGTCATGTTAAAGTTTAGATCGTAAGGAATTCTTTGAAAATGTTTATATTTTGTATTGAGTGTTATTAATGTAAGTCTTTCTGTAGACATTTTTTTTATTGTGTTGTTACTGCGAGTGAACAGTGATTCGTCTTCATACCTCGCATTCTTGAGCGCCATGTTGAGTCCAGCGCTCGGTGAGGAGTCAGTCATCTCTTTGATTTGGTCTACCTGCTAGAAGATCATTCTATTCCTTGTGACACCTATGGTAAATACTTTCAGTGACCACCAGCTTCTTTAGAATCTATTAATATCTTCAAGCAATGTATTGAGAATAAGAAAGTGTTTTCTTCTTGCCTGTTTATGTACTTTCCATATGCATTGTCTCAGAAGTGCATCAAATTCGTGCAGATGACTCTGAGCTGTCTGAAACACTACAATATCTTGGCAGTCCAAATATTATTCTTCGAAATTCGCCATGAAACTTTGTTAGCGTAAGTCATGTTAAAGTTTAGATCGTAAGGAATTCTTTGAAAATGTTTATATTTTGTATTGAGTGTTATTAATGTAAGTCTGTCTGTAGACATTTTTTTTATTGTGTTGTTACTGCGAGTGAACAGTGATTCGTCTTCATACCTCGCATTCTTGAGCGCCATGTTGAGTCCAGCGCTCGGTGAGGAGTCAGTCATCTCTTTGATTTGGTCTACCTGCTAGAAGATCATTCTATTCCTTGTGACACCTATGGTAAATACTTTCAGTGACCACCAGCTTCTTTAGAATCTATTAATATCTTCAAGCAATGTATTGAGAATAAGAAAGTGTTTTCTTCTTGCCTGTTTATGTACTTTCCATATGCATTGTCTCAGAAGTGCATCAAATTCGTGCAGATGACTCTGAGCTGTCTGAAACACTACAATATCTTGGCAGTCCAAATATTATTCTTCGAAATTCGCCATGAAACTTTGTTAGCGTAAGTCATGTTAAAGTTTAGATCGTAAGGAATTCTTTGAAAATGTTTATATTTTGTATTGAGTGTTATTAATGTAAGTCTGTCTGTAGACATTTTTTTTATTGTGTTGTTACTGCGAGTGAACAGTGATTCGTCTTCATACCTCGCATTCTTGAGCGCCATGTTGAGTCCAGCGCTCGGTGAGGAGTCAGTCATCTCTTTGATTTGGTCTACCTGCTAGAAGATCATTCTATTCCTTGTGACACCTATGGTAAATACTTTCAGTGACCACCAGCTTCTTTAGAATCTATTAATATCTTCAAGCAATGTATTGAGAATAAGAAAGTGTTTTCTTCTTGCCTGTGGTTGAACCTTTTTTTACTTATATAATAATTATGAAAAATGTAAAGCATTTAATATCTAAAGACGTATACATAAATACGAGTAAAATAAAATATATATAAACATAAATTTTATTGTTTAACCTACATTTTAGTTACAAAATATTCAATTTTTTTTTTACATACTGTAATTGTTTGAATTTTGTGCTTTTTTTAAATGAGCACGCTTGTAACGTAATGTTCATGCAATGTTCGTACCGTCATCTTTGAGCATTATTATTGATATTAATATTATGGACCAGTCAAAGTTAACTAATCTCCCTGAGAGCGTAACATAACTTGTATTGATTTGATCTATCATGCAGTTGAACATAGCTGCTAACATAGCGATACTAAAAAACGCACTGAGATATGTGGACTACAGACTATTAATATTAACGTAATTCTAGAAGTATTAATTTAATTCTTTTTATTGTATTTGATAATATGTCTCATTTCAAAAAAATATACATAATTAAAAATAAGTTAACTGTTTCTAATATACAGTATTTCAAGTTCTGGTATTTTCATTATAACGTGAAAACCTATTTGCTAGATGTTTATATGTTATTTTCTAGAGTATTTAGTTAACATTTAATCTTCAAACCAGCATTATTAAATAATTTATGGCCGGGAGGTGGATCCAAATTGCTTATATTCTATTATCAAAGGTCGGGAACCCTTTGCCCGCGTGCGCCCATGTTAATGGCTTGATAATATAATCTCATAAAGTAAATGACAATGAGTTCCGAGACTAAATAGTTTATTAGTCTTAACTATCGATCTAATTTTTGTTTGTGTCAAAAATATCAAAACCTTTTAAGTATCAAGCAGATTCATATTTTTTTGGCTTTATTTTTTTGTTACACTCAATTACAACATCGAATATTAGTTTTAACGACATAAAAAAATTGTGTACAATAATCCAAAAAAATAAAATACCTGATAATTATAAACTTTGGTAACTACTCGTAATGACGATTGAAAAAAATATGTTAAGGTAAAATAAGAATTCAATTTAACGAAAAATGAGCGAGAACGACTCATATTTAAAAATTGAATTAGACGTTTATATGCAAAAAGGATTCAACCCACATTTTATATATTCTGATATAATAAAGAAAACATTAAGCTGCTTTGTATGAGCTAGTACTGAACATTTTTAAATACGGTATTTAACAATGAGAACCCATTTTATCTATTCGATATTTTTGTTCAAATGCGATTGTTGTTTTTTTTTATTTCCAAATATACAAAAATTCTGTGTTAATACATTTTTGAAATTATCATCGTTAATTTTTCTTCAATGAAATTCATATTTTACACAAGTTTTTTTTTCTATCGTCATTAGTTACCAAAGATCTGGTATTTTATTCTTAATTTCAATGAAATTGTTTCCAATTAATGTTAATAAAAAAGGTTTAACATAAGTTCAAAAAAACAAAATCGTATCCAATTATAGTTAAGCTAAAAGATACTGAGAAATGCTGTCCCATTTGAAAATAAAAAACGTCAAGAAAGCATTTACACAGTTACATTCAATATTGGACATTGGGAAGGAGGAATATATTTTTTTCGTATATAAAAAGAAATTTTCACTAAGACTTGAATGAAGAACAATACTCGCAAATTGGGAGCGTTGGCTCTACATTCGTCTATATCTAATACTATTTCATCTTGTTATAAACTTATTGGGTACACAAGAAACAAATCGAATCCCTTGATACAAGATTTAGTTTTGCCTTGCACAGTTGAACTGATTGTCTCAAGTTTATTTGAAATATAAAGATAAAACTTTTCTGCTTATACAGATCGCTTTCTTTTGTTCTTACTTTATTTTGACAGACTTCAAATTGTACCGAGCTAAGCTTTCGATTATATTGTATCACACACTACTGATTTCTAAGTAGAATTGATAACTTGAGTTTGATATTTGTATTAAAAGACTATTTGTTTTTATGTGAAATTATACGTGTGTGATATCCTTTTATTAAGATATCTCAAATAATTTTGTTTTTATTTAAAAATATGTAGTGCGTTGTTTCTTAATTTTTTCAAGCTTTACGAACCCAAAAAACCAAAAATAAAATCGCGACCCCTCTGCACAAACTTAAAATAAATGATTTGTTTTCTTTTTCACAAAATGTGTTATTTTCCTTTTGTAAATGTAAGTAATTTTTATTTTCAGGACCCCCTTATACTTTACCACGACACTCCTGGAGACTGCAATCCACTGATTAAGAAACGATGACAAGTTATATTAAAATGTATTGAATTTTTTTGTGATTGAATGTTTAAGATAACTATAATATACACTTTCGAGAGTTTACCATTGTTTAATTTTTCAAAAACAAATAAAATATAGCTATTATAGAAAACAAGTGAATATGCATTTTATCAGTATATGAGTATTACTGAGAGTCTCAGTAAGCTTGTGATTATTGAAAAATAAAAAGCCACCTTGTTGGTAGATGATCTTGTGAGTTGCCGTTTTATTTCATTTAAAAAATACCACATATCAAAAAATACACTTCATGGTTAATCAATTATATGATTGAAGGAATCATTGGAATATGGAATACAAAGGTGTCATATAAAACGTATGAGGAGATTTGTAAAATTAAGGAGCAATTTTAATTGACCTATACTAAATTAATTTATAACCTTAATTGCGTTCCACGTCTTGGCCGTAAGTCAGGTCATATGTCTCTAGAAGGAAAGGTCAATACAGATAACCTCACATCAATCAGATCAACTAAGCATGTCGGCCGTCCGCATTGTCAATACATCTTAACTTGTTCATGTTAGGATGTATTGTCACAATATGGGCAAGTAAAGTTAGTGTGTTTTTATGAAGTCCATTAAATCCTGGATATTAAATAGGCCGTAAATCAAGTAGCTTGTTCCTCTGTGTTTAAAAATGAATTCGTTTATTCTTTGTCAATTCCAAATCAGTAATTCATTTGTATACTCCTTTTACATATTTGTATTGATGGGATGATGAGCATGGGCACAAGACAACATTGCCTTCGGCACCATTGATTGCGTTTTCGGTTTTAGAAACATTGGAGTAGGCACTGAACTCACAGTCAGTCATGGTAGGTGGTGGCAATGCTACTAAACGTATTGAGACAACACTCGCATTTTTTTTTTGTCGGATACTATTCGGAATCGCAACCGAAATCTTTCGGATAGAAGTCAAGCATCTTATCAACTAGGCCATCTGACTCAATCAAGGATATTTTGTAACATGAATCCTTTTTACTTTTAAATAAAACACCGCTCTTTATTTTTTATGTCGTTTGTACAATAATTACAATAAAGACGTTGAACTAGCAACCAACTAACATAACACCCTCGCCAACGTTGACAAGCTTCAAACAGTGGATAAAATAATACATTTTGACGATCTACGTGACCTAGTTGAAAAAAACCCTGCCCATTGGTTGGGATTGCAAGTTCAATTTATATTGGAAAAAAAATAGGTTCCCGTCCGGTTTCCACTTAAGGCTCGTTTAACACGAGTCAAATTGATTGAAAGAGATTGCTATATGGCAATAAACCGATCAGGTTGTACAGATATAACGAAAGTGTAACACAGTAGAATATAATGACGTTGTGTATTTTTATGATTTCATAAGATATTTTTATCGAATTCCGTTGCTGTCTGTTTAAATTGTGTTCGTTTTTCATGTCGATTATTTTGTCGAATTATGTTTTAATTTTTCTATACAAATCATTGAAAGAAATATTTCCCCTTTCACGCAAAATTACTTTTAAAATAATTAAATAGTTGGTTGCAGGCAGCACAATAAATTACGAAAATAAATAAATAAAAAAGCTTCTTAGCACCTAGGTAATCAATTGCGATAAAAGGGGTTTGAGGGTAAATAAATTGAAAGAAACTAAACCTAAATTCGAAAGATTAAAACGTTTACTATTATGTCCCTGTTTCCGGTGCACTAGTATTTAAGTGCTTTTAAAACATAAGAATGTTTGTTGTATTTAATTAATATTTTGTGTACATTAAGTATTATTTTATGATCTCAGATTGATTTTCCTACTCCATAAAACTGTTTTGTATGAGAAACTGTAGATCGTGTATGACGAAATGTATGGATGTGAATGGGGCCAGAGCCGTGTGCATGGATGTAAAGGCGTGAAAATCTGTCCTCTCCCCCTACTCCATAAAATACATGGCGTGATGGTGTGTATAAAACTACTTCTCAATGAAAATAAAATAAATGTTTCCCGTAAAGTAAATCTATTTTATTAAGAATTAACCTAACATTAATAAGAATTATGCGCCCTGGATCATAAATTTTTGTACTAAAAGCACTAACAGATGTCTACCTTTAAATGGACATTTATTGTGCAATACTACGTAGAAAGGTTTTATCTGTTCTAATTTACATACAATTTTTCGCATTGAATGTTTCGTGAGTCACGCTATATGTTTCATTAGAAGCAAGAAAAAACTTATCAAGATCTTTGTTATTAGCTGAGTAGTTAAAGTTTCCAATAGCAGTACTCGTAAGAGTAATTGTCAGCTCATTTTAAGCTTTTATTAACAATCATACAAATGTGTTACGAGGAAGTAGAAATAAAAATGTGATTATTTTGCCCCTTTTATGGCGTTATTTGAGTGTTTAGCTACTTTTATTTTCCCTTAGTGTTGCTTAAGACTATGGTAGTTAACCTCAATCTCAGAATGGGTCTTTTTCATTGGCTGAAACGTCCGTTCTTGGGCCACAGTTACAGTTACAGAGTTACTTATGTTCAATGATTTGTAGTTATCTTTGCGCGCGTCCATTAAGAAGATGTAATGGACGAGCTGTATATAAAAAAGATTTATTTTTTGTGTCTCATTTTAAATGTTAAAAGGATTCTTTTTATGAAATTTTGAGTAATTTCTCAATAAATATAAAAGTTTCTTTTACTTTCGCGAAGATGAAAACTCATTATTTTTGTACGCTATTTATGAAATAAAATAAACTTTCAAAATTATTCTATTTTTTTCAATGATATTCATACATTATGTAACTTCTTTTATTCTGAATCAAACTGCCAGCTTCTGGAACTGATTTAGAGAAAGATAAACGTTTGATTTTTTACCAATAATGCGTCTTGAAAGAATATGCAGTCTTTAAGATGAAGAAGGAGAATTGAGATTGTTTAGATACGTAGAAAGAATGAGTGTTGAAAGGTTTACAAAAATAATTTATTCAAGTATGTGGAAAGTGTGAGAAGTTTTGAAAGTCAATATGAATCAAATATGGTTCGACTAGATGAATCAAATTCCGAAAGACGGAATGTGAAAAACTTAAATAATAGAAGAGAATGTATGATGAGGATTTGTGTGGATAAAACGTGGTAAAATAAATAAATAATTGTAAAATAAAAAATAAATAAGTAAACATTAAATATGTCTGGATAAAAAAAAGTAGAGATCTGATCTCTTTGCCTACTCCAATACGCCAGGTTGTATTGAATGTAACGAAAATATAATAAAACAATGAATAAATGTCGTAGTAATAAGAATTTGAATATTTGAGTGTTTCCTTGCTGGACAATACTTAAACACTAAAACATTTATTCTAAATCTCGATCGCAAACTTTTTACTTATTAAATCAAAACCAAGATCTATTTTCAAAGAATATTTTTCCTTTCTTGAAAAGTTTATGTACATTTTTTTCAATTTAAGGAATGTATTGCTGAGAATTATTGCTCAAAGTTTTCTATATAGCATTATTCAACATGTTCATGTCAGTTACTTTTTCGTATTTTCCACATCAGATAATGTCTACACCATGTAAACGTACTGGAAATTATTTCAAAAACTTTCATCCAAAAGTCATTCCCCCACTAACTGCCATAACTTTGTAATAAAAAAACTTGACTTTTTACTGAAAGTTTCAGCTCGTTAGGCTAAATGCGTCATTTCTCATAATTTATTTTTTGACAGCTTCAAATTTATTGGTTGATTGCACACAAACTTTATATGATAATATTTTGAGATAGGCAGCAACCGTAGAAAAAAATAGCTAAAAATAAATCAATATAAGTGCATGCTCTGAAAAACTCTTTAATTTGCCAAATTGCACGTGACTTTTGGATCGTGTCTTTCAGCTATCAGAATGAAAAATGTTTTACAGATTCAGAACGATGTAAAAGGTCATCAGTTTTGACTTTATATGAACATGATGACCTCTCTGGCCTTATTAGTCATGGGTCCTTAAAAAGGACCTAGTCCCTTTTTTAATGGACCTTATTTACTTTGTGCTGGTTGGTTGGAAAAATGTCAAATGAAAATGACATCGCCAGGCTGAATCCCAAATAACGAAAGTTTAAAAGAGTAAAACATAACAGTATGTCAAAACTATCTTAAGATTTTATAATTCAACTTAAAAAAATCCACTCAAAGAGTTACCTTTAATTTGGCCATTCCTTACTCTATCATACATTGCAATACCAGATATTTTTCGGAAATAACGTATTTCTACTGAATTTATTCTGCTTCTCTCACTGTCCTTTATTTCTTGTTTTGTTACAACGTAAGAAAACAGAGTTGAAGAATAATTCCTGAAAGTTGAATAGGTTGTATTTGGCAGGATTACTGCCTTACGCGAATTCATAATTTTGTAGTCATTAATTCTTCAAGTGAAAGTTCAACGCAGAGTTAAATAACAAAAAAATAGAACGAAAGTTAAGATACTGTCATGGATACCAATCATAAATTTGAAACAAAAGTTGATTGAAAAAATTGCTTTAAAGAAATTAATCCGCGTGATATTTTAACTTGATTTTAAATAAATAAATACCTTCATATTCATTCAAAACGTAAAATATTTGAACAAAATAATAAATATTTCATATGTTATTGTAAAATATACAATATATTACGGTCAAACGATTTTTCATCTGTACATAAACTTGCCAATTAATTAAATTGCATAAAGCTTATTTAAATATGATACGTGTAGAATTTTAATAAAGGAAATTGCTTTTGTTTTAGGGAATGTTATTTTACGGACGTGTTGAGAATATTTTATATTCTTGGGGTAAGAAACGGTCACTTTCGGTCACTGACCTAAATTACGATGTTCAAAGAGGATGAATTTAACTTTATAACACTTTGTCACAACTTAATGTATTTTACATATATGGTATACCAATATATACTTAATATATTTTACATATATAACAATATAGGACAAACTCTGAAATTTGGACCACGATACACATTATTTTTTCATCCACATTCATGTAGTATACCTTCTCACAGAGGTTTTTAGATTTATCTGCTTTTTAATCTTTATTTTTTTAAAATAACATTAACTTGGTAAACCACACATTTTTCCATCTTCTTTCGTATGATTTCTCTCTCACTGTCAGACATTCAAGATTTTAATCAATAATACATCCTAAGGACTAGTAGCCCGATGGATCTCTCTTAACTCTCCCGGGAATGAATATATTATATTAGACGCTCCACGATGTGGCCGACATTCTGGACTATTCCACGCGAGTACAAGCGGTAATCAATAAAACCTATTAAAGCCAAGTATATGATCTGCAACTGGGTTCATGCCTCAAATGATTCAGGGTACACTGCGATTTTCGTGATAGGTCAAATCCTTGGAGAGGCATGTTGAAATTATTTAAAAGGTGAAGATTTTCGGTCCAGGACTTATTCCACTGTTGCCACTAATTATCTGGTGAACTCATATTTCTATTAGCTAGTTGTTGTCCCTCCATTCATTTTTAAAGCAAGTCGTAGGAATGCATGAAACATCCACTTGGATTCATAGCGTGTCATTAGGATACACATTCTCATACTATCTTATTACGGCTTATTCGCGAGACAGATAAGGAGGCAGTTTGCAGGAACCAGAAGCTATGCCAAAGGAATTAATTTCACCACTGACTATCCGTTTTGCATCATTGAGTTGAAAATCAGTAAAGTTTGTGAGGGCACTTCTAAGCCAAGTGGGGGGCACGAATATCTGTTACAGAGTACACTAAGGTCATCGCTGTAGTACGCAGAGTGGGTATGTTACATCCCCAGCTAGTCTCAGCTAACTTGTGAAGGATGTTGAGTTGGCTGCCAGTGGCTGCCAGTCGTTGCTTCATTTCCGTCGGCTACGTCTTCTACTCTCATATTTGAGAAGTGTGCAGGCTTCAATACTTGCAAATTATATAATAGTTTCTAATTAATAAAATATATAAAATTTGTATTCTCATTTGATAAACGTTGTGTTATTTCTAATTTTGATTGAGTGATTTAATTGTTATTTCTTTACTACCATTAACTCATATTTTGTACTAGAGATAAAAAATATCTTAATCAAATTTTCTTTCTTCTGTTATTAAAATTTGGAAAACTTGATACATTATTTTTCATCAACGATACAATGTACCTCACACAATTATTTTAAAACTAGCTGTAAGAGATTTATTTACAATATTTACAAAACAATCTTTAAATTAATAAAAAGAAAAAAAAAACAATTTAAAGCAATTCAACAAAACTAAATAAAAAGACAAACCAAAACAATTTAAGTAATACATAAGTAAGCAAGTGTACAAGTCAAAATTATTACAAAAATATGAAAATTTTACAAAATACACCGTTTCACAATATGAGTGATTAATGAAATAGGATGGCAACCCAACAAATAATATTTTTTTACATTTTATATCGGAAAGTTTTTAGAACGATTTCTTTGCGGGAATGTAATAGATTTTTTAGAAAAAATCTACCAAGTCTACTAAAAAAAATAATCATTTAATAAATTCTCCTCACATCTTAATCTATGTTGTACAGCGCTTCTTTCATTTAATTTATAATTATTGCTTTTACCAACGACTCCCGTAATCTATTTGGTGAGACACAAATCTTCCATTAGGTGGTTTCCTATTCAAATCAGGATAGTGTCATATAAAAAAATCCAGACTAGTTCAGAAGATTGATTGCTAACGATAAGTAAACGATCAAGACTTGCATGACTATATTTGCCTCTCCATGTGCTTGAGTATTGGTAAAATGTTCGATGACGAACTATGTGTCTAGTCTAATTGTTGAAAGAAAATATTGTTTCTCTGTCACGCTCTTCAACATGCCCGCATCACCAATTCATACATATAGAAGAATACCATAGGAAAGAAAATCCAGTGATGTAAATTGGATTTTTATATATGTTAAGTACACTGCGTGTTAAAATCAGAGTTATCTCAGAAAAAATAATTAAGTTTCGAGAGATATTTAATAAATATAATGTATAATTATTTATGTATAACTTGATTGATTGATTTGCAAATTTAATGCTGGTTAAAAAAATGCGACATATACATAAATAATTCATGGACCGGATGAGTTTATTGGTGAAGTTGGAAATTATTTATTTATTGATAAAAAAATAACGACGAGTATTTCACATCATTAGGAAAAAAGTATTACAACTCCCGGTTTGACATAAAAGAGGCACATAAATTTGAGGAATAATTTGCGTTACAATTCACAATAAAGACACATCTCCTAAGATGAACGAATACTAAATAAAATATATCATCCAGTCAATAAAGTTTTATGTGATAGTAAATCTATAATGCTGCTGTCCCATATAAATATTCCAAATAATTTAGGAATGGCTATAAATCTATACCTAATTACATTGTGCATAATAAAAATATTTTCAAAATGTATCAACAAGATGAATGTATTTTGTATGTATGATCAATGGACGACCTCCGTGGCCTAGTTGGTAAGACGCCTGTCTCCCAACCTGGAGGTCACGAGTTTAAAACCTACTGGAATCCAGATTTAAAAAAATGATTCCAGTCTAGTTTTAACTTAAGGCCTCTTTAATACCTTTCTGGTAGGTTGAAATAGATTGCAATATAGCAATAATCCCATCAGGTTGTACTATATATAACGAAAGTATAATACAATCAGTGTCAATATATCCAAGTAAGTGTGGCAGGAAGTTGCTTCTTCATAATGCAGGATCTCCTGTGCAACAAGGATTTCAATATCGATTTCCGTATGTGAATTTTGTGTTGCTACATTTCTATATGGTGTTGAAAATATCCGGATAATGTAATCTTAAAGCAGATGAATCAAGATAGAGAAGTATGATAATATATCAACTTTGGATACACAAGCAAGGAAAAAAATGAAATATTTTGACTGATCAATATCAGTGCTGCAATCAGCAGAAAATTCAGAGCAGAAGAAGTGCAGGAAAAAGACACATCTCCTGGATGAAGAATTTTCGGGACTTATTCGTTATTCATATCTTTGTTGAAAGCTGCTGCTTCAAATAGTAATGATTATCGCCAACCTTCGAATAGGAGATACACTTTAAATGATAAGAAGGTTCATGATGTCAGGGCACATATTAAATATATTCAAGTGCTATTTTATGTTTTTGGAAATATGTCAAGCTGACTGCCCGATTATATTATATTTATTTATTTATTATCCTCATCAACAGTGTAAGAAAATAATTAATTGAATGTCTCACTAGCTAACTAGCTAAATGCACGAGTCATTAGGTTTTAATGATTGGTAACTAAAACTTGAACTTTATTTAGAAAGCTTTATACACTCGTAAATTAATTCAATGTTATATTTAAAAAATCAACAGTTTTGTAAGTTATTTTGTTACTTTTAAATATAACTTCAACGCGCTATATGAGTACGAGTGTTGACTCCACGCGTGCAGAGTAGTATAGCCAAAATGTTCGATGACGAATCGCAAGTTCCGTGCCAATTCAAATTATTCTAAACCCAAAGGTTCGATTAGTGTGGCTGAAGACAATGTTGTGGAGGGTCAATGTATGAATGAAGACGAAATGAATGCATGGATAAAATTGATGTTTTGAATAAGATGAAGAAATGAGTTAAAATATATTATAGTTTGAACATGTTGACAGAATGAATGACGACATAATGACTAAGCGAGTATACAAGTCAGAAGTGTTAAGTGTGCGTGGAAAACGTGTCTGGATCAAGTGGACCAGACTTAAAAGAAGACGGAGTGAGATGTATGAATAAAATTAGATTGTGTATGACGAGTTATATGAATTTGGAAGAAACTTAATTTGAATGCATGGATGGAAAATTTTTGAGATTCGCTCTCGCTCTCCTACGCGACTCGCTATCTCTGAGACGGCGCCATGATATGTAACATATGTATGTAAGACAATGTTTTCTCCCGGATACGCTATTCCATATGTCCGAATCACAGTTTTTTATATATTAAAAGGGTATCATACGAATTAATTACTTTCTATAATGGAATTCAATGATTATTTTTCCAGCTCTTATAATAATTCATTTTAAATTATATTTCTGAAATATGTAGCAGTTGTGAACTATTATATAATCTACGTTGATGTATGAAAGCGACACATTAGTATTACAAAAAAGGGCAAAATCATGACAAGCCTTATTGAGAATATCTGGTACTATTATTTACGAGTATGATAGAGTTAGTAATGTTTGAATGTACACATTCATTTAAGATGAATTTTATAAGTTTAATTAGTGACGAAATTTTGAGATGGTTTAGCAACATTAGAGTGAGTTACAATGAGTAACAGAATAAATATTGTTGATCCTTGTACATCTTGAAAGACAACGGATATACATTGAATAATAAAAAAATAAACAAAATCAATCATTATTGAAGGGAGCTCGCGGCAGGTGGCACATTCTCTGATGATTGTGGAGACAAGTTTCTATCAACATATATCTATAGTACATCCACACCAGCAACGCCACATCGAGTTCTGGTCCTGGGTTACACCACGCTTTGCCTTTTCTTGCTTGAATTTAAGTTCCCCAAGCCAATTTTCCTCACATACCTCTTTGTCTGATTATTGATTTCTGCCCATGGCGTAATCTTCCCACAATTTGAAATCCAAGTTACAAATTTTCATGTATCTTTTACAGACCTCCATATAACGGAGGTATTGTCCAACTTGGTATCTTTTAGCATCACACATTTCCCCATATTCCTTTGGTGACTCACCGTTATACTCGTATAATACATTTGATGTAGATATCTAACATAACCCAGCGCAGCCTCTATGTATTTAGGAGCACTACAGCTGATTGATGTGATTAAGGACTCCCTTATTGGTAAGCTTTTCTTGTCATATTACGTAAAGTATTCAACGCAACTATCGCATATGGAAATTATTTGTACTCTTCTACTACGAAAGATAAATATATTTGTTTGAAATTAACGGAAATTGAGGAAGAAATATGACGGACTTATAAATATTATATATGAATGAGGCAAAGGTTCCGTTCGTATATAGTTAATCATGAATATTTGTCCTCTCTGCCACTCTAAAAATAACAACCTATCGTCGTGTTTTAAGGAGTTGAAAATTATTTTCGCATTTTAAAATACGCCTGAATATAAGGAAGGAATTAATAACGAATATTGAAGTTTTCTTATTAACGAATAACCTCATGACTTCTTGACATGTTTTGAATGAAAATACTGTTATTGCTATAATTGAATTTCCCCATCTGAAATAATTTTCTGATTTAGTAGAAATTCCATTAACTTTTTTCTCCCGAGTTTGGTAAATGATTGAATTGTACCGTTTATTTAATATAATTTCTAGGAATAAATTAAAATTTATATTTTTTAAGGCCATAACTATACCGTATGCTGAAAAGTGATTGACGGCTGCCCAACGTATCTGTGAGTACAAAATTAATTGGTTTATTTTTTCCTGCGAAAATTTTCATTTAATAAATGTCAAATGTAAATATCTGCTTTAAAAAAATTATATATTATTATATTTAAATAAGTATTTTTTTGTTTTTTTTTTTAGTGAAGTTACAGATTTTCTAAGAATTACTTTCAATAAAATTAAAAAAGTTACAATTAAATGTGATAGTTATATGGTAAATAATTTCAATTAAATTGTGTAAGTGATAGTTTGAGATTCAAATATTTTCAAGGATGTGAATGCAGTGTGAACGTTTCAGTTAAGTGTTGTAGTAGTTACCCGTAGGATATGAAATTTGTGATTAAAGAATGCGACCACTTTGCCACAAACTTTCCCTACTAAATTGATTCTTCATGGCCACAAAATGGAAGTTCTATTTCATTGTTTTGTACTTCAATTCTATGGCTTGCATTACCATTCAAACTATTATTTTTTTAGATATTAAAGAAAAACAAAAAAACAACATACAGGTTTTTTAGTATTTCTGACATTTTATATTTGAATTAAAATAGATGACAAAAAAAGATAAATTAAACGGTTTAACCAAAACATGAACTTGGACTTTATTTGATAAAACCATTCAAACTACCCACTTTTTTAAACTTAAATTATCGATTAGGCATGTGATGGAATCATAGTTATGTATAAGGACATTGATAAAATGATTTCTAATTCAAGTCTTTAATTTTATTATCAACAATTTATAATGCTTACATTTCCATGGGGTTTGGTAAACTCTTGTTATTTAAGTTCAGTTACGTCGGGTTAATAATATGGTGTAACATTTAAAATAAAATATGGTTTTAAAATTCATGGCAAAAAGAATCAGATGAAACTTACATAAACCGATCGTTATAAAAATTGATATATTATAATTGGGTTGAAAATGATTTTTAAATTTCACTGTTATTAAATGTTAGTTTTAAGTCCAATTACAAATGTAGTATTTTTAAGGAATGGAAGTATTTTTTTCCCACAGGTCAGTCTTTGTTTTGAGGTTAAGTTAAAATTTCTGTTTACGCCGCAGACATGCGGTGAATATGAATTTCAACCTTTCTATTGGAGTTGCTGTGATGAGTTTTCATAAAAATATGTTAATTAATGTTTTTTATGAAACCACAGGATGGAAAAGAAACATAAGGTCTAGCACGCTGTAATTTTTCTTTCCAGTATCCAAAAATGTTCTCAGAAACGTAAAAACCCTTGACCTAAAACTTAAAAAAAAAATGCAACAATTTTTAAATGTATCTTGTCAGTTTCTACAATGTAGTAATTTTTATTATCTATCATAGGGCTATAGAGTTTTACACATTTCCTGATCAAATACCATAAATTGAACTATGAATCTGTGAAATAAAAGACATCGAAAGTCTTTGTAAAAATTACAATAATAAAAATAAATAAATTATATTTTCTATAAAGCCATTGAACAGATGAATGGAGTTTCGAGTATTGTATTGTAAATATAATAAAAATGAACAAGACGGGAGTGTTAGTTATGTGTCTCTTGAGGGTGAACCACTGCTTGATGGTTAGCCATCTTTATAACCGATTTCCAATTAAAATACCACTAATAGCCGACTCGACGACCTTTGAAGTAATCTAAGATGTGACCTGCCACGAATTAATGGTGCACCTTGGACCATCCAAGTTGTAGCCACGGTTGCATTACGCACGCCTTGCATGGGTGAGGTTTCATTGATTCCTCGTTGTACTCGTACTCATGTGGAATAGTTCAGTCTTTCGGTTACATTGTGGAACAGTATATCTAATATATCCATTTCCGGGAGAACTGGAGGAGATTCATCAGGCTACACCTGAGGCTGGATCATTGATGAACATTCGACTGTGATATATAAACCATAGGAGAGAAAAATAAAGAAATCTTAATATAGTGGGTATTGTGTTGAGGATTCCGGCTGCGTGCTGGGTTTAGATGATGATATCATATATCAGGTCAGAGATCATGTGAAATATTCAATTTACGAAATCCCATATCTTGACCACGTCCAAAAGTTACGTTTCTTCTTTCTTTGAGGAACGTTTCTACTTATAGATTGTATTTTTTTAAAGTAAAGACAACAACATCTTTGAATCGCCTAAAAATGTTTTTTCCAATTCCTAATAAGTCTTTGACAGTTTCAGTATGTTCGGTAGCTTATCTTATTACGAACTAGAACTTGTTTGCTAGGGGTACAATAATACGAAAAAAAAATGTATCTTAGAAAACACATTTGTTTCACGTTGTGATGCCATGTGTATACATTTTTAATAAAATAAATTAAACACTTATTTTTAATTTTGTGTTCACAAATGTTTAATCTGAGTTAACAAGCGGTTTCAGAAACTGGTAGAGAACCTAAATAAACGGGATGAATAAAAAAATTAAAAATAAGTGTTTTGTTTTTTTCTCAGCTTGATAAAAACGTGGTTTTTCTTCAGAAATATTTGATAATGGTCATTAAAAAAAAAAGATTTTGTACTGAAAGTAGAGCAAGAATGTTTAAATCTTACCGAAAGAACATTCGAGTACGACTGATAAAGGACTATGACATTAACGATTTTTCAAGCGCAGAAATACGTAACGTAAAATCACAATATGAGGAATATTTTAATCTTAAAGTCATTTTGATCACAAATATTTAGAAAAATTGTGTTTTTCAATCGTTTTTTAAAACGTGTTAAATGTAAGTTTTTTCTTTTTCTTAAATGGTTAAATCAATATTCTTAGCAAACGTACATAAAAAAATAACGATAGAAAATTATATTTGATATACAATATTTCTAGTTGATATGTTATTGTTAGGTAAAACTTACGTTAATCATATTGGCTCCAGTCTCTCAACATAATGTGCATCACGAATGCTCGTGATTTAAATATGATGAAGTTTTATAAGGTAATTTAAATTTATTGTAAACTTGAAGGATTTACTAGAAATAAAAATTCCATTGACAAGGCCCGTTACATGAATGTAATATTTGAAGGCAAGCATACTTCTAATATCTTTGCTCTTTCAAATAATATCTGATAAGACCTACAACAACCATGTTCATTTATAAAAACACTAAATATATATGTAATTTGCTTTATCAAACACTGTTTATTCCACTTTTTTGTAACGGTATAACCCTACCGGTTTCAAGGATTTTACCTCATTTGTGCTCCCCTGATGATGAGGTGAAAGCCTTGAAACCAGTAGGGTTATATCGTTACAAAAAGTGGAATAAACAGTGTTTGATAAAACAAATGACAATGTCTTTAAACCTCTACAATGTTAATAATGCCTTAACTATAAATAATACTGAATATATGTTTCCTTTAATTTTCAGGTAAATCTTGAACAAAACATCTTAATTTGTGCCTAATTACGTAGTCTCATCATCTTGCAGCAATCATTCTTATTTGATGATAATGTGTTAATTATAATTACTAACAGGTTATTTATAAAATTATTATTGGGTTTTTGTTGGAATAACATTGGTGTTATCATAAGAACAAACAAATATGTTATCTATAGTAGAACAATTTAAAATTTATTGGTCTCAATTCATTTTTATCTTTAAAATATATTGTTTAATATTAAATGATTTAATATTTTTACTGCAGAATTTAATTTTAAAACAACATTAATTAACACATAAATGGGAAAAAAATTTAACAAAATAAACTTTGAAAATAAATAATTAAATATACAAGACATCGAACGTTATTCAACTCACACTTTTGTGCACGTATGAAAATTTAAAACAAAAAAATACAATAAATTAGCAGTCAATACAAATAATTCAGTTAATAAAATAATAAGTTCACCGATAAAAGAAAACACATTCGAGAGATACGAGTATGCCACCAAAGGGTCAGCCTACACTCCTAAATACAAACTATAATATTAAAACGACAATAAATGAGCCGTTGAAAGGATATAAAAATTGTTTAAAAAAATACACCCTACATGGTTTTTTAAACCTCCTGCACATATAAACTAAATTTAACGTGTTTGGCTTTAACAATCACTGTCGAACGTTACTCGATACGTTATTTATAAAGCTTGAATAGAAAATTATTTTACAATCTGTGGATTTTAACTAACTTATACATACCATAAATAACCTAACAGAAGCAGTCTATCCTGACATGTTGGATATTTGAACGACTATCTCTCTTAAAACTGTATTACTGCAGTACTATCTTCTTATGACTTCATTATAATTTGTGAAAAATTATTTTACCTTATGACATTCGCACACTTTGTCAAATTTACATTGTTCAAAAAATACTTAGTACATAATGAGTAATGTTTTCTCGAATACACGTAACCTTTTTTCGAGTATTTGGATACATCCAGCTCATCGATTTTCCTTTAAATAAAAACCTCCTACTAACTTAATGTGAAAAGGAGCGTGGAATTTTCTAGTTTATAACCAATAAAATAAAAAATATGTAAACCTCCTCGTATTTTTATTCAAGAAGAAAGTTGTAATCTTTATTCTTTGATTTTCAAAGAATTCTATCTTAATATTATATTTTTACCATGTCTTAAG
Organism: Odontocerum albicorne; assembly: GCA_949825065.1. NCBI lineage: Eukaryota > Metazoa > Arthropoda > Insecta > Trichoptera > Odontoceridae > Odontocerum > Odontocerum albicorne. The sequence continues at coordinate 27,023,939 of OX463840.1, forward strand.
AATTTCTCCTTCGGATAATAAATGTAGGGAGAGATGCTCGTATTACGGCTAATATATTTTGGGGCTAACTATATATTGCATAAACTTTCAATTACGTCAGCAGACCTCGGCGATGGGTTGAAACTTTCACTTTGACAAGATATACGGTGTATAAAAAAAGTAATTTTATTTGTGATTGAAATATTGCAAGGTTGTTCCGAACCTTGCTAGTACGAGGGAAAATATTATTTTCGATTTTCTTTCTGTGCATAGAAGAAATATTACAACATATTGATGATTTAATGGCTAATATATTCGTAGAAGAAACAAATATTTTTTATAATCTTTTATCCTAGAAATTCTTATTTTTTTTTATTCAAATCTGACTTTTAGCAGTTGCATAGGATTCTAAAATTTAAAAAGCAAAACTTTTTTACACTAGTGTAAATTTTTCTGTGATTCGTGAGAACACCTGTCATATTTTAAATCATTTGTCTTCGAGTGTCTTTTCAGTACCCTCTTTGCTCAGTTTTCCTACCTTTTTTGGACCAAAACCCTCTTGAAGTATCTTAAGATAATTCAAAGCCCTCAAGTACTCGTATAATATATTTTTTTTTATTTTTTTTATCCACTTTGCACGGATTTCTCCTGTTACACAAAGAGGGTTTGCTTCTAGCGTTAGCTTATTCGTTAGGAATAATATCAGCCAGGATTCTTCTCATACTGTTAGACGGTACGGTAAAACAGAGGGTGATTCCTTGCACGGATATATTTATTGGGTACATATAAACTTAGTGCTTCTAGAATCGCGGGACAGTTAAAGGAACCTTGGAAAACCTTTATTAGGAATATCGCAATGGATTCTTGCCTTCTTGTTTCAAGGCTTCTATAGTTACACACCGTGAGAAGTTCGGCATGGTGAGCATATTTTGGGTAATCGCCCTTTTGTTCTGTACCATAGATATCTGAGGATTTTTTTTGTATTTGTTCTATATTGTTTTTATATTTGAGCTGGTGAGGAGCCCAAACCGTAGATGCATATTCTAATTTGGTTCTAATTAGATAATTATATAAGTTTCGGAGGATATTGGTGCTGTTAAATTCTCTTGATATTCTCATTACAAAACCGAGTAGTTTGTAACTGTCCGATATCAAACGTGAGACATGGTTAACGAACGTGAGTCCGACATCGAAGGTTACGCCCAAATCCTTGAATTCAGAAACTCTGTTTAGTGCCACTCCCTGTATAGTATACAGATGGTGGATTGGTGAAAACGATCGACTATAAGATACACAGACACATTTATTAATGTTGAACAGAAGATGATTTTGCTCACTCCAGGAGACTAGGGAGTCTAGGTCCTGTTGTAACTGTGCACAGTCGTGAGGTGAATTGATCTTTTTGAATATTTTCAAGTCGTCAGCGAACAATAAACATGTCGAGTGACTTATAGAATTTTGAATGTCGTCTATTAATATGAGAAATAGTAGGGAACCTAAATTAGATCCTTGTGGTATACCAGATCTTGCGATAAATTCCACAGAAGACTTGTTACGGATTGTTACGTATTGAGATCTTTATTTTAGGTAAGATGCAAATAATCCAATTAGATTATCGCTGAAACCAAGTTTGTGCATTTTCTTAAGTAATATATCGTGATCAACTTTGTCGAAAGCTTTCTGAAAGTCTGTATATATTACGCCCGTTTGTGAAAGTTCGTCTAAGTTTGACGCAATCTGTTGTGTGAGAGAGAGAAGGTTAGTAACAGTCGATCGTTTTGGCAAAAAGCCATGCTGGTTTCCAATAAGTCTTGTTGATACTTGGTGGGTCAATTGGTTGCACAGTACAGTTTCGAAAATTTTTGGAAGCAAAGAGAGAACAGCTACAGGTCTGTAATTATGAGAGTCTAACAGGTCTCCCGATTTGAAGATAGGGCAGACCCTGGTTGTCTTCCAGCTTACGGGAAATGTATTGGTATTTATGCTCAAGTTAAATATGTAGCAGATGGGATCACACACGTATTTCGCACAGACTTTGAAAATGTCGGCTGATAACCCATCTGGTCCGATTGCTTTGTCGGTTTGCAAGGAGTTTATGCTTTTCAGCACTTGTTCCTTAGAAATGGAATGGAGCGATATGCTTCTGCTGTCTGACGAACTGTTTATTATATTTTTTGTGTCATATTTGGCCGCTTAATCTAGGTAAACTGATTGAAAATATTGTGCAAAGTTTTCTGCAATCTTTTGGGAGTCTTCGGTTATACTGTCTCCCAGTTTCATAGATTTGAAGCTAGTTTTATTCGTTTTTCTATTTTTTACATGATTCCAAAGATTCGAAGGGTTTCTTCGGATGTCGGTCTCTATCTTGGCTAAATACTCATGGCGCGATTGTTTTATTTGAGTTTTTATAGATACGTATATTTCTTACAACATAGAGAAGATAAAACACATTAATAAATACTTAAATTTTGGTTCATTTGGTTTTTGCTAAAACAATTAAATATGTTCGTTTTGCTTTATTTTAAATGTTCTTCGCTTCAGTATTCAAATTATTCAATAACACCTACTATATAATGATGCAACTGCAAAAATGCAGCTCCACTTATTTTTTGAAACCTTTCAAATTGGTAAGGGAGTTTATCAAGGTGATACTATTTCCCCAAATTATTCACACCTACACTTGAATTTGTCGTTAGTAAACTGAAATGGGTAAATAAGATCGTACTGATTGATGAAAAGTACCTGTCATTTGAGATTTACAGATGTTATTTTTATATTCTACAATACCCGAACGATCTTCCCCACCAACTGCAAGAATTGGCAGAGATCAGTAAACAAGATGGTTTAAAAATGAACATGTAAAAAACAAAATAATTGTAGATGGAAAGCAGCTTGAAGTTGTCCAGCAATATGTGAAGTTGTTCAGAAATTTGGATCGTCTTGTTTTCTTTGTAGGTGGCATATCAAAGGAAATAGCATGAAAGACAAAACTAGCACGGAGTTCATTTGGGCGGTAGAACAACTCCTGTATTACGTTTAATACTAAGATATGAGTATTTCACCATTATGACGTCTTCTATCTTTATTTTATTGTAAATCCAAGAGATTCGTTTACGGTCTCTTTTGGTATATCCCAGTATACATATCTCCATGCTCCTATAAATAAATAAAACTAAATAAAGATTTATTGATAACAACATAATATGTACATAATATATTTAAATACACTTCAAAAACACATAAATAGCAGAAAATACATTTAAGAGAGAAGCTATCAAAAGGTCTGGGCTGATCTAATAACACCCCCCTCCCGGCCAAGAAACACCCCACCAATATAAGGTGAGCGCAGCTACGAGGACACCAGATGTTTTTCAGCCCACACCCTCGCACATGTAGAATAAGAAGAAGAAAAAAAAACAGAAAATAAATAGATGGCAGAAAAAAAGCAAATCCACATATACCACCTCAGATTAATTCAAACAAATGAATAAAGGTTCCTTGACAGCAGCACAATGTGTACATACCATGTATATACAATATATGCATATATAATACACTTCATTCTGAAATCGCACAAACCATATATCTCAAAATAAACTGCAGAAAATACATTTAAGAGAGAAAACATTAAAGGTCTGGGCTGATCCCACAACATTCCCCCGGCTGAGATACACCCCACTAATGTAGGGCGAGCTCAACCGCAAGGACGTCGGGGGCTTTCAGCCAACACGTTAGTACATATAGACTAAAAAAACTAAAAAAAAACTAATATATATCACCTCAGGTTAACTGTCAACAAGAACGAAAAAAAGAGAAAAGCCTAAAGGAGTCCAAATTTTATAAAAATAAAATGACAAATGGAAAATATTCACACATACTCGTACAAACCACAACACAACACGTGGAAATAATTAAGCAGTAATATAAAAATGAATGAAAAAATAACGCACACATTACCCCCGACTCATCACCAGCGAAAAGAGACAGAAAAAAAGCAAACAAGAGTCCAAATCGTAAAAAAAACTCACTCATCATTTATAAAGGTAACATTTTAGAGCATCTCTGAAGATACAACTATTCACTGGCTCTTTCAAGGTCAGGGGCAACTCATTCTAGCATTTGCTGTCTGAGTATGAGAAGGATCCCTCGAACAGTGTTAGGTTATAGTTTAGGATCAGTAAAAGAGTTTCTCTGCGTCTAGTTTCGCAGCCGTGAAAATCTCTAGCCCAATTCAGTTTTTCGAAGAGGGACAGTAGCATTTTCGTATTGGTAATTTTATGCATGAGTACGCTTAAGTGAATAAACCGTCTTTGTTTCATGTCAATAATTTTAAAAGCTCTCAAAAAAGGAGAGATGCCTCCTCTGGAGGGAATGTTGAAACAATACCTACAACAAGCATTTTGTAATCATTGCAACTTTTTTTCAGTTTTCTTTAAAAGGCACGGCCCATAGATGCAATCACCACACACGACTATTGGGATAATGAGCGCGTCGGTTATTCCTCTTTGCGGTTTAAACCTTCTGTTTGTGTTTTGCTGTGAGCATCCATGACTGACAGCTGTACACAAGTAATGAGAAAATACACTGGTTGTAGGCCTTCCTCTTGAAATATATTTGAAATCCCTTTTGAGGATGTTCAAATGCGCAAATGAGCTCCATGCGAGTTTTGTCCTTGCTATTTCCTCAGATATGCCACCTACAAAGGAAATAAGTTTACCAAAATACAAATATTCCTGAACAAATTCCAGGAAATCTTCCGATTTACAATTATTGTTTTTGTGGTGCAAAGTTATTCATCATGCATTTGGTTTTTGATACGCTCATTTTTAAATCCACTTGTTTGCTAGCCTCTGCCAATTCTTGCAGTTGGTGATCAAATACAGTTACCATATCTGTATCAGTATATAATTCTCTGTAAAATTTCAGCTTTCTTCAATATGAGATCTCAGTTTTCTATTAACTTTTACATTTAGTTTTTATTATTTCAGATTTTTACTATAAATTTATTGTCCTTTGAAATATTTTTAAATCATATTCGGGGATATCTTTGCGGATATTGTGGTGGGATTTTTTTCATGGATATTATTAATTTATTTCTCAATTTTTATGTATAGTAATTATAATTGATATAACTTTTTTCGAATGCTATCATACTCTTTTGTTGTCACGTCGGTTTATATATCGTATTTAATATACTCGTATTATTGCTTATTTTTTATTAGAATGTTTTACTTTCACAAGAATTGGTAAATGTGTCCCATTTCGAAATTCCAAGTTCATTTGTTTGACATACTTTAACATTATTTATTCATGGAAATTTTTTTCACGGACTGTATTTTGAGCGCAGAAAAAATGTTATTTAATTAACGAACGTTTTTGCCGAAACCTTTCGTGAAAAAAAAAAACGTCGAAATAAAGGCAAATTGGTGGACAAAAATATGCTAATTACGTTCATATTATTAATCTTGCTGTAAAAAACGTTTTAGGACCTCAATATGAACGTTAACAAAAACACTAGTGGGAATTTTCCCTTTATACCCTAGAAAGCTTTGTATGTGCTTTTACACCCACAATATCTCTGTTACTCCCTTTTTAATTAGTTTTATCAAGTCTTCTCAATCGTTTTTGTATTTTTTTAATCAAGTGTTAATTTTTCAATAAAAAAATCATAAAATACCACATATTTTGTGAAATTTTTTCTTTCAAAACTATTTTGCAAAATGAGAATTTTCTTATTAATACTGATTTTAGAAATGAAATATCTTTCCAAATCGAAAATTCAAGTATCCAATACCCCATCTCTAGCCATTGTGGACTAACGTAGTGACTTTTGACAAACGTCACCAAATATTATTTGATTTTACAAACTGCCACATTTTTGTTAATTTGTAACAAGATGTATTAATTTGTCATTATTGTTAGTTTTTTGTAATTAAGAATTACGATTGGCTGAGTGAACGAGCTATTCTTGCCGCCAAGAACAATGACGTCTACGAAATTAATAAAAGTATTCAGTTCCTTTTTGTTTCGCAATTTTATATGTTTTTGTTATAACTTTCTTTCTTTTTTTCAGTGCAATTGAACTGCTTTAGTTCATCAAAATGCCAAAAAAGCAGCAGAGCGACGTGCAGCCAGACTTGAGTATACTCGGTTGCGAGCACAGCGATCGCGTTCTGCAGCTTCAGATCTGCTGCGTTCTCAACAGAATGAACGCGACAGGCGATCGATCAGCTGAGATATTCTCACATCAATTGCTGGAAATTGGGAATGGAAAGGTGCCGGTTGATATGACCTCAGGACGAATTTCATTGTCTCATATATGTTTTTGTTATAACTTTCTTTCTTCTTTTTCAGTACTGATCACGCCGATGCGTGACGCGAAGTATCATCTTGTTGGGCCGGCCCTATCGTCGGGCCCCCCTACCGCCGCGACTGGCCCCGCGCGGTTTAATTGTCACCTACTGATCACGCCGATTGAATATGATTATTGTCGCCGGCTGTCACCATTGCCTCGACGACCATTCCGCCCGGTCTCCTGCACTTGTCCGTAGATCATCGCCGGGAGAAGACCTCAAACCCGGGCTAGCCACGTCGCCGGCACGCTCTTCATCGCCGAAACCTGGGCCGAGTTACCCATGACCAACCGCGACAACCACGAGAAAGTGCACGACGGGTTGCCTAATGTTAGCCGAGATCTCTGAATCCTGCTATCCACGCCACCATCGAACCTGCACCACAACCGTGAGTAGAATCCCTTTATATCCTATTCTTTCCGGTTTGGCTAACGCCAAACCATATGGTCCTTCGAATCCGTTACCATAGCCATGAAAAAACAGTCCACTGAACCAACTATCTCAAGCTAAATCAATTACAGCCGCCTTTTAATAATCCGATTCAAAATCATTTCAAAGTCAAAAACATTCCTCCCTTCAAAGAAAAAAAAAAAATTCCTTAAAGTTCGTGTCATCACAAAGCGAATATACAGGTGTTGAATTAGTGTATCATGTTTGTAAATTCTAATAATCCATTATTCATTTCAAACTAAATAAATTATTGCGGGTACATATTAATTTTATTCAATTCAAAGAATATTTAAATCACCGAGTTATATTCAAATAAGTAACATGTTTTGTCTATTTTTAGACCGACCACATCGGTATATTTAAAAAAAATAACAGGAAACAATTGTTGTTGCAATTTGACTTTATCGAATTGTGAATGCATTTATTAAATTACTAACGATGTTCTCTTTGATAACGCGAGCAAATAACAAGTTGTTCAAAATATCTTTGGGGGAAGCATCCCAGTTTTGAACACGAACTATTTATTATAGTAAATTATAAAATATTAAGTTTTTAAATTTTTTCCAGTATTATTCACTTTTCAAGTTGCTGCTAAACTTCTGCTCCTCATTCACTATTTCGTCGTTTATACATTGGGCTTCATATTTTAAACTCTCAAATTTATTACAACATTAGTATTCCTTTTCAAATTGCTATTAATTTAAATCTCAGCTATTGCCATCGTTTCTCAGATTGCCCATAATTATCTGCCTTTTCTTCTTACATTTTTATCTTTGCTACTTTTTTTCTTTACTACAAAATACTTTATTTTTTTTCAAATTCAAATTTTAAAATCTCAACCTCTAACCACGTTCTTTCTCAGCTTGCTAATAATTTTATATGCCTTTTCTTCTTCTTCTTAGATTTTGATCTTTGCTAGTTTCGTCGTTATTACAACATTAGTATTCCTTTTCAAATTGCTATTAATTTTAAATCTCAGCTATTGCCATCGTTTCTCAGATTGCCCATAATTATCTGCCTTTTCTTCTTACATTTTTATCTTTGCTACTTTTTTTCGTTATTACAAATACTTTATTTTTTTTTCAAATTCAAATTTTAAAATCTCAACCTCTAACCACGTTCTTTCTCAGCTTGCTAATAATTTTATATGCCTTTTCTTCTTCTTCTTAGATTTTGATCTTTGCTAGTTTCGTCGTTATTACAACATTAGTATTCGTTTTCAAATTGCTATTAATTTTAAATCTCAGCTATTGCCATCATTTCTAGATTGCACATAATTATCTGCCTTCTCTTCTTACATTTTTATATTTGCTACTTTTTTTCTTTACTACAAAATACTTTATTTTTTTTTCAAATTCAAATTTTAAAATCTCAACCTCCAACCACGTTCTTTCTCAGCTTGCTAATAATTTTATATGCCTTTTCTTCTTCTTCTTAGATTTTGATCTTTGCTAGTTTCGTCTTTATTACAACATTAGTATTCCTTTTCAAATTGCTATTAATTTTAAATCTCAGCTATTGCCATCGTTTCTCAGATTGCCCATAATTATCTGCCTTTTCTTCTTACATTTTTATCTTTGCTACTTTTTTTCTTTACTACAAAATACTTTATTTTTTTTCAAATTCAAATTTTAAAATCTCAACCTCTAACCACGTTCTTTCTCAGCTTGCTAATAATTTTATATGCCTTTTCTTCTTCTTCTTAGATTTTGATCTTTGCTAGTTTCGTCGTTATTACAACATTAGTATTCGTTTTCAAATTGCTATTAATTTTAAATCTCAGCTATTGCCATCATTTCTAGATTGCACATAATTATCTGCCTTTTCTTCTTACATTTTTATCTTTGCTACTTTTTTTCGTTATTACAAAATACTTTATTTTTCTTCAAATTCAAATTTTAAAATCTCAACCTCTAACCACGTTCTTTCTCAGCTTGCTAATAATTTTATATGCCTTTGCTTCTTCTTCTTAGATTTTGATCTTTGCTAGTTTCGTCTTTATTACAACATTAGTATTCTTTTTCAAATTGCTATTAATTTTAAATCTCAGCTATTGCCATCCTTTCTCAGACTGCCCATAATTATCTGCCTTCTCTTCTTACATTTTTATCTTTCCTACTTTTTTTTCTTTCTTACAAAATACTTTATTTTTTTTCTCAAATTCAAATTTTAAGATCTCAAACTCTAACCACGTTCTTTCTCAGCTTGCCCATAACATTATCTGCCTTTTCTTCTTCTTCTTTTGTGTCTTCTCTGTGCTTGTTTTTCTATTTTATTACAAAAAACAAAAATGCCGTCAAAATCACAAGCCGCAAAATTTCGTGAGAGCCACAGAGCAATAACGCAACTAAGAGACATTGCATCTGCCATAAATTCAGGTGACTTTTCGAAGTATTCCGTTGCTGACTTTGAGGGGCGCTACTCTAAATCAGATGAGGTCAAAAGTAGGCTGGATGACGTGTATTACCAGATATTGGATTCCGCCGATCTCGATGATAAGACGGAGACCCAATATACCGACAACTATCGTGCAGCATGCGATGCTTACACAGATATGCTTGTCGCCAAAGCAAGTTTCACTTCACAACCGACTGCATCGGCTTCTCAGCCCTCAACATCTTCTATACCCGCTTCCGTTCTGCCCAAAATTGAGCTTCCTAAATTTTCTTCAAAATTGGAAGATTGGCCGTCATTCATCGCCATTTTTAAGAGCTTGACGGACCAAATCGGCAATCTTACCGATGCAGTGAAGCTCCATTACCTTTTTTCGAGTCTTAGTGGAGAGGCTCTTAGCATGATATCTCACTTAAAGATCACCAATGAGGGCTATGCGGTGGCCTTAGCCATTCTGACTAAGCGCTATGAAAACCGCAGGGTGCTCATCGACCGGTTTGTGGATGTCATGTTGGAGCTTCCCACTATCACATCCCGCTCAGATATCCGTCAGCTGTTCTTAAACCCCCTCGTTTCAGCTCAATCAGCACTACAAAATTTAAATCTGCCCATTAAAGAGTGTGATTACGTTTTCGTATCCATATTGGTACGAAAACTGAAAGGTGAACTCCGCTCTTTGTTCGAACGTAGGCACGGGTCGGATGAACGTCTGCCTACCCTTCAACATCTAATCACGTTTCTTGAAGAACATGCACGCTGTGTTGAAACAGAAAGAGCCAACACATCTAATCAGCCCATTCACCAGCCCTCACCACTCTTTTATGGCTCAGGCGGACGGTCATCCACCCTGCAGCGTGCTCGTACTCCACAAAGACAGCAATTTCGGTCCATTCGGTCTCCTCAACCAGCTTACTTGACCCAAACATCCACCACAACCCCAACGACCGACCGTCCTTTCTGCCCTTGGTGCAACACCAGGGGCCACAGACTAATGGCGTGCCCAAATTATCAAAATCAGCCCGTTCAAGGTCGTTGGCATTTCATCACTGCGAGCGGTCGTTGTCGACGCTGCCTCGGACCTCATAATGCAAATGATTGCGAAACTACGGGGTCGTGCCGGGAGTGCAAGAGTGACAGGCATCACACTTCCCTTCACCACCCTGATACGTCATCGACGCAATCATCAGCCCATTTTCGGCCATTGTCACCCCGAGAGCGGCCTCGGCGGCTATCAGCCCGTGAATCTCCACAGCGCTCGTCACTAACAGGATATAGGTCTCCGCCGCCAACCCGAATAAATAATCAGCAGGACCCACAATTATGACTACCAACTATAACAGAACACCAGGAACATGAAACACTCACCAACAGCTCAGCTCAGCCCGAGCTTGAGACACCAAATGACTCTCCAATATTATTACCAACGGTGTCGCTAGAGATTGCAGATGTCGATGGGCGTTTTCACAAGGCAAGAGCACTTCTGGATTGCGGATCCATGGTGACGCTCATAACTCACCACATGGCTCAAAATTTGCATCTGCCCTTTCAGCGCACATCACTCAAAATTGCGGGAGTCGGAAATCAATACATACAAAACTCAAAGGCATCGATTCAAATTGTTTTTAAGCCTACACACAATGACAAACCTACGATTACGGCTACAGCTCATGTTTTAAAGAGTGTTACTGGTTATTTACCATTGAGCAAAGTTCCACATATAAGTCATATGATGGACATACCTAAAATTCCCCTAGCAGATGAGGGTTTTAATGTGCCGGCTCAAGTCGACCTTCTACTCGGCGCTGATGTTCTTGGCCAGGTTTTGGATGGTACCAAGGTCTCGTTGGGGCCCGGCAGGCCTATAGCCTTCGGCACGATCTTTGACTTTGCATTACTGGGACCTATTCAAGACCAAAATACTGCACCGGCATCACACCCAAATTCAGCCCTTAATTGCGGCTCTCCCAACTCATGCGCTTCAACTCAAAAGCGATCCAACCCAAATTCAGCCCTTAATTGCGGCTCTCCCAACTCATGCGCTTCAACTCAAAAGCGATCCAACCCAAATTCAGCCCTTAATTGCGGCTCTCCCAACTCATGCGCTTCAACTCAAAAGCGATCCAACCCAAATTCAGCCCTTAATTGCGGCTCTCCCAACTCATGCGCTTCAACTCAAAAGCGATCCAACCCAAATTCAGCCCTTAATTGCGGCTCTCCCAACTCATGCGCTTCAACTCAAAAGCGATCCAACCCAAATTCAGCCCTTAACTGCGGCTCTCCCAACTCATGCGCTTCAACTCAAAAGCGATCCAACCCAAATTCAGCCCTTAATTGCGGCTCTCCCAACTCATGCGCTTCAACTCAAAAGCGATCCAACCCAAATTCAGCCCTTAATTGCGGCTCTCCCAACTCATGCGCTTCAACTCAAAAGCGATCCAACCCAAATTCAGCCCTTAACTGCGGCTCTCCCAACTCATGCGCTTCAACTCAAAAGCGATCCAACCCAAATTCAGCCCTTAACTGCGGCTCTCCCAACTCATGCGCTTCAACTCAAAAGCGATCCAACCCAAATTCAGCCCTTAATTGCGGCTCTCCCAACTCATGCGCTTCAACTCAAAAGCGATCCAACCCAAATTCAGCCCTTAACTGCGGCTCTCCCAACTCATGCGCTTCAACTCAAAAGCGACTCAGCCCAAACTCAACCCATGCGCTTCAACTCAAAAGCGACTCAGCCCAAACTTTCTTTCAGTCAATGAAGATAAAATCCACAAAACAGTTACTTTATGGAATCGTAGGTGATCAGCACTTGACCTTTGAGGAATTTACCACACCATTAACACGAATCGAGGCTGTCCCTAACTCCTACCTCCACACCCTTCCAACCCGCTCCAAATGGCTTTCACCATCCTCCTCTCCTCAAATCGGAGAGCTCGTCCTGATCAAGGAGGACAACCTGCCGGCACTGAAGTGGCGACTCGGACGCATCACCCGCACCATACCGGGCAGCGATGGAGTGACACTTGTGGTGGACCTCAACACGACGGCCCGTGGGAGGTCCTCCCGGCGCCCCAGGATGATCACGCCGATGCGTGACGCGAAGTATCATCTTGTTGGGCCGGCCCTATCGTCGGGCCCCCCTACCGCCGCGACTGGCCCCGCGCGGTTTAATTGTCACCTACTGATCACGCCGATTGAATATGATTATTGTCGCCGGCTGTCACCATTGCCTCGACGACCATTCCGCCCGGTCTCCTGCACTTGTCCGTAGATCATCGCCGGGAGAAGACCTCAAACCCGGGCTAGCCACGTCGCCGGCACGCTCTTCATCGCCGAAACCTGGGCCGAGTTACCCATGACCAACCGCGACAACCACGAGAAAGTGCACGACGGGTTGCCTAATGTTAGCCGAGATCTCTGAATCCTGCTATCCACGCCACCATCGAACCTGCACCACAACCGTGAGTAGAATCCCTTTATATCCTATTCTTTCCGGTTTGGCTAACGCCAAACCAAGTACAATCGATCTGCTTTAGTTCATCAAAATGCCGAGGAAGCAGCAGAGCGACGTGCAGCCAAACTTGAGAATGCACGGTTGCGAGCACGGCGATCGCGTTCTGCAGCTTCTGCAATTTATTGACGTCAAAACAGGAATTGGTTGAAAAAGTATTTTCCCATATTCAAATCAATTATAAGAATCACGATTGGCTGAGTGAACGAGCTATTCTTGCCGCCAAGAACAAAGACGTTTACGAACTGAACAATATTATTCAGTTCCTTTTTTAATGTTTTGTATTTTTTTGTGTTTTTGTTATAACTTTCTTTCTTCTTTTTCGGTGCAATCGATCTGCTTTAGTTCATCAAAATGCCGAGGAAGCAGCAGAGCGACGTGCAGCCAGACTTGAAAATGCACGGTTGCAAGCAAGGCGATCGCGTTCTGCAGCTTCAGATCTGCTTCGTTCTCAACAGAATGAACGCGACAGGCTGAGAGTGGCTGAAAGACGTCAACAATATTGTATACCCACAAGCATTGTGAAATTAAACATATTATAAACGTGTGCTTTCTCTTTTCTTTCTATTCAATTTAATCAGACTGAACCACAGCAACGCGTGGCCGGGTACAGCTACTAGTTTATAAAAAATTAACTTTAAATGGAACATGTTGTATTTCAAGAAACAATATCTATTTAATGAAATATATAACGTAGATTAGGTAAGACGTAAAATAATCAATTTGATAGGTTCATATCAGATTTTAAAACATATTATATATTTAATGAATTAGGTTAGATAGGAAGAAAAGGGATCAATTTAAATGGAATATACGACATTTCAAGGAACAGATCTTTGAAATGAAGCAAGTTAGATCGGAAGTAAAACGATCAATTTTAATGGATCATACTAGTTTTCTAAACGCATTTTATTTATAATAAAGAATGTTGGATAGGAAGTAAAGGGATTAATTTAAAAGGGATGTATCAGATTTTCAAACACATTATCTATTCAATGAAAAGCCAACAAACGAAGTAAATAGGAATATATCTAAATTTTAGAAAAATCACACCTGTAACCGTGAATTAATTTAACGGAATACTTAACATATGAAATACTTGAAAATTTTACAAATTATATCTCAAATGACGAGATATTTTAATGATTAATATGAAGGAAAGAATTATAAAAATATAAAGTTATCTACACATTCCTCCGTAATCTATTCGGCAAGACGCCTGTCTCTCATCCATTTGGTTGCGGGTTTTATTCCCGATGGTGACCCTTTTTTACGGTTAAGTCTGTTTTTCACTTAAGCTCTCCACCTTTTTCACTTAAGCTACCATATGGCAATAAACCACTAGGTTGTATTATATACAACGAAAGTGCAATGTAGTTAGTTATACATTTCCTTAACACGTTGATCGCCGTGTCAGCCACCGGTGGCCGACACCGAGGTATTCCAATTGGGCCGTGTCGGCCACCGGTGGCTGACACGGCATTCCTAACTTCAGAGTGTCATTCTGTCCGTCGGCTACGCGCTGTGTATTAAACTACTATTAAACTTGGCCGACACGGCCCTTTTCTATCTTACTACAATATGGCCTTAGGATATCTTCATGGTTCTAAAAGATATACTCATGAATGTGATAGGTAGGTTATATTAAATTAAAAACCTAAAAACGTAAAAACATTTTTTGGACATTTTACGAAAATCCTATTGGTGATCAATGTGTTAAAAGTTAATTTTTTTTAAACAATATTCATGAATTGTGATTGTATTTGAAATAAAAGATGAAATTATTGTCCGTTAACGTCTATTTCTTGCAAAATCATTACCTGTAACCGTTGCATGCAAAAATAATCAAACCAATGCTTTATTATAGATACTACTAATAATATCTAAAGAAGATACACGTAACATACTCGTATATTCAAAGATCAATTCAGTAAATTTTGCATTTTAGAATTTAATTTAATTCTTATTGAATCGCTATAAATTTAAGTTTATGAATCAGTGTACAATTATTGTGGCAACACGTTTTGCGAGTTTTTTTAACCAAAATAAACGTAATTAAACAAAGTTGAAAAATCTTTTTTGTGCCTGTGAAAGTGTTCAAATAAGGATACCATAGGGTTGTCCCAGGAATAATGATGAACTCTTATAAAAAGTGCTTTATTACAGAATTATCAACTTTCTTTATGATTTTGTCTATTATGCGAGGTTTTTTGATATATGTTGTTAAAATAAACGAATCATATTTAAAAAGAACCATGCAAATGTTAACCCAGGAAATAAATGTCTTGCAGCCCCGACTTACGCTCGGCGGCACCGTGGGTGCGGATTAGGAAGTGTGAAATGCGGGCCGCATTGAAGTGTCGAGCCAGTCTCTGGGTGGAAAATATGCTACAGGATATAACGGAGACATACTATCCATCTCAGTTTGGAAGAATGTCCGAGTCGCTATTTGGAGTGGGAGAAACCTATGAAGGGAAGGAAAAAGACAATTCGCCTGGAAATAAATTATTGCCTACAACATAGATATTTTGGGCATTTACGAAACCCACTGGTATACTGAAGGTCACTTCATATCACACGAAGGAAACTTAACTCACTTCTCAGGAAATAAATATACCACATTTCCAGGTGTAGCAATGCTAATAGCGTCCCACTTAAAGCAATATGTGATCGGCTTCAATACCTTCAGTGATAGAGTCATACATCTGAAGACGAACACAGTTCCATGCAAATTAAATATATTTCACACCTATGTGCTCACATATTCTGCAGAAGGATTAATGGTTTTGGAATTTTAAACCAAAAAAGAAGCTGTTATTCAAAGTATTCGTGTGAAAGAAGTCAAATTAATGAAAGGAGACTTAAAAAGTCAAAGTTAGTAAAATTGTAGACTTTTTAAGAAGTTCAAACCTTGTACGTGTGAACTTTTGAAGACAACCAGGGAAACACTTTTGAAGACAACCAGGACTATGTTAATATCATCGAAATTAACATAGTCATCAAAATATGTAAAGAATATTGCGTAAAACTGAACATAGATGACAAAATGCTAGCCTAGGAGGATTACATGGAATCAACCCTAGAGGAACCTGACAATCCTACAAGAAATCAAAACGGCTATGATGAAACTAAAGATTTTCAAATCACCTCGTAAAAGATGGAATCCAAGCCGAGTTGATCAAAAATGTGATTGGCGGTGATATCGAAACGATATTTGGCAATATGCAACTCAATTAGGAGAACCGGAAAATGTCCAAAATATTGGGTCGAGCCTGTGTTTATTCTAATATATAAGAAGAGATTGGCGCAAAATGGGAAAACCGTAGAACTTTTTTCATCTTTCGTAATAAATATGAGATTAAAATATTACCTAGATTGGCAAATACCAATAGAACATGTCGGGTTTGTGAAAGGCACACGGGAACAAAATCTGAACATACAATAAATTATTGAGAAAAGTTGAGAACTTGAGACTCCCGTGATACCATGCTTCATTTATTATAAAAGGTTTTTGATCACCTCAAATGGAACTTCCTATGGAAAGTTCTGGAAGAAATTGGTGTTCCGAGACAGCTAACAGTTCTAATTCACAACCTGTATGTACAAAATACGGCATCGTGAGAGACTAGCTAAGGGATTACGAAAAGGTCAACAAGTTTGTCTACCTAGGTATTCTTATTTTGAAAATGGTGGATGTAAAGCATAAATCTGAAGAAGAATTTGAATGTCAAAAACAGCTATGACATGTCTGACAAAGATATGGGCTAACCGGTCTATACTCAGAAAAACCAATATCCATCTAGTTGTTTTTAGTATTCTCCATACTATTGTATGAAGTGAACACATGAATGATGATGAATGCTCTGTATCCCATGGGCCGCAAGGCTCACCAACGTCTCTATCATCCAATAATTAGAAATTATCAAAATACTTGCGATAACATGCAGAAAAATATTATTAACGTACGGGGCCAATTTCCGTACCCGAAGTTCAGCGCGTTATCAAACGAACATACACCTAAAATTAACCTTTTTAAATTATTAACAGAGAATAATAAATTGTATCAATATTTTAATTGATTCTTTCATTTGTATTTTATTCTTCATCATATCTGTATGTAGCTATGTGATCAAAATGCGTGACCGGGAGACATCTTTATCTTCAATCGGGTCTTTAGGTTAAATGCCACTGGAGTGGATTCGCCAATACTAGGTAATTGTGTAGTAGATTTACTTACACACAATTAACAATAATTTTGTCGACGAACGATAAATACTGGGACCATATTTTTCGTGGCATTTAAGATAGAAGACAGACGTCTTATCAATTAAGTTATGAAGTCATTTGTATTAATTATACTACTGTCACCTTTTTTAAACTACTGCAAATAATAAAACAATTATAGTGCCGTTTAGAAAGCATAACATACTATCTTCATGACCACTCAGAATTTGAGCCCACTCTTATTGATAGATTTAAAATATTACAAAAAAAAACAGTTAAGTGTAAGAGGAGAGAAAAGTGTTGGTTGGCGTCATTAGATTTGGTGCTTTTGCATATGTTTAGAAAAATAGATTTATTAAGAAACCCTCAGAAAACTTACCAAGAGAAGACAAACTACAAAGAAACTTAAGAAAATATTTCGATTGTGATCGTAGTACAATCGGCTTTATGTGGAGTGTATTATACGAGTGTGTATGTAGTGTCTAATAAATTTTAAAGCGTTATTAAGCAACACAAAATATTAAACTCTGCCTGACGGAAGACTGCAACATATGTATTTAACTAGCCCATCGTCTTGAATCTGTTATCTCTTTGCCATCGAAACTTTGAGTTTGATCTGTCAAAACTATGTGCTTTCCGAAGGGCAATATTTTATTTATTTTTATTTATTTATATTATTTATTATTACACATGACAAGAAATATACACAATTTGCGAAAAAAACAACAGGTAATTTGATTTGGACATACAATTTTAATGGATTTGGGTTTGTTGCCTTTCATTTGTCGTATCCCCAGTAAACTGGGCTTTTGCCTGTATCTCACTGAGGATATTTCTCACTGAGGATAAGCATGAAAAAATAAATCGATACTTCTTTCCGATTTTTGATTACACAAAAACAAAACCCCGTTGCACGCTCTCATCAACCTGACAAACAGTGACTCAACTACAACTGGAAACATCTTGCGAAATTCAACTCCTCACACTTCATCACTCCAGAAAGACCAAAAATATTCATCACACAATATGCCGCACACAATCATAAGAATAAAAATTAAAATAAAAAATACACAGAAACACAAAAACAACCAAAATTAAAACAACAAGAAGAAACCCACACTCACGAACTCACACAAACCCTTTCCACTCGTCATTCATTCTGAAAGCCCAAGTACTCAAAATCCTGTCGCAATAACAACCAAGCTCCGATCGACTGTCGAAATGGTTTTCCTATCTTTACCTTCATTGAAGTCGGCACGCCATTGTATGTAATGGGAGCACATACAATGGCGTGTACATACAATATATATATTATACATATCGCACACACTTTACCAATACACGCATAACCGTCTTAAATCTACAGGATGACTATAAATGGTTCTCGATCACGAGGAAAGGCCACAGTGTGAAGTGTTCTCATATACGTACAACAATACATTTTTATAAAATCTCCAAAACAGGATTGTTTTTAACTGCGTCCTAAAGCTGCACACGAAACCTATATCTAACTTATATAGTTTAAAGGCAGATCATTTCACACCACGGACCAACAACATAAAATGACTATTTTACTCAATGAAAGAAAAAGTTGTGTTTTATAATAAATGTAATTTTTCTCAAATGTCTACTAGAAAAAAGGTAAATTTATTTACCCCTTTTGCAATTTTCACGTAAAACTATTAACTCCATTGTATTATATTATGCTTTCATTGTATATTGTTTGAACCTATTATCGTGTTATAATATCCTTAAACCAATCAGAAATGTGTTACAGAGGCCTAATGAAATCTTGAGCAAGTAACAAGATCTTAATAATTAGGTCGCAGATGTTATGTGTATTTTTAAAATAAAATTATACTTTTTGAAAAAGTCGTATTTTTATATTAAAGGTAAATTCTACAAATTTTATTTAACTATTGCCACAAGAAAAAATCATTTTATCAAATGTCAATTTTCTTGAAAATTGAATATTTTTCGATAAAAGAATACGACCTTTTCTTTACTGATAATTTGTCAACTAGATATACAATTTTTATATATCCGAATAGAAGCGGAAATCAATTTATGTTCATTCTTTTCTTCCTCACAGTTATTTTTCTCACAATTCTATCCCCGATAAAAGTTTTATCATTGTGGTAATAAAGATTTTTCAGATTCACAGAAATTCTGATCTTTTTTACTGTTAAAAACGGAATTCAATGGTTTACTTTGTGTCTACCTATCGTATAAGTTGGGCCAAAATAATTTCCAGATGTCTTTTGTTCCAAAAATATATTCAAATACAAACTTTATATACACAAATATATTAATTTACTTTTATATTGTTATTTCAAGTTTTGTTTTTTAGTATTTCTTATACAACTTTAATTATCCTTCGTTTCCAATCAAAATTTGATGAGTTTGTGTTTGTGTTTCGATTGACTCAGTTGTAGACTTCGTAACAACATCCCTTTATTTATGATTACCACACAAAATACAGTATTTCAGCTCGATCATAAAAAGCATTCAAAATATAAATTGTTATAAGTTTTAGCATAAATTGTTTTAAAATAAAATGGTTTTCTTTTACAAATTTTCACGTATCTTATTTATTCTCTCTTTTTCGTCCCTTTGCTTCTTCATCTTGGTCGATTGTGGCGTGTAACTAAATCTAAAATCACCATCAGTATACAATTTCCTAAATTTAAAAACATCTCTCCCATTCATAATCTGAGTATCCTATTTTAGTACAATATTTTCATGTTGCCAAATTTTAGTCGAAATTGGATCTGAATCATTCAGACACGAGTTTCATTATAACGATTCATGAAACTTACGTTTGAATAGTTTTAATGAAACTCGTGTCTGAATCGTTATACTAAAAGTCATGTCTATATCGTTGCAATGAAACTCGTGTATGAATCTTTATAATGAAAATTATATCTGAATCATTATAATTTTTTTTATCTTAATCGTTATAATGAAACAAATGCTTCTGATGTACATTTGCAAAAAAAGCTCTAATTGATAATGCGTCCAAAAAATTTTACTTTTTAAAAATGATATTTGATGCGAAAAATTTATAAAAGATATTTAAATCTGATTTTGTAGAAAATGTAGTATGTAATACGATATGTGTTTAATTTGCAACATTGCTGAAAGCGTGTTTATCTTTGAGATAAGTTCTAAAGAAGAAGTTTATTATTTAAATTATTAACTTGTTTTTCGATTGGGTTTTCATTTTAAATATTTGATCAAATTCATTGCAATACGCTTACGTATACAATTGATTCAACTATTCTAATCCTTCATTCGTGCCAACAGATTAATATTGGTGACAGTAACGTGTTGAAGAGTGTAAATATTAACTTCGTCCTTGTTAATCAAACCTTTGGGCTTAAAACTGGAGTAGACATGTAAATTGCTGCACGTCGTCGAACGTGTTTGTATCACACGCCACAATGTCACAAAAATCTTTTACACGTACAACTTTTTGACCTAGGTAACATCGGGAATCGAACTTGAAATCTCCTGGTGGGAGGTAAGTATCCCACCAACCGTATTGTATAAGAATCATAATACTACCAAATGATAAATGAAATCTTCCACATTTGTTGCTAGGTTTAAAGAGAGTTTGACATTTTTGCTTTTGCCTTGTAATTGTCATGTTTTAGGCATTTTGTTAGATTACAATTGTGAAGTGATTAATAAAAACACGAATGATAGATTTTTCTATCGCGATACACAATTTTTGCCTCCTCTAATTCATAAAACTTCTCATACGATTCCTACAATTTTTTGACTTTTCACATTACCTTTTTTAAAAATTATTATATGCATGATCCAACCATGCTTTCTATGATATTCATCTACCATGTTTCCATTCACATTTTCCCTATATATTTGTTTTTTTAATCTTTCTTCATTCATTAATTCTTCATGCCAAACCATCTCAGAGAGGTCTTAACTACATATTTGATCACTTCATACCGTTTTCTGTCATACGTTGTCACAAATTATTCGGCACGTCCATTGTTCATGCGCATACATCAAATTTGATAATAAAATTTTATTGTGGAGGAATTTGTTTGCATTATTTATTAATACGATTGTTCCCACAGAACAAGGACAATTACATTAATATTGTTTTCGAGCATTTTGTTGGAATGATTTTGTTATTTTGATGACATTCGTGATTTGAGAGTTGTCAAGACACAAACATACACACACGCGCGCGCACGCACACATACGCACACACAATCCATTTAAGTTCAGGATGGATAGAGAGATGTATATGTTACCTCTAGCCGGCCCGAACTAGAACTGTACATACATTTTGATTTTCACTTGCTTTTATACTGTGACGACTTCATTCCACATGTTAGTTGTG
This sequence comes from Odontocerum albicorne, assembly GCA_949825065.1. Classification (NCBI taxonomy): domain Eukaryota; kingdom Metazoa; phylum Arthropoda; class Insecta; order Trichoptera; family Odontoceridae; genus Odontocerum; species Odontocerum albicorne. Next base: position 27,045,219 of record OX463840.1, read on the forward strand.
TAACATATTGTAGTGACATCTATCGATATATTCATCTATATAAATAAAAATGTTAAATTTCGTATATTAACAATCTCTAATCTCCGAAAGTTCTTCACCCCTTGCTTTGAAATTTTGACAAAAAGTTGCATTCGTATACGAGAATGTTTATATATTTTTTTTATATACGGTTGTATATAAAAAAGTTTATAAATCAGACGAAATAACGGGAGCGCTTCCTGCAGCGACACACGCAAACTAAACAATTCCTATTGACAGTTATGTCACATTGCATTTTCGACGTTTCGGAATTAATATTAAATATTAAATAATTAAATAATAAATATTAAATATCAATATAAATAAAAATGTAAATGTTCGTTAATTAAAAATCTCCAATCTCCGAAAGTTCTTCACGGATTGCTTTGAAATTTTGACAGTTCCATTTCGATTTTGAATATTAAATAATAAATATTAAATATTAAACAATTAAATAATTAAATATAAAATAGTTAATAATAAATATTTAAATAATAAATATTAAATTTTTAAATACGTTTATTGAAAAATAGCGCCATCTGTTTGGACGTAAAAACACTCGCAATACTAAATAATTTATGCGTCATTTCGTAATGTGCGTCGTTGACATGAAGCTCTAAAAAATATCTGTTTCACTTAGTTTTTTTATCTTATTTTTCAGTTCAATTAGCGGTGAAATTGAATTGTGTTGATTGATTTTCATTTGAATTCAAATCATATCGTAAAGTCGACCTCTTGGAGTGACGCGATCATGTGCTTCAGAGAGACGGCGTGATGTTGGTATGTAAATTTTTGACAAACGTCACATTTAATTTTAACGAACTGCCAAATTGTTGCTAATTTGTAACAAGATGTATTCATTTGTCATTATTGTTAGTTTTTTGTAATGTATTTACCTAAATAACTTGCTATTTATTAGAATCGAGCCTTATATTAAAGTCGATATAATAATTAAAATAACTGAACGTCGTTACAAATATTAAACGTATTGGGGCAAATTAAAAGAAGAATTGGTTGAAAAAGTATTTCCCAATTTTCAAATCAATAATAAGAATCATGATAGGCTGAGTGAACGAGCTATTCTTGCCGCCAAGAACAAAGACGTCTATGAACTTAATAATATTATTCAGTTCCTTTTTTAATGTTTTGCAATTTTAAATGTTTTTGTTATAACTTTCTTTCTTCTTTTGCAGTGCAATCGATCTGCTTTTGTTCATGAAAATGCTGAGCAAGCAGCAGAGCGACGTGCAGCCAGACTTGAGGATGCACGGTTGCGAGCACGGCGATCGCGTTCTGCAGCTTCTGCAATTTAGTTACGTCAAAAGAAGAATTGGTGGAAGAAGTATGTCCCAATATTCAAATCAATTATAAGAATCAAGATCGGCTGAGTGAACGAGCTATTCTTGCCGCCAAGAATAAAGACGTTTACGAATTTAACAATATTATTTAGCTAATTTTTTAATGTTTTGCAATTTTATATGTTTTTGTTATAACTTTCTTTATTCTCTTTCAGTGCAATCGATCTGCTTTAGTTCATCAAAATACCGAGGAAGCAGTAGAGCTACATGCAGCCAGACTTGAGGATGCACGGTTGCGAGTACGGCGATCGCGTTCTGTAGCTTCAAATCTGCTTCGTTCTCAACAGAATGAACGCGACAGGCTGAGACTGGCTGAAAAACGTCAAAAATATTGTATACCCACAAGCATTGTGAAATTAAACATATTAGAAAAGTGTGATTTCTCTTTTCTTTCTTTTCCATTTAACCAGACTGAGCCACAGCAACGCGTGGCCGGGTATATCTAGTAGGAAATAAAAACAATGTTTGTTATCAATTTATGAAAAAAACCGTTATACAATTTTTATTTATTGAATACTTCATTGTCAAATATTTAGACGATTTCGTTGCGCTTGAAGATGGTTCAGCATGATAATATTGTTAAGTTCGTAGACGTCTTTGTTCTTGGCGGCAAGAATAGCTCGTTCACTAAGCCAATCGTGATTCTTAATTATAAAAAAACTAACAATAATGACAAATCAATACATCTTGTTACAAATAAGCAAAAATGTGGCAATTTGTAAAAATCAAATGATATTTGGTGACGTTTGCCAAAAGTCACTACGTTTGTCCACATTGGCTACAGATGGGGTATTCGATAGTTGGATTTTCGATTTTTTTGTACCTAAAATGAAATGTTCGTAATTAGTATTAATTCCTTGTAGATCTTGGCCTATTTAAAGATAGATAAAAATCATACAATGCATTAGAATGACAGTATAATGAAAATTAGGAATTTGAACGTCAGTTTAGAGAAAAAAAATTGTTCGATTTATAAAAAAACTATTTGATTTGAAAAAAAAACAGACGATTTTACCCCATCCCAGTGTAACATGTCGTTTAAAACGCCACACGACTAATTCTAGAAGTATAAAGCAGATCGATTGCACTGAAAAAGAAGAAGGAAAGTTATAAAAAAAACATATAAAATTGCGAAAAATTAAAAAATAAAATACCCGAACTAAACAAAGAAAAAAAAAAATTACGAAATATTTCACTTCAAACGCAAATCAATCGATACATGTTCATTTTAACGCATTTCCCGATATAACTATGGCGGATAAAAATTTAGTATATCGTGTGTTGCTTTTACGTCCAAACAGATGGCGTTATTTTTCAATGCACGTATTTGAAAATTTTATATTTATTATTTAATATTTATTATTTAATTATTTAATATTTAATATTAAAAAAAAGTAAAAAAAAAAAACAGCTAAAAAACGAAAGAATAGAATCTGAAACGTCGAAAATGCAATGTGACATAATTGTCAATGAGAGTTGTTTGGTTTGTGTGTGTGTCGCTGCAGGAGGCGCTCCCATTATTGCGTCTTTTTTATATACATTTTTATATACAACTGTTTATAAAAAAATATATATAAACATGCTTGTATGCAAATGCAACCTTTTGTCAAAATTTCAAAGCAATTGGTGAAGAGCTTTCGGAGATTAGAGATTTTCATTTAACGAACATTTACATTTTTATTTATATAGATACGTAATATTTATTATTAAATATTTAATATTTGATATTCGAAATTAAAATGTTAATAAATCGAAATCTATATTGCGTATGTTGCCGCCACGTTCAACAGGGGCGCTCCAATTATTTCGTCTGTTTTATATACTTTTTTATATTTATTATTGAATTATTTAATATTTTATTATTAAATATTTATTATTTTATATTCAAAATCCAAATGAAACTGTCAAAATTTCAAAGCAATCCGTGAAGAATTTTTGGAGATTGAATATTTTTAATTAACGAACATTTACATTTTTATTTATATTTAATATTTATTATTTAATATTTTATTATTTGATATCAATTCCGAAACGTCGAAAATGCAATGTGACATAACTGTCAATGAGAATTATTTAGTTTGCGTGTGTCGCTGCAGGGGGCGCTCCCGTTATTTCGTCTGTTTTATTTTTTTTTTTAAATTTATTATTTAATATTTATTATTTAATATTTATTACTTAATATTTATTATTTAATTATTTAATATTTAATATTAATTCCGAAACGTCGAAAATGCAATGTGACATAACTGTCAATGAGAATTGTTTAGTTTGCGTGTGTCACTGCAGGGGTCACTCCCGTTATTTCGTCTGTTTTATATATTTTTTTATATGCAACCATATATAAAAAAAAATATAAAAACATGCTTGTATACAAATTCAATCTCTTGTCAAAATTTCAAAGCAATCGGTGAAGAACTTTCGGAGATTAGAGATTTTCTATTAACGAACATTTACATTTTTATTTATATATCAGGTGTACAAATAAGCCACCGCCGTTTGACAAAAGTTGGCGCCACCAGTAAGTTATGGTTAAAATTGTCAGATGTAAAACGTCATTGTCGTAAGGTTGGACATCTGTCAACAACATAACCTTGAAGTGTTAGTGAATTTTTATCAGTATAATATATTCTTTTGTGTGCGAAACTTTCAAGTTTTGAGCCGAATAAGCGTCATTTGCGGGAAGTTTTGATTTACTTCTTCACTTTGAAGAAATTTGCAGCTGAGGCGCATCGATTGCTTGTAGAAGTATATGGTGAGGCTGCCTTAAGTGAGAGAAGTTGTCGTGAGTGGTTTCAAAAGTTTAAGAACGGTGAATTTGACATCGAAGACAAAGAACGTAGTAGAAAGCCGAAAGTGTACGAAGACGCGGAATTTGAAGTATTATTGGATCACGATTCGTGCCAAACGCAAGAAGAACTTGCACTTACATTAGGAGTGACTCAACAAGCAATTTCACATCCGTTGAAATCATTGGGAATGATTAAAAAACAAGGAAATCGGGTTCCATATGAACTGACACCGAGAATCGTTGAACGCCGATTTTCCACATGTGAAATGCTGCTTGCCAGGCATAAACGAAAGGATTTTCTGCACTGTATAGTCACTGGTGATGAAAAATTGATCCACTATGATAACCAAAAAAGGAAGAAATCTCCTTCTGATTTCTACTGATCTCGATCGATGACGCATGGCCTGTCTGAGCAGCACTTCACATCATATGAAGATACCAAAAATTGGGTCGATTCGTGGATAGCCTCAAAAGATGAAGCATTCTTTCGACGCGGTAACCGTATGCTGCCAGAAAGATGGGAAAAAGTAGTGGCAAGCGATGGGTAATACTTCGAATAAAACATGAGGTTCCGTTTTTTCCCAATAAATGTCCAATTTTTGATAAAAAACGGCGGAAACTTATGTGTACACCAATATATTGTATTAATATAAACACAAATACGCTGATTTCTAAATACCAATAACAAATAATTGTCGTAGATTGAGATGGTACAGTTTGCGATTAACACGACGATATATTTATGCTTTATAAACTTATTACCAGTAAACTGTTTATTTGAATAGATAAAAGGCACATTTCTCTATCCTAATATTGACACAATTAATGAGTTTCAATGTGTCCAGCCCGTATTTTGGCACGCGGACACTTCAAAGATTAACCAAAGATAACCACGTCCGGAATTCTTATTTTACTTGAATAAAATGCGTGACAAAGAATGTGGTACGTGATATTCTATAAAACACACGTACCTATAGCGATCAATTCATTATTTTTGAAAATATTGTGATGAAGCGTATTGTTGTGTATTGTCTAAATTTAAGCTAAGGCGTACCTTAGAGCAGTGCTTCCCAAATTGGGGGCCGCGGGATTTCTCGTGGGGGTCGCGAAAATATTCAGTACAAAGTACAAATATTCATGTGAGTATTAAATTGTTTCATGTGAGTATAGTTTTTATTTAAAAAAAAAGTTTTTAAGCAAGTTCCTATAATTTTATGTTGAATATAAATAAGTGTATTTTAATTGTAATAATTATTGCCAAATAAATCTTCAACTATAAAAAAAAATGTTTTTTGGGGGGGGGGGTGCGGGAATTAATTACTTCAGATTTAGGGGGCCGTTACATGAAAGTAATTGGGAAGCACTGCCTTAGAGCAGCGGCTCCTAGCCTTTTCATAAATGTGTACAACAAAAATTGGAAAATATTAGTACCACTTATACAATTCTGTCTGCATACACATAGGAAGTCCAGAAAATATGTCTGTATACACATAGGAAGTCCAGAAAATATGTCTGTATTCACAAAGGAAGTCCAGAATATTATGTCTGTACACACATAGGAAGTTCAGAAAATGATGTCTGTATACACATAGGAAGTTCAGAAAATGATGTCTGTATACACAAAGGAGGTCCAGAAGTACGTATGTATACACACAGAAAGTCCAGAAAATACAAAAAAAATTGTAACATTCTTTTATTTAGAACAAAAATAATTATTATAATTAATTAAATACACACAGCCACGCCATTTCTTTGAGGTTGACATTAGAATATTGTTGTCTATTATATTATTTGCTACCTGGTTAGAATGTATATGCTTTAGTGCCCCTTTAACTTTGTTTCCTATCGCTACACGCCGTTCAAAATCTTTTTTACTCTTTCACTATCTGAGAAAATAATATCCAAACAACAGATTTATTCAACTTTAATATATTTAAAAAAATGACATAATTAATAAATATTAACAATTATGATTAACAACATGATAAACAAACAAAATGATTATTTATAATTTGTTTCAAAGGGTTTGGCTTTAACTTTGTGGATCTTCATATGACAATATTTTACAAGAAATTACTTTGTAATTCCACCAATTACCGGAAGCAATCAGTGGAATGACAAAAATCATTCATTGTTAAATAATCTTGAATGATTATTAATAAACTAAACGATTTCTTAATGCTGAGGCGGCCGCGCAAACTTTTATTGAAAAATTATATCATTTAATATAAAACACCATTCTTGAATTGGAAAAAAAATTATACTGTTTTAAAATATATTCTGTAAATTGACAGTGTTTTGTTGGGCTTTACCTCCAACTAACATATAAATTTGTTTCATTTACATAAATTAATTGAAAATTCAAATGTTTTAGGACAAGAGATAAAACAAAAGACAACGCGACATTCTCGTATCTCATGTTAATACTCGTATATGAGTGCAGTATCTGATGTTGATAGATTGTCAATAGCTCTGGTATTAACCAAAGGTTTTTCAGCGGATTATAGTGCCCCTAATTTTTATCTGCTTTGAATATGTGTAGGTGGGCATAATACTGAAACTGCCGAAATTTGCGCATAAACATACCTAATTTTTTTGTAGTCAAAGGAAGATGTTGGAAACTCTCTTGGTGGTACGTAATGTTACGGCCGGAGTCGTACCTAAACTTTTTTTAATGTGTGAAATCCATCACATACATTTCAATAATTCAAAAACTATTCAAATTGTCTTTTATAAACCAAATTAAGAAGGGGTAATGTTTTTAAAGTATAATGCATGTAATGCAATTAATTTGATAGATTTATACTTAAATTTAAAAAAAAAATCTTTTGGTACCCTTCGACATATCCGAATTCATGATGAGGACATAGTGATGAGCGTGGCTGTATTCAGGTTAAGAACTACTGGAGTAGGCAAGTAACTCACAGTTCGCCATCGAACATGTTACCGCAAGTGGGAAGACAACGATACAGGTCTAGTGCGTTACCAGACGAATTATTTAACTAGACTGGGACCCTTAATTCCCTGTTTTTTAGTACCATTAGAAATCTTACCCAAAAATCCTTAGACGGAAGGCCAACATCTTATAAACCATGCCACGAATTTTGTGGTTACATTTGGAAAAATTAAAAATAAAAATTACACGCAGAAAATTAAAATTAAGCTAGTTAATAGTTATAATATATGAATAAGATTAGTTCTTAAGATATAAATTTAAACATGGATATGACCTTTGGCCAATATTTGTAGTATACATTCTTCTTCTTCTTAAACTTTCTATAGACTTAAGAGTCTGTTACTGCAGGATTGTCCTCCTGTGATGCTAAGCTCCAGCTATCTCTCCATCGTTTCGGGGGCCTCCTTGGCGGACGCCGTCTTATTGTATATAGCTTGATTAAATAAAAAAAAGTTACATATGAATCAATAAAATTTAAACTTTTATATTTTATTTATGAATGCACTTATTCGATTATTTTTAATATAAAATACAATTACAGAATTGCTATTTCTTAGTTTTATAAAATGCTTGAATTGGTTTTTGCTTCTTATTCTTTCATCTCTACACCTTGTGTCTGCTAATTATCAGGTAGGTATCTTTTGGGATGTGGATTCCAAGCTATATTTCCATATCTAGGTTGTCTTCGTCGAAGTAAGCTACCGATTGGGTTACCGTTCATACATTTTTTTAATGTTATAATCTGCAAACGATTCAGAAAATGACTGCAAAAACTATGTTGAATGTAAACAAAACTAAAATAGTACGCAGTTATCGAGGAAAAAAGAAATGCGGTTAAATGGAAAACATCTCTTCTTCGGTGTTTAGTAGTTCTTTTTAATAAATCTCCCTTACTCATACCTTAAAAGTATTGAATCCTTTCTAACTTTTTATTGTTCCCGATCAACGTAGAAGCATACGCTCCCTTTATTTGTTTTCGATATTTGATCCCCTTTCGATTCTATTTAGTTTGAGAGAAGTTTTTCTCACAAATGATAAAGGAATCCGATATTCACTTTTTCGAAACATTTGTGTCCAAATGTTGTTTGCGATATGATTCGTTCAAAAATAATTTCTGATCACATACAATGGTTAAAAAATGTTTTTTTGAAAACTATTTGATTGGTAAATTGGCTAATTCTTTACATTCAAACTTTTATAAAATGTCAGGATATTCATACAACCTTGTATTATAGGATAAGATAGTCGAAATTTAATGAGTACTTGGCTTTCATCTTTAGACCAATACTCATCATCCAAGTATCACATTTTGCCTTCAACATTTATCTGATATAAACTTTAATATAACATTTTGTGAACTTGGGCAAGCTCAAAAAGTAAAATTTTTGCCAATCTTGGCTATCTCAAATAAAGCCTGATGAAAGTTTCGTTGTTCCGAAAAGATTTCCAGGATAATGCTTGATCCTGAAGGACGCGATCGAGGATATGGCTGTCTTGACATAGACACCCTCAAGTTTGTAAATTTTAAACGCGTTATAAAGAGAGATAACTTTATTTTTCATGATGACAGGGTTAATGGAAAGGTTTTTCAACTTGAGTAGGTTTAGATAAGATATAGTAGAAACTACCGTTAGTAAAAGTGTTGTTTCTTTTTGAACATTCGTAATGGGTATTCCATAAGAATGTAGCCTTATTTTCTATTTAAAAACATTTTTTACTAAAGTGAAAACTATAAATGTTTGATCAGTCTAAAACTTTAAATTTAAGAAAAATTGTCTAATTTATCCAAATATAGACTTAATTGTTTTAGAATAATGAGAGGATAAAGACATTTTTATAAGTTCGTAAAATAAATTACTTTAAATTAAATCTGTTAAACAGTGAGATTATCTAAACACCTATATATACTCGTCATACTTGTGTATTTTGTAATTTTCGTTTAAAATGCAAACCTTATTTATTGGCTGTTTAAGATCAATTAAATATTTTTTAGGTTGTATTCGAAATCTAAGGAAAATATCAATAAATTGGTAGTATCATTTATGAATCTAGCTAGTTTAAAAACAAATGAAAAAAAATATAAGGAAATTAAAATAATAAAATAAACTGTATTTTTTTGTCTTATTTGAGATTTTTTCTTCAATGCATTCATTAGTGGGACACTTTTCGAGGCTAGCAATAAAAACAAATAAAGTTCCCTTTCAATTAATCTCAATTGGAGATTCAGAATATTGAAAAGCGTGTGCGGACGACCACATTAACTTCCCCACTATTAATAATATGTTCATCTTAAACAGGCCAAGTATTCGCAGTGTTGATAATACTACCCCGCACGTGAAGAGGCAACAACAGTCTCAAACGTCTATTGCGTGTGAGTATTGTTATCAGACGAATTTTTTTTCCAGTCAAGAACCCTTTTTTTTGAGTACACATCGGGAACCGAACTCGAAACCCCCAAGTGGAAGATAATTTTCTTCCCAACTTATCCACGAAGGTCGTTTAGAATAATTTTGCCTAACTCGACAAACAAGCTGATTAGTACGAGTGATTTTTGTAAATCAGTATTTATGCTATAATTTGAATGATATTGACCAAATGCGTTCAACTGTCAGCTCACCCACAAGATCGAAATATAGACAATTAAGCAAACAAAAATGAATACAATTAACTCATACTACAGACCTAGAAGATACTCGTACATATCATGGTATGAAACGTAATCCTCCCAGTAATAGAGTGATATTGTTAAATTAATTAACTTCAAAGGACAAAGGAACTTGGGTGGAAATCTTGAGTAATTCCGATAAATCGATTTTCCGTCAACAATCACAATGGTACACAAAGATGGTGTCTCAATTATTCGTACACATTGCCTTCTCTTGTGTGATACGCCCGGCCATTGAACACGCAGACTCTCGACTTTCAAATCAATTCCATATACAGGAGTTCATAATATGTTTTATCTTTGAAATTAAGGGTTAATTTATTTTGATAATACTCTTTTGTTTACAGACCATGCTCACAGTGATTTATAAAATGTCGAAACATTAAATCATTTTTAGTATTTCCACAAACAAATCAGTAAAAGACGTTGTTAGAACTACACAAATTTATATTTAGCAATAAACTACTTCGTTATTCCACTAATTAATGGAATAACGAAGTACTTAGTGGAATAACATGGTAATTTAATAGTGTAATATGAAGTTCCACAAAGTTTAATCCGAAACCTTTAATAAATCACATAAATTTAATTAATTTAATACCTAAATGACTTAAGACACCCTTGTTAACAGGATGGAAATTGTAGGACATCCAATCATTTCAATTTCATTACAATAACTAACATTATTAAGTTAAACTAAGAGATTTTCGGGGAACTGCGTTTCAAATGTAATACTCGTAATAGTTGAATATTTTAGAAAACAATGTTAGATAAAAAATGAAGTTCTCACAGTTAAAAAAAGGCATTACATTTACTAAACTGCATTTAACCCTTATAAGATTTAAAACACATTAACACATACTTTAAACGAAACTTGTTCAATATAAGATTTTATAAACTTATAAAACAGTTCACAAATGGCAGGGGATTGGTTCAAATCCCGAACTGTTTTCCTGTTTTTTTTAATACCAAGTATAAAATGTTCATCTAAATTTTATCCATGAAACTTCTTTAAATACGTCTCGCTTTATCAAGACGTTGAATAGAAGGTTGACATTGGAGAAAATGTGTTTTCATAAATGTCTTTTTACGATGATGGTTATATTTGTTATATTTAAATTGTAAAATTATTGATATCGAATTTTAAACAAGGAACGTTTATTTAATCATATTCATAAAACTCAAATGCTAATCTTTCACCGAACACTATAAAACCAATTTCTAAATATTTTTTATTTTTTGGAAGAGGTCACTATTGGGCAATAAGACCGCTTAATTTTCTCACCATATAATTTGACTGTCACAAAAGATAAAAGAGTACAGAGGGCCACATTTTCCTTTCATTATACTATACTTGATCTTTTTCTCTCCCGCTTCCCACTTTTGTTCTAAATAATAATTCATGTTTTGTGCTTTCCACTTTTCAATTGGTTGATATACCTTAATTAGTTTTATTGATTCTGGGTATAATAAAATGTTAAGTTCAAATTAATTAATTAGGGCCAACATTGATGAAGGACTGATTAAACAAATGTACAATTCAAGCATAAGTGAGAATCGTTTTAGAAAACGACTGAGACAAGTAAGCTTAAATCAAGTGAATCAATTTTCAAGTAAGGGAAAGATAAGTAGTAACAGAAGAAACTGTATGAGAAGATGTATCGTTGTGGAGGAAGCGATGGAAGTATGTTGTGACAGGAATGACCGGTGCTCTGTCCTCTTTACTTACCCGAGCAAGGAAATGGTATGATGGAATGTATGTATGAAACAAAAAATATCACCACAGTTCATGATATATGTTTTAGCACCTAACGGCTGAAGAAAAAACACAACACAAATATGGCGTAAGAATAATTGTGCCACATATTTCCATAATTACCATAGATTTATTTTCTAGGTATGATTATGGGACATAAAATAATAATAGCAAATAATGTATTTATTAAGATATGAATTTACTGCTGAAGAGAAAAAAAATAAAAATTCAAAACTAGAGAGCAGTTTATCGTATAGTATTACACTTTTGTTGTATACAGTACAACTTAGTGGGTTTATTGCCACGTGGCAATCTCTTCCAAAAAAACAGAAAGCTGTTAAAGAGGTCATAAGTGAAAACCATACTGGAATCCTTTTTAAATAAATCTGGGTTCCAGCGGAATTTGAACCTGCAACCTCTGGGTTATGAGACAAGCGTCTTACTAACTAAGCCCCGGAGGTCGTCAGAAATGCTTGATTCTATATTTATGATACTAAGACTCTATTATTAGACTCGCGTATTACTCTCGTTCCGTCTTTATAGTCTTGCTATGTAAATAAATGTTATTAGTTTTTAATAGTTTATACAAAGTTTTCTGTCAATAAGATATTAACTCTGTTCTGAGTTTCATTTCATTCTAATTCAATATTATTAAAGATTTCAATTCGATATTATTAAAGTCTCAACATTATAAACAATCAAGTGAATTTCAATAATAGTCCTCTGCTAAATATATTTCACATTCAAAAGTAATCCTTTTGAAGCCTACCTAATCCCCTCCCCTTATTAGCCACTTCTCCCCTACCAAACCTGTACCTTAAAAACGGGCAAAAAAGTACTCAATTGCATTAAAAGGAGAATGTTGGATAACTTTGGGCATTCCATGAGAGGAAACAAATATGTTTTCATCCAAATCGTATTGCAGAGGAAGATACAAGAAAAACAAAGTGTAGGAAGAAGAAGGAACTCCTGAAGAACATAAGACAGTGGTTTAACTGTAACATGGAGACATTGTTCAGGGCTTCTCAGACAAAATTAAAAATGATGATGATTGCCATTCTCAAACGTAAAAAGTAGGTTTATGAAGAAATACTTCGTTATTTAGAACCACAAATTGTGATATGTAATGAAAGATTAGTGCTGTGCCGTCTCTATCTACCCCAACAAGGAAATGGCAAGTATGTATGTATTAGTTTATTATCTATGTAAATTTAATAATCAAATATATTTCATTTTCCATAGTCCTGTATGAGGACGCTCTTCTGACGTAGTCCTATATACCTTACGTGAAGACAAGGTCTGTATCACTATTGACGCAATCAAACCACACAATAGTCCCCTCGCAACATATACAATACACATTTGTACGGTAAATATTGAGTCAAACATAAACAATCAGGCACGACGATAAGTTGTAGCAAATCTCAACAACAAAACAATAATTAGACTTTGTATATAATCAAAGGTCAATTGAAAAGACAAACGATTTTAATGAACTTACACAAACTTAAGCTAACATGACGTTATAAAGGCGAACTGAATGGAAAAAAATTGTTTGTTGTGTGTAAGAAAGGTTAAAGAAGTTTTAAAATAGACTTCCTTTGATCACTTCAAGAAAAAAATATATTAGGGACAGATTACTTAGAAAACAGTAATATATTTAATTTGCTTAACATATCTACCTACGCACAATTTTTCATTTGAAAAATGAGATATCCAAGAGGCAAAGTAAATAAATAACAATTTAAGACAGTGCATTAAGAGTATCAGCTCAAACGATTACACTTTTAATATTTTTCCTTCTCTCAATTTTCATCCTCATATTAATTCATATTGTATTAAAAATAATTAAAAAATGTCTTATATTACACTTTCGTTGTATATAAAAAAAATCTGGTGGGTTTATTGCCATGTTGCAATATCTTCCAACCAATCCGAAAGGTATCAAACAAACTTTAACTCAGATATGAACCGTTTTTAAAAACCTGCACAATAGGAATGTCCCGGGCTCGAAGACAAGTATTTTACCAATTAGGTCACTAAGGTCATTTGCTTGAGGTCAAAAATATTTATTTGTTCTCAATGATAACCATATAAATTGGTAAGTTTCTGATTATTTACGAGTATTTATTTATCCACTTCATCGCCTTTTTAATGCTGAGCATAGTGATCCTTTGCTGTCGCGAACTCGGCACACTACTAGTCTTCATCCCTCCCGGTCCTGGGCCATGCTGAATGCGGCACTTAAAGAGGATCCTGTTCATTCCTTTATTTGATCCGTCCAATTCATAGGCACCTTCGTTCGCGTTTCCTCAACTGTCCCCGCATTCACCAACTTTTCCAGACTATCATAACTTTTTCTAGCAACATGCCCGAAGGACATAAGAATTCTTTTTTTTTACTGTCAAAAGGCTTTCGGTAATCTCCACTTCTCGAGTGATAGAGACGTTGGTGCGCTTTGTGGTCCGTGGGATACGGAACATCTTCCTCCAACACTACATTTCAAAAGCATTTATCATGTTTCATCCCTTCCTTTTCATCGTCCATGCTTCCACGTCATACAGTGCTATGGAGAATGCTATATATTTACAATTCAAGCAAAGTTGCTAACCAGAGGCAGTATCACTTGAAACTGGTCTCGGGGCTTTATTCAAACAGTCGTATAGGACTTGTAATATTACGTCACCATTATATGTCAATAATTTAGATATCAAATACCTTAAATGTTTTCTTTGGTCTACCTTTCCTCTTTGTTAATTTGAGACATAGTTATTTGCTTCGTAAGTCTTTCGCAACTCGTTCTTTCAATGTGGCCAAACCATTTAAATATTCCTTTCTTAATTCTACACACAATATCCACAAATAATAAACACATATCCTATATTTGATCGTTTCTGACACTATCAAGCATTAAACTATCGAACATTCTACGCTAGACCTATCACTTACTTTTAACGCTAAGATTTCACTTACATATAGTTCAGTTCGATCCCATCATCACCTACCGTGCTAGAAGAGACAACATGAATTATTATCAAGCGCGATTTACACAACGAAACCGAAATCTTCTTTATTTATTATGACCACGTATTCACTCATACAATCGCTTCTATACAAAAAGGTTGGCACTGATACACCACTATGCACAATCATTTTTTATGTTTCATTTATTGGTAGTAATAAGTGCGTCGTTGACTTTCTTACCTGCAGTAATACGCCATTCAATATTTTACCCTATCTTTCCATTTACAAAACTATAATATAATATGATGAACCTACTCGTTAGTTTTTTAAGGGTCACTGTTTTTGAGAAAAAAAGGCATTTAGGTTAATGGAAACCTATAAAAGTCCTAACTATGATTATAAATAAAATAATAATATTATAAAAACTTTAAAAATATACGACCATACTATTATACAATTTCTAATATGAAAGTATCATCTATTTTTCCATTGTCGAGCATATCAAGGGAGTGAAATGGGGTCATTTCTAAGAAAAACATAAACCGACCAGTTTTTATGGAAGTAATAAGATAACACTGATAACGAGGGAATATTTTTCCCAGACTTGAAGATATGGACTGCCTTCATTGCTGTCCTGAACATGATTTCAAGGAGAGCCATAAAACTGAATGCTTTGTTAGGTACTCAAGAGAAGTGGTTTATATAAAAGGTATGTATTGTTATTTTTGCTCAGTAGACATAATGTAAATTTATGCACATTCTTTTTATATTGGGATAGCTTAAGTAAAATAAAAACATCCGAATCATTTAACCAACTTATCTCGAGAAGACATCACTTGTAATTTACTTAATAAATTGACAGTTCTCTTTCAGTTCATAAATTATATTACACTATAAATTTTTACAGTGCAACCAGGCGAGCTAAATGCCATGTGGCTCTATAAACTAACCAGAGGGATGCTGAAGAGGCTTTAAGTAAAAAATAAACTGGATTTAACAAAAATCTGAATTCCAATAGGAATCGAATGCGCAAACCCCGAACTAGAAAACAGGTGTCTTACCAACTAGGCTGTGGAGGCAGTTTATTAATATTGGTTATTCGGAAAATCTGGTTTTGTCACTCCTCCGACGACCTCCGCACTCTTGTTATTAAGTTGTTTGACTTCGTCTCGGGGGTTTTTGCGTTTGATTCCCAACGGTACGGAATTAAAAAAAAAGTTTTTAGTATGGTAAATTACGGTGAACGAATATGGTTGCTTCTTTACATGTGGCTGTATTTCCAACTTATGCGATTAAGATCTGTGAGTTCCAAAATTAATCCAGTGGTTTTAAACCCAAAAATTCTAATTAATGGGGGCAATGACAATGTTGTCTATCCCTCTTCAATATGTCTAAATCACCAAATGAGATAAGTTGAAGGGTATCATACTAATGAATGGATCGAAATACACATATCAATCAAATTATTTTAAGGGTCTTTGCAAAGCTTGTTTAAGGTTCGTCATTCACGCCAAGTCTTAAAAATTTTACTTTTATATAAATCGGAAACAGAAATATTAAAAAAAAAACGAGATATAAATATTTAAGGTCTTATTTTACAATTAATCGATTTTTTATAATGCTTTCGTGGTTTTCATACATACGAGTACCTACATATTATCACGTCATCGCAAAGAACATGAAAACGAGGCTCGTCTAAACACTGATCTTCTCAATATTTTTGTATGGTGTTGACACTCGGACCTTGGGAGAATCGGAAAGATGACGGATCGATGCCCTTAAAATGTGGTGTTTGCCCAGAATGCTCCGTAGTGGCCCAGAATGATCCTGGCAGCCATGAGAATAAATGTGTCCATCTTAGCCGAGCTCAAAATAAAGTAACACCTCTTGTTATTGTGTATACGATGTGCCCTGCAATATTTCGGCCACATCATGAGAAGAGAGCCGAATAGTCTGGAGAAACTTGTCGTCGTCGGAAGCGTCGAAGGAATGAGATCTCGAGGAAGACCGCCAACCAGATGGAGGGACCTGATCAAGACTGCAACGGGATCTTCAATATCGGATGTTCTCCGATTGACCCGAGGCAGATCCAGATGGAAGGAGACCATTAAAAGGGTCATCGATGGCTGCCACCATCCTCAGACGTGAGGGACAGGATGACGGAGATTATCACGCCGTATCCATTGCGGTAAAAGCAGAGACATAACAGATCTCCATACATTTCTATCGAATCACATAACTTTTCACATTCATACATCTCGACATGAACAATATTTTATTATTCATGCTTCTCCCTTTACCTTAATTAAACATGAAGCCTACTTGATCCACCAACATTTTCCTCATTCTACCTCTTCTACGCACACCTTGCTTATGTCAATTTATATCCACTTAGTCATTTTTTCATCATTAACTCTCACTGCATGTCCACATCATCTTAACCCATTTTTTTCATGTAACTTAAAACATCCATTTTATCAACGCATTCATTTCTGATACAAACATTTATTCCGCTTTCTTTCTTACATATACTTTCCACAAAATTTTCTAAGTGTACGCATCTCCACATAATGAATATTTTTTTATCCATCTTATGCTAAGTCCAAACTTCACTTCCATAAGTCCAAGTGGTTCATATGGTTTCCATTTTTTTTCATGTCTTCGACATAACTGTTTCTAATTCATACAAAAAAAATATGGTTGAAACTCGAATCGTTATTTATCAAATTCAATCCAGATTATACTCGTTATTGAATCATATCCGAAAGGTGTCCTAATTGGGTCATGTACTCAGAGGAGAAAAGTACAAATTACTGCACCTGATCATCCAAGGCAAAATCGAGGGTCGTAGAGATGTTGGAAGGAGGCAAATCTCCTGGCTCCGCAACATATGTGATTGGACTTGTATAAGGAGCGTTGGGGATTTTTTTCGGGCTTCAGGGGACAAAGATGCTTACTCTCAGGTGAGAGTCAACGTTGGGGGGATCTGACATGACACTAGGAAGAAGAAGAAGAATTGAATCATATATCTTCAAAGTACGCCTAATTGGTATTTCTTATTCATTTATTCAATTTTCTTCATATACACTAACTCTTCTTGTTTTTTTGCCTCAAATATTATTTTTTAAATTGACGTTTAATAAATGCTTGTATTAAAATTTGGTTATTCATATTTTTTTTCTTTCATCACTTTTGTTGTATGTAAGAAGAATAATCATCTGAAATAAACCACTATTGTTTTCTTTTAGACGAATAGATTGAACTGTTATTGTAATTTGAAAGAACTCTTCTTCTCCCTTTCAAGCCAGGTCATTGCTTGGGTCTCAATGTGGGTCTATTATGAAAACATTTATTTCATAGGCCCAGTCATAGTGAAACCTTCGTCGGCTAATATTAGTGGAAATCTTCTTGGTTTATATTATAATTTGAAACCAATTTTATATTAATATTTTATTTTTGTATTTTATGCTTAATAAGTTAATACAATAAAAAATATATACACTTTGTTGCTAACACTAAATTTCCGAATAATTTTAACTACGTAAGTTAATTTGAAATCGATATGACTTAACAAAGTCAGTTCCTAACACATAGCTGACGTAATACTTTTCAAGAATATCTAAAAGTTTCCCATATTTTTCATGTATTTCTTCTCTAATATTCTTTGGAAACGTTGCGACAACCTAAGATAAACTGGGTAAAACTTAGTCAAACTAAAACTTTTAATCTGTGCGTGACATACATATGAGGAAAAAGAAGGTGAAAACCCACACAACGGATAATGAAATCTGATGAATGATGAAGTCCGATATAGTTTTGAGAGGACTTGAGCTAAGCTTAATAACCAAAATATTGAACAAAAATTGTGAGCGTTGAAGGCTCATTATTGTCGCATTTTTTGTATAACATCATCTCAGTTTTTGCGGTAAACTGAGGTGAAATAAAGAAAACACGCGTCAACATTCGTCAAAGATTACTGATCATAAGATGGCGATGCTATCACGTCATAATATTATCAGGGATAGTGGATAATAGTGGAGGGGAAACAGAGAATATATTGTAAGTTATATCAAAAATTCAAATAAGCATATTTGTATGTTAACATATTTATAGTTAAGGCATTAACATTGTGGTGGTTTAAAGACATTGTTATTTGTTTTTATCAAACACTGTTTAGTCCACTTTCTTTAATGGTATACCCTACCGGTTTCAAGGCTTTCACTTCATTATCAGGGGAGCACAAACAAGACCAAGTCTTGTTTGTGCTCCCCTTAACATGAGGAGAAAACTTTGAAACCGGTAGGGTTATACCGTTATAAAAAGTGGATTAAACAGTGTTTGATAAAAACAAATTACAAGCATATATCACAGCACTACTCGAAAGAGTGTGAATTATTATTAAATTAAAAAAAAAACCGTCATTTCAAAAATGCATACGTGATGGAAATGTTTTGACTTAATTTACAATGGTATCACAAAATTCTGTCAAGATCACCCATTTCCCCCATCAAGCTATTTTTTCTCTCTCTCATGTACTTCAGCTGGGTTGATTTGATTTATGCCTGTATTTGAGCTTAATTGCTAACATGGTGAAATTAAAAACTACCGAGATCGTGACGCTCATTTTGGACATTTACGCTTTCCATCGATAAATGATACGAGATGTTGATTTATTTTTTTAAACCCATTATAAATTGCATGTAAGGAGTCCTAGTTGAAAAATAATTGTAAACAATTTATATGATATTTACAAGACGAGACTTTAATATTTTATAATCAAAGAATATAATTATTGATAGATGTATAGCAAAAATATTTTCACCATTTAGCAACATTTGCATTCAATTTCCCTGGTAAATAAAATTCAATGATGAATTGAGCAATGATAAAAATAACCAGATATGAAGATAAAGAAAGATATTTATAAAAGAAAGAATAGTTGATTTGGAAAATTAAAGATTTGATTCGTAAGTTCAATTTAAAAATTGAAGGGGGCTAGGAAAGACATAATGTTTTCTGAGTATTTTTTAAGTTAAAATAATGTCCATGTTATGAAATTTATTGTAATGTAGCTGTTTACAGGCAAAATAAAGATAAAATTATCTGAAAGAATAACATGTATAAAACTTAATATGTCGGGAACTAAACGTAGTACACATTGGTGTTAAGTGTTGTGTGCGAAATATATAAAACGAGTTATAGTTGAATAAACGACCAAAAAACGCTATTGTAATTTATTTTTAACAAACACTGTTTATTCCACTTTTTTATGACGGTATAACCCTACCGGTTTCAAGGCTTTCACCTCATCTTCAGGGGAGCGTAAACAAGACTAAATGCTGTTTGGACTGGCACCGATATAGACACTTCAACGGATGGAGGCGGGAGGGGTGAGAGGAAGGCTAGGTATAATTTCGGCCAAGAGCGGGGAGATTTTGGGGAGATAACTATTCAACAGATGCTCTGATCGGTATACTGACTTAGAAATTTCTAGGGCCTCCAATCTGTCCAATCTATTTCCGTTGCCGCTAATATGTAAGAATTTGGCATCATCGATAGAAAAAGTATGATTCTCACGGTGACAATGATTAGCCATTTCAGAATAAATTAGAGGATATGTTAAAGCAGATTGGTGTTCACGAAATCTCTTTTCAAAAGATCTTCCTGTCTTTCCTATATAGAAATTATCACAGTCAGCACATAAAAGTTTATACACACCGCTGTTGTTAAGTATTCCATTTTTGCCTTTCCCATTAAAAATTCGGAATTGATTTCACTGATGGACTTATGCATCAAACAAAATTATTTTAACTTCAACAATAAAATATATAAACAAACGAATGGTTTAGCTATTGGCTCACCGTTGTCTCCCCTTCTCAGTGAAATATTTATGAACTATTTTGAAAAATGTATCTTTAGGAGTAAGTTTAAGCTAACCAAAAATGTTTTGTGCTGGTTTAGGTATGCAGATGACATTCTTTGTGTTTGGACGGGTACCGATAGACAATTACACCATTTTCTTAAATATTTAAATTCTATAGAAAGTTTTATAAAATTTACATTAGAAACAGAACAGGACGGAAAATTAAATTTCTTAGACCTAACATTATCTCGGAAAAAAGGCACATTTGACTTTGATATATATAGGAAAAATACTTATTCAGACTCTATAATTCCAGCAACTTCTAACCATCCTAATAATCATAAATTCGCCGCCTTTAACTGTATGCTTCATAGATTGCTCAGTGTCCCATTAACCGACGACAAATTTAAAAAGGAATTAATAACCATAAAAAAAAATTGCTACAAATAATGGCTATCCTGGAAGCCTCATTGATTCACTTTTAAAAAACAAAACAAAAAAGAAACTTATAAAAGATTATATATTTAACGACACCTATAAGCATACCTATAAATGGAGCAAAGTCCTATTTATAAAAAAATATATCAAATGAAATAACCAAAAATATTCCAAGTCACATAAAGCCAGCTTTTTACACTAACTTTAATCTCCGGAAACTCTTATTTAATGGGAAAGGCAAAAATGGAATACTTAACAACAGCGGTGTGTATAAACTTTTATGTGCTGACTGTGATAATTTCTATATAGGAAAGACAGGAAGATCTTTTGAAAAGAGATTTCGTGAACACCAATCTGCTTTAACAAATCCTCTAATTTATTCTGAAATGGCTAATCATTGTCACCGTGAGAATCATACTTTTTCTATCGATGATGCCAAACTCTTACATATTAGCGGCAACGGAAATAGATTGGACAGATTGGAGGCCCTAGAAATTTCTAAGTCAGTATACCGATCAGAGCATCTGTTGAATAGTTATCTCCCCAAAATCTCCCCGCTCTTGGCCGAAATTATACCTAGCTTTCCTCTCACCCCTCCCGCCTCCATCCGTTGAAGTGTCTATATCGGTGCCAGTCCGAACAGCATTTAGTCTTGTTTACGCTCCCCTGAAGATGAGGTGAAAGCCTTGAAACCGGTAGGGTTATACCGTCATAAAAAAGTGGAATAAACAGTGTTTGTTAAAAATAAATTACAATGTCTTTAAACCTCCACAACGTTAATGCCTTAACTATAAACAACACAAAAAACGCTATTTTCAACAGATAAGTATTCAAATTAAAATGGATTTTTTTTTGTATTTCATACAATATTTTTATAGTATTGTAATACTGATTTATTCAATTTCACAAAGAAGTGAATTTATTTTTATTAGGCTGAATTAAAGAGCAAAAAGGATTTTAGTTATAAATCACAATAATTGTTTTTACTTATTCTCAAACCTGTCCTGTATTTTCAGGTGTTAGTCCAAATTCATTAGTTTTGACCTTTTTTTCAATAAAAGTTAAGCCAAAAATATTAGTATCGCCTCGATTCGGGTATAAAAGATTTTGAATTTGAAAATTGTAATTTCACTCCATTTGTAATAATATTATATTAAGTAAATCTCATTGTTTGAGATACAGCTTAAAAACTGTATTTAACCAACTGGGTCAGGACCCACAGCAAGATTAATGACCAAAAAGGTTTTTATAATTTCACCATAACTTCAGTTTAGGGAAAATTTAACTTTGGGAGGAAGAAGTCGACCACTCTTGGGAATTTTGCTCTAATTATGTACTAGTTCGTAAAACACTATAAAAGTCTGGAACTAAAACAACTTAAATTTCTTGAAAAATGAAGTTTACTCTTTCGTAGTTTAAATGAGAAATGGGTGTTCAATAACGACAAGCAATGTATTAGACTGAAAAGTGGATAGGAAAAAGGTAGGGAGAAAACCGAATAAATGCTGTGGAAATGGAATTTTTAAGGACAATATATAAATATGGATGTAGATTAAGCATAGTTGTATGCAATTTTGGAAATATCCATCCTATCTTGCCCCCATGATCTTTAAACGAACTACCCGTACTTGTATATTCATTATAATATAAAGTAACAGTTTTTAATTTTTAGTCAAAAAATGGGTATTCAAGGATAATTTAGTTGCGTTACAGTCAAAAGTTTTTTGCTATTTGAGATGAACTAAGTTTAGGCCATTATAGGTTTTCATATTATATTATATAACAGTTTGTCAAATTACGATTAAAATAGTAGTACGCTCTTTAACGAAATTTTCGAGAGAAAATTGAAAAGATAAGTAGTGGGAAGAGCGTGTTGATGAAAACGGAAAATTGAGAAAAAGACGCTCATATTTAATATCGTGTTTGGATATGTGAGGCAAAATACGTAAGTGTTGATTGAGGGATGAGATTTTTTTTCTCGGCTTACCTCTAAAGAACTAGGTAGTAATTTTTCTCGGCTTACCTCTAAAGAACTAGGTAGTAATTTTTCTCGGCTTACCTCTAAAGAACTAGGTAGTAATTTTGCAGTATATGTATGTGTATGTAATGCAGTTACGAAACAAAAGTACAAAAAAAAACTTTTATGTAAATATATTATATACAAATATGATATACACCATAACGCTGTTTCTCTGTAAGAGTAGACATACACACAAAAGCACCAACCTAATCGACTGTGACATACATCTTATAAACCTTCTCGTAGTGCTCTTTTGATTTATCTGCCTTGAAATATTTCCTTCTTTCAAAATAGCATTCCCTAGCTCAAATCATACTGTTTTTGGTATTCATGTACCACGCTTCCACTCAAATTTGATGTTTATTGTCTGTTTTTTTTCTTCATTTATACTACTTACTCAGACTATCTAAGTATTCCCTTATGTATCCTACTTAATATATCAAATTAGTTCTAAGTTCTGAGCCATCCTTTATGTTTGAATTCCGTATGCATTATCAGTGCATACATTTCTACATAATTTATTCAGATCATTGGATTATTTTTTGCGTTCATTCAACCAAGTTAGTTCTAAATACTGAGGCGAATCATATATTTGTATATTTTTAAACAAGTTATTATATATACTGAACAAAGACTGCTGTAACAGTTTTATATTTTCTATTTTAGAAACAAATACTGCTAAATTTCTGTATCGGTAAGTATTAATAACTTTTTGTAGTGAAAATTTCTCTATTTATATATTCCAACATGGAAATGGACATGTGAAAATAAATGAGATATTTTTGCATAAATTCATTTCACACTTCCACTTAACTAAGTATCATTTAATTATTTCAAACAATTTTTATACGTATTATTAAAAGAAGAAAATATTTTTAAATAATAATCGTTTTCAGATGTGGACCAAGTAGATTTATGCCTTGGGATATATAACATACATCAATAAAGTTAAAGAATAACAAATCAGATTTTTTAAATTGTAAGTTAATGAAACAAAAAGTTTAAACAACAAGTTATGAAAATCAGTTAACGAAATGCTAAAATTTACTATTCGATAACAATATTACATTTAAAATAATTTTATGACAATTACGAGTATAAAAAGAATATATATATATTGATATAGGACACGGAAACTCGACAAGATCAGCAGGACGAATTATAAGAGTTCCTAGAATGAATTTGTATAGAGATAGAAAGCTGTGAAGCGTTGATTCTAGAGTCTTGAATGAATTGAATAGTGAAATGGGACACTCAAAAAAATAAAAAACTTTCAGCTAGTTACCAATATATGTTAACATTAAAATGGATTTTTAGCATTGTTTATTGATTTTCTTTGGTATTTAATTCATGTAAATTTCTTTACAGTTTTTGTTTTAATGTTTGTATGAAAATTGGGATATTTTATATAAAGTAGCAAGAGTCATTGCCAAAAAACTTTGAGGCAGTTCAGCAAAATATTGGTAACTAGCTGAAAAGGTCATCCAAGGGTGTGCGAAAACAATGACTAAATACTTGTTTATTGTAACACTTACATTCTATCCCATTACCGTCTCTGTTCGGCTGCTGTTACATAATATTACAATCATAATTTTATTTGTCTTATTCTACCGGCATCTTATGTTTTGGTTTTGCCGATCTTCTTTCGATATCCGTGATTTTCGATTAGGATCGATTAAGAAATTGTCTTTGTTCAGCGTTTATAGTCTGTCGTTATATCCGATGTTCTGTTTTTATTCACATTGCAGGAACACGCTTTTCTCACGTCTCCTAGATATTTTAAAATGTGTTTGTTTGTACAAAGTTTTCAAAGTTAACGGTGACCCCGTATCTTAACTTTATGCACCATGTCAATAAAAATATAATTCTTTTTGTAATTTATCAATTTTAAACATTCTAAAATTGTGAGATGTTTCACAAATCTTTCAGTGCATGTGAATGACTGTAAATGTATTTTTATTTGTATTGTAAAAAATATTTGATAAATAATTAGCAGAAAAATAAACGACCTAATTTAATTTTACAATTGCCGACTTGTATTACTTCGATAGCGTATGTTTAAAAATTGGAATACTCACGTCACAAAGTGGTTTCTGCATGCATTTTTTGTTTCATTTTCCCTTCACGGTCATATTATGTTTTGTTTTACTTTCTACTTCACATCATTAAGCAAATTATATTATATATGTTACCTGTATTTTACATAATAAATTATGAAAAAAACCTGAATAACCAAATGTTGTTGACTTCTGTAACACAGAAAATTTCCTTCTTACGTTCCTAGATTTGTTAAAATAACAGATCTTGATAAAATATTTTCATTCAGTTTTAACCTATTTCCTTGACGTTCATTGAACCATTCATTATTGATTCATTCCATTTCTTGTTAATGCTTGAAATATTAAGAAATGTTCAGAAATTGTGATTTATATCTTCAGCGTATTAATTTGTTGTTCTTTTCTTAAATCAATCGAATATTCGGTTGCCAATTTTTCGGATGAATTCTGAATAATAAAGGGACTATATTTTGGGGTAAATTAGTATTTTGTGATGTTAAAATTATAAAAAAAAGTGCCAACGACGATCCTGTTGATCTGGTTCTAGAAAAGTTCGGTCCCGCCTCATAACTAAACAAAATGTCATTGGTAGTAACTTATTAAGTATAATTTAATAGTTTTGATGAATATGTATTGTATTATATTACACGTTCGTGCTATACCGTACTATATAGTGGGCTTATTGCTGCGTGGTAACATCTTCTAACCGACAAGAAAGACGTTCAAGTGACTTAAATTGAAAATCAGATGCAAAACTTAAAAAAAATCTGGGTTCCAAAGACAATCGAACTAGCTACCCTTGGCTCAGAAGACAGGTGTCTTACCAACTAGGCCATTTTATCACATATACTATGAAATAAAGAAAGGAATCAATCATCGATAGAAAAATTGGGAGGAAATAATATTATCAAAGAATAAGTAATACAAAAATCCACGATACCATGGAAATTATTCATTAAATGAATAAAATGTTTTTGTTATTTTAAAAATTATGAACTCCAAATGACATTCGTTTTTCTATCAATCTTCTTTTTTTATTTATTTACTAGCTGTACCCGGCCACGCGTTGCTGTGGCTCAGTCTGGTTTAATGGAAAAGAAAGAAAAGAGAAAGCACACGTTTCTAATATGTTTAATTTCACAATGCTTGTGGGTATACTATATTTTTGATATATTTCAGCCACTCTTAGTCTGTCACGTTTATCGCCGTGCTCGCAAATGATCGCTTCACTCCAAGAGGTCAATTCACGATATGATTTGAATTCAAATGAAAGATCGATTGCACTGAAAAAGAAGAAAGAAATTTAAAACATATAAAATTGCGAAAAATTAAAAAAGGAACTGAATAATATTGTTAAGTTCGTAGACATCTTTGTTCTTGGCGGCAAGAATAGCTCGTTCACTCAGCCAATCGTCATTCTTATAATTGATTTGAATATTAGGAAATACTTTTTCAACCGATTCTTCTTTTGTCATCACTAAATTGCAGATGTTATGAGACAATGAATTTCGTCCTGAGGTCATATCAACCGGCACCTTTCCGTTTCCAATTTCCACCAATTGATGTGAGAATATCTCAGCTGATCGATCGTTTTGCAGCTGGATACGCATATTTGTAGTTAATTTCAACGTCTTTACGTGTCGCCACAAAACAGAGTATTTCAGGCAACATATAAAATTGCGAAACATAAAAGTAACTAGTTAAATGTTAAGGGAAGACAGAGAGATAATTGTAACTAATTTAATGTTAAAGGAAGACAGAGGCATAGTTTAAACTAATTAAATTTTAAGGGAAGACAAATAGATAATTGAAACTAATTAAAAAAAATCTCCATTTCTACATACGATTTGATAGATTTTGAAATATAAACATAGAGATAAAATTAAATTCTAAATAAAAAAGATACTTTTGATATTCTTACTGACCTCTTTCAGCCACTATCAGCCTGTCCTCCAGATATATTTGCTCAAAAAGACAAAAGGTTATACGGATATGGAATTATAAACAGCAGAATTAAATATTGTTTCATCATTATTTCGTGTATCTCATGACGGAGCATCGTGACTCCCATGATAGCCTCGTTGATAATCTAAATAAAGTAATTTGTTTTTAGTTCTACCTGAAAAGCGAATGAACTTTTTGGACAACCCAATACTTCAGCAGAAATATTTAAGATTTATTGTTAAGTGTTAAGGGCGAACTATGAATATCGGAAGGACCTAAGAGTAAAAAAAAATGATTTACTAACAATTGATTTATCTTCCGCATCATCGCAGTTGTTCTTCTCTTTGGTTTGGTGGATTCCCTCAGTACATTTCTTTGCGTCTCTGGAAGAAAAAGATCAAATTAATCACATATTCGGTTTGATGTTTCTCAATAATGTTATTATATTTCGGAAACTCACGATGAGTCCTATAATTGTTGACAAATTTGCCCCAATACAACCTTGTAACGACAATTGATGTGAGAATATCTCAGCTGATCGATCGTTTTGCAGCTGGACACGCCTATTTGTATCAAAAATATTCTTGTATCAAAAATATACATACCAACATCACGCCGTATCTCTGAAGCACATGTCGCGTCACTCCAAGAGATCAATTCACGATATGATTTGAATTCAAATGAAAGATCGATTGCACTGAAAAAGAAGAAAGAAAGTTATAAATAAAAAGTATTCATTTCAGTTACGTCCGTTGGCTTGAATCTTTTATCGGTTTTTAGTTGCATCTGAGCAGCGTAAAGTTTGTTTTAATTTTCAGGTTTTTTGCCATATTTCCACGGGTACTTCTAATGTACCTACCACCAAATAATTTAGTTATTTAATTAACGACACAACAGTTTCTTTATATACAAATGAACATGTGACAGGTTATACAAGTACTTAAAATTATTGATAAACAGTACAACTTTATCTTAAACTAACATGAAGATACAAAAAGCAGTGGTAATAATAAATTACAATCATTGTTTTAAAATTATTTAATAATTATATGTATATTTAAGTTCAATATATGTTATGTATACCACAAAATGTTACCAAACTTCACCAAGCAGACTTACGTAATTGTCCAAGACTTATTTTATAGAGGTAAAGAACTCAGATTTGTTCTTGGTGGAATGACGCAAACATAGAACAAATACTGAATTTTTTGAGAATTTTATGGGAATTTTATGGATAGATATTGAGATATAAAAAACACATGGCCTCATTAGTATAACCTGATGCAAGTTGCTTTGCAGAATTATTATATTACGTTATTTATATTAATAAAGGAGAGCACAAAGTTAGTAGCTATTTCTAAATATTGTGATATTCTGGCGAATACTATATATACTTATATTAAAAATATCTAAATTGTTGCAAAACTCGTTTCCAAGTCTTTGCAAACGAATTATAGAGGAGTTTATTTTATAATTAGCATAGCAATTTTCAGATTATCAAAAAAGTTAGGTTAACTTTTTAAATATGAATCAATACTAATTAATTAAAATTACCATCATCGCTGCCCTCAAACATTTGAAAATCTGCACTTTTGGACATTATCAATAATGGATTGGACTTAGGTCACTTTCAAAATGATGTTTTTAATTTTGAAATAACTGCTAAAACTTATGTCAAAAATTATCGTTTACTCCGAATAAACTTAATAATGCCGAAATACATCCAACTAAAATTATTTTGTAACTTAAATATAATCTCAACAACTTACCACAATCACTGAAGTCAATTTTATCACAACTTTATTTTATAAGCAGCACATATCGGCACACAAATGACAGTCTCGAAATACAAAATGGCCGACATAAACTTCATATACTTTTAATTCAGCTGATTGGGGTTCGTCTCTCGACTTTCAATAAACGTACGTGAAAATTAAAAATGTATTATTTATAAAATGTAATATTAAACATTAAATTATTTAATATTTTATGTATATAGACTTAATAATTTAATATTAATTCCGAAACGTCGAAAATGAAATTTGACATCTGTCAAAGTTTAGTTCGTCCGTGTCCGCTGCAGGAGGCGCAAATGTTGTTTTTTCTGATTTCTCAACTTTTTTATATACACCGATATAAATATATAAATAAAAATATATAAACATTTCTGTATACGAATGTCAAAATTTCAAAGCTTTCGGTAGAGAACTTTCGCAGATTAGTCATTTTCTATATACGAACATTTACATTTTTATTTATATACGAGTAGATGAAAAATGTGGCGGATTAGTGAAATAAATATTACACTATTTTTATAATGTGTAACGATATTTGAAACGACGTTCTTGCATGTTCATTATATTTTTAAGTTACGGTTTTTTTAATTTTTGGGCAAATAAATGGGTAGTCAAGGACAATTTCATCTGGTCACGGTGAAAAGTTATCACGACAGTATTTTAAGTAAACTAAGTTTAGGAAATTATAAAATATTATAGAAATGTTGAAAAAGCGAAAGGTAAAAAGTAAGTCGAGCATATTTGATGAGAAGAGAAAGGTAAGAAAAATAAAAAGAGGATCACAAAACCGCATGTCAGGCACAATCTCATTTTTGATCGATTTTTTTAAATTTTCGCTAAATTTTAATTCGGTAGTTTCGTGTCGTGTTGTAAAATTTTTTTCTTAAGCTGTCAAGTGCAAGTTTTTTCTTAAACTGTCAAGTACATATCACGGACTTATGTGGTATTTTTATGTTTCTTTCATATACGCATATCATTTCCCTGTTGGGGTAGGCCGAGAGGATATAGTGAAAAACTTTCTAGTACTTCCTTCGCCTCCTTCACATCCATACGTGTATAATATTCTAATACAGTTCCTTCTGTTTCTTTTACTCGTTGCCTTTCCTTCTTCTCAGTCATCTTCTACTTCTTATGCTTGCATTATAAATTTGTTAATTAAGTCTTTTGTCAGCTATCCGTTCAACATATACAAACCACCTCAATGTGCTCTTTTTAACCCTACTTAATACATAAGTTTTTAGTTAGTATTCATCTTTAATAATTACTCCACTTATTCTAGTCATACAGACACTCCACAGATTTTTCTCAGTAAATGCATTAAACCACATTTATTCGGCTTCTTTAATAATTTTTCAACGTTCATGATTCGCTCGCGTAAATCAATGCTGGAACTTATTTGCTGTTGTGAATTATCATTTCAGCTAATGTGGATATATTATGGTTTGAATATATATATTTTTAGGGCCATATTTTTCTTATTGCAACTAGTCGTTTAATATCTCATTCCAATTTTTCTTTCAGTTTTATGTTTCAATAAATTGTATTTTATATTTTGCATTTAATCATTGGTTTTTGCCGTATTTTCTTTCTTAAAATATAAATTGAACCACAATAAATATCTTCTTTACTTATCCTTAATTGAAATGGACCAAAAATAATCAAACCATCAATCGTATAGCTAAAAGGAATGACTCATATAAAGGGAAAACTCGATGGTTACACAAACCTCACCGTTTCTATTAAACAAAGTAAATAAGGAACCAAACTATTTAACAAAAGTTTCCCATCTATCTACTCGTTCTTATGCGATCAATAATAGTTGTCCTTATCGAATTCTTTCGAGAGCCGCTTTTACATTAACTAATGTTTCTTTTATACTCATATTATTGAGAGGAATGGATTTTGAGGTCGATTTCGTCATCATCGAACAAAATTATTGTTTCGAATAGATCGAATAGGGTCGATAGTTATTATAGGGTTTTGCCGTTGCTGGTTTTGTGGCGTGGAACTATCTGACTCCAAGTGTTACAGATATGGGTGGCATGTACAGCTTTAGGAAACATTAGAAGATGACGCTCTTTGGGAGGTCTCATCAACATTTATGTTTATGCGTACACAGCACACATACAGTATATTCCACCTAAAGCTGAATATGGTACTATCACATCTTGAAAGATTTACAAAGGTTTCCTTGTAGTTCGGCTTCTCTTGAGAAGTTTTTTTGCTGTTTTCTTACTAAATATTTTTTCCAAACATATGCAGATGCGGGAAAGTTCCTTATCTAAAAGCCGCAGCCATCAGCATCCTATCTTTATACTCATTTTGTTTTTTTTTTCAGTAAAACTGGGTTTCAATATCAAGTTATAGCGCTCTTGAGAGAATTTGCTCTCTAAACTGCGCTATGCAAATTGTCCTTTTATTATAATTATTTTTCTTAATTTATTCAAAAATTTAATTTTCAATGTGCTTGGAATTGTTGTAAAGTAGCAATCCCATTCAATCAACTGTATAATTGTTTTGTAATATTAACAAATAAAAAATATTAGTCGTAAAAAAAAATACAACTTAAAATTATGAAACCCCCAAAACATCATATCTTTAGTCATTAATTAGGTGAAAAAACATCTTTTAATCTTTTTTGTTGGTTCAGATAATCGAATCCGGTACAATTAGAATCAATGTAGAATATCGCTGGATATAAATATCTAGAATTTGCATGTTTTGTAATTAGAAAAAAATATAATTTCTGACACAGTTGAAATTATAACCTTCGAAAAAAATACAATCTGCAGTAGCCAAAATCACAATTTTTACCCCATAAAAGAGATCCAAGTGGAAAGGGAGTCGGTGACTTCTTTTGAAGACTAATCAATCAAATACTCTGATGGTCGTGAGTTTAGACATTCTCGACATTTTAATGAGCTGAAAATCTTTGTCGGTGAGTTTTTGAGGTATCTTAATTATTTTCCTGAGTTGCACCGTAAAATTTTCGCAAGTCTTTATTTTTCTTTATATAATACTCATATTTTTCCTATCCGTTGTACATACCATCTTCCTAGCGCAGCCTCATTTCGTAATTAATTGGGTATTGGAATGTTTTTTTATCTTGATTGTAAATTTAAAAAAAAACCGATTTGAGACATAGCAAAATGTTTCTTTAAAGTTTATTTTTGACCTTAAAGACATAAAGTATATTTTTAATATTTTACTTTAACGGTCAAATAAATTACTTTTTTATACAAAAGATTAAAATCAGTAAAAAATAATTTTACATTGACATGTAAGCATTGTAATACAATTGAAAAAAAACTGGTGTAAAACCAATTCATAACCACAAAGCAAACCTACACAATTCAAAAATTCATCCAAGCAAAAAGAATTTCTTCCCTTTACTCTTGGTCATATGAAAAACCATACAATGCCCATATTTATTGCCCAATCTAAGTAGTCTTGTTATGCAAAAGTTGAAGAAATAATTAGTTGTAACCACTTCCCTATAGACAAAATATTTTGCCAGGTGGGATTACAAAGAATATGTCCCATGACAAGCTGAGGTAGTTCCGGACGATTGAAATACGATTTGACAATCATAAATAATGATGTAAGGTCAAACATTTTTCTACTATCTGACAAAGTTGCAAGTTTAATCACTTCCAACAATACCACATATCAACTCAGTTGTTTGAATATGTAATTTATTGGTTATAAAGCGTAAAAACTTCCGCTTTATGTTTTAAAATTTTCCAGCATGTTCATCGTAGTGGTGTGATCACATTATTAAAAAAATGTTCTTACTAGGGAAGTATACAATATTTAAAACTATTTTAGCTTGTGTAGCCTAGTCTGGAAAATGCTATATGTGTTATTTTATAAATATAATGTATCTGAATATCGTGCCATACTCCAATGACGAAGATGGCGAAGAAATCTTTACGTTATATTCACCAATCATAGTGAGCTAAACATTCTATACTACTTGTATTTGCGTTATAAATTCAGCTATTTTTGACACTAACTGCTTCTTATATCCGCTTATGGAAGAATCATACAGCATCATTCTGGATCACTCAGCTTGACTCGAGCACGATCCTTGAAAAAATAACTATAACACTATTTATTTTTTTCCAAATATCCCTCGTTCCTATTTTAAACTCAATTTACATTCTTCCCTCCACAGTCCTTAAATATTGTTTTCATTCAAGTTTCACTCAAGTTCCATTCAATTTCAAATCTCTTTCATAATTTGTTTTTTAATTTATTATGCTTTAGACACCGCCATGAGTGACGAATATTATATAACATATGATGAAATAAAATGAGGTTAATTCAAAGTAATTACTACAAAAAAATAAATCTGCCATATGTATTCGCTTAAGAGCGTAATAATTAATTAAAAAGGCAGAGGTATCTTCTAACTTTAAATTTTATTCATTGCGAAATGCATCAAAAATCGAAAAAAACATTATTTCGTAATATGGATGCATGAACTTTTAAATGATGGCGCCATATTAATATTCATCAAAACTCATTAAAACCACTTAATATAAATGCTGAAATAAAATAAAATAAATGCGTTTTTACATTAATAAAAATGTATGTTGAAACAAGTCAATTATAGTAGGAACTATAATATAAGTAATATAATGTGCAAAGGTTACATTACTGTTAAAAGTTAAGATAAAAAACGCGGGAATTATACAAGCAGGCTAATTATAAATAAACTTTTCTATAATAATAAACAATGGACGGACTTTGAGGCGTAGTCTCCGGTTGTTAGTATAGAGAAAATAAACTCAAGATGAATTGCAGAGCAAATGAAAGAAGAGGAAGGGATGGGGGACCACCACACTGAACTTATCAAATGAATACTACAGCAGATGCTTCGGCGGTATCAGCCGCTATCAGAGCTGAGTCTAGAGCTACCAAGAAAAAGAATGGTAAATAAATTTGGGATAGTTCATCAAGATGATCCAACGACTCGGTTGTCGAAATGGTACTTTGAAATCATCTTAATATTTCAATTAAAAATGTAAAAATAATTATTTGTATCAATTAAAAAGTACTCATTGATCATTGTATCAATTAAAAAGTACTACTATAAATAAAAAAATCTTTCTATGAGTAAAGAAAATAAAAGTTAACGGCTCTCGATTATTCTTGATAATCTTGAATGGTTTTCATTGTACAACATTTGTTTAGCTAGGTTTTATTTGTGTACATATCTGGGTAAGTAAATGTTCTTCACTCGTTTCTAATTTTTTTCATACATCTTATTTAAGCCAATAAATAAAAGAACTTGCTTTAATAACATTCTTGCCTTTTACGTCATCTTAAAACAATATTGGAACGAATAACAAGACGTGTAGATGTGGCAGAACTGAAAGATGTATGCTAGGTTAGATTAAAGTGGAGATTTGTTCAATGGAGGAATTACGTAATATGTATGACATAATATATATAAGCAAATATATTTATTGGGCTTAAATTTTACTATGCAACAATTGATTCTGATATATATTAACTTCGTAAAAAGAAAAAATCATTAAAAAATTTCATACAAAGTTTGTTAGATTTTTTTCAAATAATTTTTTTTTGCAAAAACATTTCAGCTCCATAAAAAGCTTTCAATATAACAAGAAAAATTCTCACCCTTATATTACTTAACCACTCAATACTTACCAACATTAAAATATCAAACATGACTGTAGCAAGCTTTATGGCTCTCAAGTGGGGCAATATCAAGAGCCTACAAAGTGAATATGTGAAGCATTAAAAATATTCAGTGAAATATTATTCGGGAAAAATAATTTTCCTAAACACTATTTGTTTGCGAAAATTCTGTTTTTAATAAAAATAATTTTGATAAAACTATGGTTATAAAAAACCTAGACGGAAGATCATATGGTTCTGACTTACACTCCTTTTATCTTTTGGGTTCCATCGAAAATCGTACTGTCTGGATTAGTGAACATGTTACGTTATCATTATAAATTACATACACAAGGTCCTAAAAAACAATGTATGCAACTGAATGCGTTTAAAAAATCGTTGCTCTTTTCAAATATATTTGAACATGGGCTGGTAATGAATAGCAAATAAAAAACAAAATCGTTCAATATAGTTTTAACACACATGAAACGTTACAACTTACGAGTGCCTACAAAAAACAAAAAAAAAATTGTCTATGCTAACAACTTGAAATACAGCAGAACATAAATATTTATAATTGTTAAATATTTAAAAATAATTTGAGAATTTCACTTGTGATAAACTGAGACTTTGGGTAACTCCTATTTTTTGTTATTCATAACTTCTATAACACAAAATACTACGACTAGATTATATGAAGGAGATCGAATCACAAATATAAGATGCATTCGTATATATTTAGATATTACCATTCAAATTATTTATTTACACGTATTTACACGTGAAGCCAATTTTGTTAAATTTGAATGCGCGAATCGAAACGCCACTTTTTCATAACTTGCTGCTAATAAAACACATGTGTTTTAACAAAAACCAAATGTCGATATTTTTATCAAATTAATTTTAAAAATCACTTACATACGTCACTCGACAAATTACACAGGGAACATTAACTACTTTTATATTTCAAAATTATTTCAGGGAAAGGACATTAAAAGGCATTACACCAAGATTATTTAACCGCATACCTCAAAATGTAAAAGAAGCTAAATCGTTCCGAGAAATGAAAATTCTCAACCACAAAAATTCTCATTTCCTACCAATTTATAACCCCTCTGCTGCTAAAATTATTTTGATTAAGTTTCATTGGTTTGTTTTCATCGTTCTATTTTGTTTTATAATTATTGTTGAAATATTTTTATATTGTAATAATTTTTTAATCTTGAGATATATGAGAACAATTGTAAACGACCCACTGAAAAAATATACCTGAGTTCGTTTATCGCGTTTTCTTATCTGCACTTCATATAACTTATGTTTTGTTTATTATGTGTTAGTTTAGGAAAATATATAAATCATTTTTCACCAAAGTAGCATACACTCATCATTAATTATCCGAGAACTTACGTTAACATTGTTTTTTTTTTCACTTCAACAATACTTAAATCTATCCTCAACTTGTAAAACATACAGTTAAAGAAACACCGAATGCGTTTGGCTTCTTAAATACTTCTCGACATTTTAATAGTTTTTTTTTACATTTTTACGATATTATTTAATTTTTTTCTGATTCGCTGTTTTCAAAACTGATAGGCGCATCTAAAGCGTTTTGAAAACAGGATGAGTCACTGTTTTAAAAACGCTTCAGATGCGTTAATCATATCATGTGTCAGTTTCAGATGATCACAGCGACACAACTTGAAATAATATCCGTATACAATTTGGATAGCCTTTTAAATAATTTATAACAAATAATTTTTGCTGGGAACATTTTTTCTTGATTTTGACCTTAAGAAGTTTTTTGAATTTTTTAAACAATATGTAATTAATAATTATTTATCCGCACCTGTTTTTTTAGAAAAATCGAACGAAAAATATTATTATCTCTAGAAATTATTGTTATGAAAAAATATTTATAAACACTTCGAAAATCAAGTTTGTTTTTTTTTCTATCTAATCCAAAATAAACTGTGATCAGACGTGAACTGAAAACTAAGTTTCAAAGTTAGAGCAAGATAGCACAGCACTCGCAGGTATCCTTTTACTTTTACAATTAAAAAGGCGTGCATAGCAAAATTAAGGCAGTCACTGCTCTTAAAGATATTTATTTACAATCTCTTTGAGTATTTAGAAAACACAAACGAAAACATTTAGATGATCAAACTCACAGTAACAATAAAGGGAAAGCGTGAGCTGAAAATTCATCTCCTTCGAGTAAATTCTACTAGAAAATGTTTTTTTTGTAATTAAAACAGAAACACTTTGCATTGCAAATTTACTGGGAATTTCTAAAATTGAAATACTTGCCAAGAAATGCTTGTGAAGCCTTGTTTTTTAATATGTTTTTGCATTGCATTCGTTACTTTTGCTTGCTAAATACTTTTGGAAAAAGTATTTCTCGAGAACTTGTTTTCTCGATTTACCGAAATGCGAGGAGAATGAAAAATATGAAAAATTAACAAATAAAATATTTTCATAACATTAAAAAAGAAAGAAAAATATTGTACAAACAAAATGTAACGAGGATCTTTGTAGAAATTACATACATGTTTTAGAATTTTAATCAATAGGCGGTTAGTTTGAATTATATGTAAAGTTTCTCTAATTTCGGTTGCTCAAATATTTTTAAACTTAGTTTTAGAGAAAAACAAATTCAGATTGTAATTTGTTTTATCAAAGACTGTTTATTCCACTTTTTGTAACGGTATAACATCAGGGGAGCACAAACAAGACTTGAGTCTTGTTTGTGCTCCCCTGATGATGATGTGAAAACCTTGAAACCGGTAGGGTTATACCATTATAAAAAATGTAATGAACAATGTTTGATAAAACAAATTACAATATATTTAAACCTCCACAATGTTAATGCCTAAACTATAAATAACAAATTTAGATTTATAAATGTTGGTTTAATTATACATTTAAAAATAATAAAAGAAAATCCGTATGAAAACTACTCTGAACGTTTTGAGAAAACGAACATTAAATAATTAATTTCGTATCACTACGTAGTAAGGTTCGTATCATTACGTAGTAAGGTTCAAAAGTTATCGGTCCAAGGGTACAAAAAGGTGATAGAATGAAACGCGAAAAATATTTTTTTTCTCAAAATGTCTGTCCTTGATATAGGGTGGATAAGTGACATTTGCTCCTCAAAATAGAGTGGATGATTTAATTATTGGAAACCACAGTGTTCAATGGTAACTTTTCTAAGTACAGAAGTGTACGCTGGTACATTATCGTGCAATAATCTCAAGCCTTGTGACAGTTTTCCTCAGCGTTTTGTTTTCATGACATATTTTAATTTGTACATTAATGTATCAAAATGCAAGCTAGTAAAATAAGTGTTTCTTTCTTGAAGTCAATTACTAGAAATCCCTTACAATTCTTAAAAAAAATGGCCAAAACTTATCATGGGTTTGTGTCCATAGTTTCATCCTCCGTGACAATTGACAAAATGATTATTTGTTCTTTCCCATCGTAGAGCGTCAAAATCAATTCAACACGCCGTTACCTTAAGAGTTTTGTCACCCATCTCGTGCTCACCTTATTCATGCCAAGATTATCGTGCAGAATTCTTAACGGAGTAGTTTTGGAAAATCATCCCCTCTATATATTTTGACTTTAGTCTTCCGTCTTGTAACACTTGCTCTTGCACTAATGCAACTGTTTCTGGGGTGAGTCCTTCCGCTGGTCTGGCTTGACAAAGGTCATCTTTAATAGATTATTTGCCTAAGTGAAACTGTTTAGCCCAACCTTTCACCGTGGAATATAAAGGAAAAGATTCTCGGCAGAAAGCGTCTAAACGCGATATTCATTTTTTTGTATTTCAGAAGTACCTTATCTAATGACCACTGTAAAAAATATAAAATATATTCTACTGGTTTAACTCAACTCAAAAGCCGCTTAATATTTAGACTAAATAAATCTTTAAAAAAATTTGACCAATAACAAGAAACTAAAAATGTATCTTTAATACATTTTTTATGTTTATTCGACATGTTTTACGAATACTTTCAAAATATAAAAGGTTTATACGATTTAAATAAAAATATAAATATTTTAAATAACATGAAATTTAATATATTCTCAACATTTCTGCGACTTCAATTATTGAAATGGTCATTTCTAAGTTTTCATCTTCCCATCCTAGTTCAATCCAATAAGGTTTCTGGTTAAGGTTA
This sequence comes from Odontocerum albicorne, assembly GCA_949825065.1. NCBI lineage: Eukaryota > Metazoa > Arthropoda > Insecta > Trichoptera > Odontoceridae > Odontocerum > Odontocerum albicorne. The sequence goes on from OX463840.1 coordinate 27,083,675, forward strand.
CCTAATCAAACTGAAACACTGCATATTGCAAATATCGTATTGCTGTAGTTTGGACTGCGGAACCCGATCCTTTGAGGTGAAATACTTGATTTAAATTCAATTTTATTGATAGAAACTCGAAATGACTCCTGACTAAGATTCACTGCACAGAAACTTAAAGGAGTTTACTTTTAATTGACTGTCCTGCAAAAAGTTAATTCCATTCCACAATATCCAATAAAATGTTTTCAGGTATTTACATCTAAACAACACGGGTTCAATGAAAGTCAATTGAACTTTTACATTAATTTTTTTCTCCAAATATTTTTCATGAATGGAAAATTCTAGTTTTCCCGGGAATTAGATTTTATTCAATGAAAATATATGATCGTAGTCAAAAAATCTTATTTAAAATTAATATTCCATCACCATAATGCTACATGGTATAAGCTGCTACATGGTATAAGCTGATTTTTGGCGCGTGTCAAAATAAAAAAACAAAGAATGATATACTCGTACATTTCACGTAAACTTTGGGTAATCATGGGATTTAATATGAATGGTTGAATTAAAATAGGTACTAAGCACCAAAAAAAAACTAAGTATGCAGTTTCGTTCTATATGTCATATATAATGAAACTGCATACTTAGTTTTTTTTGTTTTTTTTTTTTTGGTACTTAGTGCTTATTTTAATTCAACCATTCATATGCTCCGTTAAAATTATAGTCGAGAAATGATGACCCTCGAAGCTTGTCCTAGGGAGCCAAACAAATGTCTTGAAGTACTTTTATATTTACAGTTGGTTATTTTTTGATGGCCTTGATATAAAATAATGTTTTGAGGAAAAAAAAATCTTTCGTACTAAATTTGGCACAGACAAAAGTGCTCAAAAGAAGAGAGCGGTAAACATAATGTTCTGTGAAACCTTTTGTAAATTCAAATTGTCTTCAGTATCTGTGTGAAAAATTCAACTTTTTTTCTGAACATGAATCCCCTATAATCCCCTATCTCCTTCCGATGATAGGAGAATTCTTTGTCTTCCAACATATTTTGCAGCTTAGTTGGTTTGATGACGATCTTCCTCGTTCAGTGTTGTGCTTCATTTTTATGTATAAAACACATTTAAGAAAAAAACAAATAAAAATAATAGAGTTTTTATTTCGAAGTACTCTTCATTCCTATTTTTCTGAGTCTTCATTCATTATGTAATACTATACTGTTGCTAAAATATTAATTTTTCTTTGATATTCTTTAGGCATGGTCGTGCCAATCAATTAACATCGATTATGAAGCTATGTTTGGAAAAAAATTGCCTCAAAGCAATAAATCCGCCAGATGTAAAATATATAAATAAAAGGAATACTTCGCATACAAATTACACAGTTTTTGCTTCATTAGAGTAAATTGGCCCAGTTTTCTTCATTCGAGTCACTGGCACAATGAGGCGTATATATCATCCACTCGAGAGCTGAGAATAAAGAACATTTCTATTGATTTTTGGATTCATTCGGTCACTTGACTTCGGTCACTAAATACGAAAATTTATTGATCGTCATGTTACTTTGATTCGATGTGAAATTGGAAATATAACCTCATTCCAGGACACCCGTTTTGAGTTTAGATGAAAATATATATTTCCTATTTAGCTTCGATGTACCTCCTCATCTGAGGACTTATCAACTGAGTAATTTAATATATAGGAAAAGTATATAAAATTTGTGATGAAGGAATGAGACCATTTCGTCACAGATTTGCCTGTTATATCCACAAAATGGTGAGTTTGTGCATTATGTTTTAGTACTCTTCGTTTAGCCTTTTTATAAAATCAATGGAAATTTTGAAATGGTATATTGTGGATAGTAAAAAAAAAACATAATATTCTTTAATATTGTTAAAACATTAACATTTTTTTTCATATAATTTTAATTACAGCCCAGTTATTTTTTTTAATAAAAAAAAAGACATTTTTTTATTTTGTGAGGTTGTCTTTATTTTTTTCTATTATTGAATAGATTGTGAAACACAATGAAATGAAAGATATTTTTTTTTGTTTTTCGTCAACCACAATAATAGAGAAATTGCGATATCATCATTCGATTTATTTTAATATATATGTTCTTCCAAAAGATATTGGTCGAGCAGTCGAATTCCATTTTCTCATTTTATTTCCGATTTTCTTATTACAATTTCAAATCAAGTCTAGAGGCACTTCCGGTAAAAAAACATAGACGAGCAGGAGTATAATATCTACAGCATTTTTGGTCAAGATTTATGAAATTTTTCAAATTTAATTGGAAAAAAAATAATATAAAATGCAAATTGGAAGTTTCTTGTCCTTTGCTTAAAGTTTTGTGGAATACGTTTTTTTTATTTTATAAAAGTAATGATCTAATCTCTCTCTCTCTCTCTCTCTCTCTCTCTCACTTTCTCGATATCTTGCTCTCTCGCTGTCTAGCTAACCCACTCTTTCATTCTCTCGCTTTTCGCTTTGGATAGGGACATGCCGTGAGACTGTGGGAAAGTCTTGCAGCTGTGTGAAATCCAAAGAGTTCTATTAAAAGCGATCTAGATATTCTATGAGAAGTTGAGTATTTCTGTCTACAAAAATACTTCCTCAAAAGTACGACTAAAGGTACACATATATAGCTTAGATGAGATATTTTCGCGAAGCGTTAGAATTAATGTTAAGAGAAAGATAACGCGTATGGATATACAAGAACTATATTTTGAGCCCTTAACTCAATCGATCGAAAAAAACCCAGTTAATTAAGTTGGAACATGCTGGAAGAATATCACAAATCTGCATCCCAAAACGATATTTTAAGGTAACGTCGAAAGGAAGGTAACGTCGAATACTTAATTTAAGGTAACGTCGAATACTTAATTTAAGGTAACGTCGAATACTTTTTGGTAATGGCACTTTTAAATTTAAAATAAAGATGAATTTTATTTGTCCTTATAATTAATTTATTTGGAATTTAAAAACAATATTTATACCATGAAATATGATAAACAAACCTTGAATTTAAATTAAATACATACGAGTATATTCAAAATTAGTATTTCAAGTTTATACGAGTAAATAGTATATACTCGTACATATTTTGACTATTTTAAAACAAAGTTTGAAAATAGTGTTCTGTTTATATAATGGATTTATTTTAATATTATATATGTTATAAAAAACAAATCATCTTTCTTTTTTTAGTGTTTTTTTATTATTTAAACGAATTTTGTCCAAATAAGCTTGAATACATCGTCTTATTTAAATTGCCAAGCTTTTTTCTGTTAGAAATATATGCGTTTCCTGGAATTTGGCCCCGAATTTATTAATACATTTAATACGAGGAATTTATCATTTAAATTTTCATGTAATTAACTGTCGCGAAGCATTATTTGCTAAAAATTGAGTTTATTATTGAATCCCTTGAAGACACATAAATATATTTTTATACCGCTAATGGGAAAACATTTGACGAAAGATTTTTAATTTGAATCACGAGTTTTAGACTTCATAGCTATTCATCAAATTTTATGTGTATTGATTTAAACATATAAATTAATTTCTCTTGATATTTTTTTCATAAAAACACAATTTTTAAGAATAAAATATTGATAAAATTGTGTAAGTAAACATACACAACATGATTGCTTATTGATGAATGAAAACTTGCATGAACTTATTGGTAAAACGTCAGTCTTCTAGTTCGGAGCACGGACTCAATTTCATGAACTTATTGGTAAAACATCAGTCTTTCAGTTCGGAGCACGGGTTCAATTTTATGAACTTATTGGTAAAACGTCAGTCTTCCAGTTCGGAGCACGGTCTCAATTTCATAAACTTATTGGTAAAACGTCAGTCTTCCAGCTCGGAGCACGGGTTCAATTTCGCTTGATATCTGAATAAAAAAGGGTTCCAGTTTTGTTTTCCTTTTTAACGTCTTTCTGGTAGGTTGGAAGAGTTTACCACACTACAATAAGCCCAGCAGGCTGGACTTTAAACAAGTGAAAGTGTAATATAATACAAAACATAAAATTATTACTTACAATTCCTAAAAAGTTAAAATTTTATATTTTTTTAATAAAATATCTTGTTTCCAGAACAGTGTTACTTTTTCTTGAGAACTACTAAAACATTTACCCATATAATAAATTGTAAATCTAATGAAAACGGATTGTGTTCCCAAATGAAGCTCTAAATGATAACCTTCGTAACCCACCTGTTTTTTTAATTTGGGGGTTACGGGTTAGATTTTCGCTGAAAATCCATTTTTAAGTTCATAATAACGAGTTCGTGTATACCTTTTACTAAAGGTCTCTTTATAATATTTCTGGTTGGATGGAACATATTTCTACTTGGCAAAAAAAGTTTTACTGTACAATGATAGTATGATTATTACAACAGAATACGAATCGGTCAAAGACGGCTAAATATTAAATTTTATTTTTATGGTATTTACGTTTTAAATTTTAAATCGATACCACGATAATCATTTTATGATTGTTAGATTTTTTAAATTCCAACATTACTTAATTTGATTCAGCTAGTTAAGAAAACCATTCAAAGGGTTTTCCACATTATTGATCTGTCTTTTTTATTTAAAGATACGATAAAAATGTATCTACCGAGTGAAGATCAATGGTATCCATTTGTATGACGTTACATCATACGGGTCGTTTAAGAGATCAATTGGGTGATATAGTCTGGTTGGGCCGAGGCGTGATTAAAGTCTGACCAGCTAAATATTGATTCAGCACGATTAGAGGGTTGTTTGCTTTTTAATCGTAATAATTCAATTTTAACACATATGCTTTATTTTCATTTGAAGAACTCGTTTAAAGGAATATTTTTCAATACAACCTCACCTCAAGAACGCTAAAGGTTTATTAAGTATCTACTGGTGAAATGTAACTATTTGGAAACTTTTAAAAGATGATTTTTTTTTGCATATAATACATTTATTAATTTATTTGACACTTGCATTAAGCGTTGTAAGTTTTTGCCATTTTCTTATCAAATATATTTTTTTCAACATATGCAGATGCTTGGTAGTGCCCAATCTATGTCCGCAGCCACTACCTTTCTATCGCTATACTTAACTTATATATATATATATATATATATATATATATATATATATATATATATATATATATATATATATATATATATATATATATATATATATATATATATATATATATATATATATATATATATATATATATATATATATATATATATATATATATATATATATATATATATATATATATATATATATTTATATTGTAATTTGTTAAGTTTAACACTTTTTATTCCACTTTATATAACGGTATACCCTACCGGTTTCAAGGCTTTCACCTCATCATTAGTAGGGTTATAATAACGTAACATAAAGTGGAATAAACAGTTGAAGACTAAATAAATTACAATGTCTTTAAACCTCCAAAGTGTTAATTCGTTAACTATAAATAACATACGAGTATTTATTTCCTAATATTGTTTTGTTGATAATGATGGGTTTGAGTCCCGAGCTGGAGCATCCTTGAGGAAACTTTTCTCTCTAAAAGGCGCTATAAAAATTGCACTTTTATTATTATTATTATTATTGTTAATGCAAATACATCAGCTGTTAAAGTTATTTCTTTCAACCAACCAGGTTTTAATTCATATTTGTCAAAGGTATCCATGGCTATATCTGTAACTAAGTATATAAAAACAATATAAGGGAAAAACTAGAAAAAGTAAAATGAAAGTTGAATCTCTAAGAATATAGAAATTAGGATGTTAATTGTATGGTAGTTTAAAATAAGGGATATTTTGAGAGGAAAAGTACTCGTTTGGTTTATTTCTAAATATCGATAATGATGAAGCAAATCTACTTGAGTCCGGAAGATCATTCCAAAGTAATTAAAATGTTATCAAAAATGTCCGAAATTGAAACCAGCAAACATGTTTATAAAGATCACCGATGCCGATGTCTTGTGTAATGTTTTGTATCTGACATACATTTTGAAGATGATGTTTAAACATATTTCTTTTGTTTTCAGAAAATATACAATATTTCGAACAACATTTGCAAAATTTGCCTTTACATATGTATGATAATTTTCCCGTTCAACTGATGCAAATACTACGAATCATTTACATTGAAGTACAAAACGGTAGGTTTAATGAATTCATTAAAATGCAAATCGTGTTGGGGCAAACGATTGAAATAAATCAAAATATCATCGAATGGAAGGGAAATGTTAATTTTTCTCATGATAATATTTTGGCCTCATGTTTGTGATGGGTGAAAACGATTGACATGCGAATTATATTTTACCGAAGTAATGAGTCAAGCGTTCCCTTTGTAGTAATTGGAATCAATTTTAAGCATACTCCAAATGTCGATTGAAAAAATATATCAAATACTTTGTTTTTCTTCCTTGCACGTTAGACTTGAAATAGTGGTAACAAAAACCGAAAAAAATGACATATCCAACACAAAAAATAATAAGATGGGAATCAGGTTTAAAATTGCTTTATATTTGTAAAATAAAATACATATGACAACCTCTAAGACCTAGTTTGTTTTCTAAACCGGGGGTTGCGGGCTTGATTCCCGTTGGTATGTTTATTTTTTATAAGATATCCAGGCCCGCTTTAACTAATAGGCTTGTATAAACATCTGTCTAATTTTTCGGAAGAGATTGCCATACGCAAATTAACCCGCCGAGGTGTTTTGTATACAACAAAGAGTACAATAAAACATACAACAACAAAAAAGTAGTGATGAACAAAGAAAGTTCTTAAAATTCGGTGTTAAGAACATAAATAAACGATCTAACACATCTGTTACGTTTCGAAATTTCCGAAATTCTCAAAGAATTGATAATTTTTTTCAGAGACTTTTCTAGTTAAGGGAAAGTAAGTGCATAGAACTTCTACCGGAACTTTCACATCTACTCGTATGTGGTACTTAAGAATTCATCAAGTGTTTCGGCTTTTAATTTGTGGAACTCCACAGTAGAATATTTAACAATACTTTGCTTTCTTATTCCACTAATTAGATTAATGCCCGCTTCACGTGTTTTTTTATCCTATCGCATGGCTATTTTAAGGGTGATATGATTCTGCCTGAAGAAAGTAGAAACATGTTTAGGGGGATAAATGTAATTTGTGGTTGTTAAGAGTTTGGTGTTATTAAGAAGAATACTCGTAATTGTAACCAAATTGAAGAAATTTAGAGTAAAAACACATAAATCTTTCAAAATGAATCAACTACCGAAATAAAAGCGATAAAAAAGGCCACTTTGTGGTAGATTATACTCAATTTAGTCGAGTTTAATCATCTTTTGGTAAGATTTACCCAACTGATGTAAAAACATAAAGAAATATGGTACTTATAAGTGTAAATGAACCAAAATTAAAGAAACTTTTAGTTCAAACGCATCCAATACGAAAGTTTTAGCCATAAGTGCATCAAATTATGAAACAAAAGCGATGAAATGTCCACTTGATGGTAGATAACACTCAATTTTGTCGAGTTTAACCTCCTTTTGGGAAGATTTACACGATTGGTGGAAAAATATTTAGAAATTAAAAATAAAGAAGCATGATTGTAACAACATTAGAGAAATCTAAAGTAAAAACTCATAAATACTTCCAAGCTTTGAGGTTATTTTATCAAAACATGAAGGAAAAAAAACATGGTCACTTTATGGTAAATTATACTCAATTTTGTCGAGTTTAACCATCTTTTGGAAAGAATTACCCAACCGGTAAAAAAAACATAAAGAAATATGGTATTTAGAACCATAATTGTAACAAAATTGAAGAAATTTAGAGCAAAAACGCATAAACACTTGCGATCTGAGAGTTTTTGAGGTTATTGAATCAAATAATGAACCAAAACCAATGACATGACCACTTTATGGTGGATTATACTCAATGTTGTCGAGTTTAACCAAGTTTTGGGTAAATTAACCCGATTGGTGTGAAAATATGAAGAAATATGGTACTTACTTAGAAGCAGAATTGTAACAAAATTGAAGAAATTTAGAGTAAAAATGCAGAAATACTTGCGATCTGAAAGTTTTTGAGGTTATTGAATCAAATACTGAATCAAAACCGATGAAATGACTTTATGGTAGATTATACTAGACTTTGTCGAGTTCAACAATATTTAGGGAAGATTTACCCGATAGGTGAAAAAAGATAAGGAAATGTGGTATTTAGATGCATAATTGCAAAAAAATTTAAGAAATTTTGAGTAACAACGCATAAACACTTCTAATCTGGGAGTTTTTGAGGTTATTTTATCAAAAAAATGAAACAAAAGCGATTAAATGGCCACATTTATCTAAGTTATACTCAACTTTGTCGAGTTCAACTTTCTTTTCGATAGATTTACCCGATTGGGGTACAAACATGAATAAATGTGGTATTAAAAAGCATAATTGTAAGAGCATTAAAGAATTTACAGTAAAAATGCATAAATACTTCCAATCTGGGAGTTTTAGATGGTATTAAATCAAATAATGAACCAAAACCAATGAAATGGCCACTTTATCGTAGATTATACTTAATTTTGTCGAGTTAAACCACCTTTTGGGTAGATTTCTCCGACTGATGTTAAAACATGAAGAAATATGTTATTAAGAAGCATAATTGTTCAAAAATAGAGACAAAACGCATAAATGCATCTAACAAGGTTTTAGTCGCAAATGCATCAAGTCAAGAAACAAAAGCTATGAAATGGCACTTTACTGAAAACTATACTCAATTTTGTCCATCTTGTTGGGTAGATTTCGTCGATTGGTGAAAAAACATAAAGAAATATAATTGTAACAACATTGAAGAAATTTAGAGTAAAAACGCATTAATGCATCCAATCGGAGAGTTTTCAGGTCATTGAATCAAATAATGACCCAAACCGATGAAATGGTCATTTTATTATAAATTATACTCAATTTTGTCAAGTTGAACCATATTTTGGGTAAATTTAGTCAATTGGTGCAAAAATATTAAGAAATGTGGTATTTAGAAGCATAATTAAACAAAAATCGAAGAAACTAAGAGTTCAAAATGCATAAAAGCATCAAATATGTAATTTTATTCACAAATGCATCAACTCATGAAATAAAAGCTATGAAATGGTCACATTATGGTAGATTTTACTCAATTTTGTTGAGTTTAACCATATTTTGGGTAAATTTAGTCGATTGGTGAAAAAAGTTTAAGAAATTTGGTATTTAGAAGCACATTTTTCACAGAAATGAAAGAAATTTAACATTAAAACGCATAAATACATCTAATATGAGATTTCAGTCGCTAATGCATCAATTCATTAAACGAGAGTTATGAAATCGCCACTTCATGGTAGATTATACTCAATTTTGTCAAGTTATACCATATTTTAGGGTAGATTTAAACGATTGGTGCAAAAACATAAAAAATGTGGTATGAAGAAGCATAATTGCACCAAAATTGAAGAAATTTTGAGTAAAATCGCATAAATACTTCCAATTACAATAGTTTTTGAGGTTATCGAATCAAATTATGACCCAAAACCGATGAAATGGCCACTTAATGTTAGATTATACTCAATTATCGAGTTTAACCATCTTTTGGGTAAATGTAGTCGATTGGTGTAAAAACATTAAGAAATGTGATATTTAGAAGCATAATATCACAAATACCGAAGAAATTCAGAGTTAAATGCATAAATGCATCTAATATGAGGTTTTAGTCGCAATAGCATCAAGTCATTAAACGAGAGCTATGAAATGGCCACTACATGGTAAATTATACTCTATTTTATTACTTTTTTGTACAAAAATGCTAGAATTATAATTAACCAAGAAAAAAGTGTGTAGTAGAAACGCATTATTATTAATTCTGATATATGATAAAACGTTAAAATGTGTATGAATATTTCTTAGTAATATACCGTAATTTCATACTTTTCACTCAAAAAAACTGCCATAAACGAATATATGTACAAAATAACTACAGAATTATTATTTGTTCCAAGAATTTTCGTGTTTTTCATCCCAAACCTTAAATTTTGCGAAACTTCAATATTTTGCCTCAATATTTTCCAGTTTCAATTAATTTCATTACTTTTACTAATAAAAAAAGTTCGTACAAAAATGATTGAATTATAATAAATCAAGACAAAAATGTAGTAGAAACAAATTGACATTAATTCTCATAACCTACTAAATGTACATGAATATTTCTTAGTAATATACCGAAATTTCATACTTTTCACTCGAAAAA